>CM060361.1:38987465-40187465 GCA_030545235.1 Helianthus tuberosus | reverse complement strand
CAGGCCAAACCCTGTTCTGCCACGTGTCCGATTACGCATCAAGCCTACACCCTTGACTCGACTAAGCTAGATCCTACCTTACACCCTCGCAGGTCGCGAAGGAGACGGAGGGGGGCGTCGCGGGCCGCGAGCCGCCTCTCGTCCAGCCCTATAAAAGGGGCGATCGAGCTCAGTTGTTCCTCGTTCATTTTATAATTCTCTCTCAAATCTCTAGGCAATTATAATACTCGGGTATTATTGTAACAACCCGCTTTTTAGAAAGTCAAAGTAAACGTCAAAGGAAGAAAAGATTGCTAATTGCGATCTGTCACTCCTTGCTTAACTACTGGCTGTGTCTCTTGACTTGTAATCAAATTCTATTATTTAATCGATTTAGTTATATTATGTGGAGTACTTATTAATAATCGATGTTTATCGCTAATCGACTTATCGCACCGCTATCGCATTTCGCAACTCGAATTATGTGCTCTGGATATTGTTTTACGTGTGTGTGCTATTATGTGTTACTTGCGCATGTTATGTTTTTGTTAAGGTGATTAATCGCAATCGCAATTCTATCGCATCGCAATCTAATTGCAAACGCTAAACGCAAGTTATTTATAGTGATTGTATGTTAGATATAGTAGCTAGGTTATTTGTGTAACTAAAGGGTAATACTATCGCATCGCTCACTCGAATCGCATCGCAACATTCAACACGTAAAACGAAACGCCAAAACTCAACTCGTCGGACCACCTCGATCGAATGGCCAATCGATCGAATGGCCGTCCGATCAGATTGCCATCCGATCGGTACGCCATCCGACACTTGCTCCCACTTTTCCTTTTTGGCAACCTATAAATACCTCCCTATCACATCACTTGTGATGTGACAGCTCCTTCTCACTCGACCAGCACGCTCAAGGCCTTCTTTCTCTCGATTTCTCGTGATTCTTGTAAGTTTTCAACTCAAATCTTGTACTTCTATGATCTACACGCACTTCTTCATCATTTTCTCCTTTGGATCTTAACTTTTAACCGTGAAATCAGTGGATTTGAGGTGTTCTAGGGTGATGTCATCATGGAGTTCTTATGAACTTCAAGAATTGGCTTCATTCCACCAAGAACAACTCAGATCTGAAGGATTTCCACATGATTTCACAACGATTTCGCATTGATCTAAACGTTTTCAAGTTAAAAAGGATTGAAAGATGGTTTCTAACTTTCTTTCAACTCTTTTACACTCAATGCACTCAAAACCGATAGAATCGGAGCTCATTCATGCCTTCTATTCTTTTCTAGTGATGTGCCGGTTTGAGATCTAAATCCTATCAACGAGACAACTGATTTCTGGTTGAACATGAAACCACCCTTCATGAACAGTTAACTGATCGGATTGGGGTGATTCCCGTTCGATCGGATAGCCTGGGTCTGATGGAGTTTCCGTTGTTTGACACGCTGTCATACCGTCTCGAGCAAACCGCAAACTTTTCAAAACTTAACAAATTTGTCAAGCTTCAAGACGATCAGATTGTGGGACGGATTGTCGTCCGATCGAATTGCCATCCGATCGAACTGCAATCCGATCGGATTACACTTGGTTCCACACTTAACAATTTTCAAGTTTTCAAAAAAGATCCGAACGTCAACGGATTGTCGTCCGATCGGATTGCCATCCGATCGAACGACCATCCGATCAGTTGACATTTGGAACTTCGACACTTAATCATTTTCAATTTTCAAAGAACATCAGTTCCTAATGGATTGCCATCCGATCGGATTGCTACCCGATTGAATGACCATCCTGCTGTGAACTTGTTCTCACTAAGTGTCCTGCCAATCGGATCGCTACCTGATCGAACGACAATCCGATCGAATGACCTGAAAGGTAGTGATACTTCATTGTTTTCAAAATGCTACAACGAAAACTTCAAAGCCATCATACACAAACACATCCTTGCCAAACGAATGTCAATCCGATCGAATGGCCATCCGATCGGATGACCATCCGAACGGATTGACATCCGATCGAATGACCATCCGATCGGATTATCGTTCAACACTTGGTCACTTTTCACCAATTTACGCGCCGATTCATTCGCTTATGCTATAGTTAACTGTTCAGGCTAACCACTCTAGCACTCCCTTCAATCCATTTACTTCATCGCTGTGAGTATACTCGATCCCTTTTTACTTTATGCACTTTTGGGTGTTACATACGTTACTTATTCTAAATCACATCGACACACAACGCAAACACTATTAATACGCTGACCGTTATTGCATGTTACTTGTTACTCGATGAATGCTTGTATGTTATGTTAACACAGTGATTGTTGCCTGACGCCTTAGCAACGATAGTACTATTTTTCTAGACTCAGCACCTGTCGTGGACAGGGGTTGTTAAGGTTACCTCTTCACGTGTCACAGTGGTGATATGTGTTGCGCATTCTATAACTCGCAGTCTAGTCTGTGCATATTTCATTGTCGATAACCTACTAGCTTCACACTATACATGTTACATGATGGTTATGCGTAAATGCTTTCGAACTCTATTATTACTATTAAACTTGTATACTCACATTTACACTATGTGTATTGACCTCTATTTTAACGTATGTGACAGGTGCTTAGGAAGTTGCTTGCTATCTGCTGAAAACCAGCTAGGATGGAGTCTAGAAACAAACTAAATAAAATCTGAGTTGTCGGAATGGATATTTGTCTTTGAGAACAATGTCTATAATAATTGTTTTTATTTTATATGTTTGTGGTATGGGACATGAACCTTTAATATATTATAACGAATAGTTGTTATGGATTCTCCTGGACAATCTGTTTCGCTCAGTGCCGCGCCCCGATGTTTTCGTCATCGGTTGGGGTGTGACAATTATACCCCTAAAAAGCAAAGCTCTGCCTCGTTGTAAGTATTATAACCCCCGATCACATATTTGTTACCCTACCCGATTGATCTAGGGCTCCGTAACGCATGTCATGGCTCTGCCTGACTCAGTTCATTGGAGTTCTGTCTCGTTTTGTACGGCTAATGTGATTTGGGTTCTCTTACTAACACGTGTGCATTGTTCAAATTTTAATAACTAGGAGAAACACTAGGAAGCTATAATTTTATCTAAGCCAGCAATGTGAGTCATTTTTCTTTTTGTAAACCTTTGTGTGAATATATTCTCTTTTCTAAATCAATTATGTTTGCCAAACCTCAAATGTTTTAAAATTATAATTAACAATGATTGAGTCTATATATTCTACAATTAATGCCAGTATGTTGGGGTTTTGTATACATTATTTTAATCCGTTACTATTGGACAAAGAGTTAGCCAATGAGTAACATGACCCACAAGTCAGGTGTTGACAGTACTGAATGAGTAACTGTGTAGATATAAAGCTTGTAATCGCTCTCAATACTGTGAAATTATAAACTGTTTTGATTAAACTGGGATGCACTCGCCAGTATTTCTTGTTGATAAAACCTTTTTAAAACGCGTTTCAGGTAACTTAATGTGAAGCTAATAGAAGCCAGCTGGAGAGCACTGAAGGCTTAAAGATGTGGCTATAAAAGTTACCTAAATAAAAAGGAGATTTTATTTTCAATAAATTAGGGTTTATCCCTACAAATGTATTGTAATTGAAAACTTGGGTTTTATCCCATTTACTTATTATATATATAAAAAGTTTGGTGTTTTAACTCTGATAAACATTTCCTAACTACGGTCCTGATGTCTCATTTCCGCTGCCAAATTAATAAACACCGATACCACCCACTCAGAGTAATCCCGCGGCCGCCCGCTCCCGGGGCAGGGGTCGGGTTGCGACAGAAGGTGGTATAAGAGCTACATCCACTGGTTTAAGCCAATAAAGTGTTATGCTGACACCTAAATTTTAATCAATTGTGTTAGGAAATAATCTATGTGATTATATGTATTATTATTTTGTGTTATTTGACAATTTGTTAGTTTACAGTATGAGTGAGCAAGATACATCTGACGCTTATCGTCAATTAGCTAGTTCCCCAAAAGATGAAGGAACCTCATCTCAGCCAAACCCCTCAAGATAATCAGTCGATACCGAGGAAGGAATATTTGTTTTTAATGCACAGCCTGAGGAACCGTTCCCATCTAAAAAGAGAGGATGGTTTTGGTAGAGGAGCGCATGAGAGGATGAAAAGAATGAAGAAATTACAACAACAGAGAGTGATAGCAAAAGCAAATAGGGAAGTAAATGCACAAACCCAGGAAGCAGTCAATAGACCACTGTGGGAAGATGAACTAGATAGACAGTTAGAAGATTTCCATATGTTAGCCACTACAGCAGTAGATTCTAATCTAAACTAAATAGCTGAACCACCACTATAACAACCCTCCTAAATATTTCCGACACCCTGAAAATAATTAAATTATCCCCACACGTCCTAAAATACACCCCGTATACGAAAACGGGCCACAAATACTTTATTTTTATTAAAATTAAATAAAAAACAAACTCGCGGGGCGCGTAGCACTTGGCTACCTTCTACGCGGGGCGCGACAGACCGGCTACGAGGCGACACCCGGAAGCTGCCATGTGTCGACACGTGGCGAAGCTAGACCGGTGACAACTCAAGGCTAGGCCCTACGGACCCTACTACGCGGGCCGCGTAGCCCTCGGCTACGTCTTACGCGGGCCGCGAGGGAAGTCGAAAGGTCACCTATAAATAGAGACCTTCGGCCTTCAGTTCCGATCGTTCAAAATCTCTTTCTCTCTCTAAATTTCTGCATAGAAGGCATAATCTCAGGCATAATACCCCCCTAATTAACGAAGTTCTGCCCCATTGTAAGTATTATAACCCCGGTTACGAATTAGATACGCTGCCCGATTGATCCAGGGTTCCGTAATGGCTGTCATGGTTCTGCCCGACGTAGTCATTGGAATGCCGTCTCGGGGAGGGTATTGCTAATGTAAATATTGGGTTATTATACAAACACATGTACATTTGTGTAAATAATAGGAAACCCTTAAAGGAAACCATAAGACAGCAACGTGAGTAATCTCCTTTTTGTAAATTGTTTTTACAAAACCTTAAATATTTTTCAATGCGATTAAGCAGTGATTGAGTCTTTGTAGTTCTTCAATTACTGCCGGTATGTTGGGGTTTTGTATACAAAATGTGGAACACGTTACCATTGGACAAAGAGTTAGCCAATGTGTAATATGACCCACCAGTCAGGATTGACAATACTGAATGAGTAATTGTGTAGAAATAAACATTGTAATAGCTCTCAATACTATTAAAGGATAAAACTCTTCTTGATTAAACTGGGATTCACTCACCAGTATTTGCCACTGACAAAATGTTTTTAAACGCGTTTCAGGTAACAAAATGTGAAAGCCAACTAGAAGCCAGCTGAACAGCACTGAAGGCTTGGAAAAAGTGGCTGTAAAAGTTACCTAAATAAAAGAAGATGTTTTATTCAATAAAATAGAGATTTTCCCTATGAAAATGGTTGTAACGAAAACTTGGGTTTTATCCCAATATGTTTAATATTATAAAACCGTGGTATTTACTCTGATAAAATATTTCCTAACTACGGTCCTGATGTAATTTCCGCTGCCAAAATGATAAACACCGATACCACCGAAACAGGCCTCGCGGCCGCCCGTTTCCGGGACAGATAGGGGGCGGGGGTTGCGACAGAAGGTGGTATAAGAGCTAAGCCACTGATTCAGCCACATAAGTGTTCTGCTGACACCAAGATATTATTCAAATTGTTAGGAAATTAATTACGAAAATATGTGCATATATGTATTTTACTGTTGTGTGTTATTTGACTATTTGTTAGTTTACAGTATGAGTGATCAAGGACCCTCCGACGCTTATCTTCAGTTGTCCAACTCACCTAGGAGCGAAGGCACATCTTTACAGCCTGCCCTCTCAGGGTATTCAACTGACAATGAAGATGGGATATTCGTGTTTAAGGCTCAGTCTGAAGAGCCATTCCCTCAGAAAAAGAGAGGATGGTTCAGTAGGGGAGCACACGAGCGTAGGAAAAGAATGAAAAAGTTACAACAGCAGCGAGTTCTAGCAGCTGCTAAAAGAGAAACCGACGCCCACACCCAAGACATGCTTAATAGGAGTTTAGCAAACTTCCATATTTTAGCATCCACAGTTGCCGACCCAAACTCGCGCGAGGTCAGACTCTGCTTGAGCATCCCGCGCGGGTCTAAGATTGATTACCAAACTGATTAAGGAGTATGGTCCAATGCGCGACCTGAGTGGTCTGAACGACATTTTTGGGACCATACCCCTAAAAGTCCCCCCCAGTCCAGTGCTGCATCACACGCGAAGTGAGTGGTTGGAGCTCTGGACTTAGAAAAAGGGAAGTACTGGGTTAGAAAAATGCCTGCTAGATCTTGGTGAGTCGCGCGCGTGTAACGGTCTGTCAGTTACTACGACGCGACTACCAGATTTGTCTGTTGAAATTCCTCTGCTTTTGAGTTTAAGCGCGCAGGTTCATTGGATAATTGTGAATGCTGCGCGGCCTGGGTAACTTCTGCATGAAGTTTATAGTAACTTTGAGCGGGAAAAACCTCGAAATTTGAATTCTGACGAGTTGGTGAAAAATGTCGCTGATGACGACGTTTGAGTTGACTGCTGACACGGCCATCATCATGTTGTCACTGACGGTTTACCTTTTGTCAGGCGATTAAGGACCACGCGCGCGTGATAACCGTCACCCCGATAAACCCGCTCTACATGGCATCTTCTGGTTGGTTACGCGCGCGGTGAATTCGGCATGTTTACCCATCACATTTATAGTCGACGAGAGGAGAGAGGAGAGCACAAACCCTTCTTCTGTTTCTCTCTTTCCTCTCTATTCTTCTTTGAATCTTCAAATCTTCAAGAAACACTAGCAGATCTTCAAGTTTTCTTTAGCATATCTTCAAGTTTCCCAGAAGTTCGAAGATATTCAATCTTGTTCTTGTTTGTTTTGCGTTCATGGCTGAAGAAGGGTCTCATCTTGAAGAAGGTCCCCTCTCCGTCCTCAAGTGGGATCAGGGATTATTTGAGCAAATCACAAGAGGATTCTGGTTTCCACCGGAGTGGGATGCACGATATCCCGGTCAAAACCAGACAGCCGTCGACGCGCCACCGGGGTATATTACCCTCTTTAAAGATTTATTTTTACAAGGCAACTTCTGGTTGCCGGCGACGGAGTTCATGGCTCATATTCTTCATTATTATGGGTTTCATATCTCACAAATGAGTCCACCCGGTATGGTGAGGGTGCGACATTTCGAGTTCTTGTGCCGATCCCATGACATAGAGCCCACAGTGGAAAGGTTTAGGGCATTCTATCAGCTGATTAGGAACATGGGGTTCTATTCTTTTGGCAACCGGGGATCTGCCAAGAAGATTCTTCTTAACCCCCCGAAGAGTTTCCATGACTGGAAACAAAAGTTTTTCTTCATTAGAGAGGAGGTTATGCCGATCGCCATGATGTTTCGCGCGCCAGATGTGATTGAGAAGGAGGAACTACCGATCCCCAAGGGGGCTGACTGGTATGTGAAGCTAGCTGCCAAACCCAATCGCATCTTCGGTGAAAATGTTCTGGTCGCAGCGCAGATGAGTGGCCAGTGGCCGGAAGATAGCACTGACGTGCCAGTTTTGAAGTTTCAAGATAGAGGTTAGTTATTTCTTTGACTTCTTCTTCTTTTTTCAGTTGCGTCTAATTGTTGATTTTGAATGCAGAGGCACACCTTTATCAAGCTGCTTTCCCCACCTTCGGTGGATCCATGGGCGTGCGCCCGCTGGAATCAGGGGAGCAATACTGGTATGAGCGCATTAAAGGTCATTTTCTGTATCCTCTTGCTGGAGCTTTTTCCAATCCTCCCAATGCAACCGAAGGTTCGCATCTACCTAACCCTAGGCCCTTGCGAGCTGTGACTTCTACAGGGAAAGAGATTCTTTATCTTTCCAGCGAGGAGTCTGTAGGGTCTTCAAATGGGGAGCTAAGTTCCTGGTCTAACATCTTTGCAGGTGTGTTGCGCGACCTTGGCATTGATCCGGAGGAGAAGAAGAAACCGAACAAGAAGAAGAAGAAAGTGATTACCATTGATCCTGAGCCAAACAGCAAGAAGGGCGGGAGTAGCCACGCGACTACTGGTGCTTTTGACAAAGGTACCCTTCAATTCCGACAGAGTAACTTAGAAGATTACGTAATTGCAAGTGACTCACTTGAAGGCTTGTCCCATATAGGCGAGAAGAAATCCAGCGCTGCTGGTTCATGGAGCTCTGGGAGCGCGGGGTCAAGGAACCCTGATGCTGGCGCTACTCCCTCCTCTATCATTCTGGATGAGGAGGAGGAAGAGGAAGAACAAGAGGAAGAGCCCGCTCTCAAGCTGATAAGCCGGAAGAGAAGCAGAGAGGAGACTACTGTGGGCGCTCAGGTGGCGCAGAAGACTGGGGGAGCCCCAGTAATAGGCAAACAGAGCAGTAAGCGCTCTCTCTACAAATTCTATCCGGGTTAGTTTTATGACTTCCTTCATGTTTCATTTAATGAAATTTCTTTTTAACACTTGGCTTCTGCAGAGGCCAAGAAGAAAACCCCTGAAAAGAAGGGTGTTGAGTTTAAGGACCCCCAAGAACCGGCGCAGAAGAAAACCAAGTTTGTGATCAAGCCTCTTAAGTCTGCTGAGTTGGAGGCTGAGAAGGATAGAGAGAAGGAAAAAGAGAAAGGAAAAGAGAAGGAAAAAGAGTAGAAAGAAAAGAAGAAGAAGAAGAAGGTTGAGAAGCCTGCCAGTGATAAACCCAAAGAGACCGAGACCGCTGCTACTACCACGCAGGATAAAACTCAGGGTCCGGAGGTCGTGCACGTTATGGGGCTTGACCAGCTCCTTCATGAGAAAAAGAAAGAAACTACTCGGGGGAAGGGACCCGAGGTTGTTAAGCTAACCAAGCTTGCGCAGGTTGATGCCCCCACCCACACTGTTCAAGTGACTTCTGCTGCTGGGGGATCAGCTGCTGCTACGCATAAAGAGAGTACCACTACTGCAGGTGGTGCAGGCACGGCTGGTGGTGCTGGAGGATCCATGCCTCAGACTCCTATCGGTCCTAAGGATACCTTAGGCGATATTTATTACAAAACCTACACCGAGGAGGCTCGCGGTGATGCTCCCCACCAAGCTCCATGGGGCTTAAAGCAAAAGGACACATTCTTGGAGTTTGGGCCGTGTCGCGATTGGTTCTTTAACTCTTTCCCCCCTGGTGAGGTTAATCGACAAAGGGCACGAACCCACGATGGGTTATATCATGCCTACGTTGTTGGAGAAGCCAACACCCGCGCTGCTAACCACCAAATTGGGCGCGAATGGCGTACAATGGTTAAAGAGCGGGGTGATTGGGAAAGGTACCGTGATCATTTGCTGAAGCAGGTGAAGGAATTTGAGAAGATGAAGAGTTCTTTTGCTGAGGAGAAGGCCGCCTTTGACGCAGAGAAAAAAACTGAAAAATGGGGGCGCGAGGGCCTAAAGAGCAAGCTACGTGCTGCTGAAGAGCTCTTGTCCCAGGAGCGCGCGGAGTGGAAAAATATATGTGAAAAAAGATAATCAACGCATGTATGTCGCGCGCTCTAAAATCACGGACCTTGAGGCTCAAATTGCCACATTAACAAAGAAGGTTGAGGATGTCGAAGCTGACAAGGAGCGCGTTGAGGTTCAACAACTTTAGCCCTTTCTTCTTTATGTTGTTTGTTACTTGTCAAAATATTACTAAGTCATTATTTCACCCTTCGCAGGCTGAGTTAAAGACGCATGTGGCCTGCAAGGACAAAGACTTGCGTGCTAAGGATGTGGAGATTGCGGAGTTAAAGCGTAGATTGCATGAGCAAACTAACAAGAGCGAATCCTTGGAAATTGATTTGGAGGCTGAAAAGGTGAAGGCTGTTACCGCCGAGGAGGCCAAACAGAAGGCCGACGAGGCGCGAGATATTAGCACCGCTGCTCTTAACGTAGCCTAAAACAATTATGCCGAAGCGCAAGGAATCATAGACACCCTGGTCTCCGAATCTGAAAGGATGTGTGGTAGAGGGGTAGTTCTGGTACGGTTCCCCTCTCTTAACTTAGGCTTTATTTTTTGTTGTCTTGGTTCTTATCCATTGCCTTTCTTGCAGATGGCTAACTCCATTCTGAATGCTTCTGAGCTGGATGCTGCTGTTGCTGCTCTCATAGATGCCTCACACGCGGTTGGGCATCGTGGAGGTTATCTAGAGTGTGCACAACATGTTGAAGATGCACTTGGACAGGAGTTTGATGTTAGTCATTTACCGGAGTGTTTTCGTGCTAATCAAAAGTTTAACATGCATTTGTAACGTAGAAGTCATGATGCTAAAAACAAAATGCATGGTCAATGCTTTCATTAAGTAGCTTTGAAACATGCGCTAGGCCAATCATACATCGTTGAAATAAAAAAAGGCGTATAGCCAACAATAGGTAATAAAAAAGTCACGTAGCCAACATAAGCGGATAAAGGCGCATGGCCCAAGAATAGGTAATAAAAAAGTCACGTAGCCAACATAAGCGGATAAAGGCGCATGGCCCAAGAAGGATCTTAGATACAAGATTCCACCATTCATCTCATAGAACAACGCTTTGTTCTATATCTTTCTAGCTTCTGCTTTGTTTTCAGGGAGAATTCCTTCTTGCAATTACTGGATGATGGGGGTCATCCAAGATGGTTGCCCTATCTCAATCACATTCACTTGGCGCAACAAAACTGACGGGTTTTTTAACACTTTGATTCTTACATCTTTGGCGAGATGTTGAAAAGCTGTTGAAGCGAGCTTGCTTAAAGCGTCTGCTGGTTTGTTCTCTGACCGATTGATATGAACAACCTTGTATGATTTGAACTGCTGAAGCAACTCCTTCGCCTGCTCTAAGTACAAAACCATAACTTTGCCCTTCGCATCATACAACCTATTAATTTGACTCGCGTTCAGGAGCTCCCATCTTGATGGCTAGGCGCAGGCCTGCCAAGAACGCTTCATATTCTGCCTCATTGTTGGTATTTTTGAAATCCAACTTGATGGCATAGGTGAACTCATGCTTCTCTGGGCTAACAAGGCGCAATCCAGCTCCTGCGCCGTCTTTATTCGAGGCCCCGTCAGTGTATAACAACCATAACCCATCTGATGTGTCTTTGATGGGAGTGATGTGCACAAAATGCAACATATAAATTACATCAATTGTGGGATAAAACTAACCCTTTTTTAGTACTAATGTTGGAAAAGGTGTGTTTTTGTCTTCCTTTTGTATTTTCAGGATTAAATGAGCTCAAATGAACAAAAGAAGCAAAAAGGCAGCTAAATCTAACATAAATACAAGAAAAGGAACAAACGTGGCATGCCCGGCCTCCCCGACAGCATCTTCCCAAGCAAAACAAGAGAACAGAAGGCTGAACACGCCCCGTGCTCAATGAGCACGGGGGCGTGCCCAAGTGTCAGCAGAAAAGACAAAGTTGTAGAAGCTTCTATCACCCACCACGGGGGCGTGCCCAGCGGACACGGGGCCGTGGTCAACTCTAAGATTCGCATAATCTGGGGAAATCTTGATAGTACAGATACGCTTCTGCACACGGGGGCGTGCCCAGCGGACACGGGGGCATGGTCAACTAATGCAGACAAACTGCAATTAATGAATAAAGAGAAGGAAGGTGGACACGGGGCCGTGCCCAATGGACACGGGGCCGTGCCCGAGTCTCTGTTCAGCCTATAAATTGGGGTGCTTGGCTCATTTGCAAACCATCCCTTGGCACACCACCCCTCTCACACTTCACCCACCACCCACCACCATCACAACACCATCATCCATCGTCCATCGTAGAGTGTGTGAGTCGTCTCGGGATCCAAGATTAATCGTAAGAGTTCTTGACAATCAAAGGCCATGTTTGCCTAAGTCTCTTACATCACTTGGTGAAGACAAGTGTCTAGTGTAATACTTTTTATTTTTAATCTTTTCGCACTTTTTATTTGGTTATGTATTAATGACTTTAATAACTAGTTTCTTATGTTGAAGGTGATTCTTCCTTATCGTTTGTCCGTGGTGTCTTGGCATTATTTTACTGTCTATATAAAATAAAAGATTTTCACCATTCATATCTCCACGGTCTATATGGAGATATGTTGGCTACCTGGTCGGGGGTTAAGGGAACGGTTTGGTAAGAGTCTTGCCTTGTTCAGTGTATAGATCCTGCAAGGACCTGGGTCAAATTTAGTAGGACCTCCTTCAATACCCACCGGTATTGGATGGCGGGGGTCCAAACTCTTTGATCCCTTCATATGTAAGCTACTATTAATACTTTAACCCGGCTACTTAGGACTGTATCCCTGCTGACTCAGACTACTTAGCCAAGGGTAACGTCACCTTCAAAAGAGGCGCCTACCATAATATGCATTAATAACTTAATTAATTATCTTTCAATAATCCGACCCTTTAGGATTGTATCCTTGCTGACTCAAACTACTGGCTTGAGGGTAACGTCACCTTCAAAAGAGGGGCCTACTACAATAACTAAGATAATCTCTTAAAAAGTGCAAAAGTGCGGAAATAATCAAAGGTTACACTAAACACGAGTCGGAGCCAAATGATTCATCTTGTCTATCTGTTTTTACTTTTATTTTAATTTTCAGCAATTTAGTTAGTTTTTATTTTTCTAGTTTAAAAACATTTTTCTAACTTTTTGATTTGATTAGACGTTGAGGATAAACCGGTATTAGAAGCTCTTGTGTCCTTGGACGACCTCGGTATCTTGCCAACACTATACTACGCTCACGATGGGTGCACTTGCCCATATGTGTGTTTGGTGTTTGTAAAATATCGTGTTTTATAAATTTAAAACTTGACTAACGTGTAAAAAGGGGTTTAAAATATGCATTAAAATATATAACACACCACACGCATCAGGGAGTATCAACAACTTCACAATCTTTGATCTTATCTTCTGGAAGTTTAGTGATGAAGTCTACTAACACTTGACCTTTAATGGCTGGGCGCGGCCAGTATAGAATGTTGTGGCCCCCCAGTTCGATTGCCCACTTTGCTAAGCGTCCTGACGTCTCTGGTTTTTGCAGGATTGTGCCAATATGGAAGTTAGTGAGTACAGTGATTACATGCCCAGTAAAATACCTGCGCAGCCTCCGGGAGGCGTGTAGCAGCGCGAGCACTAACTTTTCCATTGTTGAATATCGTGTTTCTGGATCCGTGAGCACCCTACTAACATAGTAAATTGGAGTCTGAACTCCGTCTCTTTCTACCAACAATACCGACCCAACTGCCTTGTCCGAAGAAGACAAGTACAGAATGAGTGGTTCCTTCTCGAATGGCACGGTTAGTGTAGGAAGCTTGATCAAACACTCTTTCATTTGCTGGAAGGCAGCTTCTGCTTCTGGCGTCCATTTGAACTCTTGTTTTTTTTCACGCAGTTACGGAAAGTACTGATAAAAGGGTACGATTTTGCAGCGTGGTTTGATAGAAATCGGTTAAGTGCGGCTAGGCGGCCGGCTAATCTCTGCATTTCTTTGATCGTGCGCGGTGACGGCATCCACTCTATGGCTTGAAATTTTTCGGGGTTAACCTTGAAACCGCCGTTTGTAACCATGAAGCCTAAAAACTTGCCTTCCTCCATACCAAAAGAACACTTCGCTGGATTCAGCTTCATGTTCACGCTTCTTAAAGAGTTAAACGTCTTCTCTATGTCCTTTAACATCTGGTCCTCCTCGGGACTTTTAATCACAAGATCGTCAATGTAAACCTCGATATGCTTTCTGATGTCATCAGCAAATATCGTATCCATCAGACGCTGGTAGGTTGCGCCAGCATTTTTGAGCCCGAAAGGCATCTTTGTGTAACAGAAGATTCCGATGTCGGTACAAAAAGCTGTCTTGTCTTCATCTTCCAGCGCCATTTGGAATTGATGATACCCCTTGTAACAGTCCAAAAAACATTTCCATCTGTACGGCGCGAGAGAGTCGATCTCAGGAAATGAATAACAATCTTTGGGACACGCCTTGTTGAGATCAGCGTAATCGACACACATTCGCCATCCTCCATTAGACTTCTCGACCATAACAGGATTTGCAACCCAACTTTGATAGCGCACCTCTCTCAGTATACATGCCTTTAGCAGTTCACAGACTTGCTCATTCATGGCTTTAGTCTTATCCGCTCCTAGGTTGCGCCTTCTTTGTACTTTTGGCTCGACGGAAGGATAAGTGTTCAAACAATGTTCAGTGACATCGCGCGGGACACCGGTCATGTCGGCCGGAGTCTAGGCGAAAATGTCTATGTTTCTAAACAAAAGTTGCTTGTGGTGCGTTCTGATGTTTGGTGAGATTGCGTGGCCTATCGTCACCGTCTGTTCTGGGTATTTGCGGTTTAGAACCCATTTTTCTGGTTCGGTCGTTGAAATTTTTGCTGCCTTTGCTGGGCGTGCATCTTCTGCTGACATTACCTCTTTCTTCACATAGATAATCGCCACCCCCGTCTCTGTTGGGAACCCGATGGCTGAGTGGGGTGTGGAGGTTACCATGTTTAGTTCTCCTTGGGTTTCTCTCCCAATTAAAACATCATGCCTTAATTTGACTGGCATTACCATGAAGTTGACGTTTGTAGTTCTTGAATATTTCCCGTCGGATAATGTGACGGGGAAACTAATCTGGCCTAGTGGGAAGACCATTTCGTTGCAGAATCCCGATAGAGGATAATCAACCGGCTCGAATCTCGCTTTATCTTCATCATCGAACTGATTGAAGCATTGCTCGTAGATGATACCGGTAATGACGATGGGGCGCGTGGCCCGTGGTCCCCCGCGTACTACCGGAAAGATGACTTGTTGTTCTTGCCATGCAGGTTCGTATGGGCGCTTTCTTTTGTCTCTCGCGTTGTACCTTGGTCCATTGACCATGTGTGTTTCTAGGCGCCTGACCTTCTTTTGGTTTCCCTCATCATTGCGCTGATTCTGGCGCGTCTCTTTGCGCACATTCTTGACCAGATGGCTTAACTTTCCGCTTTTCAGCGCTCTTTCGATTTCCTGTCTTAGACTGATACAGTCATCCGTCAGATGACCTGTATCTTTGTGAAAATCGCAGTACAGGTTCGGGTCTTGCCCCTTCTTGTTTGTCATAGGCTTTGGAGCCTTGAAATCATGATTCTCCGTCATGAGCACCTCTTTCGGTGTCTTAATGAGCGGAGTCTAGTGCTTTTCTCGATTCTCGTTCCTAACTGCCTTTCGATATCCGATTCTGTCAATCGTTTCACGTGCGTCTTCTTTGTAACGCGGACTTTCCTCATAACCGCTGGATTGTCCAGTCTTCCATTCATGATTTCTGTTCTTGTTGCGCTTCCCATAGTCGCGTGAGCTTCTCTTGGAAAAACGCTCTTCGGTGTAGGAGTTTTTGGTTCCAGCTAGCGATTCTTCAGTTTGTGCTACTATCTATACGGCTTCCATGAGCTTGTCCCACTCCTTGGGCATACCGTCTTTTCCAGTGATAGTTCTGATGAGACTATCACATCGAATAGCTTTCTTGAAGTGAGCGCGCATGAGCTATTCGCTTACACCACCGATTTCCAAACACTCCTTGTTGAAGCGAGTGATGAAGTCTTCTAAACCTTCGTTTTCTCTGCGCTAGATATCTGTTACTTCAGACGTATCGCGTTGATAACATCTTTGCTGGCTGAAATGGTTTACAAATTGTGTTCTGAAATCGACCCATGACGTGATTTTTCCAGGCGGAAGGCTGTCGAACCAAGCGCGAGCAGCCCCTGTGAACGTGTGGATAAACAGATGGCACCGCATTGGCATGTTCCATCCTCCCATAACACCAACGCTTGTAAATACTCGAACATGATCGTCGGGGTCGGTGAGACCGTTGAACTTTCCCACTGTTGGAGGTAGCTTCTCTCTTGACAGTGGGGCTAGAGCAATCTTTGCAATGAACTTTGAGTGTTCCGCAGCTTCCGCTGGCCTATAGGCTAGGCTGAAATCTCTTTTTGCTTCTTCGTTGTATGCGTTGCGCTGTCTTTGTGTATACGACTCATGGTTTTTCTGCAACCTGTTGAAAACTGAGGAACCTTCATCTTCTTGCCATATATAATCATCCGGGTCTGTATCGTCCCATTCATAGTTCATGTTGCGCGGCCCCAGCCGGCTATGAACTGGACCCTTTTGCACGTTTGACGGATGGTCATAATAACTCCCTGTTTCCCCTCGTGTATCGCGCGTGTCATGCACGCTTGGCCTTCTCGGGGGGGGGGGGTCTGTTGATTCTGCCTTGAAAGTTCTGCTGTGGGGGCGTCTGGCGCGCCCCATGAGTTGGACCTGGAGGAGTAACCAAGGATAACTCTGCTTGTAAGATTACCTGTTGTGCCCTCAATGACTGATACGCAGTATTTATGGTAGCAATTTGTTTGGCGTACCAGGAAGATAAAGTTTCGCCTTCTGGTAGCCCTAATAGCGCCGAAATGTTCGGATTTGAAGGACCAGCGACATGACTTGCTGGGGTTCCCGTTTGGGTGATGCGAGTGAAGCTCGCGCGGGGTCCCCTAGTGTTTGTTACTTCAATTTCACCTATCTCTTCGGCAGGTTGGACTTGGACATTCGGATTGTCCTCCCCCAATCCTGCGTTAGAGTTCGTGGCAAAACCGAAATCAGTAATAATTCCTTGACCAGCCATGATCGAAGGAACAAAAGCTTAGAAAAAACTCAGAAAAAGAAGATGGAAGTGATTGTGAGAATCGGTGGGCGCCAATGAAGAAACACGGAACTAATTTTAGAGTTAATTAGTTTGGTTTATGTTCCTTTCATAATGGTTAATCTTCTTTTAACTTTCTGAGCTCCGATTTGATCCGATACTCCTGCAAAACAGAACGCCGTTAGCTCGTTAAGAGGGGAATATGGGGGTTTCCCTCTTAACCAGACTCCGGCGTGAGAATAAGTATTTGCTTTGAGGAAATAATTTTATGTTAAGAGTGCCCTCGTACGTCTTATCAGGAATAATTTCTTGACCAGCCACTAGTTCTCGTTAAAAAAAAACAACAATTTAATTCTTTATTTCAAGTTGTATAAAAAGGAGAGGGCCCTCGTACGTCTTGTCGAGTGGTGTCGGCGACCAATTGCGAGAAAGGAGGTCGGTTGATGTGGACCCATCATAAAAAGTCGTTCTGCAACTCCACGTGTCGGTCGGTGACAGTTCATTAACAGCCAATGAATTTTTTTATTTTCCTTTTTTTAATATTATTATTATTATTATATATTCATCGTATTTACCTTCATTCTCATTCATAGGCTGGCACTCTGTCTCGTTTCGCCGCGTTACCGTACCGAATTGCGTTGACACTTCATTTCTTTTTTCCCTTTTTTTTAACTTTATTAATTCCATTTTTTTATATTTATTAATTCCATTTAAAAAAAACAAACAAACAAACAAAGGTATTTTTGAGAATGTTGGTTCTGTAGCTTATTTTATATGATAACTATAGTGGTTAAATAGATTTTTTTTTTTGTAAGTAGAAATCTTATTTTTATTCGTATTTTTGTTCTTTTTCACTAATGAAATTTACATACTTTTGTCTTAAACACATATTATACATTTTTTTTTAACAATCAAAACATATTATCTATACTATATTATAATGCATGAGACAATGACATTTTAAGATACCCAAAAAATAAGAACTTTTCCCCCATTTATTTATAGAAAGACCCCTAAAATGAGGGTAGTTTGGTCTTTTAAATAATATTTATTTTTTAGCCCCTAAACTTATTACACTTAAATCACTAAGATTCTAACAAAATTATAGATAATTAGTTACAATTCACCCCTCCACAACAAACTTATAATTTTTTACTTATTTTTGACATGTCTTATAAACTATATTGTTTTAAAAAATCCAAAGATAGCATGACGACCTACACATTTTTGTCGATGTTTCGGTAGTTGTCTTGTTCAATATCGACGCGCATATTAAAATGTACAAGTAGATAATGCTTTAATATACAAGTGATTAAACAAGAAAATAACAAATAATAATCTTTTTACTTTTAAGATACCAAAACAATAAGAACTTTTCATTTTTAATTTATATATACACCCCATAAAATAAGGGTAAATTAGTCTTTTTAAACAATAGTTACATTTTAACCCTTCATCTTAATGAGATTTTAATCCCTTGTTTTAATGTACAACGCATTAAACCTATCATGTTAAGAAATATGTAAATTACATTTGGCTCCATCTTTTGTAACTTTTGAATTTTGAAATAAGATTACCAAATTAGAGCTGAAATCTATGCTTTCTCTCACCACTTCAATCGATAGAAAGGGAAACAAAAAGGGAGAACACGCAAGAGCGATATAGAGAGAGAAATCTGAGGGTGGCAGTGGTGGTGCTACGGCGGCGCCAGCCATACTCCGGCGTGGTGAAAATGGATTGAGCAGGCGAGTGGCGGTGGTAATGATTCAGTTACAACCTTCCATACGGTGGTGACGGTAGTGGTCCTCAAGAGCCACATAACCTTCACCGGTTCCAAGGTTAAAACGAGGAGGAACACAATGACAGAAAACCCTAGCCGCTTCCTCCGACGATGGTGGCTAGGTGTAACACCCCAAAACCCGAATGTCTATATTCGTTACATGCTCTAATATGGTACATTGAGAAATAAATAACTAGGTTAATTATCCTAGTTAAAAGTATAGTAGAAACAAGTAAAGAATGAAAGTGTGCCAATTATGTTAAATGGTAAACATGAGGGGCTAGATGGTATAGGATGAAAGATGAGTTATTAAAAGAAAATAATACACACACAAACACACCTTCGTGTGTGTGCAAGATCGACCAGGAGACTCCCATGGAGTCTCAAACCCTAAACATGAAAGATCATCCAATTGGAAGGCTAAATGATGCTTAAATTCATAACCAAACACGGATTAACGACCACCTTCACAAGGGGATCGTAAGGTATGTCTTAGATTCTAGATTGGTGATGATGCACGAAATGGGTTATGTTGTAAATCACGAATTTGTATGAAATTGAGCATGAGTATGTGTTAGATTCATCATTTGGAACATGGATTATGCATAAATTTGGGTAATTTGATGTTTAAGGGTGAAACCCATTTGTTATGGTGAAGAAGATGACATGAGTAAATCATCTATGTTTAAGTTCTTGCTTAATATTGATGTATTTTGAGTTGTATGATGTATTCTTGTTAGAAGGATTGAAAGAAATGTGATACTAGTATGTTTGATATTATGCATGTATGAATCATGTTGATTAGGAGGAAGAAATTGATGAATTTTGTATGAGATTAGAATGATATGCATGAACTAGTTGTACACTATGCTTACAAGGTAGTACATATATCAAAAGTATGATGAATTATGAAGAATTTTAGATTAAATCACTTGTAGGTGATTAACAAGTAGTTATGAAGTGGGTTTTAGATGATGTAATGTAATATGATGATTCACTTATGTTAATAATGTTTGGAATCATACATGTGTGTGAATGTTTAAAGAAATGGGATAAGAAATGATGAAGTGTTGTAGATGAAGTGAATGAAATGTGATGATAACATGTTTGATGTTTAATTCAAATACCCATGTTGGATTGTAGAAGCATTTGATGAACTATGTATGAATTTAGGAGATTTTGTATGAATAAGTTGTACGTTGTGCTTAAAAGGTAGTACGTACATCAAGTGAATGATAAAATGTATATAATGTCGTCCGTATAGTCGATTATGATGTTACGGGAATATGTTGATAAGTCGATAGATATGTATGGCTAATAGTTGACTTTTGAAAGTCAACTAAGTATAAGCAACATGAGTTGACTCGTTGTCATAAATATAGGTTGATGAGAAGTCGTATGGTACATGTAATAGCAATCCGTGTTAAAAGTAATGACATGATGAGTTACATGAGTTATACGTATACGGACATGATTATATGAGTTATGTTTGTATGAAATGATTAATGAAAGTTAAGTGTGAAATATGGGATTGATACGATCGTTATCATGTACATATGAGTATGCTAATAATAGCGTGATTTCGATGACATGAAAGCATAGGAATCATGTGGAGATGGACTCAAGCGCGAAAGGCTAACGGGTCAAGAAGAGGCGTGGAAACGGATGTGAACACGGATGCATGAGGTAAGTGATTCCGTAATCACTTCCTAGTTGTTTATGTAAAGTTATATGTATTTTAACTAAATGTGTTAATTGAGGTCAAAAAGGAATGAGTTGAATGAAATCGATGAAGTATTAAACGGATCTTAGCTTTGATCCGAGTAAGGTATATGCGTTAGAATTGAAGTTAAGTGGTAGGATTGGTTAAATATGCAACGAGGTCCTTGGTTGTAAAGGATTAAACAATGTTGACAAAAACGCCCTTGATAGGTATATCGGACGAACGACCTTAAATGCCCATTTGGAAATAAGCTAATCGATTAGAATAATGTTATAGTCATGTGTGAAAGCGAAGAGTATGGTTTTGTATGTCATAGACCATTTAATGCGCAAATACCCATAACGGGTCAAATAATTAGAGAATGACAATAAGCCGAATGCATGCAAGTTAAGAATTTCCTTAATCCGTATGTGGGATTTTAAGTTTATATGATAGAATGTGAATTTACAAGCATGTAGGAAGAAACGGGGGGTTAAACGGGTAAACGGTTCGAAAGTTACGCGCGTTTTAGTGCGTTCGGACGTCGAAACGGAGCTGCAGAAAAATGCACTTTAGAGAGCCCGTCGCCGACGGGCAAGGAGGTCGTCGCCGACGGGCAAGGGAAAACCACTTTTTTTGCTGACGGGTTAACACACTGCCGACGGGTTAAATGGCCCGACGGGCATATCTACAACCCGTCGCCGACGGCTTGGAGCCCGTCGGCGACGGGCACTTGTTTGTAAGCTTTTATTTTTCGCGTCTGGTGTTTCCGGTTGACCCGTAACGTGTCCTGGTGCTCCGGTTTTCGACCCGGTAGCATGTAAAGCTCCCGAAAAGCTCCCTAACCTTGTCTTATGTATATATGAAGATACGCGTGACAGTATGCATGTATGGGAATGCGTAGTAATGTAGGTATGTATGTGGATGTGTATGCACGAATGTATAAGGGTATGTATGAGTGTATGCACGTATGAAAAGTTGTAGGAAAGGTATGTTTGTACGTAGATGTGTATGTATGTATGTATAAGCGTATATATGAGTGTATGCACGTATGTAAAGTTGTAGGAAAGGTATGTTTGTACGTAGATGTGTATGTGTGTATGTATAAGCGTATATATGAGTGTATGCACGTATGTAAAGTTGTAGGAAGGGTATGTTTGTACGTAGATGTGTATGTATGTATGTATAAGCGTATATACGAGTGTATGCATGTATGTGATGATGTAGGAAAGGTATGTACGTATGTAGTTGCGTATGTAAGTACGTATGAAGTACATAGAGGTGTATGTATGTATGTATAAGAGTATATAAGAGTGTATGCATGTATGTGATGATGTAAGAGAGTATGCATGTATGTGATGACGTAGGAAGGGTATGTACGAATATGGAAGAGTATGTATGTACGTGTAAAGATGTGTATGAGTGTATGCATGAATGTAAAGATGTGAGCTTAATGTACGTACGTATGTAAGCATGATTTAGACATTGAGGGTTTATGTTAATAATGGTGTACGTTGAGAATGAAAGGTATGCAGGTACATTATTGAAGCCTCATCAGAAAATGGATACGCGAATGAGATGCTTAAAGCTTGTTAAAGAACGAAATGGGAAGTGCATATGAATGAGCTGGTTTATATAACTTGTGCTAATGTTTCGGATGTATGTGGTGAATGCAGGTTGTACGGATGATGAGCGATTATCACAAGGATTAGGGATTGAAGACCGAGTCACGAGAGAGATTGTACGGGGACGTTGAATGTAAAATGTAATAAGTGAAAGCTATGTTTTTAGTTAACAGATAAGAGGATGACATATTTTGATTAAGAATCAAGTTAAAGTTAAAAGTTTTAATAAGTTGAGATATTTTAATGCAAGAAATTTTATGGTTAGTGTTTCCGCTGCAACTTTTTGTCAAATACGAATATGGGCGTAACAAGTTGGTATCAGAGCCCTGGTTTGAGAGAATCAAGTGTAAGAAGGTAAGTGCTTGAACTCAAACCTGTGTGCTCTTGTGATAAGAAACCCGTACAATCTAAGACTCGGTCAAGATCCAAAGGTAAAAGAGAATGTAAGTATGTACTATTGTATACGCATAAAGAGACTGACGGTTTTGTTTATGCAAGGTATGTGCATAAGCGTTTGAAGAGGATGATCCGCGAGTGCGGTCAAGTACCGACACTAAGGCATGAAATAAGATAAAGTTGAACCCAGGTACATAAATTCAATATGTCGGTATATGAAATGGTAAAATGCATTAAGGAAAGAAAAATGCTAAATGAAGGACCATGATGGTATAGTAAACATGTTTTGAAAAATGATACACGTGCCGAAACCAAATTCTTCGGACATAAGGTGACAATTACACGAAGACACGAAACTAGTATGTGGATTGTGTACCTGGCCAGTACACGTGAAGCATATGACGTTCGTGGGACCGTGATAATTGATACAGGTATGTCCGTTAGGATTAAGTAGTAGGTGGACGTGAGGGTGAAGAGAAATGTAAGACTCTCAAGAATGAGAGTATGAAATGCTATGCTAGAATCCGCGAGATGGATTCGGAGTATGATATGCTATGCTAAGATCCGCGAGACGGATTCGAAGTATGATATGCTATGCTAGAATCCGTGAGACGGATTCGAAACATGATATGCTATGCTAGATCCGCGAGACGGATTCGAATTATGATATGCTATGCTAGAATCCGCGAGACGGATTCGAAACATGATATGCTATGCTAAGATCCGCGAGATGGATTCGGAGTATGATATGCTATGCTAGAATCCGCGAGACGGATTCGAAACATGATATGCTATGCTAGAATCCGCGAGACGGATTCGAAACATGAAATGCTATGCTAGAATCCGCGAGACGGATTCGAATTATGATATGCTATGCTAGGATGTTTGAAACCGTTAGATGGATTCAAAACATAGACGATACAAAAGACTACAAAATGTAGAATGATGTTAGCTACGGAGATAAGCAAATAGGTATGACGATGACATAGTAGTTTTGTTGTGATAACAAAACAAGGGTTAAATGTTATGCAATGTGTCTATAGAACGGAATCATAGAGGATGAGATAAAAGTATTAAATCTGTTATAAACGGATCAAATGAGTATAAGCATTATTATAAGTTTGAATAAGTATGTATATTAACCTGTTATTAACGGGTCAAAGGAAATGAGAATGTTATACGAAAGTATGCCATGGAAAGTATAGACTTGTTAAGAAGAGGAAGCCAATTGATTGAATAATTATGAAATGTGATAGGATGATTACTTATGATTATGATGTGACCGTGATGTCAAACATGAATGTGTGTGTGTAAGAGGAAATGAGAAAGGTTTCGGGGACGAAACCTTATTTAAGAGGGGTAGACTTGTAACACCCCAAAACCCGAATGTCTATATTCGTTACATGTTCTAATATGGTACATTGAGAAATAAATAACTAGGTTAATTATCCTAGTTAAAAGTATAGTAGAAACAAGTAAAGAATGAAAGTGTGCCAATTATGTTAAATGGTAAACATGAGGGGCTAGATGGTATAGGATGAAAGATGAGTTATTAAAAGAAAATAATACACACACAAACACACCTTCGTGTGTGTGCAAGATCGACCAGGAGACTCCCATGGAGTCTCAAACCCTAAACATGAAAGATCATCCAATTGGAAGGCTAAATGATGCTTAAATTCATAACCAAACACGGATTAACGATCACCTTCACAAGGGGATCGTAAGGTATGTCTTAGATTCTAGATTGGTGATGATGCACGAAATGGGTTATGTTGTAAATCACGAATTTGTATGAAATTGAGCATGAGTATGTGTTAGATTCATCATTTGGAACATGGATTATGCATAAATTTGGGTAATTTGATGTTTAAGGGTGAAACCCATTTGTTATGGTGAAGAAGATGACATGAGTAAATCATCTATGTTTAAGTTCTTGCTTAATATTGATGTATTTTGAGTTGTATGATGTATTCTTGTTAGAAGGATTGAAAGAAATGTGATACTAGTATGTTTGATATTATGCATGTATGAATCATGTTGATTAGGAGGAAGAAATTGATGAATTTTGTATGAGATTAGAATGATATGCATGAACTAGTTGTACACTATGCTTACAAGGTAGTACATATATCAAAAGTATGATGAATTATGAAGAATTTTAGATTAAATCACTTGTAGGTGATTAACAAGTAGTTATGAAGTGGGTTTTAGATGATGTAATGTAATATGATGATTCACTTATGTTAATAATGTTTGGAATCATACATGTGTGTGAATGTTTAAAGAAATGGGATAAGAAATGATGAAGTGTTGTAGATGAAGTGAATGAAATGTGATGATAACATGTTTGATGTTTAATTCAAATACCCATGTTGGATTGTAGAAGCATTTGATGAACTATGTATGAATTTAGGAGATTTTGTATGAATAAGTTGTACGTTGTGCTTAAAAGGTAGTACGTACATCAAGTGAATGATAAAATGTATATAATGTCGTCCGTATAGTCGATTATGATGTTACGGGAATATGTTGATAAGTCGATAGATATGTATGGCTAATAGTTGACTTTTGAAAGTCAACTAAGTATAAGCAACATGAGTTGACTCGTTGTCATAAATATAGGTTGATGAGAAGTCGTATGGTACATGTAATAGCAATCCGTGTTAAAAGTAATGACATGATGAGTTACATGAGTTATACGTATACGGACATGATTATATGAGTTATGTTTGTATGAAATGATTAATGAAAGTTAAGTGTGAAATATGGTATTGATACGATCGTTATCATGTACATATGAGTATGCTAATAATAGCGTGATTTCGATGACATGAAAGCATATGAATCATGTGGAGATGGACTCAAGCGCGAAAGGCTAACGGGTCAAGAAGAGGCGTGGAAACGGATGTGAACACGGATGCATGAGGTAAGTGATTCCGTAATCACTTCCTAGTTGTTTATGTAAAGTTATATGTATTTTAACTAAATGTGTTAATTGAGGTCAAATAGGAATGAGTTGAATGAAATCGATGAAGTATTAAACGGATCTTAGCTTTGATCCGAGTAAGGTATATGCGTTAGAATTGAAGTTAAGTGGTAGGATTGGTTAAATATGCAATGAGGTCCTTGGTTGTAAAGGATTAAACAATGTTGACAAAAACGCCCTTGATAGGTATATCGGACGAACGACCTTAAATGCCCATTTGGAAATAAGCTAATCGATTAGAATAATGTTATAGTCATGTGTGAAAGCGAAGAGTATGGTTTTGTATGTCATAGACCATTTAATGCGCAAATACCCATAACGGGTCAAATAATTAGAGAATGACAATAAGCCGAATGCATGCAAGTTAAGAATTTCCTTAATCCGTATGTGGGATTTTAAGTTTATATGATAGAATGTGAATTTACAAGCATGTAGGAAGAAACGGGGGGTTAAACGGGTAAACGGTTCGAAAGTTACGCGCGTTTTAGTGCGTTCGGACGTCGAAACGGAGCTGCAGAAAAATGCACTTTAGAGAGCCCGTCGCCGACGGGCAAGGAGGTCGTCGCCGACGGGCAAGGGAAAACCACTTTTTTTGCTGACGGGTTAACACACTGCCGACGGGTTAAATGGCCCGACGGGCATATCTACAACCCGTCGCCGACGGCTTGGAGCCCGTCGGCGACGGGCACTTGTTTGTAAGCTTTTATTTTTCGCGTCTGGTGTTTCCGGTTGACCCGTAACGTGTCCTGGTGCTCCGGTTTTCGACCCGGTAGCATGTAAAGCTCCCGAAAAGCTCCCTAACCTTGTCTTATGTATATATGAAGATACGCGTGACAGTATGCATGTATGGGAATGCGTAGTAATGTAGGTATGTATGTGGATGTGTATGCACGAATGTATAAGGGTATGTATGAGTGTATGCACGTATGAAAAGTTGTAGGAAAGGTATGTTTGTACGTAGATGTGTATGTATGTATGTATAAGCGTATATATGAGTGTATGCACGTATGTAAAGTTGTAGGAAAGGTATGTTTGTACGTAGATGTGTATGTGTGTATGTATAAGCGTATATATGAGTGTATGCACGTATGTAAAGTTGTAGGAAGGGTATGTTTGTACGTAGATGTGTATGTATGTATGTATAAGCGTATATACGAGTGTATGCATGTATGTGATGATGTAGGAAAGGTATGTACGTATGTAGTTGCGTATGTAAGTACGTATGAAGTACATAGAGGTGTATGTATGTATGTATAAGAGTATATAAGAGTGTATGCATGTATGTGATGATGTAAGAGAGTATGCATGTATGTGATGACGTAGGAAGGGTATGTACGAATATGGAAGAGTATGTATGTACGTGTAAAGATGTGTATGAGTGTATGCATGAATGTAAAGATGTGAGCTTAATGTACGTACGTATGTAAGCATGATTTAGACATTGAGGGTTTATGTTAATAATGGTGTACGTTGAGAATGAAAGGTATGCAGGTACATTATTGAAGCCTCATCAGAAAATGGATACGCGAATGAGATGCTTAAAGCTTGTTAAAGAACGAAATGGGAAGTGCATATGAATGAGCTGGTTTATATAACTTGTGCTAATGTTTCGGATGTATGTGGTGAATGCAGGTTGTACGGATGATGAGCGATTATCACAAGGATTAGGGATTGAAGACCGAGTCACGAGAGAGATTGTACGGGGACGTTGAATGTAAAATGTAATAAGTGAAAGCTATGTTTTTAGTTAACAGATAAGAGGATGACATATTTTGATTAAGAATCAAGTTAAAGTTAAAAGTTTTAATAAGTTGAGATATTTTAATGCAAGAAATTTTATGGTTAGTGTTTCCGCTGCAACTTTTTGTCAAATACGAATATGGGCGTAACAAGTTGGTATCAGAGCCCTGGTTTGAGAGAATCAAGTGTAAGAAGGTAAGTGCTTGAACTCAAACCTGTGTGCTCTTGTGATAAGAAACCCGTACAATCTAAGACTCGGTCAAGATCCAAAGGTAAAAGAGAATGTAAGTATGTACTATTGTATACGCATAAAGAGACTGACGGTTTTGTTTATGCAAGGTATGTGCATAAGCGTTTGAAGAGGATGATCCGCGAGTGCGGTCAAGTACCGACACTAAGGCATGAAATAAGATAAAGTTGAACCCAGGTACATAAATTCAATATGTCGGTATATGAAATGGTAAAATGCATTAAGGAAAGAAAAATGCTAAATGAAGGACCATGATGGTATAGTAAACATGTTTTGAAAAATGATACACGTGCCGAAACCAAATTCTTCGGACATAAGGTGACAATTACACGAAGACACGAAACTAGTATGTGGATTGTGTACCTGGCCAGTACACGTGAAGCATATGACGTTCGTGGGACCGTGATAATTGATACAGGTATGTCCGTTAGGATTAAGTAGTAGGTGGACGTGAGGGTGAAGAGAAATGTAAGACTCTCAAGAATGAGAGTATGAAATGCTATGCTAGAATCCGCGAGATGGATTCGGAGTATGATATGCTATGCTAAGATCCGCGAGACGGATTCGAAGTATGATATGCTATGCTAGAATCCGTGAGACGGATTCGAAACATGATATGCTATGCTAGATCCGCGAGACGGATTCGAATTATGATATGCTATGCTAGAATCCGCGAGACGGATTCGAAACATGATATGCTATGCTAGAATCCGCGAGATGGATTCGGAGTATGATATGCTATGCTAAGATCCGCGAGACGGATTCGAAACATGATATGCTATGCTAGAATCCGCGAGACGGATTCGAAACATGAAATGCTATGCTAGAATCCGCGAGACGGATTCGAATTATGATATGCTATGCTAGGATGTTTGAAACCGTTAGATGGATTCAAAACATAGACGATACAAAAGACTACAAAATGTAGAATGATGTTAGCTACGGAGATAAGCAAATAGGTATGACGATGACATAGTAGTTTTGTTGTGATAACAAAACAAGGGTTAAAATTTTTAATTTAAAATTTCTCCGTCTAATTTATCATCTTGAATCATTTTCTTCGTAATAGAAATTGAACCCTTTTAGTTTTGTGAATAATGGATAAACATGTGTAAAGCGCAGTTGGAAGGGAAAATGTAATTTAGTGATTTGACACTTTGAAGATTATTTGAAATTAATAAATTATATGTTTGAATATAATTTTTATTTCTAAGTTTTATTTATTAGTCTGTGCTTATCCATTGAATTTTTGACAGATATTCAGCTACGAACAGCTGCTGTTAAATCAGATTCAAGGAGAAAAGCCAGATGATGTGTCATCTGGGATTGCTTCCAGGTTAGGGTTTTTAACTATAATTTGGAAATATATATTCTTTTTTTTTCTTTTGGGAAAATGATGTTTTTAGATGTTGAAATTGTTGCAAATTCATATAATAATCTAAATATAATTTTACAAATTCGAAGTGTCCAAGTAATACGAAATCTTATTTTAACCAGAGTGATTGGGATTAGGAAGAGAGATGCAGAGGGAGATCCGACGACTGATTAAAATGCTAAAAATATGTGGTTTTCGCTGGCTGGTCTTGTTAATATCACATTGGTGTAAGTTTTGGTTGGGTACGTATACTGCAAATGGGAGGCTGTTTTTGCTTCTATCGTTAAACATTTATTTTTATGTTTTAAGTTTTCTTATGTTTCTAATTTTATGTAACAATGCTACAAATGACTTATGCTCCTATTTCTTATGTTATTGAGATGTGTAAGCCTTATGATATAGATAGATCAATTGGTGCCACTAACTCAAAAACCTAAGAAAACAATAAACATTAGGGCTGCAAACGAACCGGACGAACACGAACGAAACCTTGTTCGTGTTCGTTTGTTAAAGAATATATGTGTTTACGAACGGTTCATGAACACTCAACAAACGAGATTTTATGTTCGTGTTCGTTTGTTAAGGAAATAAACTTGTTCGTGTTCGTTTGTGTTTGTTTGTTAATGTTAGACAACGAACGAAAATGAACGTTGATGAATACAAATGGAAATAAACAATCGCAAACACGCGTTCATGAATATGTCATATAAGACACTAACACTTACTAAATATTTTATCTGTCGGGATCTTGTAATATTTAAATTATATATAAAAACAAAACACTAATGAACTATCGAACATAAACGAACACGTTCACGAACATAAATGAACGAACGCGACCTTTGTTCATGTTTGTTCATTTGACTAAACGAACGAAATTTCTTGTTCGTGTTCGTTTGTTTAATAAACGATCGAACACAAACGAACTTCCCGCCGAACGGTTCATGAACTGTTCGCCGAACGTTTGATTCGTTTACAGCCCTAGTAAAATAATGAAAATTTGTAGAACATCATACGAATCAGAAAACTAACCTAAGTACTATACAATAGATCACAACTGAGTTGATAAACTAACAAAAATGTGTACCGCAATGCAAATTGTCACACCGCCGCATCGCGCGGGCACCTTGCTAGTACTTATATATGCATGATGTACGGTAAAAAACACATATTTGTCCCGTGTAAAGTGTATAATTACTGTATAGTTTTTATTTGTTTTTATTTAGGTTTAGTATTATATTATATTGTTTTGTGTTGGGACAGGTCTTGGTGCAAATGGAGCGAAAAAGAGTAATAATTAAATAACGAGCTAGTTGAGCAGAGTGGGGCGCCAGTGACGAAATAAAATTACCGCTATTTTATATGAGTGGGCCGAGCCCGCTATCTCTATGTTATCTATTAAGGGGCAGCCAATATATATATTATTATATTATTATTAGTTAAAAGAAAAAAAAAAGAAAAAAAAAACATCTAGTGGTGATATTGCACTCACGTGCATCAAGTTAAAAGAATTCTAAGTGGGCCGCAAGCATGCATGATTTGGTAACAAATTGGATTGTTGGGGTGTTAGCGAATTATTATATTAAACCCTAAAAAGTTATTGGATAGAAATAATTGGGGGGAATCAAGATCAGTGGCACAATAATCATACATATGTATGTGACCATATGTTATTGGACAACAGATATAGAAATCAAGTGGTGGGCCGCGCAAGATGAAAAGCCCATGCATGTTTACGTGAGCAAGTGGGTGAGGTGTTTTTTTTGCCTTTGAAACACTTATCATGATATATTAATTAAGGTAGTGTTTGGTATGGAAGGATGGGATGTGGAATAGAATGAACTATTACGAGTGAATGAAAAAAAGTGTGTTTTGTTGGTCAATGTAATGGAATCACCCATTACATAAGTCATTCCATTCCCTCAAATTCATTCCATCCACTCCCTCTGTTTTTTTTTCCATTTCATTCTCTCTCTCAGCCTACGTCACAAACACCACCCATCACCTCCACCATCTGCCACCGCCACCCATTGTTGTCGTCGCCACCCCGACCACCGTAGGGATAGACTGGGACCTGCTGGAGACCGTGGGAGAGGCCGCGCGGGCGCGTGATATTGTTGGACTGGATACTCCTTGGTCGCGCCTATTTGAGATAGCGATGGAGGACTCGTACCCTGAGCTTACGGTCGAGTTTCTTTCCACGTTTACATACGCGCCGCATCCGGCGGATTACGTGGAGGACCCGGCTTTTCCAGTCCACGAGGTTACATTCCGTCTCGCCGGTCAGGAGTTTCAGATGAGTGTGCGGCAGTTTGCTGTCCATACAGGTTTGTTTAAATAATATTATTTATTATTTTATATTTAATGTTATTTGTTTATTTAATATTATTTGTTTATTATTATTATTTGTTTATTTAATGTTATTTGTTTATTTAATATTATTTGTTTATTATTATTATTTGTTTATTTAATATTATTTGTTTATTATTATTATTTGTTTATTTAATATTATTTGTTTATACAGGTTTGTACACAGAGCCCGAGCTTGATACTGATTTATATACGCAGACGGTTACGGCGATGGACAGGCAGACGCTTATCAGTTTCTGAAGGGCCATTTCCAGGGTTCCCTTTGGGAAATCCTGGCAAAAGGCCACCACCATTAAAGACCCCTTGTACCGATACCTGCACCATGTTATCGCGGCAACTATCGTGCCGCGGGGTGCCATCAGGGAGAAGGTCAACCTCAGTGACCTTTTCTTTCTATACTGCCTACTGCGCCGCCAGCCCTGCGATCTAGCAGCTTGCCTGGCAGATTACTTTGCCACAGCATACCACCGGTAGCTCCGCGGGTACGTGCACACTGGCTCATACATCACCGCCATTGCTCGCTCGCTAGGGCTCGTGCCCGAGCATGATACGGAGCTGTCCGATCCGGTCCCGTCTACCAGGTTGGGCCGCGCGTCAGTATCTTCCATGCAGATCACCCGTACCTTTGATGTTGGTCTGAGGTTTAAGGGAGGTGACGGGCTGATTTGGCATCCGGAGGTGGTGCCGGAGGTCATCCCGGTTGTTATTGAGCTGAGGCCTGGAGTGTTGGCCCCTCCTGATGTTCAAGCGGCCGCTCGGCAGGCTCAGCTACAGGCTCTGGGACTCGATCAGTTCCCGGGCCAGCCTCAGGCTCAGCCTGTATTAGAGGATCCGGCTCAGGAGGAGCATGTCGAGGAGATCCCGGTACCACCAGTTCAGCCAGCTCCTGAGCCGCCACAGTACCCGCAGCACGTTTACGCTGACCTGCCTCCGGTAGCGCGTGAGGTGGCTCGGGACTTCGACCGGCGCCTCAGACGCCAGGCCGCACGCCAGGACTGGATCATCGAGACGCTCGTTTCTCTACGAGAGCTCGCTGGGTTGCCTCCACTTCCCCTCCCACCGTCCCCACCGCACGAGGATTAGTACCTTAGTTTGTTTGTATAGTGTTTTGTTATGTATTATGTAGTCAGTTGTACCTTTTTGTTTACGTTTAATTCTTATGGCTTTCTGTACAATTTATTTAACGTGTTCGTTTAATTTAACAAAATAAACTAGGTTAACAGTTTATAAAGACGCACTTATATTATATACGTTCTATAAAAATAATGACGTAAAAAAACGTAATTATAAAACAACTATGAAATATATGTAACTAATATTTTATAATAATAATAAAACTCAAATACAATTTTTTACTCCAAAAAACACTACCAAACTAACCCACATCCCACCTATTTCAAAAAAAAAATAACACAAATTGCTGCACACGGTGTTTGTCTTTTTGCACACTCAAAGCGCCCCGCTTTGGCCATAGCGGGGCGCTTTGAGTGTGCAAAAAGACAAACACCGTGTGCGAATAGATCAGGCCATTAATAATAAACAACTAGAGTCCGAGCCAAGTTTGAACTTAAAAAGTTATTGATAATCTTAGTTGAAGCTTTAGACCTATAACTCTGAATGAGCCGAGCTCAAACTCTCTTATATTACACAAGTCATACTAGTACTTTACATCCTTGTACAATAATTATTTCATAAAACAAGATATATGCTTAATGCTTGTCATCCGGAGTTTTTATTGAGAGTAAACTGCCAAAATGGTCCCTGGGGTTTGGTCACTTTTGCCACATTAGTCCAAAACTCAAACCTTTTGAATCTGGGTCCCTGTGGTTTCAATTTTGTTGTCATTTTCATTCAAAATCAAAATCTAGTCAGATTTTTCAGTTAACATCCAGTTTTTCTGTCTTTTTCCTCCCTTTTAACGAAGGGTAAAATGGTCTTTTAAGGTTTTATTATAACAAATTAAAATAAATCTGACCATGTTGCCCCTTCATTAAAAGGGAGGAAAAGACAAAAAAAAAACCCTATATATTAACTGAAAAATCTGACCAGATTTTGCTTTTGGATGAAAATGGCAACAAAATTGAAATCACAGAGACCTAGATTCAAAATGTTTGAGTTTGAACTAAAGTGGTAAAAGTGACCAAACCTTAGGGGCCATTTTGGCAGTTTACTCTTTTATTAATTGTTTTCATTTGTGACGTGCTTTCACACAAACATTTTATTGAAAGAAATATCAAACCATGTGAGAGTAAACAAACTAAGTTCCAGATAAACTACTCGAGATCAACTTGTTAAAAGATGAAATCAAGCAAAAGCTTATACAAGCTCTAGCCTAAATTTCATACATCAAGATTGTGAATCTAAATAAGCGAATTATAGTATAAAAATATAACAAGTTTTATTTGATGTATAACAAATAAATAGTTACATAACAACTATTATATATGTGTAAGTATACAGCAAAAGTAATATTTTGTCATGTGGTTTGTTAAAAATCTCTGTTTCAATTCCTGAACTTTGTTTTTCTCGATTTCAATAATTGTGGTTTCCATTTCAATCCTTGGCATTAACACCGTTACATTTTGTTGTCAAGTATAACCATGATGTTACGTTATGTAAATGTCAATATAATCCTTGGCACTAACACCGTTACATTTTGCTGTCAAGTATAACCGTGATGTTACGTTATGTAAATATCAATATACAGACGGTACAAGCTCTTAGTATCTATATCTATACTCTATAATAAAAGAAACCATGTAAGGGATACATGTCGCTCTATAAGGCGGTCTTAATTATTTTTCTAAATATTTATTATGGAAAATCAATTATTGATAATATTAAATTTAAAAATTAAAATTTGTAGAAGAGATTTGAATGATAAAGATAAAGATAACTGACAATAAGATATTAATTATTAAAATCTACAAAAAAATTATTAGTGTTTTAAATATTTATAAAGATAAAGATTTTATTTAATTGGTAGTTTTAATTGTTTTTATATTTTGATGACAAGGACAAGGATAATTGATAATCACATATTAAAATAAAAATAAGAATATTTATTTTAATCAATTGTTTCATTAAAAGGATTTATTCAATACATATAGAACATATATATTTTTTATACATGTGGTATATTTAGAATCATACTTCTAATAAAGGATCCTATTATCACCTTTTACACTCTAATGAAACAATAATATTAAATCATAATATCCTGCTTATCTCTTGTATATTTAATATTTTTGACTAAAATATTTCTTTTCTTTTTTTCTGATAATTATCCAACAACAGGTAATACATAAGTTTCTAACCTAATAATAAATAAAAGACAAAGTAAAATGTTATAAACCATATAATACACAAGTCTAACCTAATAAAAAATAAAGTGAGATGTTACAATAAGTAAATAGTACCTCAAAGTTCATTTTGTTAGAAAACACATTTTGAAGACTAAATGTGTTAACGGATTAAATTATTCGTGTAAGACATGTATTTATTCAAATCGTGCAGTACACAAGTTTTTAAAAGATGTAATTATTTTATTACTTAGTATTTTTTTTTTTCAGTAGAATAATATTTATATATAAGGTCAAACAAATTACACCAAGATAGCCGGTAAGCGGGCAACAAGCTGCGCCGCTACCCCCTTTTGAATAGCGAAACCTAACCTAGTAAAAACGAAACCCCGATCTCTAGGAGACGAAATGTTGCTGTGAACAACCCGTTGGACCCGTTCAAGAAATCTGATGGCTTCTGGGGCTAGCGAGCCAAAGGTATCAAAGGCAAAAGGGATAAAGGAATGTTGATTATCCTCGCAGGCTTTGGCATGTTTGTCCATTTTCTTTGCTGCCGCCCTTGCAATTGTAACCTAGTAATCTATATATATAATAAACAAATAAGATTTGGGACACGTGTCGCGTTGTGGTGCAACCATTTTTGGTTTTTGGCGGGAAAATGAGGGAAATGTCTAATTTTTACACGGGATCCGCGTGTGGTATATCCATACCCGTTTTTTTGACCCGGGTATAAAAGCTATCTAATTAGCCTAAATCTCTCAAACGCATCATTCTTCTCATTCACGCTTTCATTCAAGCTTACAAAACCCTAATTTTCTTCATCGTCGACAAGCAAATCTACCACCATCTCTTTCGATTTCATTAGCATCTGGTAAGTCAATGAATCTATTCTTATTTTCCTATGATTTCTTGTATCTTTCATCGATGATTTCGTTCAATTTCTTATGATTCTTCTATCATTTATCCATGATTCGTTCGGTTACATCTAATCTGATTTGTGCTTGAAGCATTGTTTTGGGTTTTATCTCATCTTTTGTGACGAACAATCTAATTGGATTTGTTTGATTAGGTCTGATTCGGTTTCATCTTTGTCACACTACGATTCATCATTTTTTTAATCAAGGTGGGGTTTTTTTATTGTTGGTGTTGTTTGTTGATTTGAATGCAGAAGAAGAATGAAGGTGTGCTTGGGTGACGGCTGTGGATGTTATTTAGGGTTTGGCTTGAAGTTGCGGAAGAAGAAAGGTGAATTCTTAAGGGTGTCGGCTGATACAAAAGCTTTTGGGAATTTAGGGTTTGTCATTCTAATAAAATAAAGTAGGGCAAACATCACCATTCCGGTTCGATGTGACAACAGTTTTCTTCCTCCATATGTCGATGCATATGGGCGTCATCTGGTATGGTTGCTACATCATTCTATAGTTCTTCCTTAATTGTCAATTGTTGACCAACAATTTGATGCTACTTGTGAAACAAAATTGTGAGTGTAGGTTGAAGAAGATAATCAATTTATGGTGATATTGGGATAAATGATTTCATTCTTCGCAATGGTTTTCTACTTTTCCATTTGGCAACATCAATGGTTTCAGTAATCTATGTTAATGAAGAAATGGTACCAATTGGGGTAAATAAATGATCGTTTTCTTATTTGTTGATTGATGTGCATTTTCCAACTGTTCTCTTTGCATTTTAAAAGGATTGTCTACCTCAAGTTGGCCAATGGAATGGAACATAATAAAAAAGGTAGCCTCCTGTTATATGTTATTTGTTTCTTTATATGTTACACATTTATTTCCATATACATTATTCTTTATATCTTAGTGTTGTTCCTGACTACTTGATTGCATAACAACTAACCAGTGTTTAAATAACATGCTTTTTTAATTGATAAATCCTTGTAAAGATCTGGGTTGTTGTGTAATTTAAAGTTTGAATGTTTGGGAAAGTTTGATAGTTCGATTAAATATTAGTAAATTATACACCAAATCACCTGTTATTTATTTATAAGAATTGTTATTTGAAAAGTTTTAAAATAAGAAGATATATTTTCTGATCATTTTATCGTGCAGGAAGCACATCTTAAACAGAAGATTAACATTATGTTCAATGGGGAGCATATAAGTAAAGCTATCAACTTTAAGTTCTTCTTATGTAACACTCCTAGAGTGACTTATTTATTTAAATAAAAAGTTTAGAATGATAACTAGGAAAGAAAGATCGACAACAAATGGGTTTATTTTTTAAGAAAAAAAACTTGCTAATGGCAATATTCGGAACATAAAAGGAAACTCTTTATATTTGAACCTAATTGTAGGGTTGTGAGAGCAATGAATGACACTTTGAAGAGAAATCATCCTCCAATGGAAGTGCTTCATTAACATGGCATTAGTTCAAATCATCATGAAAATGTATTTGTCTTTAAAAGTTACATGACTGTTTAAACATAGTGTTAATTTATTTGATTTAATGAAATAATTATAGGCTCCGAATTCACATAATCATAGGAGGCAACCCAATTGCTGAAAGGCCAGCTTGAGCTTCACAACATTAATCTTTAAAGTTCAACATTTAAATATGCTATGTGAAGAGAGAAGGGAAGCTGAGGATTCTTTAAAGAAAAAAATTTAAAGACAATTGAAAAGTTTGATGCTCGAAGATTAGAACTCAAGTCTATCTATGGTGCTCTACTTAAAGCAAACATGGTAAGATGGCATTTTTTGTAATAAGCAGAAACAATAGAGGTAAACTTAATAGGTGTTTTTGATATCAGTTGATGATTCTTTATGTCAGTTTTTGTAAATTTTAGACCGCATGGTTTTGGATGCTTTATTTCATCAAACATGGATGGTACAAAGAAACCCATAATTACATTGGGCATTTCGACCGCATATGCTTTTGTATCATTTATGTCATCAAATTAACATGGATGGTCTAAATAAAAACCTTAATTACGTTTTGTATTTCCACCAGGCTGCTTTGAGGCTTCAAGTTCGAAACCCTCCAAATTAAGGTTAGCTCCTGCTGGAATTGAGGTTAGTTAAAACTTGCATGTTTTGTAAACATAGAAAAAATCATCAGTAAAAGTTTTGTATTTTTTTATCTTTCCTAACGGTATTCATTACAACTTTAGTTGTTAGAAGTGGATATGTTTCGTTTTACAACTTGGTAATTTTTTTATAAGTTTATAATTGTAATGTACATAGGCAGGGGGTACTTGTGGTGGGTGGAGGAAGAGATGTAGGTTACTCTGCAGTTTAGCTAGCATTTGCAACTGGCTGTGCGGTTTCAGCTACTTTTGAAAGTGAGAGCATAGACCGCCTTTTGGCAGTGGGTGTTGAACAAGCACTCGACTATAATTTGGAGGTGATTTAACTTTAGGCAGTATATTTTCTGATTGAATTACATGTTAGGTGGGTGTTTGGATGCGTGTTATAAAAATGATTAACTACTCCGTTTTTAGTGTTTGAAAAAAGTGACATTGATTATGATTATCTGGTTATGGCAACTGATTTTGTGGTTGTGATTATTCAGAGTCTGATAATCAGATGCCAAACAAACATCCAAACACTCATTACTTATAATCAGATTCAAAACAAACATCCAAACACTCCTTAGTGTTGCTTTCTAATATGTTTGACGGTTAAGTGGCTATTAGAAGTGGGTCATGTTTTTGGGCGTAATAAATATCACAAAATTTTTTTGGATGGAAGGATATGTACGTCTAAAAAGTATACAAACTTGGGCCTATACTATTTTTGGTACTAATTGCTTGAAAAGAGCCATGAGGAATGGGAAGTGGGAACATTTACTGTACAGATTGATCATTTTTGGTTCCCACTAAACATATATATTGATGTGACACATTAGTTTATAATTATGAAAGCATGTATGGATGCAAGATGGATTGAAAATTAAATTATCTGGTTCAAGGAACAAATTGAGAAAGAAAGAGGTAACGTTTTTTTACCTTTCGGCATACGGGTCATCTAAAGTGGATGGGCCCAAGCTCCGTCTCAGCTTAGGCAGGCCTCTCAAGGCTGTTGATGGCAAGTAATAAATGGGGTATCCTCATGTTTTCATTTCAAGGTTAGTCTGCGTGTTTGTTAATGATGCATACATGTATAATCTTTTTTAGATATTTAAGATCTCTACTACTTTTGCATGATCTTTTATTTTTTTGTTTACTTAATAGTTTATTATTGTAACTTAGTTCCAATTTTTCATACGAAGCATATCGTTTTTATCATAAATTTTGTGATGAAATCCTGAATGGCTAGATTGTTCTTATAAATTTGGTGGTTGAACCGGGTGGATCGCATACCCCATTTCAGATTCATGACCATCGTCTCTCATCGATCACCACAATCAAACAATTGAACGATGTAGAAGAATCTGCATTTGATTCAGAATTTTTTGAATAGTAAAATAGATGGTGTATAAAGTAGACATACTAAACTGGTTTTTTACTCTTCATTTTTTGTCTAGATTCTTTAATAAGACTATTTTTATGCATAGATCGACAAACTAACACATCACTCCAATTGTTTTTTTATGAGCATTTTGGAATGATTTTTATACCTGCTCTAATTGTTGTTTAACGTTTGGAATGATTTTTATCTATTTACATATTTGATGAAATATATGTGTCAATCTCAGACATAGACAAAGTTGCGAATGGTACCACATAGCATGCACCAGGTGCTAAAGAGGCGAACATATGACATAACAAATGTTCGTGAAGGGATTGCACTAGGCAATTATTTATTTAGAGGTTATGATGCTTCAAAACCGGCGAGGTTGCAAGAAGATTGCTTTGTTATAGCTATGCATTGGTGGGTAGTTACATTTTGTAACCAAATTTCTACAACGATCTTTAAACTCGGCGGCTTGCTGACACAATCCAAGGCTTTCTCCAGCCCCAATCGCTTAAAAATGAATACATTTCAATCCCTCTGGTATGCAACTGCATTTGTACTTGCATCCACAAATGCGAAACCTACACTAACATCTTAGCTCTCTATCTGTAGATGAAGAAAGCAAATGATTCAAAAAGAAAATCTACTTAAAGCTTCGGTTGAGAACTTTTCGATCACAAGTACTTAGGAGCATTTTAACTTTTTGAAGATGTATGCCATAAACATCTAATCTAACTCTTTAGTTGCATATATTTTTGTTTTTTTTCAATTTTATTTTAATGTAAAATCATTGCTACTCTCAATTCAATTGATATACAGTTTGGCCACGAAAGAACGTCAAAACAAAACCGATTCTCCAAAAGAGGTTGGAGAGATTGGCTATAGGGCACCATTCCAATCTGTCAAGGATGCTGTATTTTTTTTTGTTTTGACGAAGGTGCTTTGCCAGGTGAGCAAATCACCATCAAGAAAAGAAAGCCTCATTTTGTTGAGGTATGAGTTTTTTTATATAATGAGGCATGTTGATTTGTTTTTATCCGTTCTATAAAAAAGGCTGCAGGGATTTCTTTGAGGTTCCAATTTATTACTTTATCCGTTCTATAAAAAAAGGCTTCATATTATTTGACCATTAACCATATGTCTTAACACTTTTGCATGGCACATGTACTGTATGCAATATAGATGGAACTATACTTGAGTTTTTCCTTCATGAGACCATAACTCTTTTTCTAATGCAGGGATGTAGGGCGTTGCTGGTAGATAAAGATAAAAATCCAAAGGTAAAAGATAGTAAAGAAAATCTGGGTGTGTTAAGCGGGTTGGGTAATGGGTCAAAATGGGTTCAGGTAGCTCAAGTAACGTTGGACCTACTTGCAAGTTGCAAACGAAACACCATCTTATTTCATTTTTCTTAAAAAAATGTTAATGTTATAGATATGATTACAGGTCAGGTTGGGCCTGCTTGCAAACACTTTCTTGTTTAAAGTTTCCTTAATAACAAAAAAAAGGTTATTGTTTTAAATATGATTACAAAACTATACCGATGCGATAACAATCTAAACCGTTTTTAATAAAGTGAATTAGAAGGTTTTATGCATTTGAATACATTTTGAACGACTTTCAACTCTTTTGGTTAAATTTATTAGCTTTGATCTATTTGATCCATTTGAGTAGGGACGTTCTTCGGGTTTCGGGATTGTCGGGTCGGGTTGTTCGGTTCTTTTGCTAGGAAAAGGTGACCCGATAACCGACCCATTTAAAGTTCGAGTTGTTCGAGTATGGGTTATGCGGGTTCGGGTTAGTTCAGGTCGGGTTGTTTGGGTTTTTTGCTAGGAAAAGGTGACCCGATAAATGACCCATTTAAAGTTCGGGTATGGGTTATTCGGGTTCGGGTTTGTTGGGGTCGGGTTGTTCGGTTTTCGGGTTTAGATGTAAAATGAAAAAAAAATCACAAAATATCATCAAATATATCATGTTAAAAAATATACAATTACAATTTAATCATCATTTAACAATATGTTATGATAATGTTCAAAAGTCCCAAAACTTGATGTTTCAACTACAAAAAACTCCAAATCAAATCACATCTATAAAAAAAAAAAGACAATTAATGTTCGGGTTTTTATACTGATTTCGAGTTTCAGGTTTTTCGGGTCGGGTTGCTTAGGTTTTTGGTTTGAAAAAATTGACCTGATAACCCACCCACATTAAGAGGTTTCTACGAGAAGCGTTAACTAACTAGGAACCAAGGGAACCAGTTTTTTGTCCCTTAATATGATATCACTATCATCATTTTCATTACTAAAATAACCATACAAATTTACAATTGATACCTAAAAGCCGGGTTTGTTATAAACGACTGTCCAACAATTTTTATGCATAATATGTGTATAGCATCATATGCGAGACCTGATTGTTCGCATGGTTTGTTCTTCTCTGAGTTTTGTAATTAATATTCATAAAACCATTTTATACATTAAGATCAAATGCAGAATTTTGTACTCGCAGACCCAGACATGCTTGAGGCTGTGAATGGAGGGATGACAATAGAGGAAGACACTGTCCATTTCAGCATATGGGGTAATTCAAAAGTATAACACATTGTCACTTTATAGTGTTTATGTTAACGCACAAGTTTTGTACGTTGTACACTAATGCCTTCGAGTGATTGTAGGTTCCTCTTCTTATTGGTTGTGATGTTAAAACTCATATCATACTCCCAGTATCCCCTCGAGTCAAGGAGGTCATTTCTCTAAACCAAGGGGCGTTGCTTTGATTGAAAAGTCAATATAATCAGGTTTGAAACTTAAAGGCCAAATTTCTATTTTGGTTTTACTTCTTGCTACTTTCTAGAATCAACTCCTATTCATGCAAAGTTTTTGCCAAATTTGTCACCAGTTTTGAGATTTAAAACTAAAAAAAAATTGTAAAAGTATATTGGGTGAAATGAGTTGAAAGTCAAACGAAATGTGTCATAATGCTTGCCTATAACCTCTTAAACTTCTTTTTTAAAAGAGATGTGATTATTTCTTTATAGTATGTTTTTTAATCATACTTAACATTTTAGTAGTTTATAAAATTCTTTAACAATGGACTAAAAAGCTTGTGGGCCAACCCAAACTGACCTGTGACAACCCTTATGAAATTTTTCCGTTTTAATCCGTTATGCAACCTGCCAATTTGAGCTTGGCTATGAATCTTTGTTTGAGATTGTTATTGTGTTTAGATTTCAAAGACTTTCCCCAAAATCATCATCATCATCATACATCGTTAGGTATGTGTTGTTGTGACAGGCCGAGATCATAGATGGTGGCCAACTACCATCGTATGGCCATGGAGGCTTCTGAACATCGGTGTAGTGGTTGGTGTGTACAAATGTTGTGATTGACCTAAAGCCTTTTTGGGGTAGCTGCTATACGCCCCGTCCATAGGTAAACGACTTCAATATCTATGTAAAAGGTTTGATCTCCATGTTTTCATTAGATTCATGGTTTTTTGTTTCTCATTAAAAACATATATATGTGTCTGTGTGTGTGTATCAGTGTACCAGGCAGGTAGGTCGAGGGTATTGAGGAAGAGGGGGATCGATCCAGAGCCAGGATGGTGTAAGAGAACTGATTGTAAAAAATAGAGATGCTAAAGCATGGGTGTTTAAACAAGTTGATTGGAAAGAATTTTGCTGTAAGAGAACTGAATGTAAAATATAGAGATGCTAAAGCATGGGTGTTTAAACAAGTAACGTCAAGGATTCGGAGAAAGTTAGCAAGAAAGAGATTGAGCTTCGTATATCTAAGAATTGAAAATTAGTTTTTATGTTTTTTACGTTTTAAACATTTTGTATGGGTTTACGAAACATTTTTATACTGAGATCTCATTAACAATTAAAAGGTTATTAGCTTTACACGAAAACTATGAATACACATGGAGAGAAAGTTAGGATACTGATGAAACGAAACAAATAAATTATTGTGGGAAGGGAAAGAAGATACTAATGTTGGAAATTTGATGAAAATAGCATTTTTCATGTGGGGGATTGTTGGAAAAATATGTGAAAATAGCATTTTTCACAAATATAGGAAAATGATTTTTTCCTATTTTGGACTAGAAATAAATATAATAAAATGAGCGGGTTTTATATATTTATTTGTGGGTTTGTGTTCTATGTTGGAAGAGCTTCGCAACGAACTAAACCACGTCCAAAACCAAGCTAAGATGAATGAGATATCGATGCTCAAAGTTGGGTGTTTGAAACATTGAATGCTGAAACAAAAGGGAAAGTAGCACCTTGTCCCACATAGGAGGAGAGATGGAACTTAAATGGGTATTTAAGGTGGAACTCTCCATCCTTATTATTTCATGGAAGCACACACTAGTGTCCTCGCGAAGGGTGCGGAGCACCCTAACTCGCACTCGCACTCGCGCGCGCGCGTGGCGTGGGCGATGAGGCGCAATGTGGCGCTTTGATGGCGCACTTTGCACTTCGCACACTCGCATCGCCGCGAGCCGCTTGAGAGGGGTCCTGCTGTGTCGTGCGCGGCGCACCAGAGTGAGCCAATACGGCGCGACTGTGTGGCGCGCTCGTATAGGCTCACAGGTGACGTGGCGCACGCGCGCATGGACTTGAGCCAAGAGGACGCACCGCACATGGTGACGTGGCGCACGCGCGCATGGACTTGAGCCAAGAGGACGCACCGCGCATGGTGACGTGGCGCATGCGCGCATGGCAGTGAGCCAAGAGGACGCACCGCGCATGGGCATGCAGACCTGGGCGCGCGCACCAGGGTGACTTGCGCGCGCGCGCAGAAGCTTCCAGCATTGAATGACAGTGCAGTTTCAGTCCAGCTTCGTAACTGACGAGTTAATAAGCTTTGACTGAGAATTAAATGCCGTATTAAATTGCATTGAAGACGTTTAATGCAATTTAAACCTCTCTTTAATTCGTTTTTGACTGTTTCGACTTAGGAGCTGTATAAATACAGCTCCATACCCAACTGCAGATAGAACTAGTAACACAACAGCATACTCCACTTCTCTCTAGAATTTCCTGATCTCTTTCTTGCAGCTTTCAAGGTAACCTTCGGGTTGTAGACGAACTCCGGCAGTACTACTGCTCCGGCTGTTGTACCCTGGGAAACAAAACGAGTACTCCTGGGAGGCTCGGAATTTGTTTTAAGGGAAACGTGTGATCACGTGCCTCAGCCATTCTGCTTCATCTTATTTCTTGTATTTTCCTTTATTTCAGTTGTAATAGTATTGTAATTATGCTTTCCTTTATTTCTGAATTGTAATCGTATTAATAAAATTTGTTTTATTTTATTTAATTACGCGAACGGTTCCTACAATCTTAAAACAAATTTTTAAAACCGTTCGTGTAATCAAAACCATTCTGTTTGTGATTCAAACCAGTTTTGTTTTCACTCAGTTTGTGTTTTAAAAACAGATTTTTTTAAGTTTTCATCTTCAAAGGAGCGACTTTGGTTGAAAACTTTTGTGGTTACATTCAGATTGTCCTAAAAAGTGCTATAACTTTCTGATTTGGTCTTCAAAGTTGGACTTAGAAGCCAATTAGTAAGTTCTAAAAATTATAAATTTTCTGTTTTTGGTCTTCAAAGTTGGACTTAGAAGCCGAAACAGTAAATTGTGGTAAAATTAAAATTTAGTAGTTTCCTTCTGGTTTGTGCGTAAATCAGAATTTTTGACTAAAAATTTTAATTTCAATTTTTTCAGCATGTCGAACGAAAATGTCAACGTTAACAACACCACAAATGTTGTGACGGGAACCCCCTTTAACGCCACCACTGTGGGAGCGACCACAGTGGCCAATCACGCTGAACGACCCGAGAAGTTCTCGGGTCTACACTTCAAAAGGTGGCAGCAGAAGATGTTCTTCTACCTGACCACCATGAACCTTGCGAGGTTCTTGACTGAAACCGCTCCCCAACCTGCGGAAGGGGAGACCAGCGCTCAGGCTCTGAGCGCGGTAGAGGCTTGGAAGCACTCGGATTTCATTTGTCGAGGCTATGTACTCAATGGTCTCTCGGATGCACTGTATAATGTGCACTATAATATCAAGACTTCCAAAGAATTATGGGAGTCTTTGGAGAAAAAGTACAAAACGGAGGATGCGGGAACAAAGAAATTTGTTGTCGCCCGTTTCTTGGACTTCAAAATGGTTGATAACAAGACTGTTATGAACCAAGTCCAAGAGTTGCAAATTATACTACATGACATCCATGCGGAGGGAATGGTACTTAGCGAGACATTCCAAGTGGCAGCGATGATTGAAAAGTTACCTCCTGGTTGGGTGGATTTTAAGAATTATCTTAAACACAAACGAAAGGAGATGACTTTAGAGGACCTTATTGTTCGTCTTCGGATTGAATAGGGCAATAGAATTGCCCTAAAAGGCAGCCAGGCGCAAACTTCTGCTAGCGCAAACGTGGTTGAGCATGGGCAATCCTCTAAGGGAGCGGAGGGTAAGGGGAAAAAGGACAAAGAGAAAGCAAAGGCTAGCAAACTTGGGCCGAAGAAAGGGGTCGTGAAAAAGAAACCTCCAACGTTCCAAGGGACTTGTTACAACTGTGACGAGCCGGGGCATCGGGCTAACCAATGCAAGAAACCAAAGCGTGAGCGCGCGCACATGGTGGATGAAGACGGAATGCCTTTGGTGGCAATGATTTCCGACAAAACCGCAATGTTGGATGAGGTCAATGCTGTGACCAACACTCCAAAAGGATGGTGGATTGATACGGGAGCGACCCGTCATGTGTGCCCAGACAGGAGCCTCTTTACCACCTTCAAGGAGCTTGCGGGAGATGAGAAGCTGTACATGGGAAATGCAGCCACCGCGGACATCAAGGGTGAAGGAACGGTGATTTTGAAGTGGACTTCAGGGAAGGAGCTCACTTTAAGCAACATGTTATATGTCCCAGACTTGCGCAAGAGCCTAGTCTCGGGTTGGTTGCTTAATAAGTTTGGATTTCGTTTAGTTTTTGAGAGCGATCAATTTGTACTAACTAAACGAGGAATGTATGTAGGCAAGGGCTACGCCCAAAATGGTATGTTCAAATTGAATGTAATGGCTGTGAAAAAGAATATGAATAAAATTGCTACTACTTCTACTTATATGCTTGAGTTTTCTGAATCGAATAAATGGCATGGTACATTAGGTCACGTAAATTTTAATTCAATACGCCGTTTAATCAATTTAAATTGTATACCAACATTCCATATTGATTCACACTATAAGTGTGAAACTTGCATTGAATCCAAACTTACAAGAACATCATCGAAATCGGTTGAACGAATAACCGAACCCTTTGATTTAATTCACACCGATATATGTGATTTAAAAGCGGTACCCACAAGAGGTGGAAATAAGTACTTCATCACGTTTATTGATGATAGTACTAAATATTGCTATGTATATTTACTAAAAAGTAAAGATGAAGCAATAAGTAAATTTATCTTGTATAAGAATGAAGTTGAGAATCAACTTCAAAAGAAGATAAAAGCTTTGCGAAGCGACCGAGGAGGCGAATATGTTGCACCTTTTGCCGATTTATGCGCAAAAAGTGGCATTGTACATGAGTGTACACCTCCTTATTCTCCACAATCAAATGGCATGGCGGAATGAAAGAACCGCACATTGAAAGAAATGATGAACGCCATGTTGATAAGTTCTGGAATGAGCCAGGAAATGTGGGGGGAGGCCATTCTCTCGGCCAATTATCTTTTGAACAAGATACCATTGAAAAAGAGAGACGAGACTCCATATGAGTTATGGAAAAAGAAAAAGCCTTCATATAAATACTTGAAAGTGTGGGGGTGCCTAGCAAAGGTGATTGTACCACCTCCTAAGGCTCTTAGGATAGGACCCAAAACTGTTGATTGCATATTTATTGGGTATGCGCATCAAAGTAGTGCACATCGTTTTCTTGTACATGAGTCCAAGAATCCTGATGTACACGTAAACACTATCATGGAGGTGAATCCTAACGTTGTGTCTTACTTTGAAAATGTGTTTCCTTTGAGAAGACAAACACATGCAACGTCATCGACACCTAATTTTGAAGTAGGTGAAAGCTCATCTAGACGAGTTGATGAGGTAGTTCATGATAAGACACATGAACAACCTGAGGTTGAAGAAAGTGACCGTAGGCGAAGCAAAAGGCCAAGGGTTGAAAAATCCTTCGGTCCAGACTTCGTTAGCTATATGGTTGAGGGCGAGCCCAATACATATCGCGAAGCGGTTTCTTCTTCAGAAGGACCTCAATGGAAAGAAGCAATAAGAAATGAAATAGATTCTATATTGCAAAATCATACTTGGGAGTTAGTAGATCTTCCACCTGGTTGCAAACCACTTGGATATCGCTGGATATTCAAAAGGAAGATGAAAACTGATGGAAGTATTGATAAATACAAGGCTAGGCTGGTGATTAAAGGATTTAGACAAAAGGAAGGTCTATATTACTTTGATACCTACTCGCCTGTGACGCGCATAACCTCGATTAGATTGGTTCTTGCTATGGCGGATTTAAGAAATTTGGAAGTTCACCAAATGGATGTTAAACCGCATTTCTAAATGGCGATTTAGAAGAAGAAATTTACATGGAGCAACCTGAAGGTTTCTCTGCCCCAGGTCAAGAGGGAAAAGTATGTAAACTCGTCAAATCTTTGTATGGTTTGAAGCAAGCACCAAAACAATGGCACCAAAAGTTTGATCATGTCATGATTGACAATGGTTTCAAAATAAACGAGTGCGACAAATGTGTTTATTTCAAAGACACAAATGAAGGTTATGTGATTTTATGCCTTTATGTAGACGATATGCTTATCATTGGGAGTAATGATAAAATTATCAAAGCTACTAAAAGCATGTTAAAAGCGAGATTTGACATGAAAGACATGGGTTTAGCGGATGTGATTCTTGGAGTAAAGATCATAAGAACCCAAGAAGGTCTTGTGTTAAGTCAATCTCACTATGTGGATAAAATTCTTGAAAAATTCAACTCGGGAGATACGAGTGTAGCTAGAACTCCAGTTGATACCTCCCAACATCTCAAGAAGAATAAAGGAGATGGAGTTGCTCAGTTAGAGTATTCAAGAATTATTGGTACTCTAATGTATCTAATGACATGTACTAGACCCGACTTGGCTTACGCGGTGAGTAGGCTAAGTAGATACACCAGCAATCCGTGCGCGGATCATTGGAAAGCTATCACGAGGGTGCTTAAATACATAAGATACACAAGAGATTATGGACTGCATTATACCCGACAACCAGCAGTGATCGAAGGATACACTGATGCAAACTGGATATCGGATAATAAAGATTCCAAATCAACAAGTGGTTACGTGTTTACACTTGGAGGAGCTGCTATTGCTTGGAAGTCTTCTAAGCAAACGGTGATAGCAAGATCCACAATGGAATCCGAATTTATCGCTTTGGATAAGTCAGGCGAGGAGGCAGAATGGCTACGTCAATTCGTGGAAGATATTCCAAGATGGCCAAAGCCTTTGCCAGCCATATATGTACATTGTGATAGCCAATCAGCGATTGGTAGAGCTCAAAGCTTGATGTACAATGGCAGATCAAGGCATATGCGACGTAGACATAACACGATACGACAACTACTCTCAACGGGTGTTATCACAATTGATTATGTGAGATCAACGGATAACATTGCGGACCCGTTAACAAAAGGCTTAAGCAGAGAGTTAGTAGAAACGTCGTCAAGAGGAATGGGACTAAAGCCTGTGATAAATGGGAATATGAGGGAAACCTAACTTAGTTGACTGGAGATCCCAAGATCTAAGTTCAATAGGACAACTTAATCATATTACCAAACGGAGTCACTGTGGGGGAGTACCCCAAACTAAATAAAAGGGAGTTACATATACTTCCTAGTCCATTCCAATCAGTGACATTGAAGTGAGGCTAAGCATATTAAGGTTAACGATTACGGGAAATCAAATAACCATGATGCTTTTAATGATTCAGAGGAATCACCTATGTTAGAGAGAAGTAGGGTCGCTTCAAATGGATTTGTGGGGTGCGCAAATCCTAGAGCTCTCGCAGAACCAGGCTAGTGTTCCAGGACCATAATAGGACACGACAATGAGGAGTTGGCCAAACCAGGGAGAGTATTGTGTGAAGTGTATTGTCGTTTACACAAATGGGGGTATGTTCAAGGACATCGCGTCTACACACCGCTAGTAAGCTAAGTGCGCTTCACAAAAGAAGGTTCAAAGGCTTCAACCTACCTATCTTGCAATACTTAACTGTCAAAGTTTATCGTTGAAAGGTGTAAGGAAAAGATCCATTTCCATACATGTGGGGGATTGTTGGAAATTTGATGAAAATAGCATATTTCATGTGGGGGATTGTTGGAAAAATATGTGAAAATAGCATTTTTTACAAATATAGGAAAATGATTTTTTCCTATTTTGGACTAGAAATAAATATAATAAAATGAGCGGGTTTTATATATTTATTTGTGGGTTTGTGTTCTATGTTGGAAGAGCTTCGCAACGAACTAAACCACGTCCAAAACCGAGCTAAGATGAATGAGATATCGATGCTCAAAGTTGGGTGTTTGAAACATTGAATGCTGAAACAAAAGGGAAAGTAGCACCTTGTCCCACATAGGAGGAGAGATGGAACTTAAATGGGTATTTAAGGTGGAACTCTCCATCCTTATTGTTTCATGGAAGCACACACTAGTGTCCTCGCGAAGGGTGCGGAGCACCCTAACTCGCACTCGCACTCGCACACGCGCGCGTGGCGTGGGCGATGAGGCGCAATGTGGCGCTTTGATGGCGCACTTTGCACTTTGCACGCTCGCATCGCCGAGAGCCGCCTTTGTATTTTTGACCGCGTGCGCGTGGTGGAGCACAAGGGTTGCAAGGACCAAGTGGTAGGTGATACGGCGCATGACGTGGCAGTCATGCGCATGCGCGCATGAGTACACATGGCACGGAGGCGCGCGGTTGCGCGCATGGTGCATGGGTCCTGCTGTGTCATGCGCGGCGCACCAGAGTGAGCCAATACGGCGCGACTGTTTGGCGCGCTCGTATAGGCTCACATGTGACGTGGCGCACGCGCGCATGGACTTGAGCCAAGAGGACGCACCGCGCATGGTGACGTGCCGCATGCGCGCATGGCAGTGAGCCAAGAGGACGCACCGCGCATGGGCATGCAGACCTGGGCGCGCGCACCAGGGTGACTTGCGCGCGCGCGCACGCGCAGAAGCTTCCAGCATTGAATGACAGTGCAGTTTCAGTCCAGCTTCGTAACTGACGAGTTAATAAGCTTTGACTGAGAATTAAATGACGTATTAAATTGCATTGAAGACGTTTAATGCAATTTAAACCTCTCTTTAATTCGTTTTTTACTGTTTCGACTTAGGAGCTGTATAAATACAGCTCCATACCCAACTGCAGATAGAACTAGTAAAACAACAGCATACTCCACTTCTCTCTAGAATTTCCTGATCTCTTTCTTGCAGCTTTCAAGGTAACCTTCGGGTTGTAGACGAACTCCGGCAGTACTACTGCTCCGGCTGTTGTACCCTGGGAAACAAAACGAGTACTCCTGGGAGGCTCGGAATTTGTTTTAAGGGAAGCGTGTGATCACGTGCCTCAGCCATTCTGCTTCATCTTATTTCTTGTATTTTCCTTTATTTCAGTTGTAATAGTATTGTAATTCTGCTTTCCTTTATTTCTGAATTGTAATCGTATTAATAAAATTTGTTTTATTTTATTTAATTACGCGAACGGTTCCTACAACTAATGAGTTTGAAAATGTTGTTTATGTACTTTTTATTATTGAAAACTAAATTTTCCTAACCCGGGATGTTCCCGGGTGATAGCCTAGTAGTAAATAAACAAATAAAAAATCAGCCCCTCACCTCTTCCCCTCTTCATGAAATGAATTGGAAAGAAATGAAAACCACCAACATTGAAACTGAAAAAGAAAAAAAAAATCGACTGAAACGAAATTTTTGACAAACCAAAAGAATGAAAAAACAGTAATTTACTCGTAAATAGAAGGATATAATCGTCATTATATATACACATACAAATTCATTCATTCTCTCTAGCAAAAAGGGGTAAAATAATGTTTTTACATAAATGTTAAAACAAGTGCAATAACTTCCCTTTAACTTCAATACAAAGTACATACATAAGATATGAATGCGACGAATGAATACCAATGGCATGACCAACCACTTATGTCTGACAAGTTCGACCCGTATGATATGACGATGCAAAATCAAACTCGAAACAGTTAAAAAGTCATACAAATGTACTCCAATGATAATGTCTGAATCATTTCATGCAACAAAAAGTTAAAATTATCTTTTTCAAAATACAGTTTACAAAACTTGTCTGACTCGTTTGAGGAAAAAAAAACACAACCCCAATTAAGGGTATGAATTCATGACACCACACAAATCTAACAAGAAATTCGTCAGTTTAGGTTAAACCAGCGAGAACATTTGTAGCTAATTAGTTCGGGTTGATCCATTTTGGGCCAACCTAGCAGGCTCATAGGTTGACCCATTTAACCCATATATTTTATAATTTTTCGAAACACATTAGATACCCATCAATGGGGTCGATGACTCGGTGTTAAATTTTCAAGTCCAAATGAAAGAAGAGAGCAAGAGCGTTTTAAGCAGCCCTAACAAACAAAAAAACCGACACATTACCTTAAACTTATAAAGCAGAAAATTGCAGATAATTACATATTTTTCTACGACATGGTGCACTTGTGTAATAGAGGAAAAAATGGCAAGAGAAAACCTGTTAAATACGTGTAAATCTACTGCTGCTTGTAGAAGAGAACATAAGCTTGGTCATGAAGCACTTTGTTGATAGGAATATTAACAACCGATGCATCGTCGTATCGCAGCCACTTGCCACTTATATGCAAAATATCAGAAGTGTAATGACCCTTTGAAGGCTCCCTTCCGTGATGAGTTATTGTCGCCACAAGTTCATACTTACGACCCTGTATACAAATTATATTAGTGTGAAAATGGGCCCGCGCTGGTTGATTCACAAATACTTGTATGTCTATTTTAAGGAGATTTACAGATAACGAATGAGTTGATGGTAGAGGTGAGCAGAAAACCGAAAAAACCGATTTAACCGAACCGCAAACAAAACCAAAAAAAAAAAAAAACAAACCGAAATTTACGGTTCGGTTATGGTTTTACATTTTTTGAAAACAAAAAAAAAACGAACCAACCATGCTTGTTATATATTGATTTAGGAATTATTAGTTTTATTCTTGAATGTAATGTATTTTATAATAAAAACAATATCAATTTTATCTATCTTTGAAATAATCTATCCGTTGCCTACAACAAATAACAAAATTTAACATATAAATCAAATGATTTTCAAAGCACTATAAGAGAAAATGCCCTAAAAAACTTTGGAGAAAGATAAATATGTTTGAACTCTCCACATGTAAATAAATATGTTTGATGATTGGGCTTTGCTCACTTTCCTATTTTTAAGTTAAATGATCATTTACTCTCATATGATTTGTTAGGTGTTTAAAGCCCGATATTATACGGGAAAAAACTTAAATTGTTATAATAATTAGATATCTTAATAGAATATTACAACAAACCCACTATGAACGATGTATGATACTATTGTCGTATCGGCTTCATACTTTCTCAAAATCCATAATAAATAGATATCCGAATAGATATTACAACAAACCTGTGAAAATAAGGATAATCTTTATAACCAAGTCAGCAAGTACAAGGATTTGATTGAAAAAATAACAAACACAGTGAGAAACCACCGATTACAAGTAGCAAACCAAAAGAAAACAGATCTTCAACTGAAGAATCTGAACAATATAACGACCAGCAGCTCGATAGGATGAACTCGAACAAGACAAGAAGCAACAGCTTTGAGGAATGTTCTAGAGAGCATACAGATCGCTGCAACCTTTTTGTTTTTATTGGGATGATGGAGAAGGAGAGAGGCGGAGGAACTATATAGGGGCGAACCCTAGAAGACGAGCCCAAAGGAGACCAGCCGAGAGCCCAAACGATCAGCCCAAGAACCTCACAAAAAAGACAAAGAAAAAAAGGAAATGATATTAGAGAATATTAGAGAATTGAATTGAAAGAAAAATATAAGAGTTTTATATATTTTAACACCCCCTCTCAATTCAATACTTGAAACAGTCAAACATGTTAAGGAGAGAACAAACCTTTTCATGCGGACCTGTAGATAAGCCTTTTGTGAGAATATCAGCAGGTTGATCCTCTGTTTTGATTCCCACCGTTTGAATGATGCCTTTAGAAATTTTTTCTCTTAAAAAATAAAGGTCTATTTCGAAATCTTTTGTGCGTTCATGAAACACGGGGTTGGCTGCTATGGATATAGCAGCCGTGTCAGAGAAGGCCTTCTCTGACCAGTAATAGACCTTCGAGTTCCCAAGCATTTAGCCAATCCGAGTCAGAGAAGGCCTTCATTCCCAAAGAGTCCCCTTTTGCAAAAAGAATTCCTTTGCCAGGGGCACCATTTAGATATCTTAACAGCCTTATCGCAATTTTAAAATGAGCTTGAGTGGGAGAATGCATAAACTGACTTAGAAAATGTACAGGGTATGCAATATCCGGTCTAGTGTGAGAAAGGTAAATTAATTTTCCAACCAGTTTTTGTTAAACAATTATGTTTGCTAAAGGTTGATTATCCTTTTCACACAAATGGTTTAAAACATGATTGGGTTCCATGGGGTAATTAACTGGTTTACAACCAGTCATACCAAATTCAGCAAGTAAGTCCAAGCAATATTTTCTTTGAGTTAGGCATATGCCAGCAATGTTTTTAACAACTTCAAGACCCAAAAAATATTGTAGTTTTCCCAAGTCCTTTATTGAAAATTTGGACTTTAGTAACAATCATTAACCTGTTTAGGACAATTACCAGTTATAATAATATCATCTACATAGACAAGAAGAATAATAAAACTATATTCTTTTGTCATAGTAAGCATGGAATGATCACACTTACTTTGTTCAAAACCTAGATTAAGGAGAACAGAAACGCGTTTTTCGTTCCACATCCTAGGCGCTTGTTTTAAGCCATAAAGGCACTTTTTTAATTTACAAACTTTAGTCCCATTAGATTGATCATAACCATCGGACAAACACATATAAACTTCTGCATTGAGCTCACCATAAAGGAAAGCATTATTAATATCAAGTTGGAATATTTCCCAGTCAAAGTGGACAGCTATGGACAAAACACATCTAATAGTGACCATTTTTACGACTGGTGAGAAGGTGTCAAAGAAGTCAATGCCTTCTTTTTGGCTAAAACCTTTAGTGACAAGTCTAGCTTTATATCTTTCTATTTCACCATTAGATTTGTACTTTATTTTATATACCCACTTACATCCAATAGCTTTTCTATTAGGAGGTAAGTCAACAATTTCCCATGTGTTATTTTTATGTAACGCTTCTATCTCTAAGTTCATAGCATCAACCCAGTTACTATCAGTTTTAGCTTCAAAATAGTTTTTTGGTTCACAGCTTTTGTTAAGGATAGTAGCAAAACACATCCCTTCAGGTGATAAGTTAGCATAATTTAGGACCCTTTCTAGACCATATTTAACATTCCCATCTACCACAAAATCATCTAGTTTGGAAAGAAAATTTGATATTTCTAGAAGATCTCCTAAGAGTAGTGCTTGGTTGATCTTGTATTCCTCCCTCAGAATTGTTGTTGTCCTCATATTCAGTGTCATGCTCAGCCCTGTCTTGTCCTGATTCTTCACTACTGGGTTGCTGATTGTCAGCCATCCCTAAAGTAGCACTTGAATCAGTCGACTGCTCAGACCCATGTCCTGATGAGGTGCTTGTTTGAATATTCTCATCATTGGGAGTTTGGTCAACGTTAGGGGTTTGGTTGTAGTTTAAATCGGATAAATAAAAAAAGTTTAGGGTATTAGCCTCAGAAAAGGTATCAAGATCAATAGACATTTTCTTTTCTTTAAAAGAAAAAACGGTTTCATAGAACCTAACATCCCTAGAATAAAACATCAATTTTTTTATCAAGACTCCAAAGTTTATACCCCTTTTTCTCATTTGAGTATCCAATGATGACACATTTTTCAGCATGTATGTCAAATTTATCAGAGTTATTTAACACAGTGCTAAAACAAAGACACCATACTACCGTAAGTTGACTTAAAACATCGGCAAAACCAAACACTAGATCATACGGAGACTTCCCATTTAAAACAGACGAAGGGGTCCTGTTAATCAGATAAGCAGCAGTTAGAACACATTCAGACCAGAATTTGAGAGGAAAACCTCCTTGAAACAGTAATGTTCTAGCTACATTTAATAGATGTCTATGTTTTCTTTCAACGACCCCATTTTCTTGTGGGGTATGAACACATGAAGTCTGATGTAGGATACCATTTTCATAGCAAAAGTTATTCATTTGTTTATTAATGAATTCTGTTCCGTTATCACTCTTGAATATTTTAACAGGTTTACTAAACTGAGTTTTTAGCATATTATAAAAACCTTTAATATGGTAAAAAACTTCATCCTTTGACTTCATGAGATATACCCACACTGCTCTAGTGAAGTCATCCACAATAGTAAGAAAATATCTAAAACCGTCCCTACTTGGAACTCTATAGGGACCCCAAACGTCTAGATGAACAAGATCACCTAATGATTTTGACTTGTGGTCACTTAAGGGAAATGGTTCCCTATGTTGTTTAGCCCTATGACAGGTTTCACAAGGTGCTAACTTAGAGCTAGTTTTAATATTTAATTTATTCCTTAAAACATACAGAACAGGTTGAGCAGGATGTCCTAACCTAGCATGCCACAAATTAACATCACAATTAGCATTACACACCTTATTCGAAATAGAAGAACTACCACAGAAGTAAAGACCATCAAACTTATTACCAGTCACCAGGACTTTCTTTAGATGAGAATCTTGAATATAACAGTTATGTTCATCAAAAGAAATAGTAAGCTTACAATCTCTAGCAAGTTTATGAACAGAGATTAAGTTAACACAATAATTGGGAACAACGAACACATCATAGAGAATGACCTTGTCACTCAATTTTATATCACCAATTTTAGTTACTAAAGCACTTGTGCCATTAGGGTGTTTGACTTTTATGTTGAATTCAGTGACTTCCTTTTGATTTATAAGACACTCATCAGTCATAACCATATGCTGATTAGCACCAGAGTCTATTATCCACCCAACCTTTTCCCCGTTGTTAATAAAGTTTGAAAAACAATAGATAGGTTTAAAGTCACAAGTGGGTTTGGATGTAATAAAGCTATTCAGACATATGGAATTTGCACACATACCAGCAAAGTTGCTATTTTGAGTGTCACCCTTAGGTTTATCATTCAAGAGACTAAGCAATTGAGCTACCTTGTCATTGGTTAGAGAGCTCATAGCAGAAGATGAATCAGTAGTATCAGTAGTGACATTATTGCTTACCCTATTATCCTTGTTCCCACTTGTTTTAGATTTCATCCAAGAAGGATAGCCAATAAGTTCAAAACACTTCTCAATAGTGTGTCCAGTCTTATTAAAATGAGAACATTTGAGATTAGGGTTAGGAGTTCTATTATTCTTTTTTCTTGAATCAATAACTTGACCAGTTTTAACAGAAAAACCAACAGGGTTATTAGGAGTTTTATCAAAAATATTTTTAGACTGAAGATGAGATTCTTCTCTAGAGATGACTGAAAAAGCATCCTTCACAGAAGGAAGCGTTTCTCTAGTTAATAAATTTGTTCTCACAGACTGGTAGGAACTATCAAGACCCATTAAGAACTGCATAAGTTTAATAAGATGATTAAAGTCATTGAATTGTTTGGATGCATCACAAGAATAGGCAGGCAAAGCAAGTAACTGGTCTAATTGCTTCCACATACAATTCAACTTATGATAATATTCAGAAACAGGCATGCCATTTTTACTAAAGGAGTTAATCTTTTGATACAGATTAAACACAACGGACCCATCTATCTTATCATAAGTATCCTTTAAGTCTTTCCGCACATCCGAAGCAATTTTAGAATAAACAAGACCAAGATATAATTCCTCAGATACGGAGTTAAGAATTCAAGTAAGCATAATAGAGTTGCACCTATCCCATTGCCTACCCAAAACCTCATCAGTTTTAGACCTAAGGCAAGAACCATCAACAAACCCTATCTTGTTTTTTACTTGTAAAGCAAGGTACATGGCATTGGACCAGATCCTATAGTTTTCCGACCCTTTGAGTTTTACACTAACTATAGATAAATTGGCAGAGTCACTAGGGTGAAGAAAAAGCGGATCACCAGCATCTATTTTGCTAACCAAGGTAGCACTAGGAGATGTTATAACAGAGTCATCATCACCAGACCTATTGATAACACAGACTAAAACAATTACCTAAAAAACACAGGCAAGGCAAGAACAGACAGTGCAAATAAAAACACAGAGGACCGCGAAGCCTGAACAGAGGTTCGATCAGAGGTTCATCACTCAAAGGTGCCTCCGCAGACGATATTCAGGGATCTTTGACACACAAACCAAACAAATGCAACAGATAAGCAAATAAGACTCGATCAAGTGCCGGCCCGACTAGTCCGGTAAACAGGGGATGCCTAGACACACTGACTCAGTGATGCAGGAAACAGAAAAAAATAAAGGCCAGAGATAGAACAATCTCACAGTGGGTGCGTTTAACTCCTGTTAATCACACTTGTAACCTTCACTTAGGGTTACAACTCTGATTTCACGCAAAGAAGACCAGAGACAAAACTATGTTGGTTTGCTCTGTAACAGAGACCAACGAGAGCCATTTCAGAAGCACGTTCAGCCGGTCACTCGCCAAAAAATGATCCAAAAATCTGCAACCACAACTGTCCCCAAACCCTTGAGTTTTCCAGCCTTCAATCAGAGATAAACTTCAATCAGATGGTCAAGAATCGGCGGATTCACAGGTACCGCCAAGATTCCTTATACCTTAATCCACGACCCTAGATCCGAATGGATCTAATCGAACAATATGCAGCAGCAACGAAGAAGAACGAGTATCAGAGAGCAGATTGTGGCACTGATACCATGTGAAAATAAGGATAATCTTTATAACCAAGTCAGCAAGTACAAGGATTTGATTGAAAAAATAACAAACACAGTGAGAAACCACCGATTACAAGTAGCAAACCAAAAGAAAACAGATCTTCAACTAAAGAATCTGAACAATATAACGACCAGCAGCTCGATAGGATGAACTCGAACAAGACAAGAAGCAACAACTTTGAGGAATATTCTAGAGAGCGTACAGATCGCTGCAACCTTTTTGTTTTTATTGGGATGATGGAGAAGGAGAGAGGTGGAGGAACTATATAGGGGCAAACCCTAGAAGACGAGCCCAAAAGAGACCGGCCGAGAGCCCAAACGATCAGCCCAAGAACCTCACAAAAAGACAAAGAAAAAAAGGAAAGGATATTAGAGAATATTAGAGAAATGAATTGAAAGAAAAATATAAGAGTTCTATATATTTTAACAAAACCCACAATGAAGACGCACGATTATGTTGTGGTATCGGCTTCATACTTTCTCAAAATCCTTAAATCATAATATAGGAGTTACCAATAGAAAGAGATTATATCATTGAACAAACTTGGTAATAACAAGAAATGAGCCTTCAATCATATTACCACTGATGAAACACAGGTTAACACCGATGGTTAACTAGCTGGGTCGTCTCTTATGTGGGTGCAATCTCCTTCTCTACTCGCCTGAGACTGTGATCCTGCAAAACAGCAAACCGTTAGCTCGTTAAGAGGGGAATATGGGGGTTTCCCTCTTAACCGGGCTCCAGCGTGAGAATAAGTACTGTTCTGAGGAGAAAATAGTGTGTGTTGTAGGTGAAAAGTGAGGAGAGCCGAATGGATAACCTGAATGACGATGGGTCCTATTTATAGCCGGAGGGTGAAGGAGGGAGGAGCGACCATGCCAGCTGTTATCGGGCGCCAGCTGTCCGACCAAGGGGAAATATCCTCTTGGTCTCCTCTACTGTGGTCAGGATAGTGGTCCACGTGGCGCGCCGTCGTTAGTCCATATACGCGAATCCGTACTGCAGCTGTCGGTCTGCCCCCAGGTTGTGTCGCAGGTCTACATGGCGTCCTTTATGTCTGGAGGAGCATCTTTGTTGTCACCATGTCGTCTTCCAGAAGCTTCTGGATTGGTTTGCTGATGTAGGCGCCATGTAGGATGAGAAAAGTGGTGTGGTCCCTGCCATGTGTGCATGGAATTGGGACCATACCTCTTCAAGTCCCCCCAGTCCAGTGTGCCTTCTAGTTGAGTTGATCGTCTAGGAGGGATTCTGGACTTATAAGGGAAGTGGTTTTTGTTGTTTGCCTTTGCAAGGCGCATGACAATGGCCTCACGAAGTTGAGCCAAAACGGCGTGCGGCGCGTGATGACGACTTTGCAAAGTTGAGCCAAGAGGGTGCACGGCGCATGGTGGCAACCTTGCGAAGTTGAGCCAAAAGGGTGTACGGCGCATGGTGGCGACCTTGTAAAGTTGAGCCAAAATGGCGCTCAGTGCATGTTGGTAACCTTGCAAAGTTGAGCCAAAAGGGTGCACGGCGCATGGTGGCAACCTTGCGAAGTTGAGCCAAATGGGCGTGCGGCGCGTGATGACGACTTTGCAAAGTTGAGCCAAGAGGGTGCACGGCGCATGGTGGCAACCTTGCGAAGTTGAGCCAAAAGGGTGCACGGCGCATGGTGGCGACCTTGTAAAGTTGAGCCAAAATTGCGCTCGGTGCATGTTGGCAACCTTACTTTTTGGCGGTTTCTTCTAAGGGAAGCTTCTTTTCTTGGGATGAGGACATCTGACATGACTGACGTGCCCTCTGATGTTGCTGTCTTTTCGGAGATGAACAGTCACCCTTTCAGAGCCGTCAGTTACTTTTTGGCCGCCTGTCAGACGTGTGCTGTCCACTTCCCCTAGAATCGAGGCGACAATTTATCTTTCTTCTGACATGTCTTCTTCTCATTAGGCGTCCTTTTGCTTCTCTGACGGTCCATTACCCATCGCATTTAATGCGATGGGTATAAATAGCTGGCGGTTCCCATTTTTCCTCTACTTTCAAATTCAAACTCCATTTTCCTCTCATCTTTCTCCCCTTATCTCTTCTTTCTTATCTCCAAGTTTTTCCTTCCGCCTTTCATAATCATGTCCACTAGTGGTAATCCTACGAGGAAAAGGAAGTACAAGCCTCGGAACCCTCCTGGTCCGGATCGTGCGGAAATAAACTGGAAGGAGGAGGAATTCCAGAATCTTGTTAGAGAGATGGGTTTTCGTTCGGAATGGGGTGCCCAGTTTCCGACTCCAAATTCGATTGCGTTAGACGCTCCTCCTGGATATATGACATTATACGCTGCTTTCTTTCGGGAAGGTAACTTTCGTCTTCCCATGACGAAGTTCACCGGAGAGGTGTTGACAAACTACGGGCTACACATTTCGTAGATAAATGCTTTAGGGCTGCCCCGGATTACTCATTTTGAGTTCATATGTAGAGCCAACCGTATCGAACCGACTTTCGAGATGTTTAATGTGTTTTATTTCGTGAGTTATAATGGTGGTTTCTATTCTTTCAATTCCCGGACCAGTGGAGTTAATCCTTGCAGTACTAACCCACCAAAGAGTCTGCATGATTGGAAGCAGAAGTTTTTCTACATTCGCCGTGGAGTCGTTCCCATTGATATGCATTACCGTGAAGAGAGTGAAGAGGTTCCTCATGTGAACGTGTCCATAGATTTTGCTGAGCAAGAGTGGTACAAAGTGTTGACCCGGAAGGTTACCTCTATCACCCAACTCGAAGAGAGGGCGCTGGTGGGGGCTGGGATGAGCATGTTATAGGCACCTCAGGACCCTAGGGGTGTTCCTGTCTATGGCTATCAAGGGAATGGTATTAGTGTTGCTAATTTGTTTTTGTGTTCTTTTCTAATTTTGTCATGCGCTTCCTCATGTTGTTGTATTTTACAGTAGGATATAGTTTGCTGAACGTTCTCGACCCTAAGGTCGCTAGTGCTATGGTTGTTGCAATATTGCCCGAAGGGAAACCTGTGTGGTTAGATCAGATAAGGGATCATTTCCGCACTCTACCAGTGAAAGCCTTGCTACTTATGCCAATGCCATCTTATGTGAAGATGGTGGGGATGATCTTGACGGTGCTATTGATCCTACTCGGGAGGAGGTTATCGTCCTTTCGAGTGAGGGTTCTGATGAATCACATGAAGGTCTAACCCCTCATTCCACCCGGGCAGGTCCGCCACAAGGGACTGTGACTGAGCCAGTGAATGAGCCTGCTGTTGACGATGTTGAAACTCCGGTTGATACTGCTGAACAGTTAGAAACCAGGAAGAAGAAGAAAGTAGATAAGTCTGAGGGAAAGAAGGCTGAGGAAACAGCGGCTAAGGCACCTCGTAAGCGCCCTTCTAATTCCTCTTTCTTGGATTATGTTGTCGTATCTGACACGCTCTCTGGTTTAGACGCATGAGGTAAGCGTGCTGAGCGTGATCCGGATGATGATGCTACCTTGACAAAGATAATGAAAAAGAAGAAGGTTCTTGAAGACAAGAAAAAGGAACTTGATGAGCAGGTTGCTGCTGCACTTGCGGAGAAAAAGTCTTAAGCTTCAGAAAGAGACTACTACCGCACCTTCAGAGTCGGAGGTTGACCTGGGTGTTTTTAGTGCAAAACCTGGTAACCTTCTGGAGAAGATATACGCGGCTTCTGGTTCTCGAGGTACAACGTTATCTGTTTGTATGTCTTGTTCTTTACCTTTCTTTCTCGTTTTTAACTATTGTGCCTGACCTGTAACAGGTCTTAAGCCAAGTAAGGGTGTTCGTAAGGTTGATGTCTCTAAGATTACACCTCCTACCTCTCCGCCTTCTAAAACCTTTGATTTGTCTCCTCCGCATCCCGACCCAAGGGGTGAGGAGAAGGAGGATGAAGTGGAGCAGGTGGAGAATGTTGCTGGTGCTGGTGGTGATGAGGGTGGTGCTGCTACTGATGTGGAATCAAGTGAGGCTACTCCTCGTCTGTCACACCCCCAAAATCCACCATGCGGAGTATCACCGCTTGGAGGCGTGACATGACCCGGATCGAGCCACCAATCATATTGAACAACGTAATTAAGTAAGTAAAACCAACCACAATACAATTGGTGACCATAAGACAGTAACCAACTTTAAGTTAACAGCGGAAGCATAAAACGTAAGTCCAAAACATAAGTTCCATAGTTCATAAGTTTAAGGTCCAAAACGTAGGTTTAATAAGTTCATAAGGATTAAATGTTTAGCACGGTATATAACAATCCATATTCCACAACGACTTCCTCCTCGTGCAAGCTCCATAAGCATCTAACGACCTGTAAGGCATGTAACAACGAGTCAACAAGAGGTATTCTGGTACGCTTAAGAATCTTAACATCTCGATCAGTAATCTCTACTGGTTCCTCGATGAATCGCAACTGGTCGTCGATTGTGAGCTCCTTTAAGGGAACTATGAGGGTCTCATCTGACAGACACTTCTTCAGGTTCGACACAAGGAAGACATTGTGAACTCCGCTGAGTTCTTCAGGTAGATTCAACTTGTAGGCGACTTTGCCAATTTTCTCAATGATTTCGAATGGTCCGACATAGCGCGGGTTGAGTTTGCCTCGTTTGCCAAAACGAACTACACCTTTCCAAGGTGAGACTTTGAGTAGCACTCGATCCCCAACCTGGAACTCGAGTGGTTTCCTTCGCTTATCCGCATAGCTTTTCTGACGGTCACGAGCTGCCGCCATTCGTTGTCGTATCTGAGCAATCCTCTCGGTTGTATCTACTACAAGTTCTGGGCCAGTGAGTTGACTGTCGCCAACCTCTGCCCAACAAAGAGGCGATCGGCATTTATGTCCGTACAATGCCTCAAACAGAGCGGCCTGGATACTGGTGTCGTAGCTGTTGTTATACGAAAACTCCACTAACGGGAGATGTTTTTCCCAGCCATTACCGAAGTCGATTACACATGTCCTAAGCATGTCTTCAAAGGTTTGGATGGTGCGTTCAGATTGCCCATCCGTCTGTGGATGATATGCCGTGCTCATGTCTAGTCGAGAGCCAAAGGACTTGTGCATAGCTTGCCACAATTCAGATGTAAAACGTGAGTCACTATCAGAAATGATGGAGGTTGGCACTCCGTGCCTTGATACTACTTCCTTTAGGTAGATGTCTGCTAGAGTAGAAAACTTATCCGTTTCCTTGATTGCTAGAAAATGTGCAGACTTGGTCAGTCAATCCACGATCACCCAAATGGTATCATTTCCGCGTTGAGATCTAGGTAGGCCAGTAATGAAATCCATGGAAATTTGCTCCCATTTCCATTTAGGTATCTCTGGTTGTTGAAGTAGGCCTGATGGTTTCTGGTACTCGACCTTGACCCTGGCACAAGTCAAGCATTTGCTGACGTAGGTTGCTATGTGGGCTTTCATGCTAGGCCACCAGTATGTAGTCTTTAGGTCATGGTACATCTTATCCGAACCAGGATGTACTGAATAACGAGACTTATGTGCTTCATCCATCACAAGCTCGCGTAAGTTTCCATAAAGCGGAACCCAGATGCGCCCGTTTACATAGTAGGCGTCGTCTTCCTTTTGTTCTAGCCGCTGCCTTGATCCTCGTAGGGATTGAGCCCTGATGTTCTCTGCTTTCAATGCCTCAACCTGAGCATCTCGTATATGGGCGGGAAGGCTAGAGTGAATGGTAAGCTGTAACGCACGTACACGCTTAGGTATAGTGTCCTTTCGAATGAGGGCGTCAGCCACAACATTAGCCTTGCCCGGATAATACTTGATCGCACATTCGTAATCATTCAAGAGCTCGACCCATCGACGTTGTCGCATGTTTAATTCCTTTTGCTTGAAGATATGCTCGAGACTCCTGTGATCGGTGTAAATGGTGCACTTGGTACCGTACAGGTAATGTCTCCATATCTTAAGTGCGAAAACAACTGCTCCCAATTCCAAGTCGTGTGTAGTGTAGTTACTTTCGTGAATCTTAAGTTGGCGTGATGCGTAGGCAATGACCTTGTCACGTTGCATCAATACGCAACCAAGTCCTTGGATGGAAGCATCGCAATAAACCACAAAATCATCTGTGCCTTCAGGCAATGAGAGGATAGGCGCGCTACAAAGTCTGTCTTTTAAGTGCTGAAATGCGGACTCCTGTGCATCACCCCAACGATAGGTGACACCCTTCTGAGTCAGTGATGTGAGAGGTTGCGCAATCCTTGAGAAATCCTTGATAAACCTTCTGTAATATCCTGCCAAACCCAAGAATTGGCGGATTTCTGTTGGTGTACGGGGTGCAGGCCAGTTCTTGATCGAGTCAACCTTGGATGGATCAACATAAATCCCATCCTTGTTTACCACATGGCCTAGAAAGTGGACTTCGCGAAGCCAGAAGTCACATTTCGAAAACTTGGCGTAAAGCTGCTCTGCTCGAAGAAGTTCCAGAATAAGTCATAGATGCTGCTAGTGTTCCTCCTGACTCTTCGAATAGATCAGGATATCGTCGATGAAAACTATGACAAACTTATCCAGGTAAGGCTTGCACACTCTGTTCATGAGATCCATGAATACTGCAGGTGCATTTGTCAATCCGAAGGGCATAAACAGAAACTCGTAATGCCCATACCGAGTCATGAATGCTGTCTTAGGGATATCCTCGTCTCGGACTCTCAGTTGATGGTAGCCTGACCTCAGGTCAATCTTTGAGTAGAAACTCGACCCTTGCAACTGGTCGAATAAGTCATCAATACATGGAAGAGGATATCGATTCTTCACGGTCACCTTGTTGAGTTCGCCAGAGTTTCCTTTGTAAATGGAGGTATCCATGCTTATTAGCATATCATTTTCTTTTCGGAAATCATTCAGTCAATCAACAACAAGTTACCAAACAACATTATACTAGTCAAGTGCAAAAACAATGCACCTTTACATAACAACATGAACTTGGTTTTTTTCCATAAAAACGCGTAGTAACTTAGTGGGGTGTTTAGTGGGTTTAGTTACCCTCCAAAGTGTGTTTATTTTTGTTAAAATCTTACTCTCGGGGTTTTTAGATGTTCACAACTAGTGAACTTATTTTACAAAAATATCTATTTACAATATTTTCATGTTTCACTAGCATCCATATACTTAGTTTATTTCAAAGATGGTGTAAGTATATGTAAGAATCATACTTTTTTTCAAAAACCTCCTTTTAAGCTTGGTTTTCTAAAATAACTCATACACAAGTCTTGAGTTTACAAGTTTACTAGTCCACTAGGTTTATTATTTTCTAAGAAAATCACTTTTACTTTCAAGTTCATGTTTTCACTAGTGGATTATTATTTCATATACACATAATCATCCCTAACTTGTTAAGCCATGTTTTTAATCATAACTTAACAAGTCTCATATGATGCCTAACCATCATATTACTAGTAATCACCAAATAAACATCAAGTAGTCAACAACATGACCAAACAACTTCATTTCATCATGTTTTCATCTTATTTCATCATCATGTTACTTTATATTCAAGACTTTGTTTATGATCCCTTAGGGTTCTTGAGTTTTCATCATAATGTGACTATTAACCACCATAAACATGGCATAAATAAGGATTCGAGAGACTTACTACTAGCTTTTAAGCTAGGGAAGATCAAGAGTAGAAATGAGGTGGTTAATAGCAAATAAAGGAGGTCCTTGAGCTTCCGAGAACACCAAGCTTCGTTGTACACCTTGTAGCACCTTAGGATCACTAGAGATTGAATGATTTGGAGTTGAAGATGGTGATGATGGTGGTGGTGCTCTCGGCCGAGACCAAGAAGAGAGGGAGAGGGTGTGATGGTGTTGATGAGTGAATGATGAAATGAGAATGAAGGACTTGTGGGTTTATAGCTAAACCTCCCAACATCCTTTTACCCATTAGACTTAATGCTCCCTAAGTACATAACAATTACAATAAACAAAACAAGAAAATCAAAGTGGGGATCCCACTTCTAGAACCGGTTTTGGGGGGGGGGGGGTTGATTTAGTTGGTTTGCAATGGATAGTTAGTTAACTAGTTAGGTTTTAAGTATCAAGTTAATGTTATAAGTGTGTTATGTAATATATTGTGTGTTAGGGTGTTCGGGGACCCTAACTAGCTTAGAAAAATACAAACAATGTTTCTTGCAATATTTTAGTGTTCCGGGTAATGTCCGGTTGTTCGGTTTGATACCGTTCCGTTTAAGTGCTAAATTATCCCATTTAGTGTCCTATATATATCTTTTTGTAACATTTTTAATTCCCAACACTTGGGAAATCATACATGATGATTTAGTCAATTTTTCTGCACAAGACTAGTATGTTTACAAGCACATGTAAGTATGACACAGTAATCAGAAAGCAGTTAAGTAATTCAGCACAGACATCAAGCACTTTAATTAACATTAATTTATCGTATGGATACATGAAATTTTGAGGGTTGTCACATCGTCATACCATTTACACGAAACGTCCGCCAGCTTCCGGAGGGGGTGGTACGTCCGGGATTCCTCAGAGGCCGGAATTTCGATCCATTCAAGGTGGGTCTTGGGATACTTATAACCATGCATGTGATGATCTTCCACATGCTCCCCGCTGGAACTTGACTCAGGGTTCCAGGATGAATGACCTTGGCAACTATCGAGAGTTCTTTTCTTTATCCATCCCCCCAGCCGAAAGAATGTTTCAGAAGAGACGTCATCGGATGGATCTCCTGGAGGACCATATCCACTCTGGGGTTAACTTTTTCGCCACCTCTCAAGAGATTGTAAGGGAATGGCAAGTGATGGGAGAAGAAACACTAGAATTTGAGGTTGCTACGAAGGCGTTGGCTGAGGAGAGGGAGAAGTTCAATGCTGAAAAGAAGGGTTTGGCATGGAGGGTTGCGGACGTAGAAGACAAGCTTGCTAAGGAGAAGTAGTTGAATGCTAATAAGCAGAAGGAGTGGGAAACTGCTTGCGAACGGACCAACCAAGAAATGCAAACCCAGCATGATACTATAGTTAGATTGTCAGGAGAGAAAGCTAAGATAAGCGACGAGGCCGAGCAAGAACGTGCTGCGCACCAGAAGAGAGAAAGTGAATACCTCCAACGGATTGTCAAATTGCAACCGCTTGCTATAGAAAAATCTGCAGAAGTCCGGGCTTTAGAGATTATAGCAGAAGAAGCTAACGCCGATAGCAAGTGGTTGCTTGCGCGTGGCGTTCCATTGGTATGTTTCCTTTGGTTCTCTTATTTGTCTTGCTTTGTTCTTATTTTTTATTCATTCTATTTTTTCCAGATTGTTGATCGTATCGTGAGGTCTGAGGAGTTAGCCACGTACATGTATGAACTCGGTGAAGCTGCGTATGATAATGGTCGTAAAGATGGCTATGGCGAAGGAAGATCAGCTGCTGAGGCGAAAGAGGCGCTGAAGGATTTTGGCTTGTATAAAACTAACTGTGCTGCTCGTTATGCTGAGAAACGGCAGGAGTTTAAGTTTCTCGAATTCGCCATTGTCAAAGCTGTTGGAAAATTGTCTCGGAAACCTGATGGGGTTGAATTGTTGAAGAAAGCTCTTAGTTATCAAAACTCCGAAGCTGAAGGTGCTGGTCCTAGTCATCAAGATTGAAGGTTTCTGGCTTGCATGCTGCGTATAGGCCTGATGGCCCTGTAATCATCTGACAATTTCCTGATTCTCATGTTTGTGAACAATTTACTTTTTCCTTTGCTATGGTGCTTGGTACATTTAACATGTTTTTGATATATATATGATGTTAACCGTAGGTTTATGTGCTGTGAATTTTGCTTTCGTTACAATATTTGCATGTGTTTAATTACTTTGATTAGGTATCACGAATGAATGATGGCTGTGACAGGTTATATTGTGTTAGTCGTCCTAGCGTTGCACTGTATTGTGTTGTGCTTGGAGAACTTTACAACGTTTGTTCTGTCATTAAGTGCGTAGTTTTATTCGTGCATACGAAGTGATCATTTTACAGGTTATTGTGTTGACCCGGCTGTGCTCAGCCTTGGAGGTCTTACAATGTTTGTTTCACCATGTGTACGATGTTTTCGTGTGTAGGTGGGTACTAAGTGGCACCTGGCTTGTCAGGCTTTGGTTGTGTGTATTTGACCCGGCTGTGCACTTAGCTGCGACGAGCCTTGGAGGTCTACAACATTTCCTGTGTCTCGGCCATTGGTGTTTTCGTGTATGCCCGAAGTAATATATGCAGTTGTAACAAAAATTCACAGAAGATAAGATAGCCAACACTTCTTGTATTAAAGTTTACTGTGTTGGGCGCGTGGCCATTCATTACAGGTAAAGATAAAACCGTTGCCTTTTACATATAGCATTTCCTCAGTTGCTGAGCATTCCAAGTCCTGGGGACTTCTTTGTTTGAAGCGTGCGCAGCTTGTACGCTCCTTTTCCCAAAACTTCGTCTATAACATACGGTCCCTCCCATTTGGGAGCCAGTTTGCCCGGTCTTTCGGCGTTAGACGCCTCATTGTCTCTCAAGACATAGTCTTCGGGGTTGAAGGTGCAGATTCTGACCTTGCTGTTGTAGTATTATTCCAGTTTGGTCTTGTATTTTGCCTCGTTGATTGCTGCCATTTCTCTTCTTTCTTCTAGAAGGTCTAAATCCAGCCTTCTTTCTTCTTCGTTGTTGACCATATTCATTGAGAGCATCCTTGGAGATGGCATGCCGATCTCTGCAGGTATCACGGCTTGACCCATAGACTAGGCTGAACGGTGTTTCGCCGTTGCTTGTCTTTGGCATAGTTCTATGGGCCCATAGTATGCTGGGCAACTCATCCACCCATCCTCTTCGCTGCATCCCGAGCCTCACCTTTATACCATCCACGATACTCTTGTTTACTGCCTCCACTTGACCATTTCCCTATGGGTATGCCACTGAGGAAAAGGTATGTTCGATATTCAGCTCCTTAAACCAGTTCTGGAGGTCTTCAGCAGCAAAGTTTGTTCCGTTGTCGGTTATGATTCTCAGAGGTAAACCAAAACGGCAAATTATTTGTTCCCAGATGAACCTTCGCACCACTGTAGATGTGGTTGAAGCTAGCGCCTTTGCTTCCACCCATTTTGTGAAATAGTCTACTGCGACTATGATAAACTTCACTGCTCCTAGGGCTTCTGGAAAAGGACCAACCATATCTATTCCCCATTGTTGGAATGGCCATGTCGTTGTTACGGGGACCAGCTCATTCTTTGGGCGCATTGTTTTTGGGGCGTGTCTCTGGCAGCCGCTGCATTTCCTCAAGACCTTGACTGCATCTAGGTGCATCCCGGGCCAGTAGTATCCTGCGTTCATTACTTTTGCTACCACCATTATTGGCCCGACTTGGATGCCGTAAATGCCTTCATGTACTTCACGAATCAAATAATTAGAATCTTCTAGATCTACGCATCGCAGTAACGGTCCGAGGTACGATTTCCTATACAGGATGCCATCGTTCATTTGATAATGCTCAGACTTGTATTGTATCTTTCTTGCCTCAGCTTTGTTTTTTGGCAGTATTCCAGACTGGAGATACATAATGATCGGCGTCATCCAGGATATTGTCCCCAGTTGGGTAACGTTCACTTGCCTCAATGGTACCGATGGATTGCTTAGGACCTCAATGCGCACGTCCTTGGCCAGGTGCTGGAAGCTAGTTGATGCGAGTTTGCTTAGTGCATCTGCTGGCTTGTTCTCGCTCTTGTTGATGTGATGCACCTTGTAAGAATTAAAGCTTTGAAGCAGAGTTTTTGCTTGGTCTAGGTACAGTGCCATCACGTCTCCTTTGGCGTCATACTGACCGTTGATCTGTCCTGTTACAAGCATGGAGTCTACATGCGCTTCTATGTGTTTGACTCTCATCTTGATTGCTAACCGTAACCCAGCAATAAAAGCTTCATATTCGGCCTCGTTATTTGTGCTCTTGAAGTCTAACCTGATGGCGTATGTGAACTCTTGTTTTTCTGGACTTACCAATCTAAGTCCCGCACCTGCGCCATCTTCGTTAGATGTGCCATCTTTATATAGTAGCCATGGTTCTTCTTAATGTTGCTTTTTGGCCTTCTCCATCGCCTTGCATTCTCTGTCTTTGTCATCGGGGACCTCTATCAGGAAATCAGCCAACACTTGACCTTTAATTACTGGCCTTGGTCTAAAGATCACGTTATGGCCTCCCAATTCTATAGCCCACTTTGCTAATCTTTCGGATATCTCCGGTCTTGCGAGGATGTTGCCAATGTTGTAATTCGTTAAGACATGAATGACGTGGTTGGCAAAGTATCAGCGCAATCGTCTTGACGCGTGAATCAATGCGAGGACTAGTTTTTCCATTATGGCGTATCTCGTTTCTGAGTCATTCAGGGTGCAAGACACGTAATACACTGGCGTTTGTATGCCTTGTCGGTCCACCAGTAGAACTGCTCCTACCGCTTTTTCTGATGCTGACAGGTAAATCACCAGGGGTTAGCCTTTTATTGGTGCTGTCAGCGTTGGCAATCGTATGAGACAATCTTTCATTTCTCGGAATGCATGCTCGGCTTCCGGAGTCCATTGAAACTGATTCTTTTTTACGCAGTTACAAAGGGTTTTGATAAATGGAAAAGATTTTGCTACGTGATTGGCGAGGAAGCGGTTGAGTGCTGCTAACCGTCCGGCCAACTTCTGCATTTCCTTTATCGTTGATGGTGAGGGCATCCGCTCTATTGCTTGTACCTTTTCAGGGTTGACCTTGAAACTGTCCCTGGTAACGATGAAACCCAGGAACTTCCCTTCTTCCATCCCGAAGGAGCACTTCGCTGGATTTAGTTTAATGTTTGCCCCGCGCAAGGTATCGAACGTTTTCTGGATATTCACCAACATCATGATTTCCTCCTTACTCATAATGACCAAGTCATCCATGTATACCTCAATGTACTTACCTATGGCGTCGCTGAAAGTTTCGTTCATCAGTCTCTAGTAAGTTGCACCTGCATTCTTTAGACCAAAGGGCATTTTTGTATAACAATACAACCCAGTCGGTGTGCGGAACGCAGTTTTGTCTTCATCCTGGATAGCCATCTGCACCTGATGGTATCCTTTATAACAATCGAGGAAACATTTCCACCTGAAGGACGCCAGTGAATCGATTTTCTCGTCAATCTCTGGTAAAGCATAACAATCGCGCGGGCATGCTTTGTTCAAATCCTTATAATCCACGCACATTCTCCATCCTCCGTTTCCTTTTGGGACCATTACTGGGCTGGCTACCCAGGTTTGGTAAGAACTTCCCTAATAATGCCCGCGTTTAGGAATTTCTGTGATTTGTTCTTGCATGGCGTCGTGCTTTATGTCTCCCAGATGGCGTTTCGTATGTACTACAGGTTTAGCATTCTCAGAAACATTTAGTCTGTGTTCTGCTATGTGCCGTGGGACGCCAACCATATCTGCCGGTGTCCAGGCGAACACGTCCATGTTCTCGAATAGCAACTTTTTTAGCGTCGCGCGCGTGAGATCAGACATTGTTGGGACCAAGGTGACAGTTTGTTCTGGATACTTGTCGTTCAGTACCCATTTTTCAGGTTCTGTGCGCGGTGTGGGTTTGCTTGTTTTTGCTGGTCTTATTTCGTCGGTCGCGAGGACTTATTTGCTTGCGTAAATTCTGTTGGGAAACCAACAGCTGAATGTGGTCCCGAACAAATCATACTGAAATCTCATTGGGATTCTCTTCCCAAAAGGATATCGTGCCTTGAATTTGCTGGTAACACCATGAATGTGACTTCTTCCGTTCTTGAGTTCTTTCCGTCTGAGAGCAGTACCGGGAATGATATCTGGCCAAGAGGGAAAACAGCCTAGTTGCAGAAACCAGTAAGTGGGTAATCCACTGGTTCTAGGCGCGCTTTATCTTCTTGGTCTAATTGATTAAAACATTGTTCGTAGATGATATCTGCGGTGCTCCCTGGATCTATAAAAATGTAATCAGTTTGGTAATGGCCGAACACGCCAGGAATGACTATAGGTCTTCGTTCTCTTGGACCTCCTCGCACCACAGGGAAAACAACTTGTCTTTCGCTCCAAGAATCGTCTTGGGCGCACTTGTTGTAGTTCTTTCGTGATCTTCGTTGACCCCCTTGGATCATGTGAGTTTCTAGCTTTCGAAGCTTTTTGTTGTCTGGGCCTTCTTCCCTTCTCTGAATTTGGCGATTATCACGTTTTCCTCCTTTAACCAGATGGGTGAGTCTGCCATCTTTCAAAGCTCTTTCTATTTCTTGCTCCAGACTAAAGCAGTCATCGGTCAAATGACCTGTATCTTTGTGGAACTCGCAGAAAAGATTTGGGTCTTGGCCCCATTTGTTTCGCATCTGCAGAGGAGGTTTGAACTAGTGGTTCTCAATTGACAGGTCCTCGGATGGGGTTTTTGTCAGAAGCGTCCACTGCTTATCTCTGTTTTCTTTCTTAACTTCTTTGCGGTGACTGATTTGGTTGATCATAGCTCGCGCGTCTTCTTTTAACGGACTCCTTTCTCTGTAGCCAAATGTCTTCCATGACTGGCCTATGCCTTGTTGCGCCGATCATGTTGGCATCGTAGAGGACTTTACTAATAGAAAGAGATTACATCATTTAACACTTGGTAATAACAAGAAATGAGTCTTCAATTGTCACACCCCCAAAATCCACCTGCGGAGTACTACCGCTTGGAGGCGTGACTGACCAGGATCCAGCCACCAATCATATTGAACAAGCATATAAGTAGTTATAAAAATCCAACCAATACAATTGGTGTTCAAACAAAACATAGTTAAGTTGCAAGCGGAAGCATAAGTCTTAAATCAAAACATAAGTTTAATTGTTTCAAGGTTTAACATGGCACACAGCCGTCCATGTCCCACAACGATCCTCCTCCATGCAAGCTCCAGCTAAGAAACCTAAGGACCTGCAAAGCATGTAGTAACGAGTCAACAACTAGTTGAGTGAGTTCACGGTTGGGTGTTCGTTTTAAGTTGTTTCGAAAACAGTTTCCTTTATCTGGCATCCTGCCGTGGGGGTTACCCCATAGTTAAAAAACGTGACTTGCTTATTCCCGGTTACTCTGGCTATCCAGCCGTGGGGGCTACCCCGTGTTAGTTATCTGGCATTTCGGCCGTGGGGGCTACCCCATGTATCTACTAGACTCGTTACCATATCGACTGCTGACTGTAGTCATGTTTATGTGCCCTGAAACTGTCAATGTCTATCATCATTGACGTGCCCCAGATCCATTAGTTCACGCCCGTCCTCTGCGGCACGGTGTGAGGTTTGTCAGACCTAAATAGCGCTATCTAACTAATGACCCGCTCGCCATTGGCCCGGCGATTAAGTCGATATAAAAATGAGGGACTTCGTGATAGAGTTTTGGTCTAGTACGAGTTATCTGTCCGTGAGGACGAGGAATTACATTCCTGAACCTTTGCTGTCCTACCCAAGGAGGACGAGGAACCCAGTTCCTTAACCCCAATTCCCGACCCCTGGGAATCCCATGCTTTGTAGAGGGTGTGAACTCACCTTGGTTTGCTCGGTAGATACACAGAAAAGTCAATCAAGCAATATTGTGGCTACTCACGTCCTATCATAGTTGTATCATACCAATCAGGTTCGTATTCAAGTAGTGCACGTATGGCATACACGTATAATAGCAAGTAGCATGCAGGTATAATTTATGGCATACACTCATAACCATACGGTTCACAAGGACACTTATGAGTTCAGTATGCAAGCGAACAAGGCCCAATAGTCCGGCCCAAACACCTCGGCCCGTAACAGTGAGAGCCCAAATAGTGTGTACATGCACGTGGGCTCGAGTCGCAACTGGACTCGCAACCATGGTTTCGAGTCACAAGGTTGGTGTGCTGATCATGTGTGGTTTCGAGTCGCAACCGGGAAAATCTTCAGGATAGTCGCGTACAACTGGAAAATCTTCTATCTTCTTCTCTTTCTCCGTGGTGTCAGTAATAAGAGCCAAAATGGCGGTATGGCCCTTTCGCAAGCACTTTTGGGCCTTAAGGAGAGAAATGACGTTCTCAACAACACTCCTCTTGTCGCCATGAATCATGAGAGGTTCACCACCGGGACCTGGAATACGGACAACCTTCTCGTTGCAAAGAATCTCTGCGCGGTGTTGGGATAACCACTCCATCCCAATGACAACGTCGAAACTACCCAAGACAATAGGAATGAGGTCGATAGAGAAGGTCTGGTCAACGAGAACGAGTTTACAACCCTTGACTACGTGTGTGGCTTCTAAGCTCTTACCATTTGCTAGCTCTACTGTGTGCTTGTTGTTCAAAAGTGTTGGAATACGCTTAAGCATTCGACTAACTTCTAGTGACACGTAGCTAGTATCGGCACCCGAATCAAATAAAACTGAAACATAAAAGTCGTCGAGAAGGAACTTACCCGCCACAACATTGGGGTCGTTCCTTGCTTCACCTTGGCCAATCACAAACATCCGCCCCCTGGCGCCATTGTTGTTGTTGTTCCCATTGTTACCATTCCCCTGATTGTTGTTATTGTTGTTGTTGTTGTTCTGGTTCCCGTTCAGTTGGGGACAATCTCTCTTGAAGTGGCCCTCAGCTCCACACTGAAAGCACCCTTTGTTATCACCTTGCTGCTGCTGCTGGCGCTGGTTCTGTTGAGCTTGATGACGATTCTGATTGGCGGGGTATAAGCTCCTGCAATCCTTTGCAGCGTGACCAGGCTTGTTGCACCGATGACAGTTGCCTCTGGTGCATGGTCCGCTGTGGTGCAGGCTGCAGCGATTGCATTTGGGGTGATTTCCTTTGTATCCGCCACCAGACGATTGCTGATTAGGGCTCTTGTAGTCCTCAGTCTTTCTCTGCTGAGACTGGGACTGAACAGAAGCCGAACCCTTACTCGAAGTTCCATCCCATTTCCGTTTGTTGTCGCTTGAGGTACCAGAAGTAGTTGCAGCACCTATGCGTTTTGGTAACTTGTTCTGCTCCACCGCCTGATCCGTGAGACGGTGAGCCAACTGTACAGTTTGCTGGTAGGTAGCGAGGTTCGCTGAAGTCACATGACTTTGGATTTCTGGCACTAAGCCCTGAAGAAATAGTTCGATGCGTTTGATGGGAGGATCCACCATAGTAGGGCACAGAATTGCCAGTTCGTTCGACCTTTTCACATAAGCTTCAATTTCGGACCCCGTCATCTTGAGGTTGAAGAACTCCACCTCGAGTTTGTGAATCTCATCACGACTGCAGTACTCTTCTTTGATCATTTCCTTAAAAGTTTCCCATGGGGTGGCGTTGGCAGCAACCAACCCTAGCATCTGAACTTGAGCGTTCCACCATGTGAGGGCTAAACCCTCGAGAGTACCAGTAGCGTACTTCACCCTGCGCGCCTCAGGGCATTCGCACATTTCGAACACAGATTCCAGCTTCTCAAACCAGTGTAGGAGACCTACTGCTCCTTCAATGCCGCTAAAAGTAGTTGGTCGGCAGTCCATGAAAGTCTTAAAAGTGCACACGGGTGGTTGAACATACTGACCTATCGTAGGTGAAAGAAAAGACAGAGTTTAACACAAAGGTTGGTTCACGAGAGTAGGATCCTAAAGATCCTAGAATGAGTTCGGACTGCAGGATATACCTCCTGCGTGTGCAGCTGCAAGTGTTGCGGCAACTCGTTCGTTGATCAGAGCCGTCAACTGGGCTTGTGTCATGTTAACGCGTCCAGACATGATCTTCATACCAAGAAGAACGTACGTGAGAGAGGTTCGCGAAAGTATGACGATAAGATAGAGTAAGCACGCACGTGTTCAAGCAACAGTAGTTATGCTAACCAAGCATACCATAAGCAATGTATTATGTAACTAACAAGTAGGCAATGTACACAGACCATATCACCTAGAATGTCGAGCCTTGCATGTGGAGTGAAGCGTCGTTGTGGACCGTTGAGCACTGTACAGGTTATAGTCTGGTTTTAACAAAAACGTTTTCCCCCTTTATTAAAACCAAGTTCTCTATAACCAATGGCTCTGATACCAATCTGTCACACCCCCAAAATCCACCTGCGGAGTACTACCGCTTGGAGGCGTGACTGACCAGGATCCAGCCACCAATCATATTGAACAAGCATATAAGTAGTTATAAAAATCCAACCAATACAATTGGTGTTCAAACAAAACATAGTTAAGTTGCAAGCGGAAGCATAAGTCTTAAATCAAAACATAAGTTTAATTGTTTCGAGGTTTAACATGGCACACAGCCGTCCATGTCCCACAACGATCCTCCTCCATGCAAGCTCCAGCTAAGAAACCTAAGGACCTGCAAAGCATGTAGTAACGAGTCAACAACTAGTTGAGTGAGTTCACGGTTGGGTGTTCGTTTTAAGTTGTTTCGAAAACAGTTTCCTTTATCTGGCATCCTGCCGTGGGGGTTACCCCATAGTTAAAAAACGTGACTTGCTTATTCCCGGTTACTCTGGCTATCCAGCCGTGGGGGCTACCCCGTGTTAGTTATCTGGCATTTCGGCCGTGGGGGCTACCCCATGTATCTACTAGACTCGTTACCATATCGACTGCTGACTGTAGTCATGTTTATGTGCCCTGAAACTGTCAATGTCTATCATCATTGACGTGCCCCAGATCCATTAGTTCACGCCCGTCCTCTGCGGCACGGTGTGAGGTTTGTCAGACCTAAATAGCGCTATCTAACTAATGACCCGCTCGCCATTGGCCCGGCGATTAAGTCGATATAAAAATGAGGGACTTCGTGATAGAGTTTTGGTCTAGTACGAGTTATCTGTCCGTGAGGACGAGGAATTACATTCCTGAACCTTTGTTGTCCTACCCAAGGAGGACGAGGAACCCAGTTCCTTAACCCCAATTCCCGACCCCTGGGAATCCCATGCTTTGTAGAGGGTGTGAACTCACCTTGGTTTGCTCGGTAGATACACAGAAAAGTCAATCAAGCAATATTGTGGCTACTCACGTCCTATCATAGTTGTATCATACCAATCAGGTTCGTATTCAAGTAGTGCACGTATGGCATACACGTATAATAGCAAGTAGCATGCAGGTATAATTTATGGCATACACTCATAACCATACGGTTCACAAGGACACTTATGAGTTCAGTATGCAAGCGAACAAGGCCCAATAGTCCGGCCCAAACACCTCGGCCCGTAACAGTGAGAGCCCAAATAGTGTGTACATGCACGTGGGCTCGAGTCGCAACCGGACTCGCAACCACGGTTTCGGTTCGTGCTGTTTTGGTTACGAGTCGCAACTGGACTCGCAACCGTGGTTTCGAGTCACAAGGTTGGTGTGCTGATCATGTGTGGTTTCGAGTCGCAACCGGGTGTTTGCGACTCGCAATCTGTGTCGCAACCGGGGGTCTCGACTCATCATGCAATGGTTTCGAGTCGCAATTGGCGGTTTCGGTTGGACAGGAGCTGATTCGGAACAGTGTACTATCCAATGAGAATTTGATTTCAGGAAATGGTTTGTACTATCCACTTAAACATGTTTATTTGTCTAACAATTTACCACTTTGGATCAAACATATCAGAATTCAAATATTCAAGCATGTTCATATGATATTCAACAAGTTCTTCATGTGTTCATCATGTTCATCAAATATTCCTATGAACTCTAACCAAACAAAAATCATAATCAACAACTTATCAACGCCAACATGTATCCTATGATATTAACATGATGCATCACCCTACTAGTGAGCATTCGGTTCTTAACACAAGAGTATGCAATCCGGTTATATGAACATCATCTATCATACATATGCAAGCCGATTCTATAACATCAACAACTAAGGGTTAAACCACATTTAATCACAAGATCTCATTAACTCATCATACAACATATATTAAAATCAAGACATGTTTAACCGATTCTTTGTCTAGAAATTAAGCATATACATCATAGATGAACAACCACAATCTTAACACCGGTTATTCAAGGAGGATATATGTTTATCATGTACGAATCTTAACAAATAATTATATTATCACATAATCTCCATCATGTATCATTATCAACCCGAAACAAACTCATAACATGCATCCTCAACATCCGAAATATATAACAAGAATCACTAACCAACAAGTATTCAAACATCAAGTACACATCATCCTTAAATTATGAAAATACACTAACCGATTTGGTTCTCTAAGTGTGAGGGTATGAAGAGTGATGAGTGACTTCCGAATGATGATCTTGAGCTCGGTCCGAGAGTCCTAATGCCACCGGTTGATCCAAGAATGAAGGAGAGGAATGTTGTGGTTTAGGGTTTTAGTGTGAGAGAGTGGAGAGTGTGTGTTGGAGGAGTATGAGTGTTGTTGCCCAAACATGACAAGTATGGCTAACATGAGGATTATATACTAGTCCTAAGTAGTGCACCCTAATGGACTCGGATGAGGTGCACGGCCCAACCGGCCCATATGTCACACTAGTTCACTCGAGACCACATGGTCTCGAGTCGGGTTCATGGCTTTCGGCTCATATACATACTCGAATACATACACACAAGCATACATGTAACATAACACAAAATCATATAAAGGTTCACTTATCATTAATCACATAAGTTTAACTATTCACACGTTTAAGCATACAACGAAAGGTTCTAAATTTCGAGTTGTCACATCATCCCCAGGTTCTAAAGGCTCTGATACCAATCTGTCACACCCCCAAAATCCACCTGCGGAGTACTACCGCTTGGAGGCGTGACTGACCAGGATCCAGCCACCAATCATATTGAACAAGCATATAAGTAGTTATAAAAATCCAACCAATACAATTGGTGTTCAAACAAAACATAGTTAAGTTGCAAGCGGAAGCATAAGTCTTAAATCAAAACATAAGTTTAATTGTTTCGAGGTTTAACATGGCACACAGCCGTCCATGTCCCACAACGATCCTCCTCCATGCAAGCTCCAGCTAAGAAACCTAAGGACCTGCAAAGCATGTAGTAACGAGTCAACAACTAGTTGAGTGAGTTCACGGTTGGGTGTTCGTTTTAAGTTGTTTCGAAAACAGTTTCCTTTATCTGGCATCCTGCCGTGGGGGTTACCCCATAGTTAAAAAACGTGACTTGCTTATTCCCGGTTACTCTGGCTATCCAGCCGTGGGGGCTACCCCGTGTTAGTTATCTGGCATTTCGGCCGTGGGGGCTACCCCATGTATCTACTAGACTCGTTACCATATCGACTGCTGACTGTAGTCATGTTTATGTGCCCTGAAACTGTCAATGTCTATCATCATTGACGTGCCCCAGATCCATTAGTTCACGCCCGTCCTCTGCGGCACGGTGTGAGGTTTGTCAGACCTAAATAGCGCTATCTAACTAATGACCCGCTCGCCATTGGCCCGGCGATTAAGTCGATATAAAAATGAGGGACTTCGTGATAGAGTTTTGGTCTAGTACGAGTTATCTGTCCGTGAGGACGAGGAATTACATTCCTGAACCTTTGCTGTCCTACCCAAGGAGGACGAGGGACCCAGTTCCTTAACCCCAATTCCCGACCCCTGGGAATCCCATGCTTTGTAGAGGGTGTGAACTCACCTTGGTTTGCTCGGTAGATACACAGAAAAGTCAATCAAGCAATATTGTGGCTACTCACGTCCTATCATAGTTGTATCATACCAATCAGGTTCGTATTCAAGTAGTGCACGTATGGCATACACGTATAATAGCAAGTAGCATGCAGGTATAATTTATGGCATACACTCATAACCATACGGTTCACAAGGACACTTATGAGTTCAGTATGCAAGCGAACAAGGCCCAATAGTCCGGCCCAAACACCTCGGCCCGTAACAGTGAGAGCCCAAATAGTGTGTACATGCATGTGGGCTCGAGTCGCAACCGGACTCGCAACCACGGTTTCGGTTCGTGCTGTTTTGGTTACGAGTCGCAACTGGACTCGCAACCGTGGTTTCGAGTCACAAGGTTGGTGTGCTGATCATGTGTGGTTTCGAGTCGCAACCGGGTGTTTGCGACTCGCAATCTGTGTCGCAACCGGGGGTCTCGACTCGTCATGCAATGGTTTCGAGTCGCAATTGGCGGTTTCGGTTGGACAGGAGCTGATTCGGAACAGTGTACTATCCAATGAGAATTTGATTTCAGGAAATGGTTTGTACTATCCACTTAAACATGTTTATTTGTCTAACAATTTACCACTTTGGATCAAACATATCAGAATTCAAATATTCAAGCATGTTCATATGATATTCAACAAGTTCTTCATGTGTTCATCATGTTCATCAAATATTCCTATGAACTCTAACCAAACAAAAATCATAATCAACAACTTATCAACGCCAACATGTATCCTATGATATTAACATGATGCATCACCCTACTAGTGAGCATTCGGTTCTTAACACAAGAGTATGCAATCCGGTTATATGAACATCATCTATCATACATATGCAAGCCGATTCTATAACATCAACAACTAAGGGTTAAACCACATTTAATCACAAGATCTCATTAACTCATCATACAACATATATTAAAATCAAGACATGTTTAACCGATTCTTTGTCTAGAAATTAAGCATATACATCATAGATGAACAACCACAATCTTAACACCGGTTATTCAAGGAGGATATATGTTTATCATGTACGAATCTTAACAAATAATTATATTATCACATAATCTCCATCATGTATCATTATCAACCCGAAACAAACTCATAACATGCATCCTCAACATCCGAAATATATAACAAGAATCACTAACCAACAAGTATTCAAACATCAAGTACACATCATCCTTAAATTATGAAAATACACTAACCGATTTGGTTCTCTAAGTGTGAGGGTATGAAGAGTGATGAGTGACTTCCGAATGATGATCTTGAGCTCGGTCCGAGAGTCCTAATGCCACCGGTTGATCCAAGAATGAAGGAGAGGAATGTTGTGGTTTAGGGTTTTAGTGTGAGAGAGTGGAGAGTGTGTGTTGGAGGAGTATGAGTGTTGTTGCCCAAACATGACAAGTATGGCTAACATGAGGATTATATACTAGTCCTAAGTAGTGCACCCTAATGGACTCGGATGAGGTGCACGGCCCAACCGGCCCATATGTCACACTAGTTCACTCGAGACCACATGGTCTCGAGTCGGGTTCATGGCTTTCGGCTCATATACATACTCGAATACATACACACAAGCATACATGTAACATAACACAAAATCATATAAAGGTTCACTTATCATTAATCACATAAGTTTAACTATTCACACGTTTAAGCATACAACGAAAGGTTCTAAATTTCGAGTTGTCACATCAATCATACTAGCGCCTTCATCTTAGGCATCGTAGAGTTTCCTATAACACTCTTAAAAACACAAAAACCTCTACACCGGTTGTAGGCATCGATCCACCCCCTTTCTTTTTCCATTTCTATATTTTAAGTTTTAGATTAACACATATGGCCCTTCAACATTCAAGTTTCACATTTAAACACTTAATTCTACGTATTCATCCTCATTTAACAATGCTTCCACTTGGAAAACTACTAATTCAATTTTCACCGATGATAATAATTCTATTACAATAAATGATCCCAAAGAATGTTACGTGTCACCTATGTAGTTAATATCTCGATAAGTCGATACATCATCGATTAGTGATATATCGGTTATCAATCCACTGCCGAGATATCTGTGCAAAAGATCGGTTAGAATATCGGTGATGTTGACTGATATTTGACCGGTATGTCACTGATTTTCCCTATATTAGTACCTTTCGTCTTATTTCTACCATTCGTCTTTCTTCTTATTTTTGCTATTAATGTTTTAAGTCTTAATTGTTAGTTGTTAATAGTGCTTTAAGTCTTAGTCAGTTCCTACTTCCTACAATTGTTAGTGTTTTGCAAGTTAAGAAAGGTTAATTTGTTAATGGTAGGAAAATATACTGAATTGTTAGTGTTAAATTGCTATATATATATAAAATTTATGATGATATTAAAATCACGATATCCCATCCTGACAACCGATATCTCAAATATCGGTCCTTGACGGATATCCGATATTTTACCACCACATAAACTACTTAGTGTGTCACTACTAGAATCACTCTTCCACATTTATTTCTTACACTAACTTTAACTTAAATATTAATATTCAATTCCTATAATATAGAAATATACATGTTAAATCTTTTTATAATTTATATATCTATCTATGTCCCTATGTCTTCTTTATTACTATATGTTGTCTCTATACGTAATAAATAAAGATGTTAGAAGACACATTGCACAATTCTAAGCAACCTTAATTTTTGTTTTTCCCCTAAACTGTATACCCATTTAACTTATATGCAGCTTACCTATTTCAAATTTGTAAACTTAAGAGTTGTGATTTTCATTTTCCTCCTTTGCCTTTTATGATCACACATATTTAAAATTACAAAAATAAAAACTAATTTTACTAATTCAAACCATGTTGTTAGTGCATGTATGTCTATCGCCTCCGTCAATCTAGTCCGTAGCTGAAATTAGAAGAATACTAAACATTATAGTGTTATATTTAGTCAAAAGGCAAGGTGACATTATTGTAATTAATGAGTTTTCTCATTAAAGCCCCTTGGCCTATAAATAGAAGCTTTAGGGCTTTTGTTTAGAACTTTTGGCATTTGCACATTTGGAGACATAGAGCTTTGGAGCTAGAGAGAGAAAGTGTTGTGTACATGATTCAGGTGCTGTACGTTATCAGATCTTTCAATAGAATCACTATTATAATTACATCTTGTGTGTTCAGTCACGTTCGTGTACGGATTCCGCACGTTACACGAGTCGGTTCCCAATCGTTTCGGAGTCAAAACCGGTCCTACAAGTGGTATCAGAGCAGGAGCTCGATTGCTCGGATCAAACACACAGATTCGTACAAGATTTCATCAAAATCAGATTCAAAATTCATCCAGATTTGTCAAATTTCTTCATTCTTCATCTTTTTCACTTTTCAGACTGAAAATTGCAAAATTAACATGGCTTTTACGGTTAAAATTGGCTGATTTTTGGATATTATGTGCGAAAATCATTGATCTATAAGCCTACAAAATTTCAGATTAAAACTCTAAGTAATTTGTGAGAAATTAAGAATTTTCTGTCCGAACTGTTCATCATGTTCGTTACTGTTGTTCTTGGTGTTCACCGATCGGATGGCAATCCGATCGGATGACCACCCGATCCATTGTACTTTGAGTTGTTGAAGCATAAGTGTGTAGCCTCGGATTGCAACTCAGTCGGATCACCACCCGATCCGTTGCAATTCATTAAAAGGTTTGACTTTGTTGACCCACCCGATCGGATCATCATCCGATCGACCAACATAAAGTTTTTGTCGTGTTGTGTCAATTTTCGAGTGGTGACTCGATCGGATCACCATCCGATCCTTGTCACTCTCTCATATTAATTCACTTGTTGTGCAAATCATCGAGTGGCAATCCGAACGAATTGCCACCCGATCCTAATCATTCTATTGTGTTTTTGTGTCTCAGGTCAAGTATCGGATACTCGCTCGATCGAGTAGCCACTCGTTCCAAAGTCAAAGTATCAGATACCCACCCGATCGGACAGCATCCCACCCGATCGGAGAGCTTGTCACTCGATCGGATCACCACCCGATCCAAGGAAGACTGTCACTCGATCGGATCACCACCCGATCCGCGGTCACCCGATCTTTGTTACTGTTGACTTTGTTTGACCCTCACTCGATCGGATACCCGTCCGATCCAAGTGTTTGATATTTTTGTTTTAACTAATCATTGTTGTTTGATTGTTCTTGGTGATTCGAGGTGATAATATCATGGCTGAAGAGTTCTACAACACGTTCTACAAAGCGTTCACATCAGAATCTTCCGAAGCATCAACCGTCACACCGAAATCAATAACAAAAACAATCAATGATAACATAAAACATGATAACTTCTATGGAACCTATTCGAAACCACCTAAACTTGAGAATATAGAAGATTATACTTGGTGGAAAGAGAGATTCCTGAACTGGACCAAGGCATATGCTCACGAGAGCTGGTTCTGCTTAGAATTTGGATACAGTCGACCGATCAATGACAAGCATGAAGAGATTCATCTCAATGATCTTTCTGATGAAGACAAACGGAAATTCTCATATGAGCAGAAGATGATAGCATTGATTCAACAATCTATCCGAGATGATATATTTTCATTGTTAAATCATGATGGGTCATCAAAATCGGTTTGGGAAGCGCTAAGGGTTAAAGCTGAGGGTGGCAAACAAATTAAAAAGAATAAAATTGCTTTACTAAAAAAGGAGTTTGATTTGTTTGATAGTTTAAAGGGGGAGACAGTGAGGCAAATGATTGAACGTTTTTGCCATTTAAAAATTGAGTTAGACAGGTTTGGGATTGTGAAAACGAGAGAAGAAGTGATTGACAAAATAATTGAAGTGTTACCATGAGCTGATCAGTGGCAAACGTTTGTTTTTATTTTGAAAAATGATGTATTGTATGAAACAATTACTCTCAATGTGCTGATTGAAAAGATTGAAACTCATGAGCTTGAATTGCAGAAACAGAGCAAGATGAGCAGTTCTTCACATCAACAGAATGTTGGTCTTTATTACAAAGGTAGCACACCTTCGATGAAAGTTGGTGAATCACCAAAGAAAGCATTCAGTGTTGAAAAATCAAAAGAACCACAGAAAAGCTCATCAAGCTACAATCCAGGATATCATTCATCTTCCTCAAAAGCAAACCCTGAAGAATCTGAAGAAATTCTCTGCAACATCGCTTTGAAACTGAAGAATTCTCCGGCTATGAGCATCAATGCAGCAAAACAACAAATGAGTTTTCTGGCATCTGTGTTAGAGTCATACGAAGTTCTAGTATCTGGAAAAATTGGAAACTCGGAGCTGACAAAGGAAGACTACGACCAGATCGACCCAGCAGAAATGGAACTCATCGACATACGTTGGTGTTTAGCAAGTTGTATTCGAAGAGCTCAGAGGTATATGGAGATTACTGGGAAGCAGTCAATAGGTGGTCCGTCAACAAAGCTGGGATTCGATAAATCCAAAGTGACCTGCTTCAAATGTAAGCAAAAAGGTCATTTCAAAAGAGAATGCAAAAATTCTGAAGTTGACGAAACTGAGAAACCTTTCAATGATGATTATTATCGAAAGGCGATTTACCACCGTAGCAAAGAAGAGCCGAAACTGATTGAAAATAATCCCAAAGAGAAGTCAAGAGCATGTGCAGTAATCCATGATGACGAAGGGTTTGACTGGAGCGAATTCCTTCCAGAAGATGATATTGTCGATGATCGTCTCACAGCTCATGGCGGAACTGTATCAAAGAATAAACATCGTGCTTTTGTTGCTGAAATCAAGGAGAAAACACGAGAAGAAATACTGAAAGAGAAAACCGAAAGAGAAAGATTCTTTGCTGGTTGCAGAATTGAGAAAATGCACGAAGAATACGAAGATGCAAAGTACTGTGGAAGATACGACAAGAAGAGAGATTGCTATGTCAACAAAAATGGTGATCCTGCCGTTCACAGAAAAGATGTGGTTTTCAATGATGTTCTTGGAGTAATTCCTCTGTCCGGCGAATATTACTCAAACGTAAAAGATAAAACTTATTTGAAAAGGCTGGACAAGATAATTCGTGACGTGATGACCGCGAGTTTGAAAAAGAGGGATGAAAAAGAATGAAGAAGAATGTTGAAGAAATAGTTGATGATTTGAAAAAGGTTGCTGAAAAGGAGAAGGTGGAAGATGAAATAGAAGAAGAGAAGATGATAAAAGAAGTTGTTGAAGAAAAAGCTGTTATCAAATCACTGCAGAATGAAGAAGTTCTGAAGAAAGAAGAAGAAGATGTGAAGATTAAAAGTTTAGTTGAAGTAAATGATGGTGCTGGTATTGGTGAGGAAGAAATGAGGATTGAAGCTGATCAGGCACAAAAGGAAGCGAAAGCCGAGGTGCCAATCACTGAGGTAAATACTTCAACTGATTCTGAAGCTTTAAAGACTGCTGAACAGTGCAAGAAATGCATGGAAACGTGCAGTGGTTGTACTGAAAAAGAAGAAAAGTTCATAACAAGAAATCTTGAATTCACTAAAATCGAAGAAGTTTTCAAAAATAAATGTAAAGAAATGTTAGAAAACGAAAAAGTTTTAAAAGATAATGATGAAAAGATAACACAAAAATGCAAGATTTTAGAAAAAGAAAATGAAAATTTAAAAGAAAAGGTTTAAAAAATGACAGAAGAATGTTTACAAAAAGAAAATGCTTTTCAAGAAATGAAAAAGGAACACGATTCAATAAAATTGGCATAGCACATTACTAAAGAGTCATATGAAGATGTGAAAAGTCAAATGAAACTTGTTCAATCTAGATTGAGATACTGTTCTGAAACAACTGATACGCTTAAGCGGCAGTATTCAATAAAGCAACAAGTTGTCAATTCTTACATTGAGGATGTTGCTAAGCTAAAGCGTCAAATAGTTGATTTAGAACAGGATAACAACAAGTTGCATAGTTATCATGCGTCATCATACGTGCTTCAAAGAAGTTTTAACATAAAACCGGGTGATGATGATTCTGAGAAAAAAAAAGGGTATTGGTTCTGAGTATCATCAAGTTCCTCCACCAGAAAAGTTTGCATTTTATGATGATGAGAAAGTCGAAAAAGCTTTCAACATGGTCGATCATTTGCCAGATAACATTGACGTAACCTATTCCAAATCTGATGATTCAAGTGATTCAGAGGTGGTAGGTAAGGTCGTTGAAAGTGTGTTGAAAGAAGAGTCGGTTGAAACAGGTAAATCTGAATCACATGATTAAAATGAAGGAAGTTTTCATGAAGAATATCTGAAAAACTCAAATTCTGAGAAAAATTTGAATGATGATTCAAAAGGATTGGTTTATACCATGATTGGATCGGACAAATTATTCTTAGATATTGTATTCCCGATTTAGAATGTGATTTCAGAAAAGATTGATAAAGTTTTCAAAATGGTTGAAATTGAAAAATCTGAAATTCCAAAGTTTGCTGGAAAAGGTCAAAAAACTTTTTATAACAAAGCTGGTTTCAAGAAGAAAAACATGAAGGCTGGGTTGAGTTATAAAAAGAAACAAAATTGGAAACAAAATGAAACGCCAAATTATCAGACAAAAATGAATTTTGTTCACAGAACAAGTTCCGAAGAAGAGAAAGAACTCCAATTTAGACGACAATCTAATGCAGAGTTCTATGCTCAGAAAAAGCAACAACAACAGGTCAAAGATGTGTCCAAGAGAACATGTTTCAAATGTGATCAAACTGGACATCTTGCACGCAAGTGTCCAAATCTGAAACCTGTCGGTGTTGAAACGAAAAAGAAGTCTGATGATGTTGAGAAACAGAAATATGAGGATGTGAAACAAAGGTCAACCAGATTTGATTCAAAACAAACTTGGAGGTACAACACAAACAAGTTTGCTTCGAATCAAACTTGGAGATCAAATCCAAATAGGATTGATTCAAGACAAACCTGGAATTCTCACATACCCAGATTTAGAACAACACATAGTTGGAGAACAAATGTCGATGCAACAAAACCACAACAGTTTTGGAAACCAACTGTTATTCAGAATCAAAATGTTCAAAAAGATTCACATTTTTACAAAAGAGGTACTCCAAATGGTCAAACATGGTCTGTTAAGAAACAAATCGCTTCGGTAAATGATGAAAAAGTTGAAGTCAAAATTGACAAAGTCTTTGTACAAAATAACAAAGATTTTCCGAAGTTAAATGATGCATTTTGTGTTGAAATGCCTAAGGTCAAACAGACCTGGGCTAAATTGTTCAAATAATTCAATAGTTGAATGTGCAGGTGCTCAAGAAAATTGAAGACTGTGAGAATGGAAATCGGAGCAGCCTGAGACAAGGAGAGGAGAAGGCTGCTGGACCCTGCAACTGTTAAACAGGGATTTAAACAATATCTCAAAAACAAAAAAAAATTGAAAAATTAAAAAAAAAAACAAAAATATGTTTTTATTTTGTCAAAAATTTGAAAAATCAAAAATATGTTTGTTTTTAAATTTTGTGAAAAATTCAAAAATTTACAAAACTTTGTTAAGTGAATATGCCGAAACCCTCACGGCGGAACAAACATGATTAATTTCACAAGATTGAAAAACGGTTTTCAAACTATAAAATATCTATGTGTTGTAAATCATGGGGGTATATTTTCTGCAAAACAGAGCATGAGAAGCAGAAAATGGATGGCGAGACAAAGCTATCTACATCGGTTCGTCAAATTTTCTTTAAAATGGTTTTGAATTTTAGGGGGAGTAAGAAATTGTCGGAAAATCCAAAAACATTAGAAAATTTGAAAAAGCCAAAAACATGATAAAATTCAAAAATTGTTTTGTGTAAAAAGAGGAAATGATAGTACATCAGTAGACAATCAAAGTACGCTAAAGAAATGGAATGTTATAATGTGATAAACGGTCTTATTGATGATATGCCAGTAGGTTTTTACACGCTTAGTAGATTGTTTTCAAGATATAAACCTAAAGATCAATACTTGCTTATCTCGTAGGGAACATCTCTCGGATATATGGGTAACCCCCGAAATCTTGTTTGAGAGATTGCCTGATTCTGAGATACTAGGTCTTTATACTGTTTGATATCTGGGGTATTATACCTGGTCTTTTGACATTGCGGAAGCAATGCCCTAGATCTCGTATAATACTTTACGTGCTTTTAAAGCTTACCCTCTGCACAAAAATTGAAAAATATCGAAAGATATGAATCAATTGCAGTTGAAGAAAGGATTCTCTAAAGGGAACACACCTAAAGTCGAGCCTTCATCTCTTTGACTGAACGGAAGTTCATACTTGAGCTCTCAAGGTCTCGCACTAACCCAGATAACAGATATCAGATTGGTATACTCACCTATAAGACTGAATCTAGGGAATTTTGATACGGGAGTATATTCTGAGGTGGGACACGCGAATAAACTTAAGTCCTTAAAACACTAATTCCGTATCTCGAATCGATTGAACTTTGTGTGAAAATTTAAGTGGATCAGTATACTGACAATCTAAGTGAATCGTTTAGAACTTAAAGTGTTTAAAGCTCAACGGTGCTAGTGATTTGTCAAAAACTGATATGATCCTCTGACGCGAACTTAAACAAAAATATTGTCTTTAAATATTTCTTTACTGCTTTATGTTTCAGAAAAATACAAAAAGATTTTGTTTCAACGTTATTTTCAACAACCGATGTCTAAATGCTGAGTTTCAAAATCTAAGTATGCTGATCGTGTTTCTGAAAATAAACAAGTTCATTAATTTGAAACTTGTAGTTTTTAAAATCAAAAATCAAAAACAGTTTGTGATATCTCCAAGGTCATTAATTTGGACTTGGATGATTAACTGTGAGGGATTTGGATGCTTAAATTGTTAAAATCTGTTTTAAAGAGCTAGATTTCGATTTTGGATTCTTAATACTGCCAAATCTTTAAAGCAATTTGATAGGGGGAGAGAAAATCAAGTAATCCTGGATATATTCATATTATTATATTTTAGAGCCAGGATCTTGATTAAAAGTTTTTGAAAGCCAGGTCACGATTTGTGGTCAATCGAAAAATGCTTTCACTGTTGAAATATTTTAGCATAAGCTGAGAGAGACAGGTTATTCAATCCTGGATGATCAAAATGTTTGTACTTATAAATGTTTGAGTCTTTGCAGATGAAAGTACCAGACTACGATCCCAATAGTTGAGTCTAAGGGGGAGTCTGAAGACGAGCTCAACGCAAAGGGAAGCGTGCATTCAAGGAGCCAGGTAACTATCCTGGATGAGCTTGTAGTCGGAAAGCCAGGTGTCGATCCCAAAAGCACGAAATCTTGATGAAAGGGGAGCCTGAAGAAAGAGTTTAATAAAAGGGGGAGCTGAAGCTGAAGATGGATCCACGGGGATTCTGTTCAAGCAAGAGGAAGTCTATGTTGATGAAAACGTGTTAAAGTTTCGAGAAGACTCAGAGAGAGAGAGAAAGACAAGATGCTACGAGATTGATTGCGGCAATATCCAATGGGGAGTCTGTTAGTGCATGTATGTCTATCGCATCCGTCAATCCAGTTCGTAGCTGAAATTAGAAGAATACTAAACATTATAGTGTTATATTTAGTCAAAAGGCAAGGTGGCATTATTGTAATTAATGAGTTTTCTCATTAAATCCCCTTGACCTATAAATAGAAGCTTTAGGGCTTTTGTTTAGAACTTTTGGCATTTGCACATTTGGAGACTTAGAGCTTTGGAGCTAGAGAGAGAAAGTCTAGAGAGAGAAAGTGTTGTGTACGTGATTCAGGTGCTGTACGTTATCAGATCTTTCAATAAAATCACTGTTATAATTACATCTTGTGTGTTCGGTCACGTTCGTGAACGGATTCCGCACGTTACACGAGTCGGTTCGCAATCGTTTCGGAGTCAAAACCGGTCCTACACATGTAATACACATGATTTTAACCTAGTGATAATAATAATGATAGTGAATTTTAAATATTAAACTTACCATATAATTTTTTAATACTAATGTTTTTGAAAATAAAAACAGAAAAACCAGTTAAACAATCAAAATCGAGTCGTTGCCCCATCCAACCCAAAATCTTGGTAACACTTTGATCAGGGCCAGCCTAGAGCATGAGCCAGGTGAACCGCTTGTTCTGTATAGAACTTCCTCTATAATATATATATATATATATATATATATATATATATGATTAAGTTAAAATGAGAACCACCTCGAGTTGTAAGAACCGCGAGAACTTTTTGATCCGAGCCTTGGTGGACCAAATTTTTTTTTCAGAAACGTAGATGCATGTATAAAAACAACATTTGTAAAAAAAATTCAAAAAAAAATGTCGTGGGTGTAGTTTTGAGCAACACAAGTTTGTGTTTACGGTACCTGTAAATTTTCCTGCCAGATTTACGGGTCCCGTAAACACAAACTTGTGGCGCTCAAAACTACACACACGACATTTTTTTTTTTGAATTTTTTTTTACAAATGGTGTTTTTATACATGCATCTACGTTTATGAAAAAAAAATTTGGTCCACCGCGCCCCCTACGGTGTAGTTCTCGCGGTTCTTACAACTCGAGGTGGTTCTCATTTTAACCTTCCCCTATATATATATATAGGGAGCCGCTAAAATAAAAACTACTCCCAGTTGTAAGAACCGCGAGAACCACTCTCCACCAATCAGACTTTGCCAATTAAAAGGGTATTTTAGTCTTTTACCCATGGTTGCAAAAGTCGCTAGGCGCTCCCTAGTCGGTCGACCGGGGAGTTGAGAGTACTCGGGGAGTACTCGGACATGTTAAATTATAAAGAAATTAGTTTTCGGAAATTAAATATGTGTCTAATAACATAAATTTACTAATATTTATAACAAAATACGTGAAAATGATATTTATTATTTAATATGATAGTCATATAAATTATGTTTTATTATTTTTTAAGTCAAACTCTGCCCGAATTGACCTACTAGATCCGATTTTGGCCGAGTTTGACCGCGTTTGATCGATTCCAAGCAATTAGGCGGAGTTAGAGAAAGTCGCCTCGGTAGCCTACCTTGTAGCGACTACACGGGGAGTACTCGGCCTTGGAAACCTTGTTTTACAACCATGCTTTTACCCCAAATGTCAATTCCATTTATTTTCTCTGTCTGTCTTTAATACCCTCATCTCTCACATCTCTCCTAATATCATGTAGGATCGTGAAACGACCTAACGAGTCGATCGGAAGAGTACTCAGACCGAATCAGAGGCGGAATTCATTGATTCGGTCTTCGTTTAGCTTGTATTCACTAATAAATGTCTTGTTTATTGATCTTGAACGGATTTACAGCACAGAGACACTTCGACAGCACCTCGGCGTCGGAATCTAGAATGTTACAAATGATGAAAGTTTGAAGGGTATTTATAGGAGAACCCTGATCGTTTGAAGGTGACATGCCACCCTTCAAACGGTCACCACTTTCAAACATGACCTCTTCAAACATGATCTCTTCAAACGTGATCTCTTCAAACTGTCATGTTCCAAACGTTAAGCTTCAAACGGTCAACATCCAATCTCATATTTCATGATGTCACCTATGTGATGTCACTTGTGATGTCATGCTTGTTCAAATCCACAACGAACCAGACTCGATATAAGACGAAGTCGACAGATGTATGCACCAACAGACTCCCCCTCAGATGTTGACGAGTCTTAAGTGTCGAATCTTCGCATCTTCAGTCTTTATCAGTCTCTTCTCTTTCTTAGCATATACCAGGATCTTCTCTTTGGCTCTAACCTCGTCAGACTCCCCCTCTCATCATGATGGGATCGCTGTTTGGAATTAGCTATTACCTTGAGATCAATTCCTGGCTTTATCTCTGTTTAAGCTCATTTCCTGCACAATCTTCTAACAAACACATAAGTTTTTACTTAAATCAATAAGAAAAACTTACTAGTAATAGTTACATCAAGTTCAAATTAATGACCTTGATTAACTAATCAAACTACTCTTTTACAAACCAAAATTCTTCTGTTAAACTCACACTCCCAAACCTGTTCATCATGTTCAGCACTTGAAATTTTGAATATCAGCTTTCCAACATCAGTTGTCGAAAATCTTTTTGAATTTTTACAAAATTTATGCTAAAACACACTAAAATCTTTTTGGATTTTTGAAATAGAATGAAATACAGTAAAGAAATATTTACAGACAATATGTTTGTGAGTTTGTGTAAGAGGATCATATCAGTTTATGTGACCAATCACTAGCACCGTTAAGCTTTAAGCATTTTAAGTTCTAAACGATTCACGTTGATTGACGATATTGTTATCCACTTAAACTCAAACTAAAAACTTTCAATCTGCTTACCGATACTTTAAGGTATATTAAGATAGCACTAAGTTCTTATGGACCCCACGATCTCAGCATATCCCCTCATCATGCAATACACTGACTCAAGTAATGCCTTTAAACTTTTATCAACTGTGATTTGTGCGAAAACAAAGCAGAATGTTTAAACATTAACAATCAGCTCGATACTTCCGTATACGCAGAGAAAGTCCAATGTTTAAACAAAATAAGAAAATAAAAATAAGTTGAAGTTGTTTAGGCTTTAACCACCAGGTCGATACTTCCGTATACGCAGAGGTGATCCAAAGCTTAAACGAAACACCAAAGAAAATAAAGCAGAACGTTTAGGCAACAACATCCAGGTCGATACTCACGTATACGCAAAGGATGTCCGATGCTTAAACAAAATAAAGAAATAAAACAAGTTTAAATCTTTGCAAAATGAAATGCACAATCACAGCGACTTTTTAGCAAAGTTGTGAAAGTTCACAAACTTAACCAGTTTTATGTCTTTTGACAATCAGCAATTACTGAGTAGGCACACAATCAAGAAGGACAAAACTAAGTACTATGCTTTCAATCATGTTTCCCACTAGAACTATGCTTTTTCATTTAGGTTTGTATCGTTCTCGCAAATCTACTAGTCTAGCTGAGCCTACCGTCACATCTTAAGTAAGATCGTTTATCACATTTTATCTCTCCATTTCTTTAGCATGCTGTGACAGTCTAACTGATCTACTATCATTTCCTCTTTTTGACAATAAAACTCATTTTTTTCATTTTTCAATGTTTTTGTAATTTTCAAATTTTCTAATTTTTTAAAATTTTACTCCCCCTAAAATCAAAATATGTCTCAATTTTGATTTTCTGGGAAAATTTGAAAACCAACTGTACAAGAAATGTGACAACTAGATGAGAATTGCTTCAATTCTCCATTCACTTGGCTTGAACAATCAGAACTCCCCCTGACAACAAAACATTTTCCCATGGTGATTTCAAAACACTTAAGTTTGTTTTAATTAAAATGGTTTTTCCGGAAAATTAGTTTTGTAAGTCATTTCTCAAACCAAGGGTTTCATCACCTTGTTCTTTCAACCACTTGTAAAAACTAACATTTGTAAGATCAATCCTCAAACATCACTTTGTAGAAAATAAAGTACAATTTAATGTCCCTGATTTACCACTTTTAAATCGAAATCACTTTCGTGAATTTCTCAAGAAATATGCCGATTCATGTTCCACGCTTACCAACCTGGGAACTCCGGCAAGTCAGGTTTTTCATTTAAACAGATTCACCCAAGCCTGACGGTCCTTGGGTGATTTTGAATTCTTGTTCAACAATGGTGGAAAATTTGCATCATCCATTGTTAAACCAGAATTCTCTACTTTTACCTCAACAACTGGCTCCTCTGGTTTTGAAGAACCAGAATCATTTCCTAAATGTGGCTTGTCTGACTTTGATAGGCCAGATTCATCGCCGGAACGTGGCTTGTCTGACTTTGATGAGCCAGATTCATCGCCAACACTTGGCTCCTTTGTTTCCGAAGAAACAGATTCATTGCCACAAACTTTCTTCTTCTTCTTTCCCTCTTTCGTCCTCAGATTTGTATCTGATGAATCCGTTTTGCTTGATTTGTCATTCTTTGGAGAGCAAGACAATTTATCAGAACTTTTATCTGTTTTACCAGTCGTATCCGAGGACAAAATCCTCTCGAGATACTCTCTGGCCTTCTTCCTCTTCTTCCTCAGTCTGTCTTTTTGCCCCTGAGAAAGCTTTACTTTCTTTTCTTGAACTTTAGGTTCTTGAACCTTCTGTTCTTTGGGCTTGACATTGACTGGTTTCTTCACCTGCTTCTTAGATTCAGCCCTCGATCTTCTCATTGATCTCATTGAGCAATCTCTAGCAATATGGCCAATGATGTTGCAGTTAAAACATCTCCTTGACTCAAATCTCCAACTCTGGCAGTTAACAGCAATGTGTCCTTGATAGCCGCATCTGTAACACACTCTGTTATCGTACCAATCACCATTTTCAGTCCAAACATTTAGATCAAAGCACTGTTTGGCTTGGTAATAATCTTTCCTCCTCTTGTTTGCTGGATTTGGCTTTTGAGCTCTGTGGTCCGACCTGCACCACTTATTACTAACAAATTTTGAGTTTTCAATTTTTACTTTTTGTAATTTTTGATTGCGATTGGATGATTGATCTGATGAACTTTTATTTTCTTTTTGAACATTTTTCAAAATTTTCTCTTTTTGTTTTTGTTCCACTTTCTTCTTCAAAGGTTTTTGCTTAGAGCATTCTCCCTTTTCAGTTGATTGCGGAACAGTTTCTTGAAAATTTTCTTTTAATTTCAAAAACAAATTCTTTTTTTTTATTTTATCGTTTTCATCATCAGATTTTTCATCGCAATCTTTAACTATGACTTCGTTATAGTTTGTGACATCGTCACTTATTGGAACTGAATTAATAGGTTTTGGACAAGGAATAGTTGAAGTATTCACAAACACCTTCAACTTTTCTTCCCATTCCTTGATTTTCTTTTGAGCACACTCAGCTTCCTTTTCAAGTCGAATAATCTTTTCAAGATGAGAATTGATTGCAATTTGTTTTTCAAGATAGTTTTTACCAAACAAATCTCTCTCATCTTCTAAAATTTTTATTTGACTTTGAAAATCTTTCTCAATTTTTACTTTTTCATTTTCCAAATTGTGTATTTGATTTTTCAAAACATTTTCTGATTTTTTAAGATTTTTGTTTTCTAATGACAAACTCTCAACTTCCTTCAAGAGTTTGTCATTTTCAGATGTCAACTTCTCACAATTTTTCAGCAAAACAAAAATCTGTTTATCATCAGCTTTTGTCTCAACCTTTAAAGCTGAAATATTTTCAACCTGTTTTTTTTTCCTCATGAACACTTTCATCCTTACTCTCTTCTTCTGATGAATGATCAAAGATAGGTGCGTCTTCTGCAACCTCTTTCTTTAACTCCGGTTCAGGATTCACAGATACAGATTTTTCAGATTCTACTTTCTCAACCTTGACAGTTGGAACTTGTTCAACCTGCCTTTTCACCCTAGGTTTGATTTGCTTTTCTGTTGTTGCTGCTTTTACTTCTTTCTCAGCTCTGATCTCCTCTTTAACAACAACTGCTTTTTGATTCTTTCTTTTTGCATTTTGTTTTTCTTTCAATTTTTCAATTATTCAAGTTCCCGGATTTCCTCTTCATAATTATCACTCTCTTCATCAGACGAGTGATCAAAAACCGGAACTTTTTCAAAAACTTCTTTTGCTGAGACTGTTTCTTCTTCTTTCTTTATCGGAATATACTGATGAGATTCATGATGCACATATGCCAACACTTCTTCAAAATCCATGTTTTCGGTAAACACTTTCACAAATTCAGCTTTCCAAAAGAACTGGGATCACATGCAATCAGACAAATCCAAAACAAATAGCCGACACTTTAATATCTCACACTTCTTTGATTGGGCCGCAACAATCTATAGACTTGTTGTATGTAAACTTCAATTATATCGAGACACTTTAATACATCCAAACTGTGATTGGGCCGTGAACTATCACTTGGGCCGAGAACTTGTTCAACACATGTATTCACTGGACTTCAAACAATATCCAACACTATTATTTATCAACAATCTTTGATTGGGCCAACAATTTCAAAGCAAGACAATTTCTAATTGGACCGAGATGTATACATGTACCATATTAATTCTTGCTGACACAATTCACATGCACTATATCGGTAGTTAATCCCAATTTCCGACAACTTTTAAATGTTCAACCTTTTAATTTTCCAACTTACTTTTAATTGGACCTCACTACTTTAATCACATGCAAACTTGTCTTTGATAATAATGAACCGACAAAACAATTAAAGTCAATGACTTTAATTCTCATGCAAACATGATACACTCGATACAATCTGAATTAAATCTGATCTCTTTTCCCAACTACTGACAATCTCAAATTCAATGTTATACAATATTCGATGAACACACTTTCAAGCGGTAAGTAGTTTTTCAAACAGTACGGTCAACTTTCAAACTGGATATGCCAGTTTCAAACAACAACCTCAAACTGGATGGCTGCTTTCAAACGGGATGGACAGTTTCAAACTGTCATGTTGGCAACTTTCAAACGGTCAGGTTAGTTTCAAACGGGTGACACCTTCAAACTGGTGACAGTTTCAAACTGGTGACACCTTCAAACTGGAGGTATATCCTTCAAACTAGAGGTTCAAACAGGACCCCCCTTTTCAAACGGTATGGTGTTGTTTTCAAACGGGATGGGTCAATTTCAAACGGTCATGACCTGTTTCAAACGGTAGGTTCAGGTTACGTTCAAACGGTCACCAATTTTCAAGCCATTTTTACCAATTTTACTTCGAGTTTTGATCTGATATTCTCAAGGGTTTGTTAAAACACAATTACGCACACATTTTGAAAGTTTTAGCCGATTTTAACCGTGAAAAGTATCAATTTTGTGAAAGAAGGTGTAGAAAATCAGAATTTGCTTGCGAAAACGAGCTAAACGGTAAGAACTCTTCCTCCTGAGCTCTGATACCACATGTAGGATCGTGAAACGACCTAACGAGTCGATCGGAAGAGTGATCAGACCGAATCAGAGGCGGAATTCATTGATTCGGTCTTCGTTTAGCTTGTATTCACTAATAAATGTCTTGTTTATTGATCTTGAACGGATTTACAACACAGAGACACTTCGACAGCACCTCGGCGTCGGAATCTAGAATGTTACAAATGATGAAAGTTTGAAGGGTATTTATAGGAGAACCCTGACCGTTTGAAGGTGACATGCCACCCTTCAAACGGTCACCACTTTCAAACATGACCTCTTCAAACATGACCTCTTCAAACATGATCTCTTCAAACGTGATCTCTTCAAATTGTCATATTCCAAACGTTAAGCTTCAAACGGTCAACATCCAATCTCATATTTCATGATGTCACTTGTGATGTCACTTGTGATGTCATGCTTGTTCAAATCCACAACGAACCAAACTCGATATAAGACGAAGTCGACAGATGTATGCACCAACATATCAAATCATAACCACCATCATCTCTCACCTCTCTTTTTTTTTACTAGCAACAAAGAAAAGCTCTCACCTCTCTCTTAAAATCAAGAATTGAAACCAGTGTGGTGACAAAGATCGAGAAAGAGGTTACGAAAAGCCTTGGGTTCCTGATCACCGGTGACGGCGGACCTCCAACCGGTCACCCACACCCACACCCACACCCACACCCACACCCCTATCACATGTGATGGCAGCGCCCCCTCGTTTCTCCAGCGACGGTGATGCCAAACGTCCCCTCATGCCCACCCTTCTCCGCCACCCACAACCACCCTCAAATCTATCAGATCCATCTTCATCTCTCGGTGGTTTTTTTTTTTTTTTTTTTTTTTGCGGCGGTGTGTCGGTGACGGTGGATGAAGGCGGTGGTGGTGGGTCACCCACACCTGTGATGGCGACGGTGGTGGTGGGTCACCCACACCTGTGACGGCGGCCCCCACCTTTCTTCGGCGACGGTGGTGAAGGTTTGCCGGTGAGGATTAATGGCGACGGTGGTGGGTTTTTTTACGACGATGATGGTGTTCCTTGATTCTGATTGTGTAAGCTCTTCTGAAAACAAATTATGATTTGTGTTTCTTTGATTCGGATCGTGTGGGTGAATGATTCAGCTCCGGCAGACCTCCGGTATGTTTTGTGGGTTTTATCTGATGGTGGGGGTTTGATCTGGTGATTTTGATGTTTTTGGTTCTGATCTTGTGTCCCTGTTTACGGCTGATATTTTGACGTTCTGGTGATTTTTTGATGTTTACGGCTGATTTTTTGATGTTCTGGTGATTTTTTTATGATGCTGGTTATTTTGATGTTTACGGCTGATTTTTTTAATGATGTTGGTTATTTTGATGTTTACGGCTGATTTTTTGATGTTCTGGTGATTTTTTGATAAGTGAACTATGTGGGTTTTGATCGGTTGGATTTGGGTGGCGATGATGAAAAAAAAAACTAGATTTTGATGACGATGGCGCGGCAACGATGGTGGAGGGTAGGTTTTTGAACCTGCAACCCCACTTTGCAGCCTTTTGATTTACTGAAAATCTGAGCCACACCGTAAACTTTTTAACGTAAAACGTAAACTTTTTAACGTAAAACGTAAAAACGTAAAAAGTTTAACGTAAAAACGTAAAACGTAAAAAGTTTTACGTAAATCGTAAAACGTAATTTTTTTTTACGTAAAACGTAAAAAGTTTAAACGTAAAAAGTTTAAACGTAAAACATAAAAAGCAAAAAGTTTAACGTAAAAACGTAAACCTTTTTATGTTTTACGTAAAACGTAAAAATTTTAGCGTAAAAAATTTAACGTAAAACGTAAAAAATTTAAAGTAAAACGTAAAAAGTTTTACGTAAATCGTAAAAAGTTAAACGTAAAAAAGTTTAACGTAAAACGTAAAACTTTTTAACATAAAACGTAAAAAGTTTAACATAAAAAGTTTAACGTAAAAATTTTAAAGTAAAACGTAAAACGTAAAACTTTTTCTATGTAAATTGTAAAACGTAAAAAACCGTGTGATAAAACGGCGCCTAAACAAGGGGCGTGAATGCGACGCATAAAAACGCCGCGAAATAAAACGGGACGTAAAAAACGTCGTGTTAAAACGGGACGTAAAAAACGGCGCGTTAAAAAAACGACGCTTGAAAAAACCGAGCGTAAAAAACGGCGTGCAAAAACGACCCGTTAAAAAACGATGCGTGAAAAAGACGGGCGTAAAAACGGCGTGCAAAAACTGGCGCGCAAAAAAATTGTCTTGTTAAAAAATTTTGAATTTAAAAATGCTTTTAATAAAAAATTATTTTAAAAAAATAAAAAGTAATATAATAAAACAAAAAAGTAATAAAAAATAATAAATACAAAAAGACAAAAAAGAGTAATTTTACTAAACTACTTTTTTGGATTAAAATATTAAAGACATAATAAGACAAAATGTATTTAGTATTTATTCTAGTTACTTTTCGTCTCATCCATCCATCTTGTTGATCTAGTGGTTAGGAGCTGGTTCTCGGGATTTTTAAAACTGGAGGTGGTTTTCATTTTAGCGATCCCCTACATACATATATATATATATATATATATATATATATATATAGGATAAGGATAGACAAAAAACCCTAAAATTCTTAGAAAACTCTGGAAACCCAAATCTACTGGCCTTTTTACCCCACTTCCCGACATTTTTTTTTTGAAAAAAATAACACATGTAATATACATGTTTTAGAGTGTCTTGGGCCAAAAAAAACAAAAAAGCGCCGAAGGGATTTTTTTAAAAAAAATAAACAAATTTCAGCCATGTCCGGTCGCCTAACATGTGTTAGCCAAAAATGTCAGAATTTGCTGAAATTTTTTTTTTTTTTAAAAAGATCCCTTCGGCGCTTTTTTGATTTTTTTGGCCCAAAACTCTTAAAAACATGTATATTACATGTGTTAATTTTTTCAAAAAAAAAAAATTGTCGGGAGGTTGGGTTTTCTAAGGTTTTTCATATAGATAGGGTTTTCTACCTAGCCTTGCCCTATATAGGATAAGGATATATATATATATATATATATATATATATATATATATATATATATATATATATATATATATATATAAACGTCTATCTTTAAACTTTAACACCATACTAAACCAAAATTGGGCCGATTTAAAAAAAAAAAGTAAACTGTAAGTGTAACCCCAATCTATTTTACCTTTGACCCAATCTATTTATACATACCCAAGTCCCACACTAAATCCAATTTGTTTAAAGTTTAAACCCAAATTTTAATCCAACATTAAAACCCAAATAAAATAATGAGTTAAATGTCATTTTAGTCACTGTGGTTTGGGCCATTTTGACAGTTTAGTCTAAAAGTTTCATTTTTCCCCTGTGGGTCCAAAAAGGTTTCACCGTTGCCATTTTAATTCGTTGGGTTAACTTCATCCATTTTTTCTGTTAACGAGAAGGCAAATTCGGTTATTTTATATGGTTGAATTGCCCTTCTAGTTAACAGAATTACATATAAAATGATCGAATTGGCATTCTCGTTAACTAGAAAAATGGATGAAGTTAACCCAGTGGACTAAAATGGCAACGGTGAATCCTTTTTGGACCCACAAGTGAAAATGAAACCTTTAGACTAAACTGGCAAACTGACCAAACCACAGGGACTAAAATAACACAACGAACACGATGCAATACGAAACACCACTGCAACATGACTGACTAATCCGAAATCCTTGTTTTTCGATGCAACAACAGCAGGCCAGGCCCCAACATCGACGAATCCGTATTCGTGAATCATGTTGTTTTACTGGTCGACCTTCAGTCCTTCACCTAGAGTTTGCACAATTGCAGGAATCACTGACATGTATGAAATTGTGTTGTTTTACTAATTTAGATGTTTAAAACTTAGGTATTATTGTCTGAATGTTTAGATATTGAATTTTAAAGTTTGATAAGGTATGGAATTGTGTTGTTTTACTAATTTAGATGTTTAAACTTAATTAGTTAATTACTTTACATGTTTAGCTAATAGACTTTATAGTTATTAGTTTTATAGTTTATATCAATTGGGGGGGGGGGGGGGGGGGTTTCTATTGGCAAAGACAAAAATTTTAAGCGCCTGAGTTGGGAATGTATGATATTAAAGACATATAGAACCCGATTTGTTTATCTCGTCAAAGGCCTATTTTTTTTAACATTCTCAAAGATGACCCTGGATTTAACCTACAACCAATGTTGTAGAAGGCGCTAGTCGGGCGGTGAGATACCGCCTAGAGATTAATCGGGATTAATCGGAATGGGATTTTTATATGTATTTTTTCAAAATTATATATATATATACCCAATAATATAAAAATAATACTTCAAAATTCACATAAATACTTCAAGTTTCAGATAGTATGGTTCGATTTTGACCGATTTTGATCAATTTTGACCGCCTAGGACCGATTTTGACCAATTAATATAGTCCATTTAATCCGATTTTTGACCGCCTAGGTACCGCCTTTGACCGACTTTGACCATGGCCGATTAATTGACCGACTAGCTCAAAATTAGTCAGTAAGTGGCCGCCTAGCGCCTAGGCGCCGATTAATCGGCCGCCTAGGCCGATTTCTGCAACACTGCCTACAACTAACTTATATCCAAACCCGTTAAACCAGACCGTAATCACCAAGTCTAGTTTTTTAAAATAGAGGTAAATGTCATTTTAGTTCTTGTGGTTTGGACCATTTTGCCAGTTTAGTCCAAAGGTTTCATTTTCCCCTGTGGATCCAAAAATGTTTCACCGTTGCCATTTTAGTCCACTGGATTAACTTTACGCATTTTTTCTTTTAACGAGAAGGGTAATTCAGTCAATTTATATGGCCAAATTGTTCTTCTAGTTAACAGAACTACATATAAAATGACCAAATTGTCTTTCTCGTTAACAGAAAAATGGATAAAGTAAACCCAGTGGACTAAAATGACAACGGTGAAACATTTTTGAACCCACAGGCGAAAAATGAAACCTTTGAACTAAACCAGTAAAATGGCTCAAATCCCATGAACTAAAATAACATTTGTAACAACCCTCGGTAAAACCGACACTCTATTATATCTTAAAATACCCTTATATGCCTTTTATTACACCCCGTATGTGAAAACCGAGCCCGAAATATGTTATAACATATAAAATAAATTAAAAACAATAAATATTAAGTTGAGGCGGGCCGCGTAGACCCACCCCAACATTTACGCGGGCGGTATCAAGGTGGATACCTGATTCCGTCTGATTTCTTAAGTCCAAGCGGGCCGCGTAAGATCCCGTTTAAGTTAACGCGGGCCGCGTGAGATCTGAATGGTGGCGCAGCCCTGAGCTGACACGTGTCGACATCGTGGCAGGTCTACTTGGTGAGCCGGACAAGCTAGTCCGTTGACTAGCGTTGACGCGGGCCGCGTAAGCCTTGTGCTTGTTTTACGCGGGGCGCGTGAGTCTCAGATTTCAGCCCTATATAAGAAGGCCTCGGGATTTCATTTCAACTCGTTCATTTCTGTTTCTCAATCTCGAAATCTCTGATAATAGGCATAATTTTCAAGTATTATACCCCCTAATTAGCGAGGTTCTGCTCCGTTGTAAGTATAATAACCCCGGTTTCATAGTAGATACGCTGCCCGATTGATTTAGGGTTCCGTAATAACTGTCGTGGTTCTGCCCGACGTAGTTGTTAGAATGCCGTCTCGGGGAGGGTATCATTAATAATTTCAAAGGGTTATGATACTAACCAATGTACATTTGTATAAATTATAGATTATATCCAGGAAACCCTTACGCGAAGTCTAAGATAGCAATGTGAGTTTATCCTCTTTTTGTTAATCTTTTTGGTAATGTTTTACCAAACCTTAAATGTTTTACAGTGATTGAGTCTTTGTAGTTCTTCAATTACTGCTGGTATGTTGGGGTTTTGTATACAAAATTTACTACACTGTGAGTAGTAAGTCGGGATGACAATACGTTACCATTGGACAATGAGTTAGCCAATGGGTAATATGACCCACAAGTCAGGTTTGACAGTACTAATGGAGTAATTGTGTAGAAATAAACAATGTGATCGCTCTCAATACTGTTCACTGTGACTTTTTATTTAAACTTGATTAAACTGGGATTCACTCACCAGTATTTCCCACTGACAAATGTTTTTAAAATGCGTTTCAGGTAACACAATGTGACAGCCAATTAGTAAAAATCCAGCTTGAGAGCACTGAAGGCTTGGGAAAAATGTGGCTATAAAAGTTACTTAATAAACGATGTTTTAAATTCAATAAAATAGGGTTTATCCCTATAAATGTATTGTAATAAGAAACTTGGGTTTTGCCCATGTGTTTATTAATATGAAATATGGTGGTTTTACTCTGATAAATATTTCCTAACTACGGTCCTGATGTAATTTCCGCTGCCAAATTAAAACAAACACTGATACCACCGTCACTGAGCTCGCGTCCGCCCGTTCCCGGGGATCAGGGATCGGGGGTTGCGACAACATTTAACTCTTTTAAAGGGTGGAGATACAATAGGAAGTTTATTTGGCTAGGAAGGCTAGGAAGTGATCTTGACCATCCATTTAGTTAATCAAGGGCTAAGATTAAATGAATGAAATTGAAGCAAAAAAAAGAGGCGCGTGGGTTTGTTAGGGGCATTCTAGTCAATCCAGCACAATAGTTTCTCTCTCCTCCAATTCCCCCCATTTTTTAAACGTTAATAACTTTTTCATACGACATTATTTTTTTATAAAAATTGCACCAAAAAAACGAGCGTTTTTTTATCTTTAAAAGGAGTATACTATTGCTATATTTTCGAAAAAAAAAATTTGAAAACCCAGTTGCGTAAAACGCAATGGAGAAAACCCAGTTGCGTAAAACGCAATGAAAAAAAAACGTAAAAATGACTTTTTCTAAAACGCAACGCACCAAAAACACAAATAAATGTCTTATTTCTAAAACGCAATAGCCTAAAAACACAAAAGAAAGTGTACTTTCTAAAACGCAATGGACTGAATGTGTTTTACCTAAAACACAATGCACCCAAAACACTTAAAAATGTCTTATTTCTAAAACGCAATGGCCAGAAAACACTTAAAAATGTCTTATTTCTAAAACGCAATGGCCAGAAAACACTTAAAAATGTCTTATTTCTAAAACGCAATGCCTAGAAAACACATAAAAATGTCTTATTTCTAAAACGCAATGGCCTAAAAACACAAAAGAAACTGTTCTCTCTAAAACGCAATGAACTGAATACACATAAAAATGTGTTTACCTAAAACACAATGAGTAAAAACACTTCAAAAATGTTTTATTTCTAAAACGCAATGACCAGAAACTGTTGTTCACAGAACCAGAAACTGTCTAAAACGCAATGACCAGAAACTGTTGTTCACAGAACCAGAATCTAACTAAAACGCAATGACCAGAACCTGTTGTTTACAGAACCAGAAACACTGTCTACGAATGCAGTTTTGTATGTGAATTGTCTGAACCAGGAAGCAGGAGATAAAAAACTGTCTACGAATGCAGCTCAACCCCAGCCAGGGGCTCTGCCCCTTGGACCCCGCCAGGGGCTGCCGCCCCTGGGACCCCGCTACCAGGGGCGCTGCCCCCGGACCCCCGCCAAGATCGTAAAACGCAATGACTAAATAAAAAACCCAGATCGTAAAAATGAAATTAAAGAATTTCTTACATGGATCGAAGTGATTTCTTCAACAATTGACGAAGTTTGAATGATTGAAACACTTATCAGCGCTCGAATCGAACGAATCGAGTGATTATCTCCAAAATCACCGAAAAAAACGAGATTTTTTATGAAATTAAACTGGGTTTTCTTCAAAAAAAAGCTGAAGAACACGTTGATCGGGAGTTTGAATCATTGATTGGTGATGAAAATCGCACTATAATGTAGTGATTATTGAGATAGAAAGTGAAGAAATAGTTGAAGATGATGGGTTTTGAAAATGGTGGGTTTTGAAGTTACTGGGTTTTGAAAAGGAAGAAGAAAGGGTTGGATTGACTAAAATACCCTTTTTCTTTATTTTAAATGTTGCCACATGTCCTAATCCTATTGCTTACTACACTTCCTAGCCAAAATAAACTTCATATTTGATCTTTTCCCCTTTTTTAAATATGTTATTTTAAATATAAAATTATTACAATGAATATATACCTTGCATAACAGATATTATAACGAACTCTGGATAGGACTCTGGTCGTTCGATCACATTATGGCGTGTGCTAGTATGCGCCACTGGAGCAGCATTAGGGTTCCGACGGTGGCTTCCGCCAGTCTGCAACCGGAAACTGCCAATTCTAGGGTTCTGGTGCTCGGAGGAACCGGTAGAGTCGGTGGTTCCACCGCCATCGCTCTCTCCAAGCTTTCCCCTGACCTCCGCATCGTCATTGCTGGTCGTAACAGGTTCGATTCCTTTTCGATATTAGAATACCTATAAAATTGTTCATTGTTCATCTAAAAGAGTATTCGGTTTAATCAAGCACGTTGTTCAGAGCAATTGTATCTGCAAGTAGGTTCAGATAAACCGGTGTTGTATGTGAGAGAGATTAGTCGTGTTACTAATGTAAAGGCTTTGATTCCTTTTTCAGTTAAGCACCTTGATTCATTTGTTAATGTTTTATTGTCAGGGCCGGACCGATAGGCTTAGCATTCTAGGTAAAGACTCCCCAAAAATTAGAGGCCTCCAATATTTTTTTCTTTCATATATTACATGTGTATTTAACCCAATTTTTTTTCGAACGGCGGAATTTTATAACTGAAAAATAAAATACAACAAAGGGGCAAGCTGGGAGTCCCGAAAGAAAAAACAGAATTACATAATAATATCTCTAATATTGAAGTCTCTTCGTCTCATCCAATTGAACTTACTAAACGGGGACCGATGTTTTAGCCAAAAGTAGGAGTCTTCTTTAATCTCCTCGACTACCTTCAGAACCGAAAGGAATGTTTTCAAAAACTTTCCCGTTTTTACTTTTCCAAACTCTCCAGACAGAAGCGTACAAAACCACTTCAATGGTTTTTTTCCAAATCTTTGAACCCTTGTGTTTGTAAACTTCATCCAGCAAACCATTGAATCCGACACTTGAGCGCTAACGCTGATCTTGATCCAGTTGAAGACATGCCACCAAACCACTTTTACCAAAGTGCATTCGACCGTGAGATGGTTAACTGTCTCAACATCACCGCCGCAAATACCACACTCCAAGTTCCCCAGATTAATGCCTCTATGATCCAAAGTTGCTTTTGTAGCGATGCTCCTCAGAATGAGTCTCCAAACAAAGAGTAACACTTTATTAGGGACCCATCTATTCCAAGTAAAATGCCCCACCTCGGTTTTATTACCCATTTTCTCAGCCACAAAAGACCGAAAAGCCGCTACAGAGAAGGTCTGAATCGGGTCGTCGTTGTTGACGATCCCGATGTTATCCGTGATCTCCACCCCAGCTTTCTTAAGCTCATCGTACACCGAGTTAATGTCTTTCCATACACCCGGTCTGTCTCGCTTAATCGGGATGCCTAAGGGAGAATTATCATTGCCATGTATTGCCCGTAAAACCTTCGTCCAGAGTTGCGTCGGGTTGTTTCGGAACCTCCATTTCCATTTAGCCAACAAAGCCCAATTTAAACTTCTTATTTCTCCCAAACCTACGCCTCCCATGTTCTTTGGAGCTTGCACCTTCTGCCACGCCACCCACTATAATTAATTCTTTCCACCCAACTTACCCCAAACAAAAGCTCTTCTAATCCGTTCAAGAGAATGATAACCTTGACCGGCGCTTTGAATATAGATAAGTAATAGGCGGGGAGGTTACCGATAACCGCTTTGGCCAACGTAATCCTTCCACCCATAGAGAGAGTCCTCGCTTTCTAATTTGATAACTTTCTTCGCAGACTTATCAATAATGGGTCGCCAAGGCCCAATCCGTTTCATGTTTTCGCCAACCGGAAGCCCAAGGTACAAGAAAGGGAGGGACCCCGCCTTGCAATTAAGTAGTCCCGCCATCATATGCACCTCGTCCTCTTTCAGGCCAACCCCCATCAAGCTACTTTTCATAAGGTTCACCTTTAGGCCAGACACAAGTTGAAGACATCTAAGAATTCTTTTTAGGTTCATGACATTCTTCTTAGCCAAGTCCCCATAAATATGACATCGTCGGCATAACATAGATGTGTAAGAACCGGGCCACCATTTGGGAGGGTTATGCCATCGAACAATCCAAATCTAACCACCCTTCTCATGCCCAAATGAACAAACACATAGGTAAAGACATAATGACCCAAACAAGTAAAGTGTCTAGACCTCGCAACTGCAACTGACGTGAATGGGAATTGGAGGAGAAATTAGGGGTAATCGATTGCTTGCGATGATGCGATTGAGTAACCAACAAAAAGCAATTTTGCGATAATTTCAACAACCGTGTTGACATAGTTATTATTATGTGTTTTAACTATGTCAACACGGTCATTATTATGTGTAGTAGTGATGTATCTGATGGGAATTAAAACGACAGACAACTCTTGATTTGCATATCAACAACCGTGTTGACATAGTTAAAACACATAATAATGACGACGGGTGATATTAACCATTTGTCTCCGGTTTTTCAGGTTAGCTTAATTGTTGTCCATGTTAGCCATTTCAATATCATGATTTCCACAAAAAAGAAAAAGGGTTTGTTTCAAAAGTAAATCAAACCCATCAATGCTAAACTTTCTCAGTTGTCGTTTGGTTAATTTGACCGTCAAAACTGTATTCAAGGTATCTTGGTATTTTTCTTTTGGACTTACGGATATTCCATGTCAGGGCTAAAAGGACTGTCCAGTGTCCACTTACACCTCCTGAAAGGAATATATATTCCTGCTAATATTAGCTTAAAAAAGACAAGAACAATCTTAATCATAAATCAAAGGAAACATAAAATGTTAACGTAGATTTTACGATAGATGTAGCATATATATGTTTCTTAGTGTTTACTTCTTTCACCTACCTCAATGTTATGTTACCATGGAATCTGTTCATAGTCGGTGCAGTTTGTTTCAGATGGTAGGCAGTAGGCACTGTCTAGCATGGAAGTAAATATCTGACTTATAAATGTCGGTTCAGATTTTAGAAAATATCTGTGTTAGATGTATTTTGCTTAACATCCTTTACTTCTATAACCATAATGCTGAAATATCATAACATATTTCAGGGAAAAAGGTGCTAGTATGGTGGCTACACTCGGGAATAATGCTGAGTTTGCAGAAGTTGATATAAACAATGCTAAATCACTGGAATCCGCTTTGACTGGTGTGTTAATCCTTTAAAAATATATGAAAAAGTCCTTTATCTATATACTTTTTTCTTTTTTTATTTAGCACAAATAGCCAAGTCTAATATCATTTACACATTCTACTTCTGCAGATGTCGATCTTGTGGTACACGCTGCAGGGCCATTTCAACAAACAGAAAATTGCACAGTTCTTGAAGCTGCCATACGGGCCAAGGTGAGAACAAGGTAAATCTAATTCCATGATTTCTTGAACTTATAGCAATCTGTCGTTTTTAAAATACTTTCAGCACATCATTTCCATACAATGTAATTTAACTTGACTTATCTTCATCCATTGTTAGACCGCATATCTGGATGTGTGTGATGATACAAGTTACGCATTGCGTGCAAAATCATTTATGAACGAAGCATTGGCCGCAAAAGTTCCCGCAATAACTACCGGTGGAATCTATCCAGGCGTGAGCAATTGTACAAACCTTCTTTCAAAAGACTACATGTGATTGAATAACTAATTATTAATAAGTTTTCATAAAACTTAATTAATTCACATTATCGTTTATCTTCGTATCCTGACAGTGATGGCCGCAGAGCTGGTACGTGTTGCAAAAAGCGAAAATAAGGGCGAGCCTGAACGGCTGAGGTATTAACCTGCTCAATAATTTTTATGAGTAAAATGCCATATTCGTCCCTGAGGTTTGGCCAGTTTTGCGACTTTCGTCTAAAGGTTTGTTTTTCCGCATCTGGATCCAAAAGGTTTGAAATCTTGCCATTTTCATCTGGCTCGTTAACTCCATCCATTTTTCTCCGTTAAGTCAGGAGTATTTTTGTCTTTTTGTTAACTTAAAGGGCAATTTGGTCTTTTTAACTTGATGTACAAACTGTTGGATTTCATTCGAATTTGCAGCGGATAAATGAGAGTATTGCATATCATGATGAACGATTTAGGAAACTCGAATATGAATGTGATAAGTGAGAACGATTGAACACAAGAGAATGGACAGAAAACTTGTGGAAATAATCTGTCTTGGTACCGGACTTGGTTACCGGACAAGTCATATATATACATTAGATTATGGCGGTTAATCTTGGCGGCAATAACTGTCAAATGACAGTTTAAACATTACCCGCTAATGTTCTTGATCCGCACATAATACTTGACCCATACATAATACATAATACGAATGTAACATACTTAATACATAACTATAATAATAATAATAAAGTTTAATTAACTTGACTAACACCCTCCCGTAAACTTGATTATGGTTTCATCATGACACTCTTGTTGGCTTCATCGACCGCTTTTCGTGCTTCACTGAAGTTGAATCTGCGTCTTTTCTTGTGAATATTCCATGATCCATTCCAACTGTTTCTCGTGAACAAAGCATAATGCTCAGTTGCACTATCATCCGGTGATAAATCAGCATCAGCACTTTTGCTTTTTCTTGATCTTTCGTATCCAGCCATGGAGGTTCCTTCTTGTTCCAGCATTTCCTTGTCTTGTGCCTTCTTCTGTACCGACTTGAACTTGTAATAGAATACTAGAACATCTAAATACATCGCATAGATAATTCTAATAAAATCTCCATCTTGATATTCGAAACCAAGATCTTTTGCTATAGCCGGCCATAAATTGTCCATTGTGACACCTTGATAGCCTCCATCCTTTTCGACCATAATGTACAAACTAAGCAAATCTATCTTCCTTCCATCATCCAACTGTGGTGGTATTGCCCGTGAAGTTATTTCCATCTTTTCTTTTAAGAACCAACCCACCATAGTTTCGAATTTTATCTCCAGATCATGCTTGTACTTAAACACGAAATCCCGATCATCAATCATATCTAACAGGGCTTGACAGTCAGAGAATTCTTTGAATTCTAACGCCCGTATGATCATAAGACTCCAATCAAATTCATGTTCATTCGAGACATTTAATGTTTCGAAGTATGAATTTAAGTAGTCTTGTTTATATTTTTCGTTCACATCGTTCAAGTTTAAGACTTTCTGTCTTTCTTTCAGCCCTAATTCTTCTTCTTTTGACAAACCAGAAACATCACTTATGGTGTTTAACACGGGTGTAGAAAACATCGGGTAGATTCTACAAGTATCTCCGCTTTTCTTGACAGTGAAACCTTGTAACGTTAATTGATTCATGCTTAGAACATTTCTGTTCAATTCGGGGGTATAAAAAACACTTTGTATCTTTACAGTTTCGTTGTTAGATTTAACATCTACATTCCCTATACCCCGGATGAACAAGAAATCGTTTTCACCGGTTTTCGTATCAACACCAATTAAATGCTTAATCCTTTTAAAGACATTAATATTACCGGCGTAATGATGAGAGAACGAGTAACTGACATACCATATGTCATTCCACTGGCCACCATCCGTGCCAGTAACGATCATTTCACCCCGATCTCCTGCATCCATCCCTTGTTTTTGGATTCCGGCGTTAACCGCTTGATTAACTAATTGTGTTGCTTCGTCGTTTTCTTTTGATTTGCAGCAATAAATTTGATGCCCTGGCCGGTGACAATAGAAACATAATTTCACCCTTCGTTTGTTTTTCACCCCTTCATGTTGTTCGTCATCACAGTGTTGGCATGGTAGTGTTGTAGAAGATATTCTGATTTCTGCAGGGATTCTTGATGTGGCTCTGATACCACTTTGTTGGATTTCATTCGAATTTGCAGCGGATAAATGAGAGTATTGCATATCAGAATTCATGATGATGAACGATTTAGGAAACTCGAATATGAATGTGATAAGTGAGAACGATTGAACACAAGAGAATGGACAGAAAACTTGTGGAAATAATCTGTCTTGGTACCGGACTTGGTTACCGGACAAGTCATATATATACATTAGATTATGGCGGTTAATCTTGGCGGCAATAACTGTCAAATGACAGTTTAAACATTACCCGCTAATGTTCTTGATCCGCACATAATACTTGACCCATACATAATACATAATACGAATGTAACATACTTAATACATAACCATAATAATAATAATAAAGTTTAATTAACTTGACTAACACAAACATTTAAAATACCCCTGACCGAATCCATTAGACTGAATTGCCCTTTAAGTTAACAAAAAAGACGGAAATACCCCTGACTTAATGGATAAAATTGGATAGAGTTAACAAGCCTGATGAAAATGGAAAGATTTCAAACCTTTTGGATCTAGATGCGGAAAACAAACCTTTGGACAAAAGTCCCAAAAGTGGCACCTCAGGGACGAAAATGGCATTTTACTCAAATTTTATACCATGTGTTCCTCGGTAATGAAAATATTATGTTTTTAATTTACACACATGATCTGATTATATGCTTATCTCAGATTCTACTACTACACAGCAGGAACCGGTGGTGCAGGCCCGACAATATTAGCCACTAGTTTTCTACTTCTTGGAGAGGAGGTTACTGCATATAACAAAGGTCTGTAACTCTGTAACTGTTTATGCTTCTGGTATAACGTTATTTATGTTTCATGATCATGATGCTAACAAGTAAGCAACTATTTAACAGGAGAGAAAATCAAATTAAGACCGTATAGCGGAATGCTCAACATTGACTTTGGGAAAGGAATTGGGAAAAAAGACGTGTATCTATTGTAAGTTCTATGTTTCAACCTTCATATCTTTCGGATAAACCATGATTCATATAATCATATGGATGTGAAATCTTTCTATTTTGAGTAAAATGCCATTTTCGTCCCTGATGTTTGGCCAGTTTTGCGACTTTCGTCCAAAGGGTTTGTTTTTCCGCATCTGGATTCAAAAAGTTTGAAATCTTGCCATTTTCATCCAGCTCGTCAACTCCATCCATTTTTCTCCCTTAAGTCAGGGTTATTTTTTTCTTTTTTGTTAACTTAAAGGGCAATTCGGTCTTTTTCACTTTAGGAACAAGCATTTAGCATAATTTACAAGTATTCAAAATAGCCTTACTACATAAAAAGATGAAAATACCCCCGACTTAACAGAGAAAAAATGGATGGAGTTAACGAGCCGAATGAAAATGGCAAGACTTCAAACCTTTTGGATCCGGATTCGGAAAAACAAACCTTTCGACGGAAGTCTCAAAACTGGCCAAACCTCAGGGATGAAAATGACATTTTACACTTATATTTTATACGCAACGTTAGGAACTTTTACTGGTAGCTTATGCATGAAACCTTCTATGCTTCCAGGAACTTGCCAGAAGTGACAAGTGCACATGAGGTCCTTGGAGTTCCAACCGTTAGTGCTCGATTTGGAACTGCGCCGTTTTTCTGGAATTGGGCCATGGATGCAATGACTCGTTTCCTTCCTTCTGTAAGATATATATGTGAAGATCGCGATACATTTTTCTACATTAACATTAGAGGTGGAAAAATGAGCTGGTTAGAATGTTGGATAATGGGCCAAATCGGTTTTGGGTCAATACATGCAACCTCTTGTATGGGTCCAAATTGGTTGGGTTGGGTTGATCTGAAACACTTTTGTACAAAATTTGTTTTGATTTGAAACTCTTTTTGTATATGCAACCTCTTGTATGGGTCCCAATGGGTTGGGTTGGATTTAGTCCCTAACTTTGACATGCTAAAACCTTTAAATTTGTTGGCTGCGGACTAAACGCGGTACAAAATGCAAACCACAGGGACCATCCGTGTGTACTTTTGGAAAGCTAGGGACCAAATCCAAAATATTGGTAAACCACAGGGACCATCTGTGTACTTTACTCTTAAATTTATCATTTGAAAGGATCCCGAATCAACCCATTCACAATTAGATCCGTAAATGGGCCAAAATAGGCACCTCCAATTAGTTTCAGTTTATTGCTTTATTTGCAAATTATGTTTCAGTTTGTTAAATATCACTTGTATTTTGTTCTCTATCTCATATAGTTAATGCTGATGACCCGTGATTACTAGTCTTATAGAATTCAACAAGGGTCCCACATTCATCATACATGTTTGGTTCCAATGTTTTAGGAAGTCCTAAGAGACAGAAGCAAAGTACAAGAGATGGTTCGGTTGTTTGATCCAGTAGTTCGCGTCATTGATGGCTACGCTGGAGAGCGTGTCTCATTAAGAGTAACTAGTTCAAAAATCTTTCTTTTTATACAAAAATAATAATAATAACAATCTCCACTTATAAGACTTTGATAGCCATAGTTTAGTTTCGGTAACTTTATATATATTTTTTTCTCTTTGGGTCAGGTTGATTTGGAGTGTTCAGGAGGACGACAAACAATCGGTGTTTTCAGTCATAGAAGACTATCTATGTAAGTCATATTTCCCTCGACTTCTTGTTGAAAAACCTAAATGGATCGATTCGGGTTAGATTTTATCTTATATATGGGTAAATACAAAAAAGTAGTGGGTTAAAAGTTGCTAAAGCAATTATTCAAAATGCGTAAAACCTTCTAGATTGTTTTATCAAAAGAAACTTGCATTATTTGTTCAAAAACTATAGGTTTTGTAACTAGATTCAACACAATAATAACTGTGTTGAATCTTGTTACAAAACCTATAGTTTTAGAACAAATAATGAAAGATACACACATGGTCCTTGTGGTTTACCAAAATTTTGGATTTGGTCCCTAGCTTTCCAAAAGTACACAGATGATCCCTGTGGTTTGCACTTTGTAACGCAATTAGTCCCCAACGTTGCCGAAAGTCACATCACATGGATGGTCCTTGTGGTTTGCGCTTTGTAACGCATTTAGTCCCTAACCTGGACCTGCTGAAACCTTTAGATTTGTTGGTTGGGGACTAAATGTGTTACGAAGTGCAAACCACAGGGACCATCCGTGTAACTTGCATTATTTGTTCTAAAACTATAGGTTTTTTAACTAGATTCAACACACTAATTATGTACCAAGTGAAAATATATTGCTTTCGGGTCAACCCTGCATTAGGATTTCCCATTTTGACCCAAACCCATTAGCCAACCCATTTGCCGCCTCTAATTCTGAGCATCAATGACATGTGTGCATGAATGGTTTCCAGATCAGTTGGTTATTCGGTAGCTGCATTTGCTCTTGCTGTTCTTGAGGGTAACACACAACCAGGCGTATGGTTTCCAGAACAGGTACGCACCAAAACCACATAAACTAAATGTAACGGAAGGTGATTTATACACCACAAAAAATAATTCATACACTACATATTACATATATACCATCTCATTACAAGAAAAGCAAAACAATGAAAGGGTAAATTTGTAATTTTGACTCTTTCTATAGCCGGAAGGGATTGCCGTTGAAGCTCGGGAACTTCTCCTTGAACGTGCTGCACAAGGAACAATTAATTTCGTAATGCACAAGTATGATTCTTACCTTTCACTTCCCTTCATGTTGCGTATAAATTAAATTCATTATGCGTATATACACATGTAGTGTGGGGTTCAATGGGGAACCACAAAAAAGTGAGGAGACGGGAACCATGTAAAAAAACCAATAAAAATTTCAGTTTTACATGTAAAAAAATAATTTTTACCTAATCTCTTTCGGAGCTTTTTTATATAAACACATGTAGAAGCCATTAAAAAAATTGAAATATTTTTTTTTCAAAAACATTAAATAAGTAAATCCTTATTTTACAAAAAATAATATTTTTCTTTGAACGGTTTCTACATTTGTTTATATGAAAAAGCTCCAAAGAAATGATGTAAAAATAATTTTTTTTCTATGTAAAAATGATTTTTTTTTCCTAGGAAAAAATGATTTTTTAAGTGTAAAGTACACGTATGGCCCCTGTAGTTTACCAAAATTTTGGATTTGGTCCCTAGCTTTCCAAAAGTACACGGATGGTCCCTATCGTTTGCACTTGGTAATACATTTAGTCCCTAACTTGGAGATTTGTTAGTTGGGGACTAAATGTGTTACAAAGTGCAAACCACAGGGACCATCTGTGTACTTTTTGAAAGCTAAAGACCAAATCCAAAATTTTGGTAAACCACATGGACCATCCTTGTACTTTACTCTTTTTTAATGATTTTTACTATTTTGTCCGGTTTTCCACTTTTTGTGGTTCCCCAATGAACCCAACCCTACACATGTATATTATACTATATGCAATACACACGCACACACATATGTATATGAGTTAAGAAGTTGCTTATGCATGCGCACAGGGCTCCATGGATGGTGGAAACAAATCCAAAGTTGGTTGGACTTGGAATATATGTGTAACATATCAATCAATATACTACACACTGTAATGAAGACTGAAGTACTAGTTGCACAGAAAATCGGAAAGCATACTACTATGATATATTGCTATTTGTTCACTACCAATATTCGTTGGCAAAATTACTGCTTTGAAATGTAAAATAAAACCTCTCTTCTGTTCCCTTGTCGCGATTTAGAACGCGTGCATATATATCATACACGTTAAAGGATCAACGATACTTTTGTTGATCACTATACACACAAACTTCTTCTCACTAAATCAAACACTCATCTGCCAGAAAAATCTCAACCTTAAAGACATGTAAGAGTTTGGTACTTTCGATTGAACTCAACTTCTTTTACTACTATTCTTTTTTGTCATTTCAGTTTTCCATTTTTGTATTGTAACTCACATTCACGCTGTAAAATATTACAGTTTTTCTACATTATTTAACCAACCCTTGCAAACAAGCGGGTTAAGCCGGCTGGATTGACTTAAGTAACGGGTCAGAGGGGTTTGGGTCAAAAGTATTGTTTAAAAAAGTATCAATTTGGCTCCTGTTAAAACGTGTTCTAACCAAAATGCGCTCAAGTTGAAGCAGGTTGTTTAGAAAGAAAAAAAAAGTAACAAAACGGGTTCTCCACCCATTATATTGTTTTCATGGCGGCTAGTGGTGGCGGTGGCGCTTGTGGTGAGGATGGGGTCGGTGGTGGCACCCGATATGGCAGAAGTTGATGTTTCTCGACTTCAAATTCATATACAAAATTATTCCTTTTAGTGCCTGTTATTCATTCACAACTCATGCTAGTTTAAGGTGTCACTTATATATTAAGGAACTCGAGTAGGCATTTATTAAAACTATTTTATAAGCTTAAAATCAAAGCAGAAAAAGAAAATGAAGAGAAATTAAATAATTAAGGTATTAAACATATAAGATAAGGATATCAACCAACTTCATTTGATTTTAAGGTCATCTAGCTATTGAAACTACCTTGTCTATATCAAGTATGATTTAAATAAAAAGATGTATATGATTGTGAAAGTAACATTCTAAATTTAACATAGAATTATTTGAGTAAAGTACAATTTCAGTCATTGGGGTTTACACCCAATCACATGTTCAGTTCTCATTTGAAAAGAACGAACACTTTGGTCCCTGTGGTTGTCGATTGCTCGCAATCAAATCGCACCCACTGGCAGCCGTTAGTTGACCGTCAAATAACTTAACGGTAGGGAGGGCAGAATGGTCATTTCCCTTAAATCTGAAACTTGACCAACCTTTTAATCCCTTAACTTACGTGATAAGCCACAATCCAATCTTTCCTCCCCAAAACCCTTTCTCGCTCAACATCTCCACCGGCGACACCTCCTAACGACAACACACAACTCCGATCATCATCAAGATGAGACAATACGCTACTGTTCTAATCACATTCCACGTTATTGGTACAACATTGTCTTAATTTTGTATTTGAAATTTCATTTCGTGATTAGATTCGTGTATTGTTGTATAGTAGCTGAAATGTGGTTTGTTTTTCTTGGATTTCTAGTGGGAATCAGGGTCCAGGTCACAAGGCGGAACATTAGGATCTAAAACCGGGATTCTGATGAGGACCGGTAGGGGGTTTCGGGTTGAGTTCTTTTTTGCCCATCGCCTGTGAAGGCTTGAGGCTCATTTCCTGTACATATATGATGCACAATTAATAGCTTAACTATGACTGTTGTTTTTGGTTTGTTTGGTCTAGTCATTTTTGGGTTTTAGTCGTCGATGATCAGTGTTAGTTACAACAGTTTAACTGGGTTACTTGGGTTGGTCAAGTTTTGGGTTTTAGTCGTTGATGATCAGGGGTAACCCATGTGGTTTATATGTATGAATGTTGTATGACTTATGATATTTATGAATGATGATGAATGACAGATTTGAGAATGATGTTTGATCAAGGGTAGTCCCATAGATAACATGTTTGTGCATTTAAGTCAATACATGTATTTGAGCTTGAATTGTAAGTTTTGGTTTGGAAATCTGTTTGTTTAGATAATCTGTTTGTGTTGGATGAACTAGTATTTGACAATTTCTGGTTTTAGTCATTTGAATGAACATGTTTAGTTTCAGATAACCTGTTTGTTTATTTAAATGAATACATGTATTTGAATGAAGTAGTATTTGACATTAGATACATGTATTGGTTTTACTCATTTAAATAGATGTTGAGTTTTGATGTTGAAACATGTTTGACTAAACAAAGGTCTTTCGATGTTCAAACATGAGGCAACAAAACAGAGGTCAAACAAAGGCCAAACAGAGGTCAAAACCATGTTAAGTATGTTGAGTAAACAAAGGTCAAAACAGTTTTGGTGTTCTAGAAGTCAAACCCATTTGAAGTTCTATAAGTAAAAACCATGTGAAGTTCAAAAAGCCATACATGTTTCAAATCCGGTTACTTGTGTTGTGAAGGTGAAACCCAATTCATGTTCTAAAACTCAGATTAATTTAAACTACTAAAGGTCAAACAGGTTGAAGGGCAAAAAGTCAAACCCAGCCCAACTCCAAATAGTTAAATCCAGTTCAAGATATAAATTGCATTCCAGTTCTGGTTACATGTGTTGATCTCTTGTTGTTGTTGTTAACAATTTAAACTTGTAAAGGTCAAACAGTTTGAAGGGCAAAAGGTCAAACCCAACCCAACTCTAAAAAGTCAAAACTAGTTCAAGTTCTAAACTGATTTCCAATTCTGGTTATACGTGTTGATCTCTTGTTGTTGTTCTTGTGTTACTACCTTGATATTGCTGATTAATTAATGGCTAAAGGTGGTTTATTACTAGATTAGGAAAAACTTTTGAACATGGAAGGAAATTATGAAATATACTAGCATAAGGGACTGAAATTGTAAGTAAAGTTTGTAGGAACTAGGTTCACTTTTTATTAAAATATATTCCAAAATAAATAATAAATAATAACGAGACTCTCGTTATTTATGGGAAATTCGACTAGTACAATACCGGTTACAAAATTAAAATAAACGAAAAATAAATACAATATAATTGTACCAATCTTGATTCAAGTCAATGTCTTTGGAAACTTCAACCGCACCAACGAGATCGAAACTCCGCTGCAAGATAAGCAAAAATTGTTGACGGTTTTGGTTGAGGCACGTGTTCTACACGCTTCCCTTAAAACAGATTCCGCGCCTCCTCTCAGACGGTATGTCTCCCAGGGTACAACAACCGGAACAGTATGTGTACTGCCGGAGATGGCACTCACGCCCGAGATTACACCGGGTATAATTTGGTGTTCATACAAATAGGAAAATATGAAGTTGAGAAAAGAATAATTTAGAGAGTGCTCCTCCCTAAATTTTCCATGGAACAAAGATGAATATGAGAAATAATTTAGAGAATTCTCTTCTCTAAATTTCCTTGGAACCGTAGGACTTCTATGTATGTGTCTGACTTTTTCGTGTATTTACAAAATGAACTTCCATGTTCATTTTATATTCATACAAAAGAAGACAAGGTCAAACCTATTAAACAAGATAATAAAACTTGTAATGAATAGGGTTTAATTTCTCATTAATCTTGTACTTAACAAGATATTTAATATTGTAACAGACAATATTAAAGTTCAATCAAAAGGATTAAAGTGGTCGACTCGAAACGTCCATTTTCATTCATGATAGAATTAAATGAGTTGAGACCATTTAGACGTTAACTCACTAGTGGTTGACCAGTTTTCCTGGTCGCGCGTGCGCGTAGCCGGACCTGCACCAAGGCTACCGTCCTACGCGTGCGCCATAACTGATCCTCAAATCCATGCAACACTCTACATGGACCTTACGCCACGCCATATGCCATTGCGCATACCAGGACGCCACCTGGTCATGCGCCATCTATACTTGCGCGCTACACGGATGCTACTACGCATACCAGGACGCCACCTGGTCATGCGCCATCCAAACTCATGTGTCAATTGCAGTCTTCGCCATGGCATCCGCCTACGCCACCCAAGGGTGCACCATAAGCGGACCCGCCATGTATCTGACCACGCGCTCATGGACAAAAATACAAAGGCGGTGTGCGAAATTCAAAGCGCACTACATAGGGCCTATAGCCCACGGCACATGCGCATATGTGCACGAGTAAGGGTGATGCGCACCCTTTAGTGTCCCCACTAGTGTTTGCCTTTAAGGAAACAATATACAAGGAGTGCTCCTCCTTATAAACCACTTTAAGTTTTGTCATCCCACCTATGTGGGACAAGTTGACAAAACTAATCCATTTTATCCATCTTTGTTTGTCCCAAACATACAACTTCAAGCTTCGATATCTCATTCATCTTAGCTCTATTTGGACATAGTTTGAACACAAACCATAAATAATTATTTATACAACACATATATAAATATTATTGATGTCCAAAGTATTTAGTGAAAAACTCATTTTCACTAAAATTTCCAACAATCCCCCACATGAATGGAGATCGATTAAAACACACAAAATTCCCCGATGAAAACTCGACAGTCGAGTATTGCAGGATAGGTAGGTTTTGCCTTTGAACCTTCCTTTGTGAAGCATAATTAGTCTACTAGGGTTTTGTAGACGTGATGTCCTTGAACAACCCCCCATTTGTGTAAACGACAATATACATTCACACAATACTTTCCCTAGCCGGGCCATCCCCTCACTATGGTGTCCTATAATGGTCATGGAGCACTTTCCTGGTTCTGCGGGAGCTCTAGGAATTCTGCCCTAATTCCATTCGAAGCGACCACACTTCTCTCCAACATAGGTGATTTCCCTTTAAATCATTAAAAGCATTATGGTTTACTATGATTTACACAAATCATAAAACCACATATTATGCTTAACCTCACAACAATGTCACTGAATATTATAGGAATGGACTAGGACGTATTTAAACACCCTTTTATAGTTTTAGGGGATATATGAAACATATATATTAGCTACGCCCCCACAGTGACTACCCTTCGGTTCATGATTAAGTTGGCCTATTGAACCTAGATCTTGGGATCTCCAGTCAACTAGGTTAGGTTTCCCTCATGTCCCTTTTTCCATGGCTTTAGTCCCATTCCACAACCTGATCTCTTATCAACCCACTGGTTGTTGGATCCAAAATTATCTTTGACTTCGCTAAGTCACCAACGATAATTTAAATTGCGATCAGTTGTTCTAACGTGTTCTTGACTCGCTAGTCACTTTTGCCTTTTAGTCGATTCATAAGACTTATAACTCGTGATCTCAACCTAGATCCAGTTATGTACATTGTCTTTAGAATGACATGAAACTCAATCCGTGGCTAGACACGTTTTCACCATGCCTTTGGTGTATCATGACTGACATCTTACTAGATTTTGAATCTAACCAATTGGCATTTGAGTCCAATCTACTTGATTGACTCCATATAACCATTGTGTACTCCACTTGGTCATGCGTTTGCAATATATGCAAGTCACCCCCACATTTAAGTGTAATTGGATAGCATCCAAATGGGGCGATGAAAGGTTCTCCCTTTCATTTCGAGTTTGAGAAAACTTTTCAACTACCATTTCCACATTCAAATGCAAGTCACCCCCACATTTAAGTGTAATTGGATAACATCCAAATAGGGTGATCAAAGGTTCTCCCTTTCATTTCGAGTTTGAGAAAACTTCTCAACTACCATTTCTTCATACCCTAAAGGGTTTGTTGCTTAAATGGTTCCTCCCCCCACATTGCTTGCATTTTAATGAAGTTATATTTATAGTTTTGTTTATCACAAAATTCGTTCTTGTGTCATCACATATTTTGAATGTTTAAAGTTAATTTAATCTCCGTCGAGCATATAAATTAACAAGTATTAGTCTAGCATGCTTTAGACCACAATACTTTAGCATGTGAACAGAAGATGCATCATTCTGAATCTTCACAGCCTTAAGAGATAACGCACTATCTCTTTCGAACATTCGTTTCTTAGTTTAGACACAATAATGAAATTTATTTCACCATTCCAAAACCATCGGTTTTTAGGAAGGCCTCAAAACCATAGTTAACTACATCTATTAGGATCGTAACTCGTTTGCCTTTTTATCTCCAAGGCTTCACCATTGACTTCCTAAAGACTTAAACATAAGTCTTAATCCAAGTGATTTTGATGAAAAATCTTTGTATAAAATCACTTGAGTCTTGAGATATAGCCAATTAGATTGACTCTCAACAACAAAGCATTCACGTATGCCTATAGTGATATATACATTTACATTGTTGTTTCATTAATACCATGTATTGGGATACTCTCCCAAATTGAGGACCATGCCTCCACATAGTTTAAACAACATTGATGGTGGTAAAAGCATCTACAAGTCCATCACTATTGTAAATTTCCGTTAATAAATTTGCTAAATTTATTAAAATCATTTACAATAATAACATATATTTCTTTCATATATTATATTCTTTGAAAACTTACATGTGCATTTCCATGTTGATGCTCTCAACATTAGATGACATATCTTGTTTTCATGTATTCCATCTCAAACCATACACCACGTTTCTCACGACGCCGTTATGCATTTGATGTTTGATTTGTGACTTATTACATAAGTCATGATCACAACCCGCTCGTTGTGTTTGTGTAAATTACTTTTACACTTTGTATCAAAATGTGTATCCTTTTGACAACTTATTAGTAGTCCAAAATAACGAATACACCAATGATATCTAAACATCAAAAGCCAAAGTGTTATTATCTTCAACACTTTTTACCGAAATAAACACAATTATTTCGTTCGGTGTCATGTTTTGAGGTACTCCCTCATATTGGAACTCTAAACTTGAATAATCACAAGTTGTCCAAAATATAAAGTTGTTTACAATTAACTACTCGCAAGTAGTCCAGCAACTTATTTTGTCTATAACAACATCGAGTTGTTTTTCACAAAATAGTCTTTCCAAGAGTATTATATGGTTCAAGACGTTATACTTTGCAAAGACATGTTTTATTCGTTCAAAATATTTCTCGTTTTTGCAAGTGTTTTAATATTAAACTATATATTTATGTTTTGATTACAAATCAAGACAATAAACCTTATAATAGTTTAATAAATAAAACAATTTCAAACTCGCTCGTTTGAAAATAAAACGAATACACATCGTTTTAATAAATGGTTTATCATATTCAAACCATTTCTAACCGCTGTTAGATAATAACGATTATCAATCGTTAAAAAGAGTGGTTTGTATGATAACCAATTCTAATATGCTAATTAGAATTTAAATGTTGAACAAACATTCAAAATATTCGGTTTTTATAAAGTAAACTGCTTCTAACGCGCTCGTTAGAAATAAAACGAATACAATTATTCACTTTTGGTTTACTTAAATGAACGTTTTCTAACACGCTCGTTAGAAATGAACACATGTCTTTTCTAACACGCTCGTTAGAAAATATATATAAACGATTACAAATCATCTTAAATAGTTTATCATAGTTAACCCGGTTCTAACCCGCTCGTTAGAAATTAACGATTGCAAATCGTTAAAATAGTTGGTTATAAGATAGACTAATTCTAATACGCCCATTAGAAAATTAGACGATTATTTATAGCCATAAGCCGTTTTTGGTTTATATAAAATAAACGTTTTCTAACCCGCTTGTTAGAAATAAACAATTGACAAAGTCGTTAAATCGTTTCTAACACGCTCGTTAGAAAATAAACAACTATCAAAGTCTTTAAATCGTTTCTAACACGCTCGTTAGAAATAATCGATTACAAAATTTGTTTCGAAGTTTATAAAAAAAAAATATAAACTATTTCTAATACGCTCATTAGAAATAAACAAATAAAAATCGTTTAAACGTATGTGGAAAAAATCCGTTTCTAACTCGCTCGTTAGAAATTTAATAGTTTAGACGAAACCGTTACAAGGTTTATTATCCAAAATAATTGTCTCCAACACGCTCGTCGGTAATTATTTGAAATAATAATATTTTCTAACACGCTCATTAGAAAATCTAAACGTATATTTTCTAGCACGCTCGTTAGAAAATCTAATCGTTTTATAACCAGTTAGTTCTATACAATCATCGTATATAAAAAGTTTAATCTTGTTGTACTTCCACCAACAATGTTTCTAACACGCTCGTTAGAAAATATTAAAACTTGTTTAAAAAATAATTACTTTCTAATATGCTAATTAGAAAATAAATATATTTCAAAACTTTTAAAACCAACATTAATATCAATTATGGTTACTAAAAACTTATAATTAAGAAATTAAACGTAACACACATTTAATTTGTAAGGGGTTACAAAATAAAATTTTCTAATACGCTCATTAGAAAATTTAGTATTTCAAAAACCTATTGAAATACATATTATTTTGTATATGTTCGGTTTTATCTAAACACGAACAAAACCATGAACTCCAAATAACTTGAATCAAAAAGTCGTTTTGCAACCCGGTATTCGGATTAAAGATTGTACTCCAATCAAAAAATTAATCCAACTCATTGTACTAAATAAATATTTCCCAAAAAAATATTTTCAAGTTTTTAACAAAAATCTCATTAAATATTTTAACTTTCCTGAACCTAAATCCTCGTAGAGAAGAGATTTAAGATTGTAGCAACAATCTTCACGAAAGTCTGTTTTAAGATTGTAGGAACTAGGTTCACTTTTTATTAAAATATATTCCAAAATAAATAATAAATAATAACGAGACTCTCGTTATTTATGGGAAATTCGACTAGTAAAATACCGGTTACAAAATTAAAATAAACGAAAAATAAATACAATATAATTGTACCAATCTTGATTCAAGTCAATGTCTTTGGAAACTTCAACCGCACCAACGAGATCGAAACTCCGCTGCAAGATAAGCAAAAATTGTTGACGGTTTTGGTTGAGGCACGTGTTCTACACGCTTCCCTTAAAACAGATTCCGCGCCTCCTCTCAGACGGTCTGTCTCCCATGGTACAACAACCGGAACAGTATGTGTACTGCCGGAGATGGCACTCACGCCCGAGATTACACCGGGTATAATTTGGTGTTCATACAAATAGGAAAATATGAAGTTGAGAAAAGAATAATTTAGAGAGTGCTCCTCCCTAAATTTTCCATGGAACAAAGATGAATATGAGAAATAATTTAGAGAATTCTCTTCTCTAAATTTCCTTGGAACCGTAGGACTTCTATGTATGTGTCTGACTTTTTCGTGTATTTACAAAATGAACTTCCATGTTCATTTTATATTCATACAAAAGAAGACAAGGTCAAACCTATTAAACAAGATAATAAAACTTGTAATGAATAGGGTTTAATTTCTCATTAATCTTGTACTTAACAAGATATTTAATATTGTAACAGACAATATTAAAGTTCAATCAAAAGGATTAAAGTGGTCGACTCGAAACGTCCATTTTCATTCATGATAGAATTAAATGAGTTGAGGCCATTTAGACGTTAACTCACTAGTGGTTGACCAGTTTTCCTGGTCGCGCGTGCGCGTAGCCGGACTTGCACCAAGGCTACCGTCCTACGCGTGCGCCATAACTGATCCTCAAATCCATGCAACACTCTACATGGACCTTACGCCACGCCATATGGACCCGCGCGCCACACATATGCCATTGCGCATACCAGGACGCCACCTGGTCATGCGCCATCTATACTTGCGCGCTACACGGATGCTACTACGCATACCAGGACGCCACCTGGTCATGCGCCATCCAAACTCATGTGTCAATTGCAGTCTTCGCCATGGCATCCGCCTACGCCACCCAAGGGTGCACCATAAGCGGACCCGCCATGTATCTGACCACGCGCTCATGGACAAAAATACAAAGGCGGTGTGCGAAATTCAAAGCGCACTACATAGGGCCTATAGCCCACGGCACACGCGCATATGTGCACGAGTAAGGGTGTTGCGCACCCTTTAGTGTCCCCACTAGTGTTTGCCTTTAAGGAAACAATATACAAGAAGTGCTCCTCCTTATAAACCACTTTAAGTTTTGTCATCCCACCTATGTGGGACAAGTTGACAAAACTAATCCATTTTATTCATCTTTGTTTGTCCCAAACATACAACTTCAAGCTTCGATATCTCATTCATCTTAGCTCTATTTGGACATAGTTTGAACACAAACCATTAATAATTATTTATACAACACATATATAAATATTATTGATGTCCAAAATATTTAGTGAAAAACTCATTTTCACTAAAATTTCCAACAAAGTTATGGTGGTATTTTAGTCTTTTCACTGAATTACAAACGGTCAAACAGTTTGAAGGGCAAAAAGTCAAACCCAACCCAACTCTAAAATGTCAAAACTAGTTCAAGTTCTTAACTGATTTCCAATTCTGGTTACATGTGTTGATCTCTTGTTGCTGTTCTTGTGTTACTACCTTGATATTGCTGATTAATTAATGGCTAAAGGTTGTTTATTACTAGATTAGGAAAAACTTTTGAACATGGAAGGAAAATATGAAATATACTAGCATAAGGGACTGAAATTGTAAGTAAAGTTATGGTGGTATTTTAGTCTTTTCACTAAATTACAAACGGTCAGTTAGTGAGAGGGACTTGATTGCGAGCAATCGACAACCAAATGGATTGGAGTGTTCGTTCTTTTCAAATGAGGACTAAACATGTGATAGTGTGTAAACCCCAGGGACTGTAATTGTACTTTACTCTTTAACATATTTTATTATTTAGTGTTTTTATATCTAAAATTAACATAAACGAAGAGTTGGGTAAATATGTAAATGTCACTTGACTATAAGATGAATGGAGTTAGTGTGGTAGATCAAAACCGTAATAAAATAGAGACCTTGGTATGAAAATTGCAAGACATTTGGATTTTGTAAAATATAGTAATAACCACTAAACCATAGAGACCAAAACCGTAATTCACTCGAAAAAAAAAGTATCGAAATGAGATCACCCTTGCCCCCATGTTGTTTTCATGGCGGCTAGTGGCGGCGGCAACAAGAGCAGAGGCGGCGCCATCAGTGGTGTGGATGATGTTGGTGGTGGTACGCGATAGACGCCGGCTAATTGGGACCCATTCTAACTCATTTTGACATCTTGTATAATTTAAGTAACCCAAACGAAATTATTTGACAAATAAATATTAGCCAAACCAATCTATTTCTTAAGAGTAAATTGCCATTTTAGTCCCTGAGGTTTGGTCTAAATTGTCATTTTAGTCCAAATGTTTTTTTTCTCCTCTGGGTCCCTGACTTTTCCATTTTCTTGCCATTTTGATCACATTGCCTAACTCAGTCTAAAAATATGGTTATGACCAGGGGTATTTTTGGCATAACTATTGTGTAGTGATAACCAGGGGTAGTTTACAACATAATTTATAAATCTCATAATAATTTAATGCCAAAAATACCCCTGATTATAACCTGGTTTTTAGACTAAGTTAGGCAATGTGATCAAAATGGCAAGAAAAATGAAAAGTCAGAGACCCAGAGGAGAAAAAAAATTATTTGGACTAAAATGGCAATTTAGACAAAAACTCAAGGACTAAAACGACAATTTACTCATTTCTTAAAGATTGGTATAATTAGCTGGTCTATATAAACCTGATATGGCAGATGTTGATGCTTCTCCTAGAGTAATGACCTCTTTGACTATGACCAGTCAAAATGCTTTGTGTTTGAACTTTCCATTGACCTCACATAGCAACTAGCAAGTAGCCCACAAAGGTCTTATTAAAGTGTTAGGCAAAAGTCTCCTCATATTAGACTAACCGGTATGGTGAGCCTCATTGTCAAGGGGATGGCCGCCACGTCACCGCCACGTAAGCAGGGGCCTAAAGGGGATGGACCTAGGGGTGGGGGATGAACCCCTTTATATATATATATATATATATATATATGTATGTATGTATATATATATGTATGTATGTATGTATGTATGTATAGGTGTCTGTGTGGGAGTGAGGGGCGTCGAAACCGGCTGCTGGAGGATGGAGAAGCCGGGCCTGGCCCGGCGCCGGAGTAGGGGGTGGGGGAGACGGGGCGGCGAGCACAAGATGGGCATGGGGACGGCCCCCATACCCACTAGTCTTAATGTTTAGCCTTTTTATTATAACATAAAATTACTTTTTTTGTTTAAACTTATATAACTTGATGACTTTGTTGATCAGTTATGTTTAGACATAATGGAAAACATGAAAACATACCTTTGATTGCATCAGTACAGGCCAGCAAAGAATCCAGCTGGAGACGTAGCAACAATGTTTGACATGATTGTCAGCTTGATCCGGTTCCTCCTTAGGGTGCAATCTAATGATGGTGATGATGAAAACCGATAAAGGGTAATCGGTTGAGGAGAGGAGGTCGATTGATGTTATGAGAGTAATTAGGTTATGTGTCTAACCTTAGAACCTCTACATAAGTCTCCTTATATATGCACCCAAGAGGAAACCCTAATTAGTTAATAAGGGTAATAAGGTCCATCAACAATTACCAACTAATTATTTAATAGGTTGTTATATATTTTGATCTATATAATGTAAATGATTATAATGGCTACTAGATTAAATATAAAATAATATATATTTAATCTTACATTCTACCACTTAGTTGAGTAATCATTTACTATGAGTATTAGATAAGCCTGATCAGGAGTTAACATTTTAGCCTTAAACAAGAACTATAGCAGAGAAATACAGCCGTTGAATCATTATGCGACTCAGGACCCCCATTAGTCATACTATAGCCTTAATTTAAAACCTAATCGTTATGATCAAAATACGCATAAGCCCTTTGTTTGATTTGTAACTTTATTTGTCTATATGCCATTATGCCGGCTTGACATATTCTTAGAGAGATACAAAATCAAACTGATGAGGAAATTTAACTAATAGTTAATCATTCATAGTACGATATGCAATTGCGCACGGCCATTAATTAATACCCGTCTATGAGCTCTCTTAATAAGACTTATCGGTAATAGCCCTTTAGTTATTGGATCCTTAAGCATATCATGAATGTATTCGACACAAAGACTTAGTTTCCTCAACTCGTTCATAAACGAATATTAATTGTGTATCGAAACTTAATGCAGCACCTCTTGAACTGTTACAGTTCAAGGAGTCATGGTAGCTGACTTTATCACACTAAGTCTTCAAAACATTAGTTATATGGAGTTAATAAACTTATGAGTCAACTGATAAATTTCCAACAACATTTAGTGACTATATTATGTCGTTATAAATTAGGTTGTTATTATCAGTTTATTATGACTCCTCCTTGAGATAGGTTTTGTCTGCTGACATAAGGATATACCCGAAATTACATTTTATCATCTTTGAATATCACAATTTAGATTAATAAACCGGTTTTAATTCTCACTTCTTCTTCAAATTGTAGCCTCTCGTTTCTTTCAAAGATATTGTAATACTTTATTAAATGCTTCACGTTAATCTAGGCATATCTAGTGTGTTGCAATGTGAGTAATATCTAAACGAGTATAGACTTGAACTTACATAATGCTTCTAATTAATGAAGCATAAGAAATAATCTCATTTATCTTATTATCCTCTAAAGGAGAGTAGTATTTTGTTACATATGTAAGGACACATTTAATGTTAAACTTATGGAACGGAACTAATGTCCCATTGGGTCTATCTCGGTATGTTATGATATCTATTACATAAGAGATATCTCTGAGATCTATTATATCAGAGTTTGTGTTAACAATGCTTTGACTTATGTAACATATACCTGTCAAAAGAATATCATCTATATAGACAAGTTTAATTTAGTTGCTCCCACTCATTTTGAGGTAGGTACATTAATCCACTTGAATGTTGATGAAAATAATTACGTTAAGATTTCATCACATTATGATGTTTGCATTAACCCATACATGGATTTTATTGGCTTATAGACAAAATGTTCTTTAACCTTCAGTTTGGAACTTTCAGGTTGTTTTATGAACATGTAAATGTGTCAGCCAATTGTTAGGAAAAATTGTTTTTTAATGTTCATCTAATGTAGCTTTAAACTATTATAAGCTACTAGAACAGTGATGATCCTCAAAAAAATCTTTGATAATTTATCTCTTTCTAAGTATAACCTTTTGACAATCAATCATGCTTCTTAGTGTCTTAACGTTTATATCAGGATTTGGTTTAACTATGAACACTCTTAGGTAATTCAATCAAATCCCAAACGTTATACAAACATATAAAATCGGTTTTACTAGAAAACAGTTTTATTCCATTCAGATGATTGATTGACGCTAATGGCTTGATTTTAAGAGATAGGATCATTAAACATTTCCAAAATCCATTTCAACTTCATTAGGGAGGTTATGTAATCATCAAAGTTAGTAGGCTTTTAAACCTAGATGATCTCCTGAGTTGATTATTGGGTTTTAAAAGTTTCAGTTTTATGGATTAACTCTTGGTTAGGTTGCTATCATTTTCAGGATTCTAAGTTTGTAAGAGTTGGTGCAGTATGGTGTACAAGAGGTGTAATCGGAGTTAAACTCGGAGTGAAATTTAATGACACTCTTCCTCCCGCCTCTTGTATTCCTTGCAAGTCATGATAAGGACTTTGACTGCTCCCACTGACCTTAGAAATCTTTAGGAACTCAACATGCTTAGGGTCAATATGTAACGACCAACAAATTCTAATAGAGAAACAAGTTAATGACATTAGTCGTTGTAGTTTCTCTTGTTGAGGAGTATGTTAGTTTAGGTAAGAAGTCTAAGTGTGCCCACAATTAAGCAACAATGAAACTTTTGTAAGTGTAGCTTTATATTTTAAGGAGACAAGTTATGATAGAACAGTGTCAAGATGGAGCAGTGTCTTGTACAAGAGGTGTAAATTGAAGCAATATAAAGTTTTCACTCCCCACCTCTTACAACTATTGCAAGTTATTATTAAGACACTTAATGCTCCCACTGATCTTTAATATCTCTAGAAAAGCTACAAGAGAAGTTTCAATGAGGTACGTGACGTGGGAACCTATCATATATATGTTAGACTTTATTTGATTTCCTTAATGTCCAGATGTCATAAGAAACTTAGGGACATATTTAATAGAAATCTTATTAAGTATATTTATGAATAGATTTCTTCTAAGATCGTGGGCCATATACGACAAAATTTAGATACAATTTGATGGTCTTTTAAATGATAAATGAATTATGTCTGAATATTCCGTTTGGAATAAGTTCCACGAATGTCAATGAATGACTTATGATGGACCCATACTTATTCCTTAAGCCAAATAATGTTTAGGGCTGTAACGTCATGATTTAAATAACTTAGAATGAGATTAGATAAAAAATCATCCTCATTAACCATGTCATGATTTCTCATGAATTTCGGTTATAATGGATGAAATTTATAGGTCTCATTTGCATGATAACAAAAGTTGTGATAGTGTAAGGTATCATCTAGTTCCGTCTTAATAATGTTTCTATCCAGATATTGATAACAAATAAGATGAGAGTTTAAGGTAAGTGTGACTTTATGCTGACTATGCGAACCTCACAACCTTCATAACATAGCCTAAGTAATGATACTGTATTCTAATTAATCTTCAGAATTTGTAAGGTATCGAAAAGCTTTGTTAGAAGATTGCTTATTATGGTTCTTATAGCCTTAACTTTTAATTTTGTCAGTAACTCTCATGTTAGTTATTTGTTTAGTTCTGGTAAGGAAACGTATGGGACTAGAGTCAACTAATCATGTGTTAATTGGAATATTAAAATTAGCAGACTTAAATATCATTAGTAAGTGACTACCTAATTAACTTATCCAACCGTTCTTCTGAATAATGGATAGTCTCGTTGCTTATGCCTAGTCTAATGGCATAATTATGCAGTGAGATTTTCCCTTGAAGAACTTTAGAGGTGGAATTAGCACTTGTAATTTGTCTATGGACCTTATAACAATCCTCTTTTTAAAGTTTAAGTGGTTGTAAGGTGAGTAACAACTTATTTTCCAGCTTCAAACATTTATTTCTTTGTACATATGTTGCTTATCAACACACTCATTATACTTTGGTATTTTTGAGTGTTAAAGTTGATTTATAAGGCATCAAGTTGTACAAGTGAAAATCTTAGTATATAATCAGAGCCGTTCCTACGTTTTTTGAGGCCCTAAGCGAACTACAAAGTGGAGGCCCTTTTGCAATATTATCATTTTCAATATATTTAGCAACAAAACCCTCCTCCTTTATCTGGGCTTGGGGCCGCCAATTATAAACTAAAAAGTTTATAGTTGACGAAGTTTAAAAATTTTATATTTTTTGTTTTTTTTTCGAAAGGTGCATTACTCTTTGACGATACTCACTCGCTAGCACATGCTATTCGGCTAAGTTTTTTTTAGACTTAATCATAGCACTAGCGTTTGTATTTATACAACACACTTATATTAGTTTGCAAAATTTGTTTGATTCAATAAGAAAACTCAAACAAAGTTAGGAGCAATTAGAGCGAAAGTTCCGTGCTGAAAGTTTTTTTTTCGATTTATCGTTTCCATTAAGAAAGAACGCTAGCTTGAGACAAATATCATTGATCCAAGTAGCATTGAGTACCGAAGCCTCGAATCATTAACACCTTTAAGCATTACAATATACAAAAAGTTATTTTTATCTAACTTTCACGTTTTTTTTTTTCTTTTTTGCATGACCAAATTCAAAAGCTCAGATTCAGTTTGATATTGCTAAAATATAACCCTATTTAAGAGATTAACAATGAGCCCTAAACAACATATTAAAATAAGCAAACAAGCCGTAAAGGCCTAAACAACAAACTTAAATCAGAAATTAAGCTCTATTTCCCTAAACAGAACAAGCCCTAAACAACTAATTCAAATCTGCAAATACACTTTAAACAACAAATGAGGATATTAATCTAACCTGATTGCCACACTACCAAATTTCTAAGCCAGCCACAAGATTAAGTCGCAAAACCAAATGCCATTGTCGTGCGTCTTTCAAGTTCCAAGTTCCAAATCGACAAATCAAAACTGATTTTAGTTTATGTTTGAGGGTTTGAGCAATGTATATACCAAGATTGAGATGATATGTAAAAAACTAAAAATAGCCCTTGTTACCTGTGTTCTTCCATTGAGATTGAGATGCAATGAATACCACGGAATCTGAAATCCTTAAAGTCGGTCCTACCACTCTGGCACTCTAGTTGCAAATGATTCCAACGATGACTACTCACCCACATATTACAGTTTACGAGGGTTTCATTCGCACGCCGAAGATTACTCAACCATATGTCTGATTCATTAGCTGCCTTTCACAGTTTCACGTTTCTGGGTGGTTTTAGCCGACATTGGACAACGCTTATAGTATTTGGAGAATTGGGCCTTTCAATTTTGGGCCAGTATAAAGAAAACTTATCATAAATTTGGAGGCCTTCCAATTTTGGTGGCCCTAGGCCTGTGTCTAGAGTCTTAAGCCCATTGGGTCGGCTCTGTATATAATGTACTGAAAAATGTACGTATTTCCATGTGTAAGCCCTTAACTTTATGGGTCATGGTATTGTACATTATAATGTATTCACATATACCACTTAACTTTATAGTTTAGAATTTTAAATGAAGGCATGCATATTAGAAATTCTTGTAATTATTCCACAGATAATAGATTAGTCTTAGGAAAGACTTAATCTGGAATAACTTTTAGTGATAACATTAATGTTAGAGATTTCTTGATTATCATAAGAGACATCACGTTCGATTTATCCTAATCATCATGCTCTACTTTTCTTCTGTAGTGCTTTTATCAGAAGAGAGCAATAGGATTATCGTGTCTTAAGAGATAATCAAGGATTTAATTTTAAGAGCTAATTCTTATAGAAACTTTAAATAAAGCAACACATTTTAGGTTTAAGAATTAGAGTGGATGAGATATTGATTTATAGAAGAAAGTTATAGTGAGTAAAGTTATGGGTACTTAAAAATTAAGGCAGACAAAATGATCATAAGATTAATGAAGGATCATTAATGTGAGGATCATTATATGAAGAAGTTGTGATATGTCTATTACTAACATCAAAATAATAGACTTAGTTAAAATTCTACTTAAACGAAGACAAATCAGCTTTGGCCAGAAGTGTAATCATTTATGCATGTGTGCAAAGTAATCGTGACAAATCAGCTTTGGCCAGAAATGAAACAATCACTTTAGTTATGCACTTGTTAAGAATGTTATACATGAATGAATTAAATCAGCTTTGGCCAGAAATTAAGACATTCACGTTTGTAATGCATACTCAACATGGCTTTTATAATACTTGAGCAATAAATAGATGTATCAAATCAGCTTTGGCCAGAAGTGATACATCAGAAGCTCACCCAAGTAAAGCCATTTTGGTTTTTTGAAACTTTATTTGATTCTGATTAATTATCTAATTACAAAACCAATTATTTAATAGCAAACCACCTGTTAGCGCGGATCGAACTCCGCGATGAGTTCACTGGGGGGTGCAGGGAGACAGTGTGCCCCGCACGGGGTTCGGGGCGGAGCCCCGAGCTAAATGTTAGTTCACATTAAACAGCCTAAAGTAATGAGGTTGAGATTTCGAGTTAGTCTTAGGTCTCGAGTGAGATCTCAACTAAGTTATGAGATCTCGACTCAGTTATGAGATCTCGACTCAGTTATGAGGTCTCGAGTGAGATCTCGAGTCCAGTCTCGACTCATCTTGTAACAGTATGAGGTCTCGACTCATTAAGGTCTCGAGTCGCAACCTCAGTGTCTCGAGTCGTAATCATGGTCTCGACTACTGTGTTTTATGAGATCTCGAATCCATAATGAGGTCTCGAGTCGCAACAATGGTCTCGAGTTGTGAAGATTGAAGCCCTTAGTCGAAACCTCAGTGGTCTCGAGTCGAAACCTTATGGTCTTGAGTCGAAATCATTGTCTCGAGTTGTAAGGATTTGAGAACACTTATGATTTCGAGTCGAGACCTTGTGGTCTCAAGTCGAGACCTTGTGGTCTTGAGTCGAGATCTTGGTCTCGGCTCGTTAAAATTTATCTCGAAACTCCTGTTACAACTGTTATTGTGAAAATAACTGAAAATTCGAATTCTTAGGGATTTTGAGATGTAATTTCCTATTTTAGTGCTGATCTAATTTTATCAAATATTTCAAAAAAAATTATCTGTTAATCTAACAACAGTTTTCAGAAATTTCTAAAAGTTCAAATCAGATCAAAACATGGAAAAACACTCAATAATCCAAATAATATTCCAAAACATAAAGGAATTTCGAATTTTCCTAAGAACACATGATGAACCCTAAACATAAGAACAAAATTCTAGAACCCGAAACCTGAATTTTTAAGGCTTTTCTAAACAGATTTCGGACATAATTTTACCCGTTTTTTATTTCGAGACATTTAAAATAGTTATTTTCCTCGAAACAGAGGTTTCGAGTGGTTCTATATGACTCGAAAACGACTGTTACATTATTAAGTTTTTTAAAATTCCGTTTTCCAGATTTCTATCCCAGAATTGATGGATATGAAAACAGAACTGGCTAATCAACATCTGCTCTGATACCACATGTTGATCAGTTCTGTTTAGACATAATGGAAAACATGAAAACATACATTTGATTGCATCAGTACAGGCCAGCAGAGAATCCAGATGGAGACGCAGCAACAGTGTTTGACATGATGTCAGCTTGATCTGGTTCCTCCTTAGGGTGCAATCTAATGATGGTGATGATGAAAACCAATAAAGGGTAATCGGTTGAGGAGAGGAGGTCGATTGATGTTATGAGAGTAATTAGGTTATGTGTCTAACCTTAGAACCTCTACATAAGTCTCATTATATATGCACCCAATAGGAAACCCTAATTAGTTAATAAGGGTAATAAGATCCATCAACAATTACCAACTAATTATTTAATAGGTAATTATATATTTTGATCTATATAATGTATAAATGATTTTAATGGCTACTAGATTAAATATAAAATAATATATATTTAATCTTACAGACTTTTTACCATCTAGGCATCTACTAATCAAACCTATCACCTTTGGGCTTTGGCTAAACTTTCTTTCTGTTTTTCTTATACTTTCCCATGATTATTAATAGTATTCGTAAATAGTGTGAGTATTATATTTGAGAGAATTATTATTTATTATTATTTTAATAAATGAGAATTTTCTTTTATATATTGGGTTAAAAATTGACTGAACCAAGTGGCCAAGATGGGCGTTAAATAAATTATGAGAGTGAAATTGAGGGGACCAAAAGTGAGCTTTAACTAAATATATATACGCCGTTCAAAAAAAAAAAAAACTAAATATATATATTTTCAGAAAAACTAAAGATTATACAATAAAGAGTTAATTACTGTTTTCGTCCCTGAGGTTTGTCAAAAATAACGGTTTCAGTCCATTAGTTTAAAAATTGCGATTTCAGTCCATTAGTTTCATTTTCGTAATCATTTCAGTCCACTAACTTAACTCCATCCATTTATTTTGTTAACTTTGAGTTAACTAACTAATTCAGGGACGGTTTGCGTCAGTTTTAGAAACACAGGGACTTAAGTGTAAACTCTAAAACATTAAAACAAAAAAAAATAGTAAATTCCAAAAAATCAAAAAAATTCCAAAAAACCAAACAAATTCCAAAAAATTCTAAAAAATAATAAAAATTCTAAAAAATCATAAAAATTCTAAAAAATTCTAAAAAATCCAAAAAATCCGTTTCGGCACGAACTGTTTCGACCCGAACCGTTTCGAGCTGAACCGTCCGTACCGTTTCGACCCGAACCGTTTTGAGCTGAACCGTTTCGACCCGTACCGTTTCGAGCTGAACCGTTTCGACCCGTACCGTTTCGAGCCGAACCGTTTCGACCCGTACCGTTTCGAAGCCGAACCGTTTCGACCCGTACCGTTTCGAAGCCGAACCGTTTCGAGCTGAACCGTTTCGAACCGAACCGTTTCGACCCGTACCGTTTCGAAGCCGTACCGTTTCGAACCGAACCGTGCCGTTTCGAACCGAACCCTTTCGAGCTGAACCGTTTCGAAACGAACCGTGCCGTATCGAACCGTACCGGTTCGGCTTCGAAACGGTTCGCGTCGAAACGGTTCGCGTCGAAACGGTTCGGGTCCAAAGGGTTCGGTTCGAAACGGTTCTCATCGAAACGGTACGGTTCGAAACGGTACAGCTCGAGATAAAAGTGTTTTAAAAGAGTGTGGTTTTGGCAAATTTAGCAAGGATTGATGATATTTAACTGAAAGCCAACAAACAGTTGGAAGTTGTAAGAGGTGGCTAATACTCTTTATTGTAATAAAAACTCTTTTTTAATGGTAAACTCGCACGTCTTTAGAAACGGTTTAGGATCAAATACAAAGATTTCTAAAATTAAGAAGCCGTACAAAGGGTATTAAACGGACTTCGATTGACCTCATTTTGGCGGCATTGGAACCGTCTCATCAAACTCTACGATGTGAGATTTTAGGTTTTCACTTTTTGATTTATAGGTTGTAGATTTTAAAATTTTTGTCTATTATCATTGTGTCTTTCATTTATCATTGTCTCTTTTCTATATTTGCATCATTGTGTCTTTTTTCTTTGACATTGTGTCATCTTGTGCGATTCATTGTGTCTTTGTACACTTCTTATTTTTAGAAGTCTTTGTAGAATAACTTAACCTCTTTAGAAACATGTTATATATACATTAGAAATATGTTGTATTTTCATGTTGTACTTGTTAGAATAGCAGATGGCTAGGTATAGCCTATGTATAACAAGATTACTTGGAATGAGTTCCTTTATTGCGTTGAGTTATAAGCATAGACTTCTTGATTGTTTACCTCTTAAAAATTTATATATTGTTGTAGTTGCGGGTTGCTTAAAGGCTAAAGGGTTAAGGGTAACACACTCGTTGTGATCTCTTGTAGGGGCGGACCCACATAGAGTGAGTTGGGGTCTTTAAACCCTAATCTATTTAAAAATTTAGTAGATCTGGTATATTAAATTGGTCATGGACCCATAAGAAGATTTAGTTGGACCGCAATCCTTAGGTTTTAGTTATGGGCCATGTAACGGGTTTGTTAATGAGTAATTTAAATATTTGGAATAAATTTTGAAAATAATTTATAGTATAACCCAATAAAAGTTATATATGTATTAAATGTAAAAATAATAAATAAAATTGTATAGTTTTTATTCGAATTTTGAATCGCATTGAATTTGAAATTACAAATTCGTAGTCGATTTACATGACTCAAATTGAATCGAATCCGAATTCTTAAAATCGAAACGAATTTTTAATAATCGAATAGAATTTCGAATTCAAAATGAATTCTCTAACACCCCTAATTCGCCTACTTCTTTGTCAAAAGCATGCTTAGGTCAACATTGGTCAAATTTAACAATTTCATGAGTTTCTTAATTATTCAGTTTTTCAAAATAATAATTAATTTAGCCTTTCTTATCAAACATGTTATTCTTGTGACCCAATTCAACCAATTAACTTTACATGCATGAAATAATCTTCTAGACTATGAAGTCAAGTTCTAAACACCATTATATATATATATATATATTATTAGCCAAGCTTCATGAATAGTCTTTTGAATGACATTTGATTGGACCAGCACAAAGTAATTTTCTTATTTTTTTTTTCATACCAAAATTTGCTTTAAGAACATATACATTATAATTATATATATATATATATATATATATATATTGAAATCAATAAAAATAATATTGGTTGTAGTAATTGTGACCTTTTGTTATTCCTTACCTTACTTTCACCACATAAGTTCAATTCTCAGATGTTGTTTTTTTTATCCTATTTTTTAATCAACATTAAATCAGTAACTCAAGTTTTATGCTTAACATTTAAATCTTACTAAAATTATATCCTATTAAAAATATTTTAAAATACATACATATTCCTTTAAAAATTATTTATATTACATCTATGTTATATATATTTAATTGTTACAAAGGTTGTTACAACGTCTTTATTTTTTTTATCAAGTTTTGATAAAAGATTTTTTCAAACGAGTGGTTGAGATACAATGTTTTACCCTAACGAATCAAAGCAATATTGTTCGAACAACATCATTACCTATATTAGTTTTTATGGTTTTTCCAACATCTCTACTGTTGTATAGGTATACCCAATTCCGACCAAATAACATTGGAACCGATAGTATTATTCGTTTTTACCTTTTCACAAAATGTAAAACACGTGCTGATATCATTTTGGTCATATTATGATTTTTTTTGTTTGGTTGTTATACGAGTCCTGATACCGAACCGATACCGTAATAAATCAAACCAATTCCATCTAAATACCCGTCGCAACGCACGAGGGATTTGACTAGTTTTCATTATTTCTAACTTAACATCATATTTGGACTAAAGCCTTATTTATGTCAACAATAATATGCACTTACAAAGCGTTCAATGCTTCCATAGACTTCGATTCACATCTAGATGATGATTTGGAAAATATTGGTGAGATATCAAAAGGAACCCGCTGGAAAACGTCCCTGGATCCGTCACGGGTACCCCGGCCCCTCTGATTTTTTGCTTCGTAGTATTATTTTACCGAAAATTCCTGATCTTATCCTATATATATATATATATATAGGATAAGGATCATGTGAGAAGTAGTAGGCTAAATGAGAAACTTGAGAAGCATTCTGGACAACATATTTTTCCCTAAGCAAAAAATGCAAAAAAAAGGTGAAAAAATGCAATTTTTTTTTTTTTTTTTTTTGTAAAAATCGCAGCTTTTTCTTTAAGAATAATTTTTTTTTTGTAATTTTTTTTTTATTTATACATATGTGTATATTGTTAATCTTTTTAACTATACATATATGTATATTGTCAATTATACATATATGTATATACATGTTTAAAATTGAAAAATAAGTATTATTTAGGGTTTATCATTAGTATTTAGGGTTTAGCATTAGGGTTTAGGGTTTAGCTTTATGGTTAGGGTTTAGCTTTAGGGTTTAGCATTAGGGTTTAGAATTAGGGTTTAGCTTTAGGGTTTAGCTTTAACTTTTGGGTTTAGCTTTATATTTAGGGTTTAGCATTAAGGGTTTAGCTTTAGGGTTTAGTTTTAGCTTTAGGGTTTAGCATTAGGGTTTAGCTTTAGGGTTTAGAATTAGGGTTTAGCTTTAGGGTTTAGCATTAGTATTTAGGGTTTAGCATTAGGGTTTAGCTTTAGGGTTTAGGGTTTAGCATTAAGGTTTAGCTTTAGTGTTTATGGTTTAAGGTTTAGGATTTATAACACATATTTTTTCAATTTTAAACACGTATATACATATATGTATAATAGACAATATACATATATGTATAGTTAAAAGATTAACAATATACACATGTGTATAAATCCAAAAAAAAATTTTTTTTTTAAAATAAAAAATAAAAAATTTAATCCTTAAAGAAAAAGCTGCAATTTTTCCAAAAAATAATAATTTTTTGCATTTTTTTTGCATTTTTTGCTTAGGGAAAATGTGTGGTCCAGATTGCTTCTCAAGTTTCTCAAATAGGGTGGACTTCTCTTAGGATCCCTACCCTATATATATATAGGGAGCCGCTAGAATAAGAACCACCCCCAGTTATGAGAACCATGAGAACTAATCTCCACCAATCAGGTTTTGCCAACAGAAAGGGTAATTTGGACATTTACCCCAATTGTCATTTCCTTCCTCTCTCTCCACATTAATTACGATCAGCTTTTTTAATATGTCATTTTGTATTTAAACCATCTTTTGTCTTTCTCTCTCTTCATTCTCTTTTTTGAAACTCAAAACAACTGATGAAGTTTTGGAAGATCTTCATCATCTACAAAAGCAAACATGCTCCCTCTCTCTCTCGATGACATCCAGCCCCAACCTCACACCCACCACCACATCGCAACCACAGCCCCCGTTACAACCACCGTCTGGTGGTGGTGCTACGACGGAATAGATCAGAGAGACGGGGAGAAAAGAGGAAAGTCGACGGCGCCGGTTAACCGGCCAGACACCCCCTTTTGGTGTCTCTGGTTGATGTGTCAACGGCGGTGGTGGCGGTGTGTCGACGGCGGTGGCAGCAGCGAATGATGGGGTGAAGGGGGTGGGTGAATCTGGTGCTTTCTGATTCTGTTGTTTCTGTTGAATCTGGGGTTTGCCTCTTTGTGATTTTGACTTTCTTGATGGGTTGTTGGTAAGTGTTTTTGTTGGGTTTTGAATCTGTTTGAATATGTTGTTGGGTTTGAATCTGGGTTTTTGTTGGGTTTGAATGATGTTTCATGTTGAATCTGGGTTTGAATGATGTTCTGGGTTTGAATGTGGGTTTGATGTTGAATCTGGGTTTAAATATGGGTTTGATGTTTGAATATGGGTTTGATGTTGAATCTGGGTTTCATGTTGAATGTGGGTTTGAAATATGTTTGAATGATGTTTTTGTCCCTTTTGAATGTTTAAATCAGTTGAATATGGTGCCTCATTTGAATCGGCAGTGATGATATAAAAAAATCTGACAATGGCGCGGCAAGGACGGCGGAGGGTAGGTTTTTGAACCTGCAACCCCATTTTGCAGCCTCTGATTATCGGAAAATCTGAGCCAAAACTTCGTTTTTTTTCTAGAATCCACTCGTTCTTTTGCTTTTTGTTTGTTGGATTTTTTTTTTAATTTTAGGCGTCGATGATGATAACAATATATCTGAGACGCTTCACCGAGTTTGCGATTTCTGGGTGCGTTCGTTTTTGCGTAAAAAAGTTTTTGTAAAAAAAATTTAAACCGTAAACTTTTTTACGTCAACCGTAAACTTTTTAACGTAAAACGTAAAAAGTTTTAGGTAAAACGTAAAAACGTAAATTTTTTTTTACTAAAACGAAAAAAACGTTAACGTAAAAACGTTAACGTAAAAAACCGTTAACGTAAAAAAACCGTTAACGTAAAAAATGTTAACGTAAAAAACCTGAATTTAAAAATCTTAACGTAAAAACCCGACGCGTAAAACGTAAAAAACCGGCGCGTAAAACGTAAAAGGTTTTACGTAAAACGTAAAAGGTTTTACGTAAAACGTAAAAGGTTTTTCGTAAAACGTAAAAGGTTTTAGGTAAAACGTAAATCGTTAATTTTTTTGAAGTAAAACGTAAAAAGTTTTAGGTAAAACGTAAAAAAAACCGGCCCGTAAAACATAAAAACGTAAAAAATGTTAACGTAAAAAAACCGTTGTGTAAAACGTAAAAAAAAACATTAACGTAAAAAACCAGTGCGTAAAACGTAAAAAAACGTTAACGTAAAAAACCGGCGCATAAAACGTAAAAAAACTGCGTTAAAAAACAACGCGTAAAAAACGGCGTTAAAAAAACGGCGCGTAAAAAACGGCGCATTAAAAAAACGGCGTGTTAAAAAAACGACGCGTGAAAAAGTCGGGCGCAAGACGGGTCGTTAAAACGGGTCGTAAAAAATTGGGGCGTAAAAAACGGCGTTAAAAAATTGGCTCGTAAAAACGGCGCGTTGAAAAAACGGCGTTAAAAACGGCGCGTAAAAAAACGGCACGTAAAAAAACGGCGCGTAAAAAAACGGCGTTAAAACAGCGCGTCAAAAAAACGGCGTTAAAAACGGCGCGTAAAAAAATGGCGTGTTAAAATAACGACGCTTGAAAAAACCCGGCGTAAAAACGGCGTGTCAAAAAAACGTAAAACGTAAAAAGTTTAACGTAAAACTTAAATTGTAAAACGTAAAAAAAAATTTTAAAAATTCTGAATTTTAAAATGTTTTTAATAAAAAAGTTATGTTTAAAAAATAAAAAGTAATATAATAATACAAAAAACTAATAAAAAACAATAAAGATAAAAAGATAAAATAGAGTTATTTTACTAAATTACCCTTTTGGATTATAATATTAAAGACATAATAAGACAAAAACCATTTAATATTAATTTTTGTTACTTTTAATCTCATCCATCCATCAAGTTGATCTAAGGGCTAATGAGTGGTTCTCATGGTTCACATAACTAGAGGTGGTTTTCATTTTAGCGGTCCCATATATATATATATATATAGGGAGGGGCTCATGCGAGAACCACCCTTATTGTGAGAACCTTGAGAACCAATGTGAACACAACCTAAAATAGCTAAAAAACCTAAAAAAAACTAACCCCCACCCCCCCCCCCCCCCAAAACCTAAACCCCCCACCCCCCCCCCCAAAAAAAAAAAATCAAAAAAAAACCTTTTGTGTGATTTTTAGCTATTTTTAGGCATTTTTGGTGTGTTCACATTGGTTCTTGCGGTTCTCACAATAAGAGGTGGTTCTCGCATGATCTTCTCCCTATATATATATATATATATATATATAGGATAAGGATCATGTGAGAAGTAGTAGGCTAAATGAGAAACTTGAGAAGCATTCTGGACCACACATTTTCCCTAAGCAAAAAAAATGCAAAAAAAATGTGAAAAAATGCAAAAAAATTTTTTTTTTTTTTTTTTTGGAAAAATCGCTGCTTTTTCTTTAAGAATTAAAAAAAAAAGTTTTTTTTTTTAAAAAAAAAAAAATTTTTTTTTGGATTTATACACATGTGTATATTGTTAATCTTTTAACTATACATATATGTATATTGTCAATTATACATATATGTATATACATGTTTAAAATTGAAAAATAAGTGTTATTTAGGGTTTAGCATTAGTATTTAGGGTTTAGGGTTTAGCTTTATGGTTTAGGGTTTAGCTTTAGGGTTTAACATTAGGGTTTAGTATTAGGGTTTAGCAATAGTATTTAGGGTTTAGCATTAGGGTTTAGCTTTTGGGTTTAGCATTAGGGTTTAGCTTTAACTTTTGGGTTTAACTTTATCTTTAGGGTTTGTATTAGGGTTTAACATTAAGGGTTTAGCTTTAGTGTTTAGTTTTAGCTTTTGGGTTTAGCATTTGGGTTTAGCTTTAGGGTTTAGAATTAGGGTTTAGCTTTAGGGTTTAGCATTAGGGTTTAGAGTTTAGGGTTTAGCTTTAGGGTTTAGCTTTAGTGTTTATGGTTTAAGATTAACAATATACACATTTTTTCAATTTTAAACATGTATATACATATATGTATAATTGACAATATACATATATGTATAGTTAAAAGATTAACAATATACACATGTGTATAAATCCAAAAAAAAAAATTTTTTTTTTTTAAAAAAAAAAAAAATTTTAATTCTTAAAGAAAAAGCAGCGATTTTTCCAAAAAAAAAAAAAAAAAAAATTTGCATTTTTTTCACCTTTTTTTTTGTATTTTTTGCTTAGGTAAAATGTGTGGTCCAGAATGCTTCTCAAGTTTCTCAAATAGGGTGGACTTCTCTTAGGATCCCTACCCTATATATATATATATATATATATATATATATATATAAGAAAAAGCGCTGAATTTTTTTTAGAAAAAGATGATTTTTAACATGTTAAGTTGAATTTTTAAAAGTGTTCTCTGGTTCCCCGATGAACTCTCCCCTGTGTGTATATATATATATATATATATATATATATATATATCCAAATGGCACATTTATGTACTAACGATCACATAGTTGTCTTCGCCAAGTTTACATCCCCCGCCCCCTACCCCAACTTATAAACTTTAATATTGCATATGCGAACGAATTTCGTAGTCTTTATTCGTATTCAGTTTTAGTACACTATCTGAAAAATTTATCAGATTTTTGGGATGTTACATTATTGTTATGAGCTAGCTTTTTTTTTTTTTTTTTTTGAATGGCTCAGCGGTACACACCCCTCAAGAATTGAACCCCCTACACGAGTTCGAATCCCAGCCCCCCCCCCCCCCCCCCCCCTAAGGTCCAGCCGCACTGGAATTACTCAATATTGGTACCAGAGTGGACTCGAACCCGCAACCACCCGGGCGGGAACCCACGCAAGCGTGTTAAACCCTCCCACCTCCACCACTGGGCTGAGCTAGTTGACAACAGGCTCCCAATCTTATATTTGAACGGTTATAAATCAAAGATTTTTCATATGGATTATAATGAAATTATTATTCACACAATCATCAATTAGAAGTAGTTTAGGCTGGGCCTTTAAGTAATACACATTTTACATTTACCATAGTACTTGCTTAAATCGTAACTTCCAATTATGAGAACTGAATGTTTACTTGTTTGATAATTATTACCCTTTATCTTATTCAGTTTTATACCGTCAGAAAATAAATCCCGAGTCCGTCACTGGAGACCACTCAAAATGATTTTCTATTGTGATCATAGCACTATTACAAAGATCAATCGATGTTCAATCCTTTTTTTTTTTGAACGGCTAAGTAAATCACGTGTAAACCCACCCTACTCGGGGCTATGTGCAAGGTCAACTCCTCGACCACCGTGAGACCGTACACTCCCCTGATGCGGGGGAACCGGATGAAATCCGTAAACCCTTGCCCAGTGTCAGGTTCAAACCCGGGATTAAGGCCAAATTCGTCCCTTCACCCCAATGTCCGTCGAAAATGACCCAAGTAGGAATCGAACATGCGTCTCTACTAGAGAGGGTAGGCCTCTTTAGTCTTTAACAATTGGACCAAATTCTCAGGACTATCGATGTTCAATCCTATGAGTGTACCATAAGAATTGTGGACGCCGAAAAGTGCATCATAATCATAAAACCAGTGGCGGAACTAGCCCAAAAAGTTAGGGGTATCCTATTTTTGTTTTAGGATCAGGGGTATCCTTTATATAACGGAAACGGAGTTGATGAGTATTTTTACACTACGGAAATGGAGTTAAGGGGTATATTTACACTACGGAGACGAGCTTGAGGGGTAGCCCGTGCTACCCCTAATAATACTATAAGTCCGCCTCTGCATAAAACACTTACTAAAATGTGCAATCTATATTTCAAACTCACTTGATGAAACAGACTTACCCTATTCAATTATTTACTTGACGACGATGTCTTATCGATCATGGACATCGATCTTCATATAGACGATCTTTCGTAGTTCTAACGCACGAAGATTTCGGCATGTGAACGACGATCACGGAGGATTATGACATTGATTTAGCGTACTACCTAGACAAGGAAACTACATGGAGTTGATAAGAAAGTGGTGTACTGCCCTTGATGGAAAGTGATGATAGTACTCAATGCTCACATGCATCCAAGATGTACAGTTGGTAATTTGGAATCATTATAAATCCATGATGCATGTAAACATGTACATACTCATTGTACACAAGGTGATGCAATTATTATTATTATTATTGTAATTATTGTTATTGTAAACTTGCCAATGTATTAATAAAAGGAGATAATTATGGTCGGGTTTGGTCAGTTTTGATATAAATTCTGAGCCGAATTGCTCACCATAGTTTTCAAAAACGACAAACCAAACTTGCCGGGTTGGGTGAGTCGACCAGACTTGTCAGTTTGCTAGTTTAACGGTTCTATTTTGACGTTATGACACTTTGAACCGTTTTTATATATTTTGAAACATTAGGTTGTAGTGAAAAATAATAAATGTGAAAAAGATAGTTCATGATTATAATAGATATAGATAGCTAACTACATATATCAAAAACAATAATATTAAAAGTTAAACAATTGGTTGGGTTTACACGACATGTTCCAAGTTAGAAACAGAACCTAGTTAGACCGGCTAACAACAAAAAACAAATTGTGAACCGACCCTTTAGATCAGCCAAACCGACCGGTTGTTTCGTTTGAACAGTTTAATCAGTTTCAACGATCTATGAACACGAAAAAAAATGGTGACATAGATTTGTAACATTTAAAAATGTTTGGAAGACAAAACATGAAGGAAAAAGAAGTCAAAAAACACTAATAATAGACCATTGATGTAACAGCATTAGATTTTGTTTGATGTAATGTAACCATATTCCAACATTTTTATATTAATATTTCCCAACTTTATGTTTGTGTGGGTATGTTTTGATGGATTAATTAATTAATTAATCAAATTAAAAACAACACAATCATGAAAGGGACACAAACAGCAAAATACACCACCATGTGCATCTTTGCATGTACCACACATTGTCTCTATATTCTTTTTTTAATTATTTTTTTCTTTTTTATCTCCTAAGCCATGCAATAGAGTGTTGTACCATAAGACTCAAAATCTTGATCAGAAGATTCTATTACCTGTCATGCAAAAAAGTGTTGTACCATGTTCATCTTTGGTTGTACATCAACACTATGGCCACTTAAGAGTGATGAATGAAAACCCTTTTGACTAAATCTAATTGGGTCTCAAAATCTTGATCACTTGAGGTATATTCTAAACTGTAAAGCAATTTTCAGCAACTAATCCTTTTGACTAAAGCTAAATGTACAACATCTACTGCATGATGTACAAGTGGAATAACATTATTGCTCACTTAAAAGGACATGTACCATCAAACCATTATTGAAAAAAATGCCAAAACAAAGTCACTAATGCTTATCAAAACAAAAGGCCAAAAACACACACAGTAAAATATGTGAATGAAGATGCCAATAAAATTTTGAAATGGGCTGACAGCCCCCCATGTGATGTTATGTGGACAGTGGGCCTCTTCTTTTAATGTACACCCTTAAAGAAACCAGAAAATCAGACAAAGACTCCCTAAAGTATCCTTTGAAACAAACTCATTTCATCCACCTAACTTTATATTTTCTGAAATTTAAAAGCCCTTTTAATATGGCCTTTTCAAGTCATTAAAATAAACTCATTGTACAACTTCCATTACACAATGTACAACTATTCCACTTATCCAATCTATTAACACACTAATAAGCCAATGAGCTATAGGTCAACTGGCATTGTAGGGGAAGTGAAGATTTGAGTTTGAGGCTCAAGTTTGAATCCGATCCCAAGCGGAGTTTACCGCATTGGGCCTTCGGACGACGGGTTTTTCCCGAAACCAATGATCGTAGACTTAGGCTCCTAGTGTTGTCTGTGATTGCGGGCATATGGGATCGCCTTTTGCCATTGGGTTACCCCAGGTAACCACGCTTTTATCCCGTTGGCCGTTCTAAAAGAAATAACACGCTAATAACCTTGGTAATACAAAGAGCAAGTCGTCCCGAGATGTTTAGGACTTTAGGTCGTTTAGGTCTTAAAACCAATACGTCTGAGCTTCAAGTACGCGAGACACCATTCTAGGTACAACAAGAAGCAATGTCTCTTATATTTTACTTACATATGAGCTTTGTATCTAAGTAAAACATCTGTAATCTTTCCATCCCTTCGGGTTTTTTTTACATATCAACCTCCTACATACCCCAATATTTAACAGTTTTTTACATATCAACCTCCTACATACCCTAATATTAAACAATTGTGAATCGAATATACATGAAGCGCGTCCCCAAGGCGCTGAGGCGAATTCCAGATCGCCTCAGGCCACATACGCGCTTTTTTAAACCAAGTACGTTAACCAATCATGACCCCCTTTGGGGGGACAAATCTAGTGTACACATGCTTGAATAAAAAACACATAAAAGGCTGGCAAGTGAAACTTGACAAGTAAAAAAAAGTTAACCACTACTACCCTTTTTCTTTTGATTTGCTATATGCATGGTTCAATAAGTGTTTGGTGGGGTAGGGTGGGGTGGGGGTGGGGGTCCAGTACAAAAGTTAAACAAACAAAGATACCCTACTCATAAAACTAGTTCTCATCTATCCTTGTTTTTTATGTATTGCATATTTATGTATAGTTGTAAGTAGTATGGGGATTGAGATATTGAAGATGACCATAATCTTGAAGTCTTCCTAATACATCTTTTCTTTTCTTTTTTTTCTTTTGTTGTTGATGGTGTTTTTCCCCTTGGTATATCCTACTCCTGCATCAAAACAAGAAAAAAAATCTAAAAGTGATTCAACAACCAGCAAATCCCATTTTGGTAGCAACATGATCTAAGTATTGACCTAGTCAACTTTAACATGATTTAAGATTTTGAGTGCCTGGCCTCCACTGAGTTTCGTTCAACTCCACCACTGACCGGATAGTCGATTTGTACCCATTTATTCAAGTTTGAAAGGAAAAGATAGATAAACTCTTACCAAGCAAAGTTAAAACCGATCCATGATCGCCATTGCACAGCTGAAAATCACCTACATTTCAATGGCTTCTTGTCCACAAGCAAAAAAATGGTAAATATAAAAAAATATATAACAAAGTTTAAAAACTTTTTGACACTAAAGGAAACAAAATAAAATAAAGATATTGTTTTGAGCTTTTGATGTATACCTTGGCATTTGGAAGTAACATGAATCGGAATTGCACTAGTATAATCAATTTCCGACACATCAGCTGAAAAATTATTCTCGTTGTCTGTGGTGGTCGATTTTGTTGGGGAAGCAAACAAATTATCAGGAAGTGCGGGCTCTAAGCTGAGTTTTGCACGATAAATACACAATTATAAGTCATAACACGCGATAAAAATAAAAACTTGCATAACAATAAGAACTCAAAATCAAACCTTTCATTCTTGGGGGTTTCCACATTGGGATCAGATTCAAGTTCTTCTTTTGCGACGTCGCATGTTTTAGATCGATTGTTACCTCCGGAAACATGTTCTTCGTTGATGTAACCATCAGACGGAAACACAAGATTTTGGTGTATATGAGTTGGTAACGAAACGGATAAACTCCTTTGAAACTGATGGTTTTTCATGTCGGTAAGTTGCAGATTCATCAATCTTCTATCTTGAAACTCGATTGCTTGTTGTAGTTCTTGCTCCTCTATTTTTCTTCGTATCATCATCTCATGATTAAACATTCGAGCACCTATAATGATTAAAAAAAATTGAAGATCAAACACACAAAATTTGAAATAAGTAAGATCAAAATGTTTATGTTTACACTCACCAAATGGTATATGATCGAACGGTTCAGCGGATTCGAGTGCGGTTGGACTCAAACAACTGGAAAAATCGCCTCTTTCAATTTGTTGCTGATGCTTCCTACACAAAATATGCAATTTATTAACAAATTTAAGACGAATAATCAAATATGTTTTTAAAAGAAATCGAAAATATTCATTCATACTTGTCGGGTATTTTTCCCTTTTCTTTATATGGCTTAACGAGCACCCGTGAATCACAAACAAAGTGCGGGTTTCCCTTTGCCAAAATTGCTTTAACAGTCTCGGGAAGCATAAACGTAACAAACCCGAACATCCGTTTTTGCTGATACGGGATCCTCACATCTTGAACCGGTCCAAACATGCTTAATAAACATTCAAAAAATCTCTTATAAACGGAAAAAAACAATCAAATCAAAATAACACAGTTGCGAATCAAATCATTAACTACCTGAAGTAATTCGAAACGTCTTCCTCTTTAAAAGTACTATCGGCCGGAAAAGTTAAATAAATCTGTCGCGAACTCGAATTCGAGTTCCCGAAACCCATTGATCCAAAATCATTTCGGTCAGGTCGACACCGACCGAATTTGTGAAACTCATCACCCATCATCAATGCAGCTGCTGCTGCTGATCTACATACACATAAACTTTCATAAATTCAAATTGCTGTGAAAATACAAACATAAAGAACATAATTACAATCATCTTTCACATGTACAACATAACACAACAAAAACTTTATCAAGAAACAGTGAAACACCAAAGCAAAGACCAAAGATCAAAGATTCCCTTTTTTTAATCTTTTTCATACATTAAAAAACCAAGTATAACATACAACAAATAATTTAAAAAAAAATCATGACGTTCCAAGTTCCAACATATTCAAAACCAGAAAGTTTCATAACATAGATTATCAAGAAACACAAGCAAAGATCAAAGATTCCCTTTTTTTTCCATAATAAACTTAAAAAACCAATTATAACATATAGTTAAGAAATAAAAAACAAAAAAAAACCATGATGTTCCAACAAATTCAAAACCAGAAGTTAAAGAATAATAAATAAAATTTCATTAACATAACTTATCAAGAAATACAATCAAAGATCAAAGATTACTTTATAAATCTTTTTTCATACACTTACAAAAAAACAATTATATTTCATACACTTAAAAGAAACAACCATAACATAATACTAAAATATCAAAAAAAAAAAATCACAATGTTCCAACATATTCAAAACCAGAAGTTAAAGAACATTTTATAAAGTTTCCTAACATAATTGATCAAGAAACAAAAACAAAGATCAAAGATTCCCTTTTTTTAATCTCTTTCCATACACTTCAAAAACAATCAAAACATATAACTAGAAAAAATTAAAGTGTTCCAAGTTCCAACATGTTCAAAACCATATTCAAAGCCAGAAGTTAAAACTTAAAACCACTAAATAAAGTTCCATAAAATAATTAATCAACAAACACAAAACAAGGATCAAAGATTCCCCTTTTTAAAACCTTTTATATACATTATAAAAACTAATTATACCACATGATTAAAAAAAACAGTGATGATGTTTCAACATTCCAAAATATGCAAAACCAGAAGCTAAAGAACAATGAATAAAGTCACAACCTTTATCACATAACAATAAAAAGATAAAGCATATATATATTATTATTTACCTAGGATTCTCATTCACAAAGTTCATGCACCTATTCAACTGAAAAGGATGGCCCATAACTCCAAATCTTTGTTGCTGCTGCTGCTGCTGCTGTTGTTGTTGATGTTGTTGTATAACCTTAAACCTTATCAAATCTTCAAAAACATCCATTTTTCCACTAGGAGAACCACCACCACCACAACCACTAAACCCTAATTCATCAACAAACCCACCATTATTATTATTATTACCATTACCATGAACAAACTTACACAAACTCCCATTTTTACAAAACCCTTTTGCATAATACATGCAAGGCCTCCACCCACCGCCGCTGACGTCACCGTACCCTCCGCTGACGTCATCGCCCCCATTCCCACAGAACCCACCACCGGAAATGTAAACGTCGTTGACTGAGCAGCTTCTTCTGTGTAAATGATGATGGTGGTGGGTGACGTCACCGTACTCTCCGCTGACGTCATCGCCCCAGTTTGAAAAACCGCCGTTTAAATCGGCGGTTTGGGGGTCGTCAAACAACGGAGGATGATCTTGGACAACTTGGGGGATGTTAACGGAAGTTACAGAGGCGTAATCTTCGTTACAGTCGTTGAAGTTTGAGAAAAATGAGGAGCCAGATGAGCCGCCACCGTTCACCACGGCGGCGTAACTCGCCGGCCGGGGGCTACGGTGGTCGGAGACCGACCAGGGAGAGCTAGGGGAAGAAGGGTTTGTGTGGTGAAACCCATTGTTATTCGGAACGATGATTTGAGGGTTTGCAGATGAGGTGTTCGACGAAATGTCTAAGAAAGATTTAGCTTTTTTTATAACGGAAACGAGATGGTTTTCAGGGCCAAAAGCGAGCCTAATCATCTCATTATCACCTTGATCTTGAATAAGAATGTAACCCATGATTTTTGAAGCGTGTTCCGGGTCTAATTTCTGGATTCTTGACATCACCATTTTAGTAGCTTCAACTGTATCCATGGTGGAAAAAGATAGAAACTTTTTTTGGGTGTATGTTTCTCTCTCTAGAAAAAGAAAAGTGGGTTAGAGAGAGAGGAGAAAAGGGTGGGATTTTTTGAACTGAGAGTAAAAAGTTTAGTTACAGAGAGAGATATAGAGAGATAGAGTGAGAGATAGAGAGAGAGAAAAAATGTTGAACGGTTCGTCTTGTTTTTTGGGATAAAAGAGAGAGAGAAGATGGGAAGATGTACAAGTGGTGATGCATGGTGTACAAGTGGTGTGATAGAATTGATGCTTTGCTGGAACCCATGTAGACAATGGTATGGGTCAAAGGAGGATTTGGTGTTGGGTTTGTAAGTATAGGGTTTGGTGATTTGGGGAAGATGAAGGAAATGGGATAGGTTGTGTTATGTGTGTGTTATGTGTGACTATGTGTGTGATGTGGGGTGGGATGATATCATGTGTTTTATAATCCTTTGTATGTAATCATTTAAAATAACATGTTTCATATGTTTTGTTAAGACCATGCGTAATGGGGCGTTTTTTTTTTTAAATTTTGCCCGAAAACGCCCTATAACGCCCCCACCCCCATTACATGGGCGTTATAAGGCGTTATAAATTGAAAATTTGCATTATGGCGTTTTAAAAATAACGCTTAAGTGGGCAAATGGATATTGGTTTTGGCCAATGGGGAGAGGTCAAATCTTTGACTAACCAATGAGCAATTACTTGCTTTTTTTTTTTTTTTTTTAATGATTGGTAGGGGCATTATGGGGCATTATACCCACTACACCACTTTTGCTATAATGCCCCCTTGCTGACTAGGACGCCACGTGTCGTATAATGCCCCATGGTGGGGGCATTATAACCTTCTACCACTACGCATGGTCTAATAATTTAAAATTTAATCAAGTATTAGGTTATGTATCCGTATATTATACAGATTGAAATATCACACGTAAGTAAAAGATGATAATTACCATAAAAAATTGTTTATCTGTTATTAGAAAAATGTTAATTTCTTTAAAATTTGAAGAAAAATAATATAAATAAGTTAAACTTACAATTTAGACAACTTGAATTATGAATAATTTGAAACGGAAAACTACACATGATGCTAATACGCTTAAAACTTAGACCGGTGGGTGTGGGCGAGGGTTTTGGGCGTTTTGGCCCCTTAACGTCAGGTGTTCCGCCCGGGTTGACGTTTTGGTCAGCGTTGCCCACTTGGCGTGGAGATTCTGCCTGGCAGGGGGTGGGGCGACATGGCGGGCTGTGGTTGGTTGGTTCAATGTAGGTTTTTTTTTTATTTTCTTTGTAGTTTTTTTAATAATTCCACATGGCTGCTCACGCTCAGCTAAGCGACGCCCCACCACACCCCTATTTTTTTAGTATTAGCTCTTAAATCCCACCCTCGTCACGTCACGTGTCGAGCAATGCCCCCAACTCAAGCCCCTCTACACCCAGCCTTAACATTAGTTACAACACATATTTTCATTAATAGGTTTCATGCTGATATCATTTTTTATATTATGTGCGAGGAATGGTAAATTTTATTTTTTTAAGTTATCACATGATTTTATACTAAGGTTTAAGAATTTTATTCCATTGGTTTTTTCTTTAGGTTGCTATACCAAGTGACGGTATCGTATCATAACGAATCAAACTAATACCGATTGAAGTTGAATTCCTACCGCATTGTGCGAGGGAATCCACTATTTATAACTTTAAATTATATACTCCCTCCGTCCCATATTAATTGTCCAATTTTGACTTACCAAGTCTTTTTCTTTCAACTTTGACCGTAGATATTTTTTTTGTGTGTTACGTAACACTTGATATAAAATATATGAATGAATTGGATTTACGGTGGTAAGATTGTATTCCTTTAAAGGAAAGGGATTATTACATTTATCTCTAAGATATTTACGGTCAAAATTGAAAGAAAAAGACTTGAAAAGTCAAAATTGGACAATTAATATGGGACGGAGGGAGTATTTGTTACTGTTAAACTCAATGAGCTATGTAAATATCTTCTACAATAATGAAAAATAACTTATATATATGATTGATTGTAAATTAAATTACAGCCATAAGTTATATGGAATCTAGTAACTATATAAAATTAATTCAAATTCAAATATGTATATTCGTTAATTCTCTAATCTTTAATAGCTATATTAAGCAATAATATATTTTGTGTGTTTGTGTATATATGTATATATATATTAGAATTAGATTAGACTCGTGCGAATTAGATCAATATCATTAGAATTAGATTGGGCTCATGCAAATTAGATCAATATCCTTATGTTATATATTAATTAATTAATAATATTGGAATTATTAGATGAAGGTTTAGGATCCTGTAAAAAGATGAAATTTGTGAGAAAGAAATAACATGATGAGAACGCATGTCATTATTTAATTTATTAAGATAAGGGCAAATAAGTAATTTAATAAAAAAACTTAATTAAATATAAAATTAAAAAACTCACATGCAATGCACATGCAAGTTCCCTCGTCTTTTTTAAACGTCAATAACTTTTTATACGTATTTTTAAAAAAAAATTAAACCATAATAATGAGTGTTTTTTTATCTTTAATATAAGTACCATATTGCTATACTTATATAGAGAAAAAAATTACGTTTCAATCGGATGTTTTATTCCCTGGTGTTTTCTCTATGTTTTTAAATTGTATAGTGATTCAAGGCGTTGTGTTTTACAGTAAAACACCATAACATATATAAGACACCATAACATTGCAAATATCATTTACATTCAGGGGCTGTTTGGCTAAGCTTGTTTTTTTTACTTATTTGCTTATTTGAAAAGCAAATAAGTCATAATGGAATGACTTATTTACTTATTCCTCTCACATAATAAGCTAACCCAAACACCTTTTAACTTTTCAAAAAGTAAATAAGTCACTAAAATAAGCTTAGCCAAACAGCCCCTCAATCTTTCAGTCTTGTTTTCTATGATGTTTTATTTTAGGAATTCAAAACAGATTATGGTGTCTTGTAAAATAAAACACCATAGAAAACAAGATTGAATGTAAATGATATTTGCAATGTTATGGTGTCTTATATACGTTCATGGTGTTTTACCGTAAAACACAACGCCTTGAATCACTATACAATTAAAACAACATAGACAAAACATCATGGACTAAAACATATGATTGAAGCGTAATTTTTTTTCTCTATATAAATATAGCAATATAGTACACGTATTAAAGATTAAAAAAACACTCGTTATTATAGTATAATTTTTTTTTGAAAAAAAAAGTTACATATAAAAAGTTATTGACGTTTAAAAAAGACGGGGGAACTTGCATGTGCATTATATGTGGGTTTTTGAATTTAAAAATGTTAAATTTACCTTTATACCCTTAATATAGAAAATTAATTATTTTAATGGTTAACACTATTTACAATTTTGTCATTATAATCTCAACTATTAGATTACATATCAAAGGGTGTAGATTATAGGGATGGCAATGGGTCGGGTTTGGGACGGGTTTAGGTAATCCCAAACCCAAACCTGGTTAGATATGCTTGTCCCAAACCCGTCTCAAAACCCGTCGGGTTTCTAGCGGGTAAATACCCATCGGGTATCGGGTATACCCGCGGGTTTCGGGTAAACCCGTTAATTTAAAAAGATTACTCGTTGGGTATACTCATCTCAAAACCCATTGGGTATCTATCGGGTAACTATTAACCGGTTACATTTTGTATTGGTATTATAAAAATATATATCAAATAACTACAATGTATACGGAATATAATACCTATATGCGTAAAAAATGGATGTATCATATATATACATATTTAATAATATAAAAGAAATTATATCGGGTATACAATCGGGTAAACGGGTATACTTTATCGGGTAATTGGGTCGGGTAAACGGGTATATCACTAAATCCCAAACCCGCGAAAAAAATAAAAACTATTCCCAAACCCGTCCCAAACCCGATTAACCGACCCCAAACTCGTCCCAAATATGTCGGGTTTCGGGTTTACCCAGCAGGTTCGGGTTTGATTGCCATCCCTAGTAGATTACTTTCCTACACTTCTCACAAAACATACTATTTTTACAATAACCCTACCCATTAGATAATATTATTTATGTTATAATAATAATAATAATAATAATAATGATAATAATAATTAATAACAAAAGAACTACATTATTAAAAGAGAAAATATACATGACATTTAGTGGAATTTTTTTAAGTATAGATTTTGAAATTAGAATAAACTGTCAAAATGGTCCCTGAGGTTTGGTCACTTTTGTTACTTTAGTCCAAAATTCAAATCTTTTGAATTTGGGTCCCTGTAGTTTCAATTTTGTTGTCATTTTCATCAAAAATCAAAATTTGGTTAGATTTTTCAAGTAACATTTAACTTTTTTTTTGTTTTTTTCCTCCTTTTTAATAAGGGCAAAATGGTCTTTTAATGTTTTATTATAACAAATTAAAAAATCTGACAATTTTGCCATTCATCAAAGGGAGGGAAAAGGCAAAAAAAACAAGATGCTAAATGAAAATTTTGACCAGATTTTGTTTTTGAATGAAAATGACAACAAAATGGAAACCATAGAGACCCAGATCCAAAATTTTGGGTTTTGAACTAAAGTGACCAAACTTCAGAGACCATTTTAACAGTTTACTCTTGAAATTATTAAAAGTAGCAAATATGTTGTTCTACATTCATGTTTGAATTCTTAGCTATAATTTAATTAAAAATACTTTTATCTCTAAAATTCGTTTGTTTTTTTAAACTCTAAAATTCGTTTGTTTTTTAAAACATTATGTTTTTTTTAAAACATTATACGTTGGGTAAATTACACTTTTCGTTCTTTATGTTTGTATCGGATTGCAATGAATGACCTTTAACTTCAATAATTACAGTTGTAGTCCTTTATTAGTAGAACTCATTACATCTTACGTCCTTTAGTACTAACCTGGTCAAAATTTTCAGTTAAGTATGTCATGTGCCTTGCACATGAGGGTAGGTTGGTAATTTTACTCTAAAATTAAATTAATTAAAATTATAAAAAATCAAATGCATGGATGATTAGATTCAAAAGCCCCAATGGGCCCACACAACAATAACGCTTTCCATACTTTTGCCCTTCTTCTTCCTCCAACCAAGAATCCTGCTACCAACAAATATTCCGCCGGAAATATTTTGTATAGCTGTCGTACTCGCGTTCGTCTTCTTCACGCAGCGATTCTAATTCAGGTAGCGATAATTGTAAGTTTATTCTGGTTAATCTATGTGTTTTATATATGTAGTGAGGTGTTTATATTGTTCTGGATGGAATCGGAACTGGCATCTCGTTCTACCATCATCGTCTTCCTCTAAATCTTGTCACAGCAGCCACGATCTACTTAATTTGAAACCCACCGACGGTTACCATGGTTGCGATTTTACAGATTTGTGTACAAATTTGTAGAAAAATAGTGGATACAGGAAGGATTGAGGGGTTATACGATTAAGGTTTCTAATGATTAGGATTTTGTGGTTTCTGGCGGTGGTGGTTGTAAAGATGCTGGTGGTTCTCGTTGTTACCAGAGGTTGGGGAGGTGACGAGGGCTGGTGGTGGTGGGCTGGTAGTGGAGAAAAGCTAAAGATGGGGAACTGATAGAGAAAGAGAAGAGAGTTGAGAGAGAGGGTGTATTCATTTATATATATTTTTTTAATTAATTTAATTTTAGAGTAAAATTACCAACTTACCCTCATGTGCTAGGCACATGTCATACTTAACTGAAAATTTTGACAAGGTTAGTGCTAAAGAGCGTAAAGTGTAATGAGTTTTACAAATAAAGAACTGTTACTGTAATTATTGAAGTTAAAGGTCATCCATTGCAATCAAATACAAACATAAAGGACGAAAAGTGTAATTTACCCTTATACGTTTGATTCCTTGTATTTACATTTATTCAGTCAAATAATACATGGATCTTTTATTGTTTTTCTCTTTTACTCACAAAAATATAAGTAGTATATTTTTGGATGAGTGGAAGTTAAGGGGGAAAATAATAAATAATTAATATATAAATTACTAAAGACGTGCATGAGGAATCAAATGTGTGGATTTTAAAAGGTATACACATTTTAAGAATAAAATTTTTTCTAGCTTAATTTACAAGGATAAAATGATGATTCAAATGTGAATACTATCATGGGTTGGCTAAACATGCTCTTTATTGATTTTTCATCATATGCCCTCTCTCAAGTCATCAATTTAAGGTGATCTTTTTGTCTTTTAGTTCGAAAAAGATGGAATATTAGGTGTTCTTTGTTTTTCAGAGGTAAAACGTCTGCAGTCTGCGGACCACATCTGTAGACATCTGTAGCTGAAAATGTGGACCAAACCTCTGCAGTATGCATGAAGAAGACTGTTTGTTTTTTAACTTCTGCAAGCTAGACATTGAGAAGAACTATTGCAAAACCTGACATCAGAATCAACACATAACCTCTTTCCTAGTATCGAATCTTCAATAGGAACCGATAATTCTTCCCAATCTTAAACCACTTGATTTAAACACAATCATATCAATTCGTACCAAATAGCTAACATAATCTATTCAACTTGCTCGGTGCTGCAACAAACCTAATAAAAACTGTAAACCTAATTTAAAAAAATAGAGACTCAAATCATTCAAATCACAAACACTCTCAACAACTAATCCTCTGAAATGCATAAGCTAAAATTGATCAATCTATCATGATGTTAATATAAAACTAGAAACCTAATTTAAACAGAGACTCAATTCATTCAAAGCATGAACATGAAATCCAAAAATCAATCCGTCTGAAATGTATAAACTAACATTAATCAAACTTTCATCATATAGAAGATTAGAAGTAAATCAAAACTCAAATCATTCAAAGTACGCACATGAAATTCAACAATTAATCCTCCAAAATGGGAATAAAATATAACAAAACCTAACATCAGAAACACCTCAAAACCCCCATCTCAAAGCCGAAGCTTCGAGAAGAACCACCGGTTCTTCTCGGTCTTAAACCTCTCCTCTAACCTCGCTTTCGTCTTTTTACACACGGTCACCTTCTTATCACGTGACTGCAACACATCAACCTTAACAACATCCTTCAGATCCACATCGAGCGTGTATCTCGTTGGCATGATGTGGTTGTAGTTCACGAGCTTGGTGTCGGTTGTGTGGTGTCGACGGAGGTGGAGGTTGACGACAGAAAAAAAGCCGGAAATTGAATATAAATACGAATATATAGTGGAGGTCGACGACGGAGAAGGTGGAGGGGTCGACGGAGATGTGGGGGTGGCGGAGGAGGTGGAGGTGGAGGTGTCGTCGTCGGCTGGAGAAGAAGGATGCTAGGGTTTTTAAGATAGTGGTTTGAAAGAGCATAAAGGATAAGAGAAGAAGAGCCTTGAAGATGTGAGGCCAGGTCTGCGCGAGGAAGAGGTATAGAAGAGCTTTTTTATTAAAATCACTTCCCAAAAAACAAACACGCTGCAAACTCAAACCTTTGCGCGTGGTCTGCGTGGGGCAGACATAAGAGGTTATGAAGTGATTTTCACAAAAAAACAAACACCCCCTTAATGATTTGGCAACTAAAGATAACCATATCGGTAGAACTAGTTTTTTGATTGTATCCCCTATATGATGCGTTTAGCAGAACGCCTTATTCTTTTAGAGTTATTCGCTTTTAGTTCGAAAAAGATGGAATATTAATGATTGGGCAACTAAAGATATGGGTAGAACTAGTTTTTTGATTGCATCCCCTATATGACGCGTTTAGCAGAACGCCTTATTCTTTTAGAGTTATAGCTGTTAAAACCCACCAAACAACTTAAATCGAAGCAAATCGACTAATTTGATCGTTTTTTTTAACGGCAAATTTAGATCACTGACGGGCCACTATAATATCATTGTGCCCCAGCAGTACCACCCGATCATATCCATCTCCACTAGGCAATGCCTTTACACCAATTCAGGAGGAAACCTAATAAATATGGGAAAAACCCCCCTTGTGGGAATCGAACCCATGACCTATTGGTCCCAAAGCCTTATCTTACCCAAATATGCCACTAGGCTATAAAGCCATGGGCATTTAACTTATAACCAGCCATTTAAATTTTGATTATTTATATATATCGTTTAATCTCTTGAGTATGATCATGAATCGTATTTCTTATTTTAAATATTTAATATAAAGTGATAATTTTAAAAAACGGTAAAAACCACCAAACCAATAAAGTTGGTTTTTAAGCTAACCCGCCCAACTCATTCGGTTTCGTTTGTCCTTCCTCAAACCATAGTTCGCAGTTCAGCCCAAAATTTTCGTCAAACTCGACCAAAGCAACTATGAAAAGCCCTAGTCGTGATTATAGATAATACACTAACAATAAATGTTTGTTGATTTTTCATAGCAATGTTAGAAATATAAATAAATAACAAAAAACGATTAGCGGGAAGGTGACCTGCAAAGTTGATGATTACGTCATATACACACCTATGGGAAAACCAAACACCACTTGTAATCTATTCATAATCAATAAAACACCAAAAGAACACAAGGCTCGGTTCACAAACATCTAATATTTTCACATGTTGTCCTGAGAACATTTGCATCAAAGTTGCAAAAGACAATTGACTCTAGGAATGATGTTCATTCAAATGCAGTCGAAGCGATTACGCGAGACTTCCATTTAAATGTTTGTTGATGTGGTTGATTTTACATTTTTAACGACAAACTAACATGCTCCTAGTCTACTATACTATTAACCACTAATACTTGTACCTTGGAGGATTTGAATCCTCCATATCTAGGAAAAAGGAAGACATCAACCACCACACCATGTCTTGTAGGAACCATTCGTTTTACGTAATTACATGAAATGTGTTACTATGTCTAAAATAACATGTATCTTGCAAACTTTTTTTTTATTATTATTCAAAATAATTGATGTGCTAAAAGTAGTTTAATTAAACTCGACCAAACTACTAACCAACAAGCGAACCGATCGACTCTAGTAAAGCTAAGTAAGTCCAAAAATCGAACCCACATGACTCAACTTAACTACGTTAACTAACTTATCTAAGCTGACACTGACACGACTCTAACTGTTTTTATATTTGATTGGGGGGGGGGGGGGTTCTAAATATCCTAAATTTGCGATTTAAATTAAATTAATTAACTATATTAATTAGACACGAACTAACTTGGGGTTTACTCAGATGATGGAAAAGACTACCTAGACTGGAATCCTGGATTGTACTAGTAGCGATTTATTAGGATGTTAATTATTATGGAACCGAGATCGTTTAATGCTAAACCTATCGAGACACCGAACAAGACCCCCGACCCTTCTTAGGAAGACACTTATGGAGATCTAAAGGCTGTTATGGACACCGGTTAGTCTAAACTCCCTCACGGGTTATCTAAGTTGTTTACGAAAGTATCCTAATTCTATCTACTCCCTCACGGGTTATAAACCTAGGATAAACTTGGGTTCTCAATTTAACTTGTTAGACAACATTCAATAGGTAAACTAGTTCAGACTCCTCACGAAGATTCTACCTAGCAATTTACTGACTTAGACCTAACAATAATCTCGCACCTCACAGCTATAAAGATTAATAGAACACTCAGATTTATCTAATTATTAATTACCGCTTCTAAGGTATATTGGCCAACTAACCCAAAAGATCACAAAGCAATATCATATTCTAACATGAACCTATTACGTGAAAGACATTCACCAAAACTCACACAAAGCAATAAACGACAATTAAACACGTCTAAGCATGCATAAACATCAAATCAATAACCAAGTTGACTACTTTCATAAACAATCCATAAAAAAATTAAATATCCATAAAAATCAAAACTTTAACAAACCATTCGTCCAATCTAGGTAGTTTAAAGTGTTTAATCTAATATGTTCCTAATTAAATAAAAAACAAGAGTGATTTCAAAGAAACGAAACATGATGAATAAGCGGAAGTAAAGAACAAGTGAACCGAATGAGTAACAAGCGACGCGGATGTTCCCACGAGCTTCCAACCTTCAATCACAGCTTCGAAAACTCCGAAAAAAGCTCCAAATTCGTCTGTTAATTCACCCAAGATCTTCCAAGTTTGTATTAGGGTCGGACTTGTCTCAACATTATGTTTATATACCTTTCCATACAATAATCCAGCACCAACACAACTCTGTTTACGACATCAACCCCTTCGCGTCACGCGAAAGGGATTTCCTCCTCTCGTCACGTAGCGCTGCGCTTAAAAACATATTTTAATTATTTAAATCCTTCACGTCACGCGACAGGACTTCCATGTTGTGGTGGTGTGACGCCACGAGGTGTTTTTCTGTAACACCCCGAAAACGGGTTCGGTAATCAAACCACGTTAATACTAAAGGTCGGGTAAAATACGGTTAGTGGTAAAACTTACCCGGTAAATATTAGGATTTAAATAAATAAACCTAATGTTAAATAAAAGTTGGGCAAATCCTTTTGAGGAAAATGAAGTGAATAAAAGGCCCGAATTAACGGGACTTAAAACAGACTGGGTCATAATTTTCCCCGAACCTATTATGTTAACTAGGAATGTCTAACCTAGTAAATAAGAGGGAATATTGTTTAAACTAAAGGAGTTGTGATCTACTTGATAACTAACCAAACACGAGGGGCCAAAGATGGATAAAATGAAAGCTTAATTATAAACGAAAAAAAAAAAACCCACACACAGGGGCGTGCGTATGATCGACCAGAAGAAAGCTCCATGGGAGCCCAACCCTAGTTCTTGCTAAATCTCTCAAATTGAAGGTCCAAATCAGTTCCAAATCAAAATCCGAGCACGTATTAGTGATCTCCACTGAAAAAGGAGTCACAAGGTATGTAAATTTCATGAGAAATCTCTAGTTAAATTTCTGAGTAAACCTAGAGAATTCAAAAATTGTTGATGCATGCTTGTTATATGGATGAAATAGGAACATTGTAGTGTTTAGGAGTAAACCCTAGACAAGTATATGTTGAAATCGTGCCTAATTCTAGTGAAATCCATGAACACCAGTGAAGGTGATTGTTGTTAGGGTTTTTGATTGCTAAAGATAGTGTTATAATGTCATAAACATGTTTTAGTTGAAAGCAGAATTCAAACAGCTTCTGATCAGAATTTACAGCCGACTTGTATTGGCTATAACGTGGATAAAACGTGACAAAAACATGTGTTTCTTGAGTCTAAAATGTAATTCTAGGAAATATCTTTAAAACCCCACTGGAATCGCATTTTTTCGACGAAAATTGAGCGTTTTATGAATTTTTCCGTATCAAAGGTTCAAGCTGCGTTTTCTGGCAGAATTTGCAGCCCATTACGAATGTCATAACTCAATTTAGGAATTGAGTTATGATCTCAAATTCTTACTGTAGAAAGTATTAAGTGATTAAAAGAATCGCCAATTGGAATTTCGTTAATCGGATAAACGAGGAATTTTAAATGAATTTTTCCGTAAGCTGCAGTCAGAAGTGACGAATCTGATTGCAGTAGTAAATGAATTTTTACGAGTTTTTGGTAAAGAGTTAGATCTTGAAATTTTAACACAACGTCTAACCCTCCGAGTGGTACACCACATAAAAAAATCATAATTTTTGAAGACTTGTAAACAGGTTAAATAGGTCACCAAAAACAGCCTATTTTCAGTGATACGAAACTCGATTGTTGATGTTATAAATTATGCCCACAATGTTCATATGTTGAAACTATGAATGAAACGCGTAATTTCCTAATTAATTTAATTAGGGGTGATACGTGATAATACGGAATCTAATCATAATGTAGATTTTAGTTAATTTCACATATCATATGATTAGAGATAGTTAACTAGTAGAAAGTTAAAATTAACCAATGACGAAGTCGAATAATGATTTCGACATAGAAAATACGTAAGGTGGAATAGTCGTATTTGTTAATGACTAATCTAACCACCTTGTGAATGATGATGTTAGTTTGACGCTAAACGAGCTAGGTGGAAGCTTGAGGACGAAGCGGGTCAAACAAATCAATAAGGAAAAGTAAGGCATAGTTTGGATGCGAGGTAAGATAAGCTTACACCCCCTCTTTAGATTACAATACACTTATTTGTAAGTATAGATTTTGAATTATGATTAAATATTTGAGATACTATGTTTCGGCACAATACAATGTAAGTCGGAATAAAGAAAAATGGTAAGAAACCAAAAACTATGGTAAAAAGGGTAAAAATGGAAGACTAGTCGGGTGGAGACTAACTAATAAGAAATATTGAACATCACGTTATTGGGTGAACCGTAAGGGGTAGAAGTGGCTAATTAATAATTTGTACATCAGTCGACGGATAGATAAAAGAGTTGAAAAGACAACCCTTTTGGTGTAAGTCTTAACGGGTCAAATAATTTAAGGAATGTCTTTTAAGCAATAAGAACCCACGGTGTAAATTGGAATAGGTTTAAGGGGCAAGATGGTATTAAACTACCATTATATATTGATAAATGGTCATTTCGACTAAATGGGTCAAATGGTGTGTTAATACCATTTGGCAATAATATAACTTACGACCGCTTGTTGAGTTTTGTGATCACAGGAAATAACACATGTTTTCGTTGCTTTAACTAGAAAGATTTAAAGCAAAAGTTATGTAAACGGGTCAATGCTATGACCCGAGCCAGGTACGCGTAATTAGAATTGTGGTTATAGAAAAATGATATTTTGGTCAAATAATTGGTAGGAGTTCTTCGTCGTAAGAATGAGGAACTAAAATTGACCAAAAAGTCCTTCATTGGTAGATTGGGCAAACGATCCATATGGGTTGTATAGGAATTAGTATTAAGATTTCAAAATAAAAGTAGATACTTTGATGTAATAAAATGATGGATGAAGGGAGAGTGAAATTTAAAGTAAATGGTAAATCTCTCTAACGGGTCAAAAGTGTTAAAAAGGGATTTCAAGCCGAGAGCTTGAAATCTGAGTTTTTGAACTAGTTGAATGTCAGGTTTTAACTCCATAAGATGGAGAATTAAATTTCGAAAGCATAGGAAAAAGAATCGCCTAAAACGGACTAGTAGATAAAAAGTTATGCCCGTTTAAAGTTCGATTTTTGTTGAATAATTGAGCTGGGCAGAAAATACAGGATTCAGAAACGGACCTGCTGGAAATTAGTCTCCTCCGCGACACGCGACAGGGTCTCTCAATTGGGGCGCGACACGCGACAGGTGTCGCGACTCGCGACAGATTAAAGGTTGCCTTCCGCGACACGCGGGAGGCATGATTTTGGAAATTTTATTTTTGATTATCATTATTTGATATTGGAACTTATTTATACATGTTTATAAGATGTCAAAACTAACTTTTAAGTTGGTTTTGATCATAGGTGAGTATAGCATGCATCCGGACGACGATCAAGCAATCAAGTGAACCGAACACATGTCAAATGAAGCTTCCGCAATGACTTTACTTAATTTTTGTTTTAAGTGAACTATGTAAACACTTGGAACTATATTTTGTTTACTTTAAACACGTATGAACTTTGACTTGACAAAGTTTTTAGAAAGTCAATTTTTAGTATAAAATGCGTAATTAAGGTTATAATCATGTTTAATTGAGATGGATGTTACATTTTCCAGCAAATCGTTTCCTCGATTTCCGTTCAGCTGCGTTTCACCTGGCTTTCGTTGCTTATTCCTTTTCAGCATATTTCCTGCGTTTTTCCATCTTTTCAGCAACCGAGACCTATAATATACAAAACTATCAAAAGCAACTAATTCTAAACTAAAAACCGACGAAAAACGAAACGGAATAAATATAAACTATACATGATAAATGTATGTATTTTGCAATAGATCAATAACATGTTTCATCTACTTTTATCAATGATAATACACTTATTTTCAAATATTAAAAACACCAAATATGTTTTATTCATTCAACTTCTAAGGTTTAACCGGTAAATCCAACCAAGCCATTTACACATAAACAAGTCGGGGGCTTGATCGAGTTAAGATCCTAACAGTTTGATTCATAATTCAGTTTTAATGGTGTACAATGTTTTTCTTTTGGTTTAAAACTTGGATCCAGTCATTTAATTTTTATTTTTTTGTATACTTTTTATCATGTTTCGAGCATGTAGTATTCATCATCTTTAATTATTTAATAAACCTGGTCGATTTGAGAAAGAAAATAGTTTGAATCGCCAAACCAATATAATTGGCTACTTCGGCCTTGGGCTAATTCACATAACTCGATTGGTTTAATTTGTTTTTCTTCGAAACCTTAGTTAGTGGTTCATCCTATGCTTTTTTTTTTTTAAAACCTGATTGACGTAGTCTATAAATACTCTTAGTCATGATTACAATAACGATAATGATAATGATAACGATAATGATAATAATAATAGAGGTTTGTTGATATCGATGATTTTAAATAAAAATATACACATTAATAAGAAGGTATTATGATCAAATAAATGAAAAAAAATAAATTACTTTAATCAATAACTATGAAAATACGATCGATAACAAAATACATAAAAAAAGTATTGATAATAACATATTAGTTTTTAAATAATTTACCTTCTATCGTTATCAATGAAACTGATGGATTAAATTATAGTCCGTAAAATACGTTTAGTGTTGGGGTTAAGTGTCTTAAAACTTGCAACCACAACTTTCGAAATGGGTGAAAACTTTGCACCCAGCTTTTTGGGCAGAGGAAAAGAAATTTTTACACCAAAAAAGAATAAAGAAATGACTTATTAATACACCTAAGACTTAGTTGACATATTTTATAGAAACATTGATTGCATGCAACTATGAATAAAACATGAATTTTAAGGGTAAACTCAAAATATACAAGGGGTAACCCAATGAGTATTTAGGTATGGTATTAGATATATATTGATATATATTCATTTATTCGAATCATGTTTGATATTTTTGTCATCAAGTAAGAAATTAATCCACTAATCAACTTTTTTTTTTCTAGGGCAATAAAGTTTAAAATATTAAGAAATGTATTTGAAAATCTCAACACGTATAAGATGCCTAATGGATGGTTTATTACATAGACATCCGACGGATACGTGACACGATTATGTAATTAGATATTAAGATTATCAATACCTCATTTCATTGCCATCCCTAAAAATTAGTATCTTTGGTATTCTTAGAGGATGTGTAATCCAACATTACATAATTTTTGTAATGTCACACAATTTAAATATTACTTAAATTCATATTTTTTTTTTGTATAATTTTTTTTTTTTTTAAACTCTCAAAATATATTGTTTTCATTCCAATCATCAGGGCAAATTACATAAAAATAGCAGGTAGACGAGCAACAAACTGCGCCGCCATCCCTTTCTGAATAGAAAACCCTAATCTACTAAAAACAAAGCCTCGCCCCTGAGGGGTCGAAAAGTTGCTGTGGACTACACGCTGAACTCTGGACAAGAACCGAACTGCCTCTGGCGCCAAAGAGCCAAACGTGTCAAACGCTAGGGGGACAAAGGTATGTTGATTATCCTCACAAGCTTTCGCGTGCTTTTCCACCTTCTTCGACTCTGCTTTCAGTACCGCTTGCCCCGCCACAAACCCGTTTTCCCGAAACCCAGCTAGGGGGGATACACCTGTGAGATCGACACAAGCATGTTTCCCGCCCTCCCAACCAAAAACTAGCACGTCAGCCGGGCGTAGAGTGGATCTCCCCTCCGACGGGTCTGTAAGAAAATTCACCGGTGCCTCTTTCTTTGCCGAGATCCCTGCTCGTCTGAGGATATCCATTAACGCGTCTCGAACAAAGTCATGGCGATACTTAAACCCCGGCAACTCTCTACAGTGTAACGCATGCTCCCCGTATTTATCCAGGCATGCTTTACGGCAGACTGGGCAAGTTTCATCATTCGGGAACATGGGGATCATCAAACGGTACTTAAGGATTGACCGGTACTCCACCGCTGACATACGTTGACCCAAACCTTCAATAGGAATAACAGTTAAGAAATCTTGAGCGTGAGGCCTCTGTAGGCAATCAATGACGGCTTTCTGGCGGGGGGACAAATGAAAATCTTCTTCCAAACTTTGTGCGATTCTACAACAAAGGGCATTCGCCAAATTTTTCTGTGGCTTTTTGGGGGCGGTGTCCTTGTTAGAGAAACCGCCGAGATCAAAGTTAGGTAGAGATTCATGCAAGCGTTCCAAGGCGCTGGCATAATCCGGATCAATGTTAGCAACCCCGCTGTTACGTAATATGTGGTCCTGCAACTCCCAAGATTGAGACCTGGAAGCCACGAAGGCATAGGCAGCCACATCCCGGGCCGAGAGAAGGCCCAACCCACCAAGCCGCATTGGCAAGGTCGCGATCCGCCACTGTAGTTCACCGAAAAAGGGACCCCCACATACGACAATGTCTTCTATTGCCTCCCGAAGACCTTTATCAAAACATGAAACAACTTCATCCACAAAGGGGGGCTGGCAAGTTCGCAAACCGAAAAGCAACTTTGCAACCCCCATACAAGATCTAAGCAAAAGAAGTTCGCTTTGAGGATCCCGCAACAAGGGAAGGTGCCCCATAATGTCAACAGCGCGCGTTGCCCTCTTAGCCGCTAGACCACTAATAAAACTAGAATCACGGCTGACTGCCCCTCCTAGCAGTTTGACACCTTTCTGCGGCCTCCCAATCTCACTGGGGAAAAGCCCTGGCCGGACCTTCACCCCGTTACATGTCGGCCAAAATAATTCAGTTTTTCTAATATTAAGCCGTAGCCCCAAGGCTGGACCTTCCGAACCGATGATGTCGAGAGCTTTAGCAACCTGAACAGCGTCCCCGATAATCGTCCCGTCATCCAAGTACCAAGCATGGAAGGGGAGTTTACAGTTTTCCTGCACCTGAAGCACTAAGGGGTGTAAGGCTAGGGCAAAAAGCAAAGGTCCCAAGGGATCCCCTTGCTGCACCCCCGTGAATGCCCCGATGCGGTCATTCCCCACGTATAGCCTAGCAGGCTGAGCATACAGAAACTGAACCCACGGGAATATGGAGGGGCAGTGGCTATGGACCTCGCGAAGCAAAACCGAACGGTCAACTAAGTTGAAAGCGTTGGAAAAATCAACCGTAAGCATGGCCAGTGAGCCATCTGAATGAAAAGAATTAAGAAACCTGTTAGCGCTGTGCAGCACCGCCTCCGCCCCATTGGGGACCCCCACCCCAAATTGGTAGTCCCCCAAGTATTTAACAGCTTCTTTCCCAACTTTCTTCATAGCTACTTTGGAGACTAATCTTCTCCAAATTGCCCCCACAGCAATGGGGCGAATACCATTATCAGGCTTCAACAAAGGGGTTAGGGGCGCCGAAGCAACAAAATCCGCGAGCACCTTAGGACATAACCCCCTTAGCCAAAGGTTTACCACTTCAGTGATGGCAGTAAGCAGTCCCGAGGCAGTCGCCGACCCTTCGCCGCTAAGGGCATCCAACAGGTGTTGGGCTCGGAGGCCATCTCGCCCACAAGATGTCCCTTTCGGAAAAGATTTCACACACCTGTGGACGCAGTCTTTATCTACGGATAACGCAGGTTGGGAAAGAGGGGTTGAAGGGAGGTTCGGGGGTGGCGCGAAGGGATGTTTGTCGATAAGGGCTTGCATGGTAGATTCCCCTCGGGGAGCAACCCCACTGGAACACAACACCTTAACTGCAACAGTGAAGTGACCATCACTCACTTTCCTGAGACATTGCTTGATGTTAGGGCTAACCTCCTCAGCTATCTCCCGTTGTGCCTCCCCTCCACGCACGACCTCTTCTCCACTATCGGCAAGGAGGGAATTGACCAAAATCTCAAAACCAGAGCCCTCCTTCCACAAAGCTAAGGCCCGCAGAATACTATCACATTGCAAGGACTTTCGATTACCCGACCTTCTCTCTTTCCTGGAAGACGGTTTAACCACCTTAAAGGTACAACGGGGTAAGAGCAGGAGTTTGACCCAGCTTTCAATAGTCCCAGGGGAAGCTACTACTTTATGGATGGCACCTGTCAAAGCTTGTGCAAATGCCAAACGGCAGCTTGGGGGGATGCTCTTAACAGTTCGAACCGGAAGGAAGAAAACACGTTCAAGGAGAGCAACATCTCCCGTCACTCCCTGCGAGGTCCTAAGCTCAACCATCACAGGATCTTGGGGCCTTGGGATCCCCACGACAAAATCCTCATCAGACCCGGATTTTCTAGAGAACGTGAAAACACCATCAGGATGATGACACCCCCTACTAAGTGCGTGTGTCTTCATGCACCTCCCACACAACCAATATCCAAAGACTCGCAAGGTTTCCCCAACATTTGAAAACAATTCTAAATCCTTAGAAAGTGCATCTCGAAGGGATTCTTTACGATCATCTTTAAAATGAAATTGCTGAAAATGCGCGATCAATCTGTTATACCCACAAGACCCAGGCTTGCCGTCTTTACACTCGTGGAAATTCCTGAAGGGGCATAGCCACACTCCATTGGACGAGGTGGGGCCAACATCCTCTTCAGAGGCACTGGATACCATGCTTCTACCCTTGGCAGAGCCCATAGGAAACAATCAATCAAAACCGAGAAGTGATAACAAGTCCTTCGCCTCGAGGTGAGGAGTAGGCCAGGTATCAACCCACCCAAGAAACGAAGGAGAGGGAAGCAACCTACAATTGCTCACCCTCCCAGACACCCCACCAAAGAAAGAGCTACGTCATGAGTGTGCCATTTACAGCAGATCCCAATTTAAACTTGAACAAGAATTAATCACCCAAGAACCCTAAATTGTTTCCCTTTTGCTCCAACCAATTGTAGCCAAAATTTCCCCCAAATTTCAAAGAAATCAACCAACCAAATTTCAAATGCAGATAACAGAAGTGAAGTGACTTGGCCAGCAGAGATGAGAAAAAAAATTGTTACAAGTCGCCCAACCTAAAAAAATCAGATTCATACCTGAGTTTAAATGACCAGCAGAGATGAGAAAAAATTGTTACAAGTCGCCCAACCTAAAACCCATCAAATCGCTCCCGAATTTGGCTTGAAATTGGAACCCTAAACCCTCGAATTGAAGAAGAATTAGCTCCACCAATTTGTTAAACACGTCCTCAGGATAATTGGATTTGTGTTTTAGAATGAAATATCCGTTTAAATAAGAAGATTTTGCATATTGAAAACCATAATGGAACTGTATAATTAAGTTGTTATTGACGCAAGTGAATCCACGGGTCGATTCATCGGTCAACACTTGGGCTTGAAGTATAAGAGGCTGTTTGATTTGAGGATTGGTTTAGAGACGTTATTTAGGCTTTCGAAAGAAGATTGAGTTGAAGAAGCAGGTCGGCTATGCGATGGATGGAGATTGAAGAGCCCAAGACTCAATGTCAAGATTAGTATTTATTTGTATGTTTATCTTTTATGTACTTTTTTTTTTTGTTTTTGTTAGCATGTACTTTTAGAGGGTGCGTACTGTACATTGTGTACAAGACACTATTTGCGTACAAAGTGTACGTGACCATCCTATCCATTGATTCCCTAATATCAATAACTCAAAATAAACAATGACAATTACGTAATTTAAAGGCCTATACGATTGAAAAAACAAATAAAAAGGGTATTATGTTTTTTTTTCCCGTGAACTATTCCCCCTTTGATTATCAAAAGCCTATAACCTATTCATACGGTGGTAAAAAAATTTTAAATTGCACCGTATTAATGAACATTTCATTCTCTTTAATTTGAGTATGTTATTCCTTATAGTTTTCTTAATTTTTAATAATTTTTATTTTACAAACTATAAAGTTACGTGACTGTGTAACGTTACGTTGTTATGTTCCAATTCGTAATTACGTACTAGAACATAATCATAGAATACCTAAATCACGTACCATATGTGCAAACAGAAACAAATTCTCATTGAAACACCTACATCTATAATCACGTACCAAATGATCAGTGAATACCTAAATCACGTACCAAATACTCAAAGTATACCTAAATCTAGAATTACGTATCGTGTATCATGTGTGCAAAAGCAGTAACAAATACTCAATGTGATAATCACGTACCAGTGCAAAGTAGTAACACATGCTCAATATAACACTACATTTATAATCACGTAACAAATTATATTACAGATCTAATCACGTAATAGCATAAAAACAATTAACTACTCATTATCTTGAAATATATAATTACGTAATAAGCATAATTTTAGTAAAAAAACATTATACAATCAAAAACTATAATAATGTAATTACGTACGGATACATAATCACATGAGAGTACACTTTATACATATGGTACATGATTATAGATGTAGGGTCACAATGAGCATTTGTTACTACATGCACATATGGTACGTAATTACGTACTGGAACATAATCATGTAACGTTACACAAATCACGTAACTTTATAGCGTGTAAAATAATTTTTTTTTAAATTAAGAAAACTATAGCAATCGCCAATTTAAACTAAAGAAATGAAACGCTCGTTAATACGGTGTAATTTTTTTAAACATTATCGTATGGAAAAGTTACAGTCGTTTGAAATGTTGCGTACACTTAGTATTTAGTTTCTTAGTATATCAAATTATTTGGATCATTGTCGTTGTTTCTTAGTTTTTTGTTGATTATGATAAACATTGCAAAGCTTTAAGTTTTCTAATCGAACATTTTGATTCAAACCTTTGAATTTGATCTTCGTGTTCTCGAGCCATTACAAATGTTTCTGCCATTTGCATCAAGCGGTATAAAGCTTTGGTTATTTCAAATGAATTGTGAGAAGAATAACTTATTTAACCATCATTTTTCGGTATAATTGATATACTATCAATTATAAAGTGGTAACAATCTATAATCGGAATAATTGCTACAATTAGAAAGTGTTGGTGAATAATAACAAAGAAGAATAAATGAGCTAAGCTTGACGATTCTTGACGTGAACGTGTATTTAGAAACATGAGGAGTATTGAGCATTGTATTTTTGGCATGTGAAAAATATGGATGATCTATGATGCATTACGTGTTTTTTAAACGATGGTAGATACGTCCATTAAATTACAAGGGGTTCTACATGCCACGTTCTAATAGCTCGATTCGTCATGCATATACAATTTGTAAGTATCATTGTATCATTAGTGTTTGACTTAACGTTTATTGCATAGCGCATCATACATTAATGAAAAAACATGGGTTTTTAAATATATTAATAATATGCTCAATGTAAAGAGAATAAATTTCTCAATAACTTAATTAAAAAAATAACAAAGTATATAAAAATGATGCGAGTTTATAAAAAAATAGTAAACTAGATTTAAAAAAGAAGCGTTTCCATATGTACATATGGATGACGCACTAGTTTATAGACCCGTGTATTACAAGAGGTTGTACAATATAAATGATATAATTGTATAATCACTAAAAACTCCATATAACTGATGTATCTTTATTACCTTATGACAGTTCACACAACCAACTTGAATTTATCACAAAAATCGGCCTAATTAGTAACATTGAAATACAATAACAACACGTATATTACAAATTGAATACTAAAAAACACAAATACATATATATTCTTCGTATGACTAAAATTACATATTACATTACATATAATAATATGTATATAGAAAATATTTTTTTTACTATTGTGTGTTTAAAGTTAACTTTTATTTAAAGTAAATACAAATAATTTTATTTGAATGTTATAAATTAGAGTTGTTATTCTTATTAATATTTGTTATACGGATCTTTAATTAATAATTAATTATTAGAAAATGAAAATCTAACTTAACAGTTCATATATAAGGAATAATTTATTTTCATTTTTAATAGCTAATTTATTATGTCACACATGGGTAAAAAAAGGGAAATTAATAATATTAAAATAAAATTAACTTACCATTTCCTGCTTTATAAAACAATTATTTATTTAGTGTTATGGGGATTCGAGCGGGAAAAATGGTGAGACGAAATATGATGATGGCACGCGTCCAATTTGTATTCATTTATTAAATAGTAGATTATATACAAGCAAATATAACTAAAAGTATTTAACTAAAAAATGTATATTTTTCTCAAATAAAAAACAATGAGAATTTTGAACACATTTTGAGTTACTTTCAACATTATTGTTTGCCTATATAATTATTACCCGTTTCAACATTATTGTTTGCCTATATTTATTAACGTATTTTTTCATTGGCATTTAAAAAAACACATTTTTATAGTTTCTATTAACACATTTTAACTTAATTTTAATTTTAAAAATATTAATACCACAACTTTTTATTTTAAAACGTAGGGTTAGGATATAATAGGAAGTTTATTTCACTAGGAAGGATAGGAAGCAAACATGATCGTCCAATTGCACAATTAACGGTCTAGATTAAAATCAAATTAAAAACTGTCATTTAAACACGTTCTCCGGTCATTCAAGGGTATTATCGTTAAATTCCAAATATAACCGCTGTTCAATATACACAGAAACGCTTCGAAAAAAAGTTCATTACGTTTTACACTTCCATTGAACGAACACACACATACAGAAATTTGAGAAAATCAAACTCCATTGAAGTTCATGGCGTCATCGAGAGATAATTTGAAGGTTTACCTTCGAGTTACTGAAAAGAAATCTGTATCTCAAAACCCTAAATCATCAAAGAAGCCAAAAACATCATCAGTTGAAGAAAACATCGATCAACAAGGAAATATTAGCCGAAAATCAACAATGAAACAACAAACTAGTAGAAAACGCAAAGAGATTTGTGAAAATGGTAATTTTATATATTTTTGCTTTTTAACTGTATTGAAGTTACGTTTTATGAATCGCAATAGACCTAATATACCTTATCACTTCCCAAAAATTGTTAATGAGTGATATCTTATCCCTATCTTATCATTGAAAGTGCTTAATTAGGTTTGTTATTAGAGACTGCGTTGCGTTTTATGTTAAAACTATGACCTAGGGTGCTAATGCTTTTTATGGGATTTATATATTGTGAACTAATGCGTTTTATCTTAAAAAATTAGCAGAAACAAAGAGATTATTATTATGATAATTGTAATCGAATTTTAAAACATTGCGTTTTATCTTATCTTTGTATTTGCTGAGATACATGTGTTGTTAACTATTGCGTTTTATCATAATACTGTATCAAATGCTTTTTTTTTCTTGATTAATGTGTTTTATTTTAAAATATTATAAAAAACAAAATGAGATTATGTAATGTTAATTTGCTGAGTTAATTTAATATGATGTAACGTATTACGTTTTATCTTAAAACTGTGAACTTCTGCTTTTTATCTTTATAGTGTTAGCTAATGCGTTTTATTTTAAATTTGTTAATTGAAATTGTTTCATTATTCTGTTTAAAGATAAAAAAAACAAGAGGAAAAACAAAAAAAAAGGAGAAGAAAGAAAGTGGTGATTGAATCTTCAGAAGATACAAATTCTGTTTCAAAAGATGAAAATACTAGGGGAGCTATAGTTCTGCATAGTTCTGAACAACAACAAGTAAATTCAGGTAACATAAAACGCATTAAACAAATTTCATGAAAAAAATATATGTTTCTAAAACACTTGAATGTATCAGATGATGATTTTGTTGATCTACCACCAAGAGTGAAACAGACAAAATATCAAAAGAAGGAAAAGTCAGAATCAAAACCAAAGAGATCTTTGAGGAAAGATAAAATAGAAGAACAGCCAGAAGAACAACCAGAAGAACAACCATATTATGATTACGATGGAAAAAAATTCAACATAAGATGTGCAGTCAATAATCTCACAGATTATATTGATAATTTGTCAAAAAGAGCAAAAGAAAGTTGTTAGAGAAATAGGGTTTGGTAGCATACTATCATTCAAGCTGCATTCAGTTCCACGCAAATTCGGATATTGGCTAGTAAAAAACTTTGATGCTGAAAATGATGAGATAAATACTGGAGATGAAAAGATTAAGATCACAGCTGAATTGATCCAAAAGGTATTTCAAATACCAAATGGAAAAACAAAGATTGAGGAAAAATTGAGACCAAAAGAAACTGATCTTATAATTAAATTCTGGCGCGGTCAATTCAGCAAAGATATTTTGAAGAGAATGTATGCTGCCAACTTGATTAAATATTTAAAATCAAGAAATGAGCTTGGAAGACTGTTCAAACTAAACTTCTTGGTTATATTTTTTACGGTCATGGCAGAGGCAATGCAAAGTAGTAATGTTAACCAAAGATTCTTGCCATCGATGAAAAGTGACAAAAAAACCCAGGATTTTAATTGGTGTGAATATATTCTGAATGTTTTAAGGCATACAAGAAGACAATGGCCTCGAAATGACAAGCTCTTCAATAGACCTATTGGATTGTTAGCGGTATGAAATCTGATCTTGCATTATTGCTACATATTATGCTGAATGCTTGTTTAGGCTGCTTGTTTATATTCTTTGTTTAAAATATGTTTGATTAAAACGCAATGTATATAAAGTTACAAAACGCAATGACTTGTTTATATTATTTGTTTTTTGTTTAAAACGCAACACTTATAAAGGTACAAAACGCAATGACATGTTATATGCTTTGTTCAAAATATGCTTTATTAAAACGCAATGCTTGTTTAAAACGCAATATATATAAAGTTACAAAAAAATAGTTGTGTAAGTTGTTTACAATAATTTATAATATAAAACGCAACAAAATTAGTATTGAGTATTGTTTTAAAATGCAATGATTCATACAGATTCTATATGCTTACAAAAAAACAAGGATTTGAAGATGCTGAACACACTGAAGAGTTCTCTCTAGATAAAATTGACTCTACAACATTACAAGAATTTGAAGATGAATTGGAAATTGCTGCGCTAAATAAGGGGAGAGATCTTGTAAAGGATAAAAAGAAAAAAAGAGAAAAATGTCAGAAAGAATAAACAAAAAAAGAAAGATGAGGAGGAGGATGAATTTTATGTTTATCCATCTGAATCCGACAATGAAAATGAAGAAATCTGTCAAGATGAATCTGAAGAAAAAGATGAAAACGATGTTGAAGAACAACGAGACATCCAAATCAACTCAGAAGAGATAAAAGATGGAAACACCTTACTTAAAGCTGCAATAGACTTGATTGAACAAGAGGATGCTCAAAACAGCCAACTTAAAACCAATGAAACTGAAAAAACACAAACAGAAAGTGGAGGATCATGGGGGCAATTCTTCATAAAACCATCAAAAGGAAATAAAGATAAATTGTGGGTAGACAGTCAATGCCGATTGCGTAATTTCATGCCATCACAAAATCAAAGTGCAGGTCTTTCTGACATTCATTCAACAAAAACTGGCGATGAAAATATGAAGAACATTGAAGGTAAAAATACAATGAAGAATATGTTGTGACTGCCTTCGTATTATCATCCCTAGCCTTGAGCTAGTGGTAAGATCCTTGTACACTCCATATTACTTCTATTTACAAGTTCTACAAACCATACGAATTGTTTTAAGAGTTCACTAAGGACTCACCAAAAGACATTAAATAAAACCAAGGTTTGGAAGACGTGTCTCGTCCAGGAATAAGACACCCAACCCAAACCTTAAAACCATGGATGACATCTTCATTCACAATGCAGCATGAAACTTCCAACGCCCGCCAGATCCACTTACTAATTCCCTGAAATACATGTATTTTGAAAACATCAACAAAAGTTGAGCGAGTTCATGTGTTTGTTTGTGTGATTGAGTAAACCTTTGAATGTATGTCTGTATGTATGTAAATCCTGGTATGAAAGCAATAAGGAAAATAGATCACCAATGGTTTGCAAGGCCATTGATATGTGTGAAGTGATGCAGGAAAACTCAAACCTAGCAGATTTGTCTCCGGGAATAAGACATAGTCACCACATGGGCCACCCTGGTCCTCATGGGTGTGGGCTCGCTACACCCAAATAGATCTATCACTCATGTCCCTCGGTCCTACAACGAGGATTAATGGCCTTAAGTGTTGTACCCACCACTCACATGATCAAGTAGTACCCTTCCTTAGCTAACCATACCATGTATAAAACGTTTGTAAACAGTTGTAACATGTATTTCACCCCCAAAGTTATAAAACTGAAAACAGTTAAAAGAGAAGGGGGACATGAAACTCACAGTCTTGCGTCTTCTACAATCGTAACTCGTACTTCTCCGGTGAACACGACTACATACAACGTACTAATGTCTATTAGACGAACGGGTCGTGCCTTGACTTAGTGTTAACGTTTCTGAGTTACGTTTCTTTTATGCTTCTGATATTATTCCAAGTTATATAATTTTTGTCAAAATAATTAATATTTCAACTTAAATTATATTTATTAAATTTTGGAATAATTGTTGAATAATATATATTACATAATACTTCCCAAGTATTGGTTCTTGTATTTCCTTCCCAAGGATGGGGGTATCTTATACATGTGTATTCGTATTCTTGTATTTGTATATCTTGCCATGCATTGGTGTCGTATTCCGGTGTGTATTTATACGTGTGAGAACACGTATATTATTGTATTCATTAAGTATTCATATACTTAAATTTATATTAAACCTTCCGGAATATTATTTCTAATAAAAGTCCACCAATATATATATTTCCAAAATATATATATATATTTAAGAAATATTACTTAGAAAAATTATTTGTGATTTTTCTTTTGGCAAAATATTTGTAGTTCCAAAATAATATATTTTCAAGTCTAACTTAGAAAATATATATAAACTTATTTTTATCCAAAAATAATGTATTTCAAGTTTACTCAAGAAAATATATATTTTTCCCAAAAATAACATATTTTCTAATAATTCCTAGGAAAATTTATATATTTATAGTTGTCAAAAATGCTATATTTTTCCTTTGTCAAAATATGATATAACTTTGTAATAATTGCAAAAATCATATTTTCACTTCCTTGTGTCCAAAATATTATTTACCAAAATATACTTGTGAATTTAGTTCCGGAATATTTTGTAAGTTACATTTTTTGTTTGGTTTTGCCAATATTTTGTGTGTAACTTGTATATTTATTCCTTGAGATTTTGGTAATATTTTGGATCGTAACTTTTGGTGTTTTAATGTGTTATATTATTTCAAGTCCTAAAATAATATAACTATTACACAAAATATACAAATAATCACACATATGTGTCTTTAATGTATATATATATATTCTAAATATATTTTTAGCCACTTTTATTTGTAAAAACCAACCTCCAATATTTGTATTTTGTAACCAAAATTTATGGCAAAGTTTATGTAACAATGTATGGTTTAAAATACACTTGGTTAATATTTGTTTGAAAAATATTTTTTTAAGTGTTTGTATTTTTAGAAAATTTTGCCATAGTTTCCCCTAAAAATGAAGGTTTCCATGCATTCAAGCATATCATTTTCTTTTGTGAAATCACCACAATCAATCCACAATCAACACTAAACAACTTACACTTACCAATTTTGCCAAAATCATGCTTATTCCACTAATTCATGAACTTGAAAGTTTATGAAAAGTTGTAGTAACTTGGTAGTGTGTTTAGTGGGTTTAGTTATCCTTCAAAGTGTGGTTGTTTATATAAAAACATCATTCTTGAAAGACTTAGATGTTTACAACTTGTAATCATGTTTTACTAAAATGTTTCTTCATGTAATCTTCTTGTTACACAAGTGTTTCTACACTTGTTTAACTACCAAAAATAGCGTTTGTTTATGTAAGAACCGTGATCTACTAAAACTCATATTTTAAACTTGGTTCTTTTGGAAAACCATTCATGAATCTTAGATCTATATGATTATTAACCCACTTTGATTATTATTTTTCAAGAAACCAAAGTATTCTTCTCAAGTTCATGATTTAAGTGTGGATGATCTTTCATCCTACCACATTCTCACTTTCTCATCTTGCTAAACTATGTTTCTAATCATGATCTAGCAAGATGTTATGATGATCAACATCGTTTCTACAAACAATCAAAGATCAACAAGCATACATCTCATAAACAACTTAGTTTCATCAAGATTACTTCATAAATCAAGCTTATGTTCAAGTTCCATGCTTATGTTCTTTGGTGTTCTTAATGTTCTTGATTATGATACTACTTTAACCACTCAAAATAGAAGTAATATGGAGTGTACAAGGATCTTACCACTAGCTCAAGGCTAGGGATGAATCAAGAGTATAAATCAAAGGATAAAAGCAAATAGAGAAGGTCCTTCAAGTTCCAAAGCCACCAAGCTTCCTTGTATACCTCCTAGCACCTTTGTATGATCTTGGAATGGATGAGGAAAGTTGGATGATGATGGTGGTGGTGTGGCTAGTGTTCGGCCGAGAGGGAGAGCAAGAGAGGGAGAGAGATCAAGTGTGTGAAGTGTGTGTAGAAATGAAGCTCTTGAACTCTCATATCCTACTTATAACCATGTTCTCATTTTAACTCATGTGTAATATGCTCTAAAAAGTAAAAACAAGATCCAATTTAATATAGGAATAAAATCTTGAAGGCATGGTGGTGAGGCATGGCTGGCCATAGGTGGGTGGGGGGGGGGGGGGTCTAGGTGTAGGTTTAATCCATTAGTTGCAATTTAGTTCAAATCCAAGTGTTCGCTACGTGTTTCAGTTATTAGATATTTTTAGGAGGTGGTATGATGTTCGGGGATCATAACTAGCTTGGAAACATTAAAACAATGCTTCTAGTGTAAATTTGGTGTTTCGGGTAGTGTCCGGTTGTCCGGTTAGACACTAATTCGTTAAAGTGCTAAACCTTGCAGTTTAGTGTGCTTTATGTACCCTTTTGTGATACTTTTAATTCCCGACACTTAGGAAAGCATTCAGGACCATTTAACCATGTTTCTGCATAATATTAATGTGTTTAAATGCTGATTTATGCTGAATTTTGCTAAATTCAGCACTTTGGGTGAGTTTTAGGCACTTTCCTGCACTTAAACTATCACCTAGAAAAGCGGTTTTGTGATCCTTACTTCCCTACACTCTATACTAGTGCAGTACTTAGTTTCTGTGCTAACTGTGCTTTGTGCATCATTTATGTCAATATGTTTGCATGCAATAATGATATGACATTATGCAATATGTGATGCACATGTATGTGTATGGCAGAAATCAGAGAGCAGTTAATTGTAATTCAGCACAGTCATTAAGCACTTACTCAAGATTAATTAATTGTACGGATACCTGGATTTTTTACAGTTGTCACATTCTCCCTCTGTTAAGAAAATTTCGTCCCGAAATTTTTAAGCTCTACTACTAGCTGCAGGGGTGTTAGGGAATAAATGCGGGTATTTTGCTTTCATGCGTTCTTCACGCTCCCAAGTAAACTCTGGGTCGTGACGTGCGTTCCATCGAACCTTAACAAGTTTAACACTACTCCTTCTAGTTTTGTTAACTTTCCAATCCATAACCTCAATGGGTTCTTCTGTAAAATAGAGTGTGTCATCAATGTGAACTTCGTCAGCAAGAATAACCACCGTTTCCTGGGTTGGACTCTTCTTCAGGTTGGAGACATGAAATGTATCATGAACGCCATTCAGTTCCGCAGGTAGGTCCAACTTATAAGCCACAGTGCCAATCCTTTCCAGGATTCTGAATAGTCCAATATATCGTGGGTTTAACTTACCATGCTTCCTAAAGTGTGCCACACCTTTCCAAGGTGAAACTTTCAATAGAACCATATCTCCCACTTCGAATTCCAAAGGTTTCCTTCTTTGGTCCGCATAGCTCTTTTGTCAGTCACGAGCCGCCTTAATGCGCTCTCGGATCTGCATTATCTTATCTGTCGTTTCTTGAACCAATTCACGATCAACTAGCTGTCTATCGTCCGCATCTGCCCAGCATAACGGCGATCGACACTTGCGTCCATAAAGAGCTTCAAACGGTGAAGCTTGAATGCTTGTATGGTAGCTGTTGTTATAGGAGAACTCAACCAAAGGTAGGTGAGTGTCCCAACTTCCACCCAAGTCCATTACACAAGCTCGTAACATATCTTCAAGTGTTTGAATCGTTCTCTCACTTTGACCGTCTGTCTGTGGGTGAAATGCCGTGCTCAAATTCAACTGAGAACCAAACGCTTCTTGGAAAGATTGCGAAATCCTTGACACAAACCTTCCATCTCTGTCAGATATAATTGAGATAGGCACTCCATGTCGTGCAACTATCTCCCTTAGGTACAACTCAGCTAGCTTACCAGTGTTATCCTTTTCCCTGATTGGCAAAAAGTGTGTAGATTTCGTCAAGCGGTCTATGATTACCCAAATCGTATCATGACCTCTGGGTGTCTTTGGCAACTTGGTTATAAAATCCATTGAGATTTGCTCCCATTTCCACATGGGTATCTCGGGTTGCTGTAAAAGACCTGAAGGCTTCTGATATTCGGCTTTTACCTTAGCACAGGTTAAGCACTTTCCAACATAAGTTGCAACATCACCTTTTAGACTCGGCCACCAGTAAAAATCCTTCAAATCTTGGTACATCTTATCCGATCCTGGGTGGATTAAGTACCTTGACTTATGAGCTTCATCGAAAATTACTTCTCTAAGACCACCAAAGAGGGGAACCCAAATTCTTCCCATGAAACACAATGTTCCTTCCCCATTGGGTACCAACTGTTTCTCCATCCCACGAAGATATTCGTCCACAAGATTCTCCTTCTTAAGAGCTTCCCTCTGCGCAGCACGGACGCGCAACGAGAGGTCTGTTTGTATAATCATTTCCAAAGCCCTAACCCTTATGGGCTCAATCCTCTCTTTTCGACTTAAGGCGTCTGCTACGACATTCGCCTTTCCTGGATGATATTTGATTTCGCAATCATAATCGTTTAACAGCTCCACCCATCGGCGCTGTCTCATATTAAGCTCCTTCTAATCAAATATGTGTTGTAAGCTCTTGTGATCTGTAAAGATCGTGCATCGGGTGCCATACAGATAATGTCACCAAATCTTTAATGCAAACACCACTGCGCCTAATTCCAAATCATGTGTGGTGTAGTTCTTCTCATGGACCTTTAACTGGCGCGAAGCATAAGCGATAACCTTCTGTCGCTGCATCAGCACGCATCCTAATCCCTGACGTGAGGCGTCACAGTACACCACGAAGTCCTCGGTGCCTTCGGGTAGGGATAAAATAGGTGCATCGCAAAGCTTGTTTTTGAGCAGCTGAAAAACTTCTTCTTGCTTATCTCCCCATTCGTACTTCTTATCCTTTTGAGTAAGGGAGGTTAGCGGTTGAGGGATTTTAGAAAAATCTTCAATGAATCTGCGATAATACCCAGCTAAACCTATAAACTGACGGATCTCGGTTGGCATCTTCGGATTTTCCCAATTCTTGATCGCCTCTATCTTGGTGGGATCCACATGAATTCCATCTTCGTTTACCACGTGACCAAGGAACTGAACCTCACGCAACCAGAACTCGCACTTTGAGAACTTTGCGTATAGCTTCTCTTTCTTGAGCAGTTCTAAGATGGCTCTAAGGTGTTGCTCATGCTCTTCCTTCGTTCTTGAATAAATCAAAATATCATCGATAAATACAATCGCGAATTTATCGAGATATGGCTTGCAAACTCTATTCATCAAATCGATAAACACTGCTGGCGCATTTGTCAAACCAAACGGCATCACCAGGAACTCGCAATGTCCATATCGAGTTCTAAAGGCTGTCTTCGGAATACTCTCCTCTTGAATTCGCAGCTGGTGATAACCTGATCGAAGATCGATCTTGGAGTAGTAACTTGAACCTTGAAGTTGGTCGAAAAGATCATCAATTCTTGGCAAAGGATACCGATTCTTGATGGTTAACTTGTTTAGCTCGCGGTAGTCAATGCACATACGGAAACTACCGTCCTTCTTCTTAACAAATAGTACTGGAGCTCCCCAAGGCGAGAAGCTTGGTCTAATAAACCCCTTGTCCAAAAGCTCTTGAAGTTGCGTCGACAACTCTTGCATCTCGGAAGGCGCAAGTCGATAAGGTGCCTTGGCTACAGGCGCGGCGCCTGGAACTAAGTCAATATGGAATTTGACTTGTCGTTGAGGTGGCAATCCTGGCAAGTCTTCGGGGAAGACTTCAGGGTATTCCCTCACAACTGGGATATCTTCCAGCTTCGGCTCAGCGGCTTCCTTGTCTACGACGTGTGCCAAGAAGGCAACACATCCTTTCTGTAAACATCTTCGGGCTTTCAAACAACTGATGATCCTTAGAGGCGTATCATGCTTCTCTCCATGCACTACAATCGTCTCTCCATTCGCCATCGAAATGCGAATGATCTTCTCGTGGCATACGATCTCAGCTCGGTTACTCTACAACCAATCCATTCCAACTACCACGTCAAAGCTTCCCAACTCGACTGGAAGAAGATCAAGCGTAAACTCATGCTCTCTGAGCTCTATTACACAACCTCTAATCACTTCGTTTTCCTCTACTAGCTTTCCATTAGATAGCTCTATCGAGTACGGAATATCTAGCTTACTAGCTACTAACCCAAGCATTTTCTTAAATTCTAGGGATACAAAGCTATAATCGGCACCAGTATCAAATAGTACAGATGCAAAGTGTTGGTTGATAGGGAACGTACCCGTAACTACGTTCGGATATTGGCGAGCTTCTCTAGCTCCTATGTTAAAAGACTCTCCCCTGAGTTTGGTTGTTCTTTGGGCAATCTCGCTTGAAATGCCCAACATCACCACAGTTAAAACAGCCTTGTCTATTCTCAGTACCGCCTCGATTGTTGTTTACTCCACGGTTTCCACTACCAGCTTAGTTTCCAAAACCACCACGATTTCCATTTCCTCCCTGGTTGTTTCTATTACCATCTCCGTTTCCACCACGGCTTCCGTTGCCATTTCCTCTCTGGCCATTATTCCCACTACCAGTACCAGCCCAACACGTCTCCTTCGAATGACCATTCTTTCCACAAGTTTCACACTTCCTAACTCTGCACTGGCCGGCATGATGATACTGACATGCATTACATTTGGGCAAGGTGCCCAAGTATCCTTTTCCTTTGATCTCAACCCCAGTAGCAGCACCAGTAGCAGCAACTTGTGCTTCAACTGGCGGGTTAGCGTCCTTACACTTGTTGGCATTGCTCGCACGAGTACCCTTCTTGAAGTTGGAGAATTTCTGCTTGTTCTCTCTAGACGACTCGACATGAGTCTCCTTCTTCTTTCCATCAGAGATTGAGAACTTGTTCAGCCTAATCGCTTCTTCCGTCAATGCCACGCTCAAATCAATAGCCTCAGTGATCGTTGAAGGCTTTGACGTCGTCACCATGCTCATGATTTGGGGTGCCAATCCCCAAATAAAACGCTCGATTCGCTTGAACTCCGGATCAACCATGTAGGGAACAACGCGAGATAAGTCATGGAATCTTTGCACATATTCAGTGATCTTAGGACCATCCATCTTAAGATTCCAAAATTCGGTTTCCAATTTCTGGATCTCAGCCCTTGAACAGTACTTCTTGCGCATAAGTTCTTTCATCTCGTCCCAAGTCATAGCGTATGCAGCTTCCTCTCCCAAAGTCTGAACTTGGAGGTTCCACCATGATAGCGCTCCGTCTAGGAAAAGTCCAGAAATGTAGGTGACCTGGTGCTCTGGCACACACTTGCTCATTCTCAACACAGAATCATTTTTCTCAACCTATCTAACGAAAGCTACAACACCTCCAATGCCGTCAAAGTTTAGAGGCTTGCAGTTCAGGAACTGCTTGTAGGTACAGCCATGAGGTAGGTTATTTCCTGAGGTACCTCCGCTGTGTTTAGAGCGCAAGGCCTCGTGTTGTGCTATTGCTTGTGAAATCCGTTCTTGTAGCTCAGCCTCTGTTGTGGGCAACTGGTTGTTTCTTCGAGGAGGCATCTTCTAAAGAAGATTGTATAGGTCAGGTCTTATGTATATAAGTATGTTAAGTATGTAGTACGCTTGTGTAGTAGCCTTTATCAACGCAAGCAAGCATATAACATCACATTCATGTTACCATTGTATAATTCAATAGTGTATATAATGAGAACATTGCGATTGAGCTTTCATAAATCATCGACCACGAATACAGTTACATGTTCTACAAATGTATCGTATCACATCAAAAGGGACTACCACATCACCCTTGTCCAAAATGTTTATCAATCTACAATCGTCATGTACTAAAAAAGTGGTCTCCAAAAGGCTGTGCAGGCTAGGCTCAATAGCGATACTCTCATCAAAAGCAAGCTACCTACATAAAACCAAAAACCGGCTATGCTGATGGTGGTGGAGGAGGAGGTGGAGGAACAGGAAGCAAGTTGCGCACATGCGCTAGCTCCTCCTCAAGATCATAAACGTGTCGCAACAGATAGCTGATCTACTGCTCCATAGTGAGAAATCGAACATCAAAATCTGGATAAGGCAAAAGAGGAGCAGGTGGAGTCGCAAAAGGTGACTGACATGAACAAGATGGAGGACGTGGAATCCTCTCAAGCTCCATAACTCTACGACACAAGATCTCCTGCTGAAGCTGCAATGGCAAAAGTAGCTCATCCCTCGTGTAACCAATAAAGTGGGAGGGATGGTAGGGATCAGAAACTGGCATAGTGTTCGGCGGAAACCATACGAGTGGCTTGCCTGACGGTGCAGAAGTAAAATGAGTAGTAGGTGTGTACTGAGGCATGTGAGAAAAAGCTGCTGACACGTGTGGAACATGGCTAGGCTGCTGACTAGACGGACCTTCCCCTGGACGGGGTGCGGGTATGTCCTGTAAGAAAGTGACAGGCAGGTCTGTGCGGTGAACATCGGACACAATCGAGTGAAAAGGGGCGGCATCAACAGGTGCATGTGTATGTGGGGGAGTAACAGGCTCAATAAAAGGGGGTACATCATCATCATCGTCTATCCACCCATTGCTGGTGAACGCGTATCAGGGGTCGATCTGACTAGCAAAAGCAGTAGTGTCAGCGGGTGCAGGAATCAGGTCTGGTACAAGTGGAGCAACAACAGGTATGCCAAATGGTACAGGGTCATGATCAGGTAAAGGCTCAGGTGCAGGTATCGGAACAGGAGCTGGTATCGGCTCAGGATCAGCGGGTGCATCAACAGGCTGATCGTCAGGGGCAATGTCTAGCTCAAGGTCAAGATCAAAGTCGTGTGGAGGAACAAGTGCAACAGACAGGGCCGTGTCAGTATCAGAATCAGTGGGGTAACGCTGCAATCCCAATGCATGCAAAGTGGTGGATGACACAGACTCGAAAGAATCTGGAACAGAATGATCAGAGGAAACCTCAATGATAGGAATCTCAATGAGTGGAACAATAATGACATCATTAGCTGGAACTCCGTCACCCTGGTCATCATCAGGGGGACCATCAATGAAAAGATCTACATTATCATTAGACAAGTCATCAAAAGGAAAATCCTCGAGAGGAAAGGCCGCAAGAGGCAAAGGGGCGAGGATCGCAGCCACGACGTGCTCACCATCGGGATGTCCGAGGATGAGATGGTCCTTGTCAGGAATAGGAATAAGAATGGGATCCTCGTTGGGTAAACCATCAGCATGCGGTACATCGTCGCCAAATTCGGGTAGTGCAAAAGGTTGGAAATCATCGTCGTCATCTGAAATCATCTCCGGGTCAGTCTCAGTGTCGGAGGTAAAAATCTCAGGCTCTGGGACAATCTCATTGTCCGAAACGATAGCCATGGGGTCGACAGTATCAGACAGTCCACTCTTAGACGAAGACATAGTGCCTATAACAAAACAACCACAACATATGCACATATATCAACAATCATCAATAAGCATGTAATTAATAACAATGTATTCACGTATCCTTCCTAGTCTTCCCAAACTATCCCACCCAGTCTCTCAGACTGAACTACCTAGTCTCTCAGACTAAACCTCCCAGTTTCCGAAACTGAACTACCCAGTCTCCCAGACTAAACCTCCTTGTTTCCCAAACTGAACTACCTAGCCTCTCAGACTGAACTTCCCAGTTTCCCAAACTGAACTACCCAGTCTCTCAGACTGAACCACCCAGTCTCTCAAACTGAACCACCCAGTCTCTCAGACTGAATCATGAACATAAATTTTGAAATGTGTTTCGTGTCTTTTGTTTGTAAAAATGTTTTTCTTCCTGGATCTGGGCGTTTCGTGTATGCAATGAAAGTATGTTGTGAAAACATTTTCGTGAGAGCCCTAGTGATTGTAGTCTAGACTCGAGAAGGAATCCTAGTTCGCTACAATCGAAGCTCTGATACCAAGCTGTCACACCCTTACTTTTGCGGAAGCGTGATTATGGTGTGACTTTCTTAATACCATTGCATTCAATCATAACATCCACTATATGATAAAACCATAAAATTTGTCATCCATTAAATATGTTTAAACATAACGACATTGTCTTGAAACGTAGACTTCAAACACAAGTTCTACAAACCATACGAATTGTTTTAAGAGTTCACTAAGGACTCATCAAAAGACATTAAATAAAACCAAGGTTTGGAAGACGTGTCTCTTCCAGGAATAAGACACCCAACCCAAACCTTAAAACCATGGATGACATCTTCATTCACAATGCAGCATGAAACTTCCAACGCCCGCCAGATCCACTTACTAATTCCCTGAAATACATGTATTTTGAAAACATCAACAAAAGTTGAGCGAGTTCATGTGTTTGTTTGTGTGTATGAGTAAACCTTTGAATGTATGTCTGTATGTATGTAAATCCTGGTATGAAAGCAACAAGGAAAATAGATCACCAATGGTTTGCAAGGCCATTGATATGTGTGAAGTGATGCAGGAAAACTCAAACCTAGCAGATTTGTCTCCGGGAATAAGACATAGTCACCACATGGGCCACCCTGGTCCTCATGCGTGTGGGCTCGCTACACCCAAATAGATCTATCACTCATGTCCCTCGGTCCTACAACAAGGATTAATGGCCTTAAGTGTTGTACCCACCACTCACATGATCAAGTAGTACCCTTCCTTAGCTAACCATACCATGTATAAAACGTTTGTAAACAGTTGTAACATGTATTTCACCCCCGAAGTTATAAAACTGAAAACAGTTAAAAGAGAAGGGGGACAGTTAAAAGAGAAAGGGGACATGAAACTCACAGTCTTGCGTTTTCTACAACCGTAACTCGTACTTCTCCGGTGAACACGACTACCTACAATATACTAATGTCTATTAGACGAACGGGTCGTGCCTTGACTTAGTGTTAACGTTTCTGAGTTACGTTTCTTTTATGCTTCTGATATTATTCCAAGTTAAATAATTTTTGTCAAAATAATTAATATTTCAACTTAAATTATATTTATTAAATTTTGGAATAATTGTTGAATAATATATATTACTTAATACTTCCCAAGTATTGGTTCTTGTATTTCCTTCCCAAGGATGGGGGTATCTTATACATGTGTATTCGTATTCTTGTATTTGTATATCTTGCCATGTATTGGTGTCGTATTCCAGTGTGTATTTATACGTGTGAGAATACGTATATTATTGTATTCATATACTTAAATTTATATTAAACCTTCCGGAATATTATTTCTAATAAAAGTCCACCAATATATATATTTCCAATATATATATATATATTTAAGAAATATTACTTAGAAAAATTATTTGTGATTTTTCTTTTGGCAAAATATTTGTAGTTCCAAAATAATATATTCTCAAGTCTAACTTAGAAAATATATATAAACTTATTTTTATCCAAAAATAATGTATTTCAAGTTTACTCAAGAAAATATATATTTTTCCCAAAAATAACATATTTTCTAATAATTCCAAGGAAAGTTTATATATTTATAGTTGTCAAAAATGCTATATTTTTCCTTTGTCAAAATATGATATAACTTTGTAATAATTGCAAAAATCATATTTTCACTTCCTTGTGTCCAAAATATTATTTACCAAAATATACTTGTGAATTTAGTTCCGGAATATTTTGTAAGTTACATTTTTTGTTCGGTTTTGCCAATATTTTGTGTGTAACTTGTATATTTATTCCTTGAGATTTTGGTAATATTTTGGATCGTAACTTTTGGTGTTTTAATGTGTTATATTATTTCAAGTCCTAAAATAATATAACTATTACACAAAGTATACAAATAATCACACATATGTGTCTTTAATGTATATATATATATTCTAAATATATTTTTAGCCACTTTTATTTGGAAAAACCAACCTTCAATATTTGTATTTTGTAACCAAAATTTATGGCAAAGTTTATGTAACAATGTATGGTTTAAAATACATTTGGTTAATATTTGTTTGAAAAATATTTTTCTAAGTGTTTGTATTTTTAGAAAATTTTGCCATAGTTTCCCCTAAAAATGGAGGTTTCCATGCATTCAAGCATATCATTTTCTTTTGTAAAATCACCACAATCAATCCACAATCAACACTAAACAACTTACGCTTACCAATTTTGCCAAAATCATGCTTATTCCACTAATTCATGAACTTGAAAGTTTATGAAAAGTTGTAGTAACTTGGTAGTGTGTTTAGTGGGTTTAGTTATCCTTCAAAGTGTGGTTGTTTATATAAAAACATCATTCTTGAAAGACTTAGATGTTTACAACTTGTAATCATGTTTTACAAAAATGTTTCTTCATGTAATCTTCTTGTTACACAAGTGTTTCTACACTTGTTTAACTACCAAAAATAGCGTTTGTTTATGTAAGAACCGTGATCTACTAAAACTCATATTTTAGACTTGGTTCTTTTGGAAAACCATTCATGAATCTTAGATCTATATGATTATTAACCCACTTTGATTATTATTTTTCAAGAAACCAAAGTATTCTTCTCAAGTTCATGATTTAAGTGTGGATGATCTTTCATCCTACCACATTCTCACTTTCTCATCTTGCTAAACTATGTTTCTAATCATGATCTAGCAACATGTTATGATGATCAACATCATTTCTATAAACAATCAAAGATCAACAAGCATACATCTCATAAACAACTTAGTTTCATCAAGATTACTTCATAAATCAAGCTTATGTTCAAGTTCCATGCTTATGTTCTTTAGTGTTCTTAATGTTCTTGATTATGATACTACTTTAACCACTCAAAATAGAAGTAATATGGAGTGTACAAGGATCTTACCACTAGCTCAAGGCTAGGGATGAATCAAGAGTAGAAATCAAGAGGATAAAAGCAAATAGAGAAGGTCCTTCAAGTTCCAAAGCCACCAAGCTTCCTTGTATACCTCCTAGCACCTTTTTATGATCTTGGAATGGATGAGGAAAGTTGGATGATGATGGTGGTGGTGTGGCTAGTGTTCGGCCGAGAGGGAGAGCAAGAGAGGGAGAGAGATCAAGTGTGTGAAGTGTGTGTAGAAATGAAGCTCTTGAACTCTCATATCCTACTTATAACCATGTTTTCATTTTAACTCATGTGTAATATGCTCTAAAAAGTAAAAACAAGATCCAATTTAATATAGGAATAAAATCTTGAAGGCATGGTGGTGAGGCATGGCCGGCCATAGGTGGGGGGGGGGGGGTCTAGGTGTAGGTTTAATCCATTAGTTGCAATTTAGTTCAAATCCAAGTGTTCGTTACGTGTTTCAGTTATTAGATATTTTTAGGGGGTGGTATGATGTTTGGGGATCATAACTAGTTTGGAAACATTAAAACAATGCTTCTATTGTAAATTTGGTGTTTCGGGTAGTGTCCGGTTGTCCGGTTAGACACTGATTCGTTAAAGTGCTAAACCTTGCAGTTTAGTGTGCTTTATGTACCCTTTTATGATACTTTTAATTCCCGACACTTAGGAAAGCATTCAGGACCATTTAACCATGTTTCTGCATAATATTAATGTGTTTAAATGCTGATTTATGCTGAATTTTGCTAAATTCAGCACTTTGGGTGAGTTTTAGGCCCTTTCCGGCACTTAAACTATCACCTAGAAAAGCGGTTTTGTGATCCTTACTTCCCTACACTCTATACTAGTGTAGTACTTAGTTTCTGGCTCATACTGGGTCTCAAAACACTGTCTGTCTATATGCTGAGTTTTGTCAGCATTTGCTGATTTATCCGTTTACTGTGCTAACTGTGCTTTGTGCATCATTTATGTCAATATGTTTGCTTGCAATAATGATATGACATTATGCAATATGTGATACACATGTATGTGTATGGCAGAAATCAGAAAGCAATTAATTGTAATTCAACATAGTCATTAAGCACTTAATCAATATTAATTAATTGTACGGATACCTGGATTTTTGACAGTTGTCACACCATCAAGATTTCTAAATTTGAGCCAAAATGAAGACACAGAAAATCAAATCATTTCATCTCCATTGACTGTAAAACGCAATGATGATGCTACAAAACGTAATGAAGATAACACCGTTGTAGTCCAATCCTCAAATCCAGAAAAAATCATTGAGAAAGAACCTACATCAAGTCTACAAACACGTATTGAAAACTTTTTATTGGTACATTCATCTTTTAGCGAAGAAACTCCATCATTAATGTTGGAGATAATAAAAAAAGACAGATGAAGCAGAAAAAAATCAAATAAAAAAAATTTCAAAATGACGAGGTACCATCCTTTGATTTGAAAATTTCTCAGTTGTCTTCAAATGTGGATGACAATGAAGTGGAAGATGATACTACTCACCACGCTACACAATCCGAAAATCAAACGAAATCAGAAAATAAAACAAGCGAAAAGAAGTTGAAACTTGTATTCAAATTACTGGGATACAAACAATGTTAGATAGAATTGAAGAACATAATACTGAAAAAGAAATCAGTGATCTGATTCAAAACACATCATTCCTGAACCCACAAGAAGATCCGTATAAAACACCTGCAAAACCTGTTCAGGAAGAACAACCAACAAGTGATATCAACAAAACAGAACAAATAATCACAAAGATAGTACGACTAGTTCGACAGAAAAATGTAACAGAAGTATTATGTTCACCATACTATCAAAGACAAATAGCAATGAACGAAGCAAGAACGACACTCGAAAACAACATATCGGAATATGCATTCCATGCAGAAGGAGAAATAACGTACAAAATCATTTATATACACTAACACAAAACAAAAATCAAAATATTATAATTTAATTATTTTTTTACAGGGACACTCTCTTTGAAATTAGTGATCATGTATTTCTGTCGAGATATGCTGCAGAAACAATGAGGCCAGGATTGGAAATAACAGGAGAAGTAATCAATTGTTGGGCATATATTTTGAATGAAGAAGAAAAAAGAAGATCAAAAGACAACAAAACTCCAAGATTTTTCTGTACTATTCGAATGCTGGTAAGATCTATAAAACGCAATTTGTCTATTTTATACAAATAATATATGTTTAATGAAGTTTTTTGAAGTTTGATTGAATAAAGTTATATAAATCGCAATTGTCTGTTCTATTTCTTTCATAAAACGCAATGTGTAATTTGTTTGAATGAAGTTTTATAAAACGCAACTGTATGTTTTATTACCTTCATAAAACGCAATGTGTAATTTGTTTATTGTTATGCAGGCTTTCTCATTGAATAAAAAGAAAGAAAAAATGATAGAAGAGTTCACAGAGAACATAGAAAAAATTCTTCAAGGTGCAAAGTTAAAAAGCATAAACGATTTTAAAATTACCGTTGTCCCGATTCTCCATGTAGAGCATTTCTTTGTGATCTCATTCAATCTTGAAGAGAAACAAATATTCATCATTGACAACAGTGCGAAAGAGGCCACAAATAAACAAAAATATGGTGATGTTCCTGAAAAGACAGTAAGTTTTCCGACTTATGCTTTTAAAACACAATATAAACCACCTAATCTTTTTGTTTTTTTTTCTTTGGCAGGTTACCTTAAATCTGTTGGTCATAAAAATGCAGATGATATAAAGGGCATAAAACCTGTTAGAATGCAGATGAAATGGAGGACAAAAGATAACGGCATTGACTGTGGTATATTCTGTATGCGTCATATGGAATGTTATAACGGTGAAGAAGTCGAAAAATGGGATTGTGGGTTTCATGAGGAATATGAAGAATCTGCAATTATCATGAAGGGTAAAACACATGTGAACAAGCAAACCGCACAACTTGAAGATTTAAGAAGAAAGTTTATCACAAAGATATTATTGCACGAAATCAACGAACGCAAAGATTTTGTTATTAAGGGTTCAAAGAAGGTTCGCAACCTCAGTGAAAAACTTAAAAAACATTCTTATGACATTAGTTTAGAGAGGATTAAAGAGAGGCCTGCTCTTGCTCGTTTACTTTGATTTAGAAATGCTACTTATTATAAAACGCAATATTTTGTCTTTTATTCTAATTTATCATATAACGCAATATTTTGTTGGTATATTTTGTTTAAAACATATACTTAGAGTTACAAATGCAACTTATTGTTTGTTATTTTAAAACGCAATACAATGTCTTTATTTTTCATGTATTGTCATATAACGCAATGCTTCAAGATTCGATTGATATTTTTAAAATTTGTACAATTTATCAATAAAATTTTTAAATAATATGTTTAAAAGAAATGGTACATATATATTGAAATGCTATTATGCTAAAAGGCAATATTTTATTTTATACATTTGTTTTCTTTTTGTCATATTATAAAACGCAACATTTTAATAGTATGCTATAACTCAACATTGTCCCTTTATTTGTTGTTTGACTTAAGTTATTTATTCTAAAACGCAATACAAACTGTTTTCTAATTATTCATGTCCAAACATATAACGCAATACATCTTTATAACGCAATAAATGTTTTTTTACTGTTTTTATAACGTAAAAAAAATAAAGACTTAATGACAATAATGACAATCATAAAACTACTATTTTATACTCTTTCTAAAACGCAATATTATAAAATAAGATAATAATAAATGAGGAAATGATAAGACAAAAAAAAAAAAACTGACAGCTTAATGACAAAAGAAATTGATAAGACAAAAAGCCTTAAAAAGCCTTTTGGATTCCTGATAAAATACTGTATGATTGAACAATCAATTCAAAGAAAAAACAAAAAATATAATCATTTTTATTATTACCACACTTGATATCTATCCCTCTACCAATCCATTATATAAGAACAAAAACCCAAAATTATATTCACATTCCTCATACACCAAATACCCAACCACAAACACACACAAAAACCCTAAATGGCTAATCAACAACTCTCAGTTTGGTGGGTTCAAAGAGAACATATCGTTCTTCAATTTCTTGATGGCAAAAAAATAAGATACCATTCTGTTGCGTCTGTTCTTCAAAACTGCAATGAGAATGTGTTGAGAAGGATGAACGAAATAGGAATACCACCTGCTTGTTACACAAATCAGACAGCCACACTATTCAGAATTCTACACAAAAGGTATGGAAATCCGAATCAAACTACAATTGAAGAAACCCAAGTTACATCTTGGGAGTTCATTGAGGAAACTTTCAAAATTTCAGTAACTTGGGACAATGGTGATGTGGAGATATACGACCCAAAGGACATATCTTCCAGTGAGGATATAACCTTTTTGAAGCAGTTATCTGAAATACCAATCATCAACAAACTCTGCAAGCAAATTTGCAGAGAAGCTTCAAAAGGCAGTAGTCTCACAGGTTGAACTTTGGACGGAATCTGAAAGTGATGAGGAAATCCCTAATGGAAGCTTAGGGTACTCATCTAAAGAAGAAACAAACTTTGATCCATGATGCTGATCTTGCTTGTAATTTTTATTTAATTTTGTGGTTTGTAAACATCATCTTTGTTTTAAACTTTCCTCATCTATAAAAAGCAATATTTAAGATATCCACTTGTTGTTCATTTTTAATTTGATCTGTGTTATCATAAAATGCAATAATCAAAAAATTCCATTTGAATTATAATGTTGTATGTATAAAACGTAATAACAATACATTGTTGTTATCATAAAACACAATTAACCAAAAATAGCTGATATTTATGTAGGATATCACAAAACGCAATAACAAAAAGAGCTGAAACCTATACATCATAAAACGCAATAACAATTTTTTTTCTTTTTTATTCTTATCAGAATTTTTATACATACTTACATTGTATTGCTAGAACCTATAGCATTAGAAGAAACCTTCTCTTTACATGTGCGACTGTTATGTCCTTTTCCACCACATACACGGCACGATTTCTGGATCTTTGATGATTTCTGAATTGCAATCTCACGATTAGACTTAATCCTTTTTTTGTACACCGCATCCTTTTGTCCTTATTTTTATCGGGACACGAATCATAGAATCAGACTTTTCTAAGTTCCCTCCAATATCAGCAAACCTATCTTTGCGACTAGGAGGCGGCGCAACAACCATAACCTCATCTGCTTTATCAATATAACCTTTAATATGATCTCTGTAACGACACAACTCATCTAAATCCCAACCAACCTATTAACCACATATTCATTTGCTACAACGATTTCTCTAAAAACTTTATCAATTTCACTATTCCTACCAATTTCATCAAACCGAATATTGCAATGAATTGAGCCATTCGAAACAACATCTCTCATCCATCTTCTAAGAACATATCTTCTAGGAAACTCAGTTATATCATCATACCGTAGAACATAAAATATATGCCGGCACAATATACCAAATTGTTCAAACCGTTTGCAAGTACAACTTATACTTAAACCATCTTCTTGTTTGCTGTATTGAACCTGTATATAAAATTAGTGAAATGTAATATAAAACGCAATGAATAATAAATATAATAAAGAAATTAAGTATATGATCACATAATGTTAAAACGCAATAAACTTAATGATAAAACGCAATAGATGTTTAAAACAATATTAATTTAAAAAATTACCTTGAATAAAGATGTGCATGGCTGTTTGAAATCCTTTATTTCATAATATTGAACATCACCCACAGTATCATGAGACTTTGACATACACTTTGTAATGGCAGCATCAATGTCAATATGAATATCTTTAAAAATTGTTTTGGTATATATTTCTGATGCTTGTTTCTCCAATACAAAGTCACTCCAGGTCTTAGACTGAATATACCTTGTATCATGATCATTCCACCTATGCTCATGCCTTTGAAAATCCATTGCAGTCTCAAAATGAGTGAAAAATTCAACAAGTGTACATCTTGGATTACAAAACTGACCAAAGAAGTAATTCTCGCTTTCACATCTAGACGTAGTACGCATAAGACTAGCCAAATTCTCTCCATGGTAATAAGAGGGTATCCAATCAAATCGAAGATCGTACATATCTTTTAACCATTCATGATTTTGCAATCCAAAAGTAGACATTATTGAATGCCACTCAGTTTCAAAATCTTCTGGAATAATAGTATCATTCCAAACAACACGAGTCATTCTTGTATTAAGCTCAATGTTGGATGACAAAACAGGACCAACCTGTATAAAAAACAATAAAATTATTAAACATAAAATGCAATAATTTAAACTAGATAAAAAGTTGCAGTTTATAATATCATAACATGTTTTCATTTATTCTTCTAATAAAACGCAATATCATGAAAATGATAAAACTAATACATTATTGGTAAAACGCAATTGTATTGTTATATTAAAACGCAATTATATTGATAAAAATGTTTGGGGATCTTATTGTATAATACATAAAACGCAACAAATAAACCTATATAAAATTGCAGTTTAATAGATTATAAAACGCAGTTTAATACCTTTGTCTTCAATTTCTCCCATATATGCCACATAGATAACCTATGTCTACTTCTTGAAAGAACATCCTTAATAGCTCTCTTCATTGCAGCATCTTGATCAGTAACAACAACTTTAGGCTCATTTCCAAAAGCATTAACAAAGCACCTTAAAAGCCATCAATAAGAATATGCAGTCTCAGAACCAAGTAATGCACCACCAAATGTGACATTTCTAAAATGATTATCAATCCCAGTAAATGGTACAAAAACCAAATCATATCTACATAAAACAAATTAATAAAGCATTAGAATAAAAAGAAAACAGGAATATATAACGCAATAGGATATATAACACAATAAATGAAAAAAACTTACCTGTTTAATTTATAAGTAGCATCAAAACCTACTATGTCACCAAATACTGTATAATTTGTTTTTGATTGCTCATCAGCCCAGAAAAATCCTTTCAATCTTCTATCCTCACTAATAACATAATCACATGTGAAACCAGAAGAACATTCTTTCTTCCTAATAAGATGCCTAACTACCATTTCTGCATCATACTCTCATATGTAAAGATTCAAATCCCTTCTATAGTTCTTACAATCAACTTTACTAGCACCAACTTCACCAAAACCACCATACACTGTTTTCATAATATTGAATGCTTTAACAGGTCCAATATTGATTGTAGACAATCCAGATATAAAACTTTCTTTAACATAATCAATACTTCTGGCAGCAGGCAAGAAATGAATATCTTCATCTTCAACAAAGATATGATTATGTTCTTCTTCAAAGTAGTAGATTTTAAACATATTATTGTTCTCTAATATTAATTTCACATGAGCATTGCATCCAACTCTTTTTGAACCTCTATTACGTCTAACAATCTTTTTACTATTCTCATCAACTGAACCAGAATCTATTTCTTTGCTAAGATGAAATCCTTCTTTTGAGCAGACAATATATCTTATTTTCACTAAACCACCACCATTTTTCCAAGAGGTATTTTTTCTTGCAGAAAAACCTGCAGCAAGTGCATACCTCTGATAAAACGCAAAAGCCTCATCAAATGATTTAAAAAACATTCCAACAGAAGGTCTAATGGATCCACTGACTTTTGGTTTGTAAAACTTTCTTCCACTGTTTAAGCATACACGTTCCTCCCATTTGGAAATGTGATCTGAAACAATTAACAAATAATTATAAAACGCAATACCTCTTATATAATCATGTTTTTAGTGTTAAATCTCAAAATATGTTATTCAAAATTGAAAAAATACAAACCTTTAAAGTTTGTATATCATCTAATGTGGTTAAAAGCACAAAGCACAATAAGTTCAGTAAAACGCAACAAATGATAAACAAACAAAACAATGTATAAAACCAAAAAAAACTGTTAAAATGTACATCAATGATAGTTATGTGCTTTATATTAGAACAATTACGAATTTAAAGTCTGTATGCATATAATGTGAATAAAATCATAAAACGCAACAAGTTCATTAAAACGCAATAACTGATGAACAAACAAAACGAACAAATTATGTTAAATTATACAACAATAACAATTAACATATGAAAAATCAAATATTAATAACAGAAAGACAAATTATAAAACGTAAAAGATTGAATTTCAGCAAAATAACAAAAAGTTACTGAAAATTGAAGCTAAACTTACCAACAGAGTCTGCAGAAGACATTGACGTTATCGAATTGACGAACGAAACAAGATTATTGCTTGAAAAAAGGATGAATTTGCGATCGATTGCGATTTAGGGTTATAGAATCTCAATTCTGTTATGAAATTGATGAACTAAGAGAAGAGGTAACAAAATCTAGTATAGTATTAGAAAAAAGATATGATAATGTAAAATGACGAAAAAGCCCACGCGTAAATTTTTTTAAAAATAATAGATGAACGACTAAGATTGCTTCCTACACTTCCTAGCGAATATAAACTTCCTATTTAACCCCCACCCTTAAAAAGTATAAGTTTCTAACATGTTCAATTTTCATTTAATTTGGTGTTTCTATAAGAACTTATGTTCCTTGATTTTATTAAAAGTCCATCTATAACTTATTCAGACTTCATATAATTTGAGTTTTCTTTAATAACTTGCATTCGGTAATTTTCTTAAAAAGCAGAATGCGCGGGCGTGTTTAATTTTTTTTTCCTCGACATTTCGGAATAAATTTTGTTAAAAATGAAGTTCTATTCAAAGTAAACTATTTTTTGGTATCGAAGTTATAACGAGTGTTTGTCTGGTACCGGTAAAGTAACGGACCAAATCGATACCAACATCTATACTGATATCAGGTATTATAGGAACCAGTACCGGTGTTATTTTTTCTGAATATCGATGTAAAACGCGTATAGATATCTTTTTCGGCATATCACAATTTTGTTTATTTTTTACCGTCATTTCTTGGGTCGATGTCGTCTTTCAAAAAAAAATTATTGGGTCGATGTACACGAATTGACCGACGTCAGGCAAAATTGAATTCTTGCCGCATTGAATTTTCTTTTCCTTTTTTTCTTTTTATTTTATCTTCCCATATATTTTTTCACTAGAAATTTGCCATTTTAAATTTCTTTTATTTATTTTTCTTGAGTAAGCGGTAAATCTTTATAGTATTGTAACTTTTCGTGCTTTTCGAATGTATCTTCATTAAGTGAGTGCGTTTTTTCTACGTTTATATTTTCAAAAACAATCTGTCACAAACACGCCACTGTAAAAAAAAAGTGTTATTCCAGCGCTAGTGTTATTCCACCACGTAGCGCGGCTATAACTGGTAGTTTTGATTAAGAGGGAAATGCTAGATTGAGCTATTTCAATCAAAATGATTGAAGCTAAAACTGAAAAAACAATATTTACACTATAAAAGTTTATATGCAAGAGGTTAATCTTTATTCAAAATGTATATGAACCATTAGCCCCTTCTTTGTCTCACTAACTAAGGCTAGGGATCATCGAGCGTAGAAAGGCTACGCTGTGAGGGGCACATTGCCATAGAATGGTGTCGGGGCGCGAGGCAACCCTGTAGGTGGAGCCGTAGGCGTGGGGGTAAAATGCGAACGCTTGATTTTTGGTGACGTCATGTGGCAGCATTTTTTTTCTCAACCAAGCTCCCGTAACACGTTGTCTAACTTAAATTTAAACAACAAATTTCAACTGAAATCAATAAATCAATGTGAACTTGTCAAGTAAATTGTATAATCGGATACGAGTGGGAATTATCGAAATGACACAAAAATATTTAGTTTTTTGGTTTCATATCTAACCCATTTAATAAATGGGTTGTGTTCTGGCTGACCTAATATTATAAACGGATTATGTGTGGGTTGACCTACCAACCTTCTTAAAAATATTTAATTAAACAGTTTAAATAAGTTGACCTGTTAACCCATTAAACCTATTGCTGGTTGAATTCAAACCGAACACGATCCATATTTTATTCGCATTAAAAGTATCAATACTAACCACCACACACGTAAAATTGTGTAACACAAACACCACTTATTAACCTGTTTATTTAAACATGTCAACGGGTTGGTGGGTAGTAATCAAGATGTAAACGTGTTAACTGGCATGTTGGTTGTAAAATATCAGGCTCAATGGGTTAACAGGTCAACTTGTTCACCTGAGACCCGTCAACCCGACAAAATTGACACCTTTGTCTTCAGATCTAACTACAAACCAAAAAGTTCAACGTAATTTAATAAATATAAGCCAGTTGATCAAAACCGTATCGAAAACAACCGTAAAACCAAACTTACTACCGGTTTAAAGGGTTTCACGATTTTAAACCTAACATAAACATCCTTAGGCTAGAGGGTATGGTGCCCATCCTCCCTTGAAGGATGATCCGCCACGTAGGCGCCACATCATAGTCCTCCCAAGGATGGTCCATCCCACAAAACTAGTGGAAATGGGAGGATGGTCCTAGATGATCATACCCCACCACTTTTATGTTTTTTATTTTTTAATCTTCTACTTTTTTTTAACATTTAACAAATAAATTAACAAAATGTTTTCATTAATATTAAAAAACATTACATAAACTAAAAAAAAACATAAACTTAAAAAAAAAGATAGACTAAAAAAAACATAGACTAAAAAAAAACATACACTTAAAAAAACATAAACTTAAAAAAATCCTAATATATTAAAAAAAGCTACTAGTCTTCGTCCTCCATGTGGTCGTCTGGTTCGTTTTGAGCGTTGTTCCAAATGTACTCCAGCAACTCCGCTTGTAGGTTATGACGTGTGTACTCGTTACGTAGAGCGAACATGTTCAAATCTTGTTGTTCCCCACCAACTGGAACATAATTTCCGGTAGACGCGTTTTCGTCGTACTCGCATATCGCTCTACCTTCGTCTTCAATGACCATGTTATGAAGGATGTTATGAAGGATGATACAAGCGTACATAATGTGCCGTAACCTCTTTGGTGTAACCGAACGTGCTAGATGTTCAATGATATGCCATTTTTTTGTAGAACACTAAAAGCCCGTTCAATATCTTTTCTCGCACCCTCTTGATACTTCGCAAATTTTTTTCTTTTTTCGTCTGTCTGGTGCGAAATAGTTTTAACGATTGGCCAGTGCATGCAATCAATGCTCCCGAGCATTCCTGGGAAACCATGTCTCTGTTCGTGTGCTTGATATAATTTTTTAACGTCGTTTGTGTTCGGTCTCCGCAAGTATCTCTTGCTATATAATTTGACAACCCATTCACAAAACTTGTGCAAACATAGATGTGCGGTTCTTTCGAACATCCTTAAATGTGCAAACATAGACGTGCGGTTCTTTCGAACATCCTTAAATACTTGTCTTATGCATCGGGTGCGTAACCGTATGCCAGTTGGCGAATGGCCGACGTACATTTTTGTAAATTATTGAAACCCCTTTGCCCCCTAGCGTCGTATCGCAGTGTAAAAAACGGATCAGACTGAGCCATGTTTCCTGCGATACGTAAAAAAAGTCGACGACTCATGCGGAACCGACGTCGAAACATCTCGTCTGTGTACACGGGTTCGTCGGCAAAATAATCGGCTACTAGTTTATCGTGAGCGGCTATATATTTAAAACGAAACATAAATGAAATTAATTATAAAATACATTTTCAAATCTATATAAAACATATGGAAAAAATAGTAAAGTACCTTCTTGGTCTCGGTTTAATTTTGCTCGTCTAGTTAGCCGTTGGGACGACGTTTCATCACCCGCCATGAAGACCTGAGCCGCGTTCATAATCATGTTTTCCATAAATGCATTCTCTTCCGAAGATGATGAATACCACGTAGACGAAGAAGATGAAGAAATGGAAGAAGGTGAAGCCATGATAATTTTTGAGAGAGAGATGGGGTGGTAGTGGGTAAAAAATGGTATAAAAATTGTTGAGTTTTTTTTTTATAAAAAGGGAAGAGAGTTTATAAAATGTGAGAGAGATATGAGATTGTAGTGGGTGAAAAGTTGTGAAAAATGGTGTAAAAGAGGTGAATATTTATAAAAGTGGGAGTGAATTGACTATAATTTTGAAAAATGGCCGTTATTTAATAAATGAAAATTGTTAATTTGATTTTTTTTTATTAAACGGTCATAAAGTTGCGAATAGTCCCCATAATTTTTGTCATTTACTGCCTGTCTCCAACGTCAAAGTCTCGCCGGTGAGGAGGGGGGATGGTGTGAAGGCGGCGTCGGTCCTCGACGAGTATAGGGACGTACCCCATAACGCACAGCCATAGGCATAAATATGTTTTGACGAGGTCTCGCTATCAAAGATCTATGAGGGATAGTTTTTTATTTATGTGCATAAAAAGCATAATAAGACAAAACCACATGTCCGGTTTCTTTGTATATAAAAGGGCTAACTGGCTTACCATGTGAAGTGCTATAGTTTTTTTCCTAATAAAATAAGTTTTACAACTTCTTTTAAACTAAAGGGTCTAGTTTTTAGGAAAAAACCAAAGTTTCTGACAAACTAATCTATTCATTTGTTTACTATTTAGGGGTTTGTTTTTAAATTATATTTTCAGCTACAAGAAGTATTTTGCTAGACAGTGGCAATTACAAACGGAAGATTTTTCTTACAAATGCTAGTTCTCTTTCTATATACTATTTCTATATACGTCAGGTGCATTTAGGAATCACAATGGCCGGGTTTAGGATGGGTTTTTTGTAATCCCAAGCCTGTAACCGATTGTAATTCTTTGTCTCATATCCAGCCCATTACCCATCGGATATTTTTCGGGTCATTACTCATCAGGTTTCGAGTATACCCGTTAATTTGTTAAAAATATCCGTTGAGACTCCTATGTGCAATTATTACTCTAATGTTTATATAATCTGTTATAATTCTACCAATAACATACATTTATATCATATCTAAATGCACATTTGAAATATATATATTTACATAATTAACTAATTAAGGTATTACTAATGTCAGTTTATGTAGTGTGCCTTTAATCAAATACCAGACATTGAAAAATATTAGCATTAATAAGTTCAAATCTTTTCATGGAAATATAATTGTAGAAATGACTTGTTAGTGATGAGGGAGTGGTACTAGAGAAGTAGAGATAATAAGTGTATGCGCTAAGTTAATATAAATGGAAAACTAAAATAAAATACTTTTCGGGTATTATTCTGGTAAACGGGTCGGGTATCGGGCGGGTATCACTCAATCCCATACTCGTACCCATACCCGATTTTTTTTTAATCCCATACCCGTTGGGCGGGTATATATTACGAGTTTCGGTTATACCCATCAGACTCAGACTTTTTTACCATCCCTAGGTGCATTACAATCATTCTCCTAAATAACATATAAAATAAAAATACAAAAATTAAGTATCGGATACAAGATAACACTAAAAAACATTTAAAATCACTTGAGTTTGCCCTTGCACACCACTATACAATTTTTTGGAACGACAAATTTCTTTTATTTTTTGTCGTTTGTGGGACTTGAACACAAGACCTCCCCTCTTAAGGTGTTTAAAGACTTTGTCTTTGCTAATAGAACAACACCTCATTGGTGCATGCCGCTACACATAAAGCGTCCAACTTTTGGCTTTTAATCAAAGCTCCGAGTTTCTCTTCCTATAGTTTTCAACCGCACTTGGTTTTACCAAACAAAATTCAATCAAGAACATACGCCCTGCTTGTGACGCGCACATATAATGCATATATGCGTGGGCCCCCGGGAGGGTAAAAGTGAAATTGCACTAATTTTAACGTTATTTTACTAATTTCGTGAAAATAACGTTAAAAGCGGCTGGCGGTTAATCATGCATCATGTGGTGGCATTGATAGTCGAAAGACAAAATGGTAAATGCACTAATCCGCGATTGTTGAGTGTTATGTGCCTTATGTTCAAGGCTTGATACAAACTACTTTTGAGCCGGGGGTCTCACTAGAAGTAGTCTCTCTATTCCTACGGGGTATAGGTAAGGCTGTCTACATCTTACTCTCCTCAGACCCTACCTTAACTTTGCTATCGGTAGGATTTACTAAGTATTATGATGATGACTTCAATCAAGAACATGATAAATATTAAATAGTAGTATACGATGCTTTTAGTCTCTCTTTCTTTTTTTTTTCTTTTTTGTTCAGGACTTGATGCAAAACTACTATCAAGTCAGGGGGTTTCATTGAAAGCAGTCCCTTTATTCTTACGTGATATAGGTAATGCTGTTTACATCTTACCCTCATCAGACTCTACTTTAACTTTGCTATTGGTAAAATTTAGTAAGTATTATGATGATGATTTCAATCAAGAACATAAATATTAAATAGTCGTATACAATGCTTTTAGGTGGTGTTTGTTTTTTGACCAGAAGTGCTTCTGGCCACTTATGTCTGCGTCGCGCAGACGTTTGATGTCTGCAGCTTGTTTGTTTTCCGGAAGCACTTCTCACCAAAAAGGTCTTCCCCACCTCTTCCCCAAGCAGACATCGATCTGCTCCACCCCTGCTCCGCCACCACCTCCACCTCCGACACCATCTGCTCCACCTCCACTCCGCCACCACCTCCGCCGCTCCAGCCCTTGCTCCGCCACCACCTCCAAATCGACCTGCATTCATCGCAAACAAAACCCCCAAATCGAAAACCCTCATCTTCAAAACAGACCTGCATTCATCGCAAACAAAACCCCCATCTTCAAAACAGACCTGCATCTTCGAAAACCCTCATCTTCAAAACAGACCTGCATCTTCGAAAACCCTAAATCGGCGGTGGGTTTTGATGGCGGTGGTGGAACGAAGAGAGAGAGACCGTAGAGAGAGGGGGCGGCAGGAGAGAGAGAGAGGGAAAGAAGAGAGAGAGATCGGCGGTGGTGGTGGGTTTTGATGGCGGTGGTGGTGGCCGACGTGGTGGTGGCGGATGGTTGTGGTGGTGGTGGTAGATGGCAGAGAGAGAGAAGAGAGAGGAGAAGGTTTGTGGTTGTGGTGGTGACGGTGGTGGTGATGATGGCGGTGGTGAAGTGGTGGCGGTGGTGGCGATGGTGAAGTGCAGATTGTAGAGAGAGAGTAGAGAGAGATCTGTGTGATGTTGTGTGTGTTTTAAACCTAGAAGAGGTTTTGTATATAAAAAAAACAAACCCTCTTCTTCTTGCAGACTGCAGACATTTGATCCACCTCTTCTCCTGCAGATGCCTGCAGATGTGGTCCGCAGACTGCAGACCTTTTCCTACAGAAAAAACAAACAGCACCTTAGTCTCTCTCTCTTTTCTTTATTTTTTTTTCTACAACTTAATATGAATAATAGTAATTTATAACACTACCAGAAGTTTGAATTCTTAAACTATATATTTTGAATACTTATGATATATTAATAATTATTATTGCTAAAAAGTTTAATAATTCATTTGAATTAAAATTGTTCCCGTGACAATGAACCAAACGCACGTTAAGTAAATCTTTTTAGACAGTGTGCATTTTTTAATAAAAAAACATTAGCAACATATTCAATTATTGTTAAAAGTATTTTTTTTTATATACATCATAGCAAGAATGCTATAGTATAATGGTGAACAAGTTACTAAACATCTTAGTTAAAAATAAAGTGTTAGATGGCAATAATGTACACTTGATATATAGTTAAAAGTAATTTAATATCATAATATGTATTTGAAATGTATTATAAAGAAAAGAAAAAGAAAAACTATTTGTTTACTAAATTTGTTTGTCTGGTTTACCTGTAGCATCTCCTGGACATGTTGAGGGGGCATGGGGATGAAGAATTGGACAAATATGGATGAGTGAGGAAAGCAGGTTCAGATCTGCTCCAAAGCAAAAAATATGCATGTGGCACACACTCTATTCACTTCAATGTGTTTGATACAAAATATGCAAATAGAATAATATTAATGGGGTTAGTTATTGTAATTTTCTCTCTTTTTATATTACATACATATATATATAGAGAGGGGGTATTGTACAAATTGTCTTAATGTATGCTGCGTACAAGATGCAGTATCAACATGCAATTTTTTTTAAACATGTGATTTTGGTTCTTTTTTTTTCAGCAACATGCGATTTTTTTTAACATGCGATCTTTGGTTTTTTTTCAACATGCGAGATTTTCTTTCTGGGGTTATAACGTGCGAACTTACCATAGTGTACGCTTCGTACGTTAAGACATTTTGTACGATACACTTTATATATATATATATATATATATATATATATATATAGGTAAAGAGTACTGTACAATATTGCTTATCGTACATTACGTACGCTACAATCTCAGCCGTCAGATCATCTTCTCGCATTTTAAAATCGCATGTTGTTTTTTTATAACAATTTCGCATGTGATAATTTTTGATGAATTCGCATGTTGTTTTTTTGTGCCAATTTCGCATGTGATAATTTTGATGAAATAGCATGTTGTTTTTTTTATAACAATTTCGCATGTGATAATTTTTGATGAATTCGCATGTTGTTTTTTTACCAATTTCGCATGTGATAATTTTGATGAAATAGCATGTTGTTTTTTTTGTAACAATTTCGCATGTGGTAATTTGATGAAATCGCATGTGTATAATCTGTGTGTGTTACTGTTCATCTTCTTCGATTGCTGGTCGATCATTGTCAGTCTTCTTCCGTTTGACCCTTACAACTCCCAAATTAGTAGTTCTTATTATCGATATCGCACCAAAAGGAACGAAGGGAGGTTGGGGAAGAAGAATTTCAGGTTTTTGAATTTGATTTAGGGGTTGATTTTGAACTATCATCGGTCAATTACAGAGATTTATGACCTCGCAATGACGTTTTTAACCTTCCTGGTATGATTTAGATATATTAAAATGATTAATTTAATCATTTAAATTAGTTTCACCCGCGTTTGATCGATTGAAGATCGTACGGCTGAGGGCATCGCGTACATAATGTAGGATAAGAGGTATTGTACGTTAACCGGCCTCTATATATATATATATTATATTGCTTACTATTCACCCAACTATAAGTATTTTATCATATCTATCAACTGACATTAAAAATGTTAGTAAGCGGAATAACCATTATATCCTTCTTACTTAGAAACAAAATGTAAAACATTCAATAATCTACTAGTTTTTTCGTCCTTCATCTTCTTCATCACCATCGCCACAAACCTCGTGTGAGGCAGATGTAACACCCCTAGAACGGACATGGTAATTAAACCAAATTAACTAGGGATGAGCGGGTAAAATAACATTAGTGGTAAAAGTTAACCCATAAACAAAATAATTAAGAATGTTCTAACCTAGTTAAAACATTAGTAATTACTAGATGTGTTGGGTGGATTTTGAACATTATAAAGCTACTAATAAAGTGCAAGAGCTACAAATGAACAAGTATCAAACTTGATTAATTAAAAAGCTAAAAACATAAAAAAACACACACACACAAGAACGATCCAGAGAAAAAAATAAGAAGGGGAAGCCTTCTTCAACCAAGCAAACACAAAATCAATGGATTGCAGGTGAAATCTAAGTGAAATCCCTTGCTTGTTTGACGATTTTAGCCTTCCAACATCATCTAAACCTAAGGTATGTGTTGAATTTGTGTACAAAGAGTTTATATATTAAGTGTGTTTTGATGACATGATGAAATCGATGATGTATGAATGTTCATAATCATCATACTTGCTTGTATGTGTAAAATACTTGAGTAATTTAAGGATTTGAACTAAATGTTCATACATGTCATGAAGTGCGTTTTGAAGATATGATGAAACTGATGTTATAATAGTGATATAAACATCATGTTTACTAGTTTGTGTGAAGAACTCATATAATTTAGATGTTGAGATGAATGCACAAATATATGATGAAATGGGTTTTCTTACATAGAGATTGAAAACCCCTAGTTCAAATATGATAGATTGATAAATTAGTAATGATAATTGGAAGTCATGTTGACTTGATGCTATTAAGTGTATGAACTTGTTGAGGTTGAAAGAAATATGGTGATTTTGGTTAATGAACTTAACTCATATAATAGCCTAAAATAATGCCCACCAAGTGATTGACAAAATGCCTAAATGAATATGTTAAAATTGTTGGTGCATTTGCATATGTAAAATGACAATTTGACTTATGACATATAATAGATTTGGATGAAAAAGATAATATAAAAGTCCATAAGGTATGATAGTCAAGATGTAGGATAACTAATCTAACTGTCTTGTGGATGTTATATGATAGTTTGACTCTTGACAAGTTAGGTGGGAGCTTGGAAAGGATTGAGTCAAGCCGGTCAAAGACGCGAGAAAGCATGATCGGATGCAAAGTAATAAAACTTACACCACCTAAATTAGAAGCTTTGTTTTTAAATGAAAAGTAGACGGTTATAATAATTGATTTGTTAAAGTGATACCCTATGGTGTAAACCATAACGGCTCAAACGAGCATAATGGCAAGTAATCACATTTAGGTGATTAACATAAGGAATTTTAGAAATACAACCCGATGGTGTAAACCATAACGGGTCAAACAAGCAAAATGGCAAGTAATCACATTTAGGCGATTAACATAATGAATTTTAAAAATAAACACTTGCTGACGCGAACAGAATGGGTCGAACAAGTAAAAATAAGTTTTTGGTAATAAACCAATAAACCTTCAAAATATGATTTTCTGACGCGAACCGAATGGGTCGAACAAGTCAAAACGAGTTTTGGTGATAAACGCGAACCAAAACGGGTCAAACAAGCAAAAATAAGTTTTGATGATAAATATTTGCTGACGCGAATCGAAACGGGTCAAACAAGTAAAAATGAGTTTTACCTGCTGATGCGAACATAAATGGGTCAAAAAGTAAAATTAAAAAAAAGTGTTTTGATGATAAATACTTGCTGACACGAACCGAAACGAGTCAAACAAGTAAAAATGAGTTTTGATGATAAATACTTCCTGCCGCGAACCGAAACGGGTCAAACAAGTAAATATGAGTTTTGATGATAAATACAATGGGTCGAGCGAGTAAAAAGGGCAAGTAAATCATATGTTAATGATTAAACTAATTAGTGTAAAAAGGAGACCCTTTGAAGTAAGTCATAACAGGTCAAATAAGCGAAATCACAAGTATATCACTTGTGTAACTGTCTAAAGAATAAACCAATAATGGTTAAAAGACTAAACGGGTCATATGGGTCAAATGGTGATGATATCACCACTTGAGCGAAGTACTTAATGCTTGTTATTGGTAAGTGTCATACTTACATGTAGATTTATATTACAGGCAAGTATTGTCGTGACTAGTGAAAAGAATTTGCAAGGTATTGAAAACGGGTCATGGCTTTGAACCGTGCCAGTTATGTAAAATGGGTTAAGCTCTCAGTGAGGGCTTATGATCCTACTATAGTCGGTTGAGTCAAGGGTGGACATTAGGCCACTCTAAGTGAGGTAGGTCTAGTATCTTTGGTACAACGCCTATTAGAGTCACGGATATGTCCACAATGCGAATATTTGACTAAAACGAAAGGCAAATTACCCCTAAGGGTGGATAAAAAAATAATAATGAACTCGGAAGCACGGAAACGCCATTGAGGTGCCGTCTCCCGTCCCGGGGACTGCTAGGGGACGGAAACGGCACGGGGGCGGCCGGGAAACGTCCCCGGCATGTTGGGTAAGACCTGGAAACGTGCTGCAGAAGGGGACGGGGTTTGGGGACGTGCAGGAAACGTTTCCGTCAAGTTTCCGTTTATTTTTCTTGCCGGAAACCTGCAATTTTCGTCTGAAACCTGCTGGAAACCAGGAAGAAGAAGAGCGGCTGCGTGTTTGTTGCGTTTGAGCCTTTTTAAGGTTAAGTAAGTTTATGGATTTTAACTTTTAACCCCTATATCTTTCATTAAGTTACATTTACTCCCTAAAACTTGTAAAATGTACATAAAAAGTGTAAAATTAGTTTGTGTATCTTAACATTTAACTCCCCTATTTTCACTAGCTTACATTTGGTCCTTAAACTTATAAATTTATACATAAAAAGGTATAAAATTAACATTATATATATAAAAAAATTATATAGATAGCTATTTTTTATTTCTTAAATTTTAAACTACCTTATTGCTAAACACGAAATAGCGAGTGCTATTTCATCGCTATCGCTACGTAGCATATAGGTACGTTGTCGCTATTCGCTATCCATAACTATGTTGTTAACGTTTGATTAGATTAGGAAGATATGGGATTTTTGAACTTTACATCAATATATAACTATTTTGGGGTTTTGTGTTACATTATCTTTAATATATATTTATTTTTTTATATGTTTTTATTCCCTTAACCGTCCCGTCCCCGCTTCTTGAATTTTTTAGTTTTACCGTTTCCTGTCCCCGTACCCCGTTCCCGTACCCGTCCCAGTGCATCATAGATAACGAATCCCATATCTGGGTTAATCTTTTGGTAACATCAAAATGAGTGGCGTGGACTTTTTGGTTAATGTATCTTAAAGGGTCGTTTTTGTAAAACGTCAAACTGGAAGGTAAAGTCGGAGTATAAAAGTTTTTCTATAATAACCCATCACAAATGAAATTGTAGTGATAGATAAATGAAAGTCATAGTGTGAAAATAGGGGTACGAAAAGAATACAGACGATTTAAGCTTAAGTGCCTAAACCTCATAACGGGTCGAATAAACATATGCGCGAACCGGGTAACGGGTGCGCGAAACATAAAAATTGTAAATCCGGGTTATGGATTATGGTTTAAATATGTTAAGGTATGAATCCCAAGCGATTAATTCGAGTTTGAATGGATTTGGATGTAAATTTGGTGAAAAGAAAGCATGTTCAGCTGACACGGCCGGGTGGAAACGTGACTCGTACGGGTGATGGGGCTGGAATGTCTTCGTTCAAATGTTTCGAAAGCTGAGTGTTTGACCATTTAACTTAAACACTAATTAATTTTAGTGTTTATGATATAGGCTTTCGCAAAGGCGGGAACCGTACGTACGACCAAGCGCGTGAAGAACCGAACACTATTAAATTGCTAACTCTTTGGAGAGGATTATGAAAAGGTTGAAGCATGATCATGCACAACAAAGTTTTCGGGTTTAAAACTTTAATGCTTTTAAACTACAATTAAGTGTAATAGTCCGTTATGTTGGGTTGTTTGGGTTATCAGTTAACCCAAACGTACAAGTTCAATGTTTAAAAAAAATTGGGACCAATCATCCGCATTTATTAAAATATTGTAGGAACCGGGTTAGAGTGTTACAGCAAATGGATATCTTCTTGGTTTCGCATCTTTATCGTAATGTTTGCATTTTATTACTGCAATTTTTACCATATTTTTGTCGCAAAGAAAGGTAGATAGATATCTTGTTGGTTTTGAACCTTTATCTTAATGTTTTGACGCAATTTGTTACTGCAATTTTTACCATACTTTCATAGCAAAGAAACAATGTCTAAGAAGAAAAAATTAACTCAACTCACATCTTGTTCATAACAAATATGTAACTCCTAGAAGGAGAGTATACACCACTTGTCAATAATTTGGGAGAAATTGAGAAAAGGTGGGTTATTGGAAGTTAATAGGAGTAAAAATGAGGTTATAAATTATCAGAAGAAGTATATATTTGATATTTAAAGTTTGAAGTACATATAATGTTAAAAAAGTTCAGATAGATGTATAAATTCTCTATCAATTCCCTATATAAGATTGTCAAATTCATCCCCTTTAGTTAATCTATTTTTACTGTATATAAACGTAACTGGATTTATATGTTAATGGGTTAGATAAAAAGGTTAAATGCCAATGAAGTAGTGGTGGAGTGGTTCCTTGTGACCCAAGTTCGGCTGCAACTCTTCCTATTATTTTCTGCGGCATCCAGGTGAAGGGCGAATACGGGTGACGCCGGTTCGTCTTGGATGAGAGGCGAGGTTTTACTGATTATTCCACTGTCGTGCCTTCGGGCGGGTGGAGGTCGGGTTTCCAAGCATCCGGAAGAGCCAATGGGCTGGCGGCGGTCGAGTAGTCGACTTTGGTCACAGCGCCCGAGGTCACGGTGTTTGGCACGTCGTTCTTGCCGTTAAAAAAAAGATAAAAAGGTTAAATAGTTAAAGGGACATTGGTAATGTTGTCCTTGTCCATGATCATTAAAGTATTATTTTTAATAGTTGTTTTTATTTTTATTATATCCAAAATTGAGGAGTAAACATGATCATTAAAGTATTATTTTTATTAGTTGTTTTTATTTTTATCATGAAGTTTACGTTTCAAAAAGAAGAAAAAAAAAACAATGTATATTGGAAGATGGGTCGGGTCAACATGTTGGTACCTATGTTTGTAATTATTTTTGTTTAATCTGGTATTAGTACTAGAAACTTGCACGTTAATCCTTTAATAATAATAGTGAAATCAATCCTGGATAAGCTTACCCACGTTTGGATTTTTATTATTTTTTATTTTTTTTCTCAATATTATGGTATTTAGCATATTTAATACAGCTAATCCCAATGATGCCTGTGATTAAGACAACTAAGCAAGATTAAAGTATATCGGCCAAGAAAGATGCCACATTAGCTTACATTGCTTATCATGAATTAACTATACATATGGCTTTATAGCCTAGTGGTATTTTGGGGTGTGACAAGGCTTTAGGACCAACAGGTCCTGGGTTCGATTATCACAAGAGGTTTTCTTATATTTATTGGGTTTCCTTCTGAATTTATGCATAGGCATTAGACCGTGGGATATGGTGGAGCGGGGGTTTGGGACATGGGTTGACGCGTGGATATGGGCACTCAATACACAAAGCCAAGTTCACATAGGGGTATGGTGGGCGTGGCTGGGCTGGCGTAGCAAAGCCACATCATTTTTTTAATATATATATATATATATATATATAGAGAGAGAGAGAGAGAGAGTAGGGATCCTGCGAAAAGTGTGTTTTTCCTAGAAAGTGTAGGAAGCGATCTGGGCCATTAGATGAGTGTGTTTAATGGCTTAGATTAAATGGATGGCATTTTCGTAATATCTGAGTTATATAATTAGAGACTTTTAATATAGTGAGGGTATTTTGGTAATTGGAAGTGTTTTAAATCAGTTAAGAAACTGCCATATCAATAACCAATCCCTAAATTCATGCGATTTCCCCTCTTTCTCTCTCTATCTCTTTCTCTCTCCCTCTTTAAACCCACCTCCAAAAACCTCAAAACGGTGGTGGTCGCAACACACAGTGGAGGAGGGATTTTGTGGGGTTAGGTGGTGGCGCAGGATGGCGCTGTGGTAGTGGTGCTCAGCGACCAGAAGGGGGTAGGCAAAGAGGAGCGGCTGGGGTGACGCCGCCGCCGACGATCAGTCAAGGTTTCCGGCGAGCCCTTTTCGAATCCAGGTCAGTCTCATTTAACTCTAGGTTACCCGATTCACTTTCGTATCTTCATTGTATGATTTAAGGTTGATGTGTTTTACCACTTTAAGGTTGATGTGTTTTACCATTTTAAGGTTGATGATGACAGTGTGTTTTAAAATGACATCTGAATATGTTGATGATGACAGTGTGTTTTAAGGTTTATGTGTTTTACCATTTTAATGTTGATGATGACAGTGTGTTGAAGACGAAGACACTGGGTTGTGTTTGAAGACGAAGACACTGACAGTGTGTCCAGCAATCTGCTTGTTGTTAAAACACAATGTCAAGAAATCTGCTTGCTGTTAAAACACAACGTCAAGAAATCTGCTTGCTGTTAAAACACAATGTCCAGCAATCTGCTTGTTGTTAAAACACAGCGTCAAGGAAATCTGCTTGCTGTTAAAACACAATGTCAAGAAATATGCTTGCTGTTAAAACACAATGTCAAGAAATCTGCTTGCTGTTAAAACAAAATGGCCAGCAATCTGCTTGCTGTTAAAACACAGCGTCAAGAAATCTGCTTGCTGTTAAAACACAATATCAAGAAATCTGCTTGCTGTTAAAACACAATATCAAGAATCCTCCAGCAAATCTGCTTGCTGTTAAAACACAGCGTCAAGAAATATGCTTGCTTTTAAAACACAATGTCAAGAATCCTCCAGCAATGTTGTAAAATCCTTTTTTACGAATTCCTGTAAATATGTTGTATGGATTGTATGATTTAAATTGAAACTGTCAATTTGAATTAAATGGGATATTTAGTTTCCATAATTTTCTGGTTAGTTAGTTAGTTATCCTAATAAAATAATCCACAATTAAAATAATATTCAAATTACACAATTGCCCTTTTAGTTAAAATCCTTCAATGCCACATGTCGCGTTCTTATTGCTTCCTAGACTTTCTAGGAAAAACACACTTTCTACCCAACTCCTACTATATATATATATATAGAGAGAGAGAGAGAGGGAGAGAGAAAGAGAGAAACGGGATCAGGAGAAAACGCTCAAAAGTGTGAGAACGCTTCCTGGCCCAACACGTGTTACGCCGCTTAGAGAAGGGCGGAGGGGCTTTTTTGTCCTTTCATATTTCTTTTTTAAACGCGTGTCACTTCATCTTTCCATTTTTTTGGCGTTTAATAAATACGCGGCGTTTTTATTGTTTTTAGATCGGAATCATAGTAAATATTTTGGCGTTTTAAGTATTGTTTTGGCGTTTTTATTGTTTTTTAGATCAGGATGCAGGCCTTTAATGTAAAAAACATCAGTAATTTTCTTGATTTTATTATATCAAGTGTTTTGCCATGTAGGATACAGGCCTATAATGTGACAGACAATTATGGCGTTTTGAAAAGATAAATAAATTTCAATTTTCCATGTAGTGGCTTTTAATATAAATAAATGTTTGGCAATAATGATACTGTCTCTTTATTTTACTGTTTCTTTCAATTTTCATCTGTCAATTAGTGTTGATTTTTCCAGTAATACTTTGTTTGCGTTTTTTGGGGTTTTATATAGCAACATCGTGATTTGCTAGCATTCGTTCTCACAGTTTTTCACACTATCGGGCGTTTTGGTGTTTGTAGTTTTTGGCTTTTTATACTCAACTTTTTTTTAAATTAGTAGAGAATTAGATGATAAACAACACAGAATTAGATAACAAACAATAGAAAATGAGAAAAAAATAAAAATTATAATCTAATTTCTCATCCAAATCTTCATTGTCATCAGCCTCTTCTACTTTAACATTTTTGGCGTTTTGAACCTGTTTTTGAATACCTTATGTAGATCCTTATTTTCCTACATAACGGCCGTCTTTAGAAGATGTTTATTTTTTTGTGGCATCCTTTATGGTGGTTGGATATATACTTGTTTGATGACATGTTGAAGACCAACACCTGCTCTAATGTATTGATCCCTTCATGCCATCAATATATCCATCAAGAACAAAGTGACATGATGTCATATCAGTGTCATCAGTCTCTTTTTCTTGAATATTTGTCCATATCATTCAGCAAAAGATTATAAAAATACCCAACTCAGAGAAGAATCAATTCAGTGAAACTTCATTCAGATCAATACTCAATATAGAAGATTAGAGGTTCTGCATCTGTGGCTTTTTTAACTATTATTTTTTGGGTTTTTAAAGTGAATGGTTTCTAGGAAATATGGTGTTTGTTTTTGGTTTTGTGATCAGTTGATTGTGCAGAGACGTCTCTCTTATAGGATGTTTTTGGCGCGTAGTTTAGGCGGGATTTTGTTTATAATAAATGATATTAATAAAGTAGTCGTCTTTTCAGTTACTGATTATTTTTACTGTTTTTTTGTTCAGCTTTTTATGAGTTTTTAGGGTCATAGACTTTCCATCTCCCAAGTTTGGCGTTTTTGAATGGCTTTAAGTAGTTTTTGGCGTTTTTTTTTCATTTTTAGCTTTTATTAATTAATACTTCTGCAAACTACTTTCATTATAGTTTGGGAGTTTTTGGCTTTTTACTGCATTTATGGCGTTTCACATGCATTATGACTATCTGGCGTTTTATTAATATAATGTATTTTTTTTAATTCTAAGTTGAAAAATACATAACAAACAACAGAAAAAGAAAATTAAAAAAAATAAAAATAGAAACAATTCATCTTCCAAATCTTCACTGCCATCAGTCTCTTTCTTCTTTGAATCATGTTCGCTGGTGGTTTGGCTTAACCATGCTTGTGTTTTTGTGGCATTTTGGAAAGACAAAATGACATAAGTTTTTTGTTTGAATATGTATCTTCAAACAACTCATCAGTGTCATTCATCTTTTCATGCCATTATAATATTAATCAATAACAAAACACAAAAAATGACATAAGTCTGACACCAACATCTTTTTGTTTATGATTTGTCCATCTCATGCAGCAAAATGTTATTTGAGTCACAACACCTTAGGGAAGAATGCATTATCCGAAACTTTGGCGTAGAACAATATTTGAATATACAAGAAACGATATTTGCCATTTTTTGCGTTTTACTGAGGAAATAGTGTATCTGAAAGAACCGTCGATTTTTTGGAATCTTTTGATGTTTGAGTGTTTTGGCGTTTTCTAAGATGAATGGTATATAGTAGAAAATATGGCGTTTTTTGAGTAGTTGTGTTTGATGTTTTGGGATTCTGGCGTTTGTAAGATGAATGGTATATAGTAGAAAATATGGCGTTTCAGGTTCTGGGGGGTGTGTTTTTATGTCTGGGATGCTTTTGTTTATATAGGAATGTGTTTTGGTCCGTAATGACGTTTTATTCATTAGTATGGCGTTTTGGTATAGAAGTGTAAAGACCTTTTTACCCTTAATGAGACGCGTCCACGTAATAAAATTGATGTTATTTACGAAAACGCCACCGCGCCAATCTAGTCCATAGATTGTTTTGATCGGACGATCCATAAGCGTTCTCACACTTTCTACCGTTTCTTCTAAATCCCAACCCTATAAATATATATATATATATATATATATATATATATATATATATATATAATGGAAGTATCTATAGAAAACCCTTATAATTTAGAAAACTTGGGAAACTCTAACCTCTCGTTTTTTTTTTTTAAATTTACACATGTTATATACATGTTTTTAAGGGTTTTAGGCAAAAAAATCAAAAAAGCGCCGAGTGGATATTTTAAAAAAAATAAACAAATTTCTGGGGTAACACATGTCAGACGAATGTAACATATGTTACACCAAAACTAGTTTATTTTTTTTTAAATATCTACTTGGCGCTTTTTTGATTTTTTTTGCCCTAAACCGTTAAAAACATGTATATAACATGTGTAAATTTTTTCAAAAAAAAAAAAAAATCGGGAGCTTTGAGTTTCCCGGGTTTTCTAACCACAAGTGGGTTTTCTATACATCCTTCCCATATATATTTATAGGTAGAGGATCATGTACATTAATCCAGAAGTATAAGAAGTGTATTATAACACTATATATAACACTATATAAACACCGTACAACACTATGTAACACCATATAACACTATGTAACACCATATAACACTACGTAACACTATATAACAAATATAACACTATATTTTGTCTGATAGCATGTCTATGATAGTTGTATAGTGTTATATATTATTATATATTGTTATATGGTGTTATATAGTGTTACATTGTGTTATACAGTGTTTATATGATGTTATATAATGTTATATATAGTGTTATAATACACTTCTCACACTTCTGAATTAATGTACACTATCCCTACCATATATATAAACCATTAAAAACTACACAAACATACATAATAATTACAAAAAAACATAGTATCAAAATAAAAACAATCATTCTTCATCGTCTTCGTCGGTTTCGAACCCAGGAATCGTTGAAACATGATCCACCAAATCAGATCGAAGGTTGTGATGTATATCTCTTGACTTGATCAAAAATTCATTTGACGATTTATCTACGTCTGTAACTGTCACTGAACGAGGGCTTTCTCAAATATCTTTTCTTATAAAGTTCTAAAATACACGAACAAAAGTTGTGAAGACTTTCTCTAGCTACACGTGCAGACATTTTTAAATAGTCATCCATAATGTCCGAACTATTGATGTATGCTAACTGTCTAATTGCGGCCGTGACATTTTGCCACGTACTAAATCCTAATTGCCCGGTTACATCCGGTTTTTGTTGGAAATAAACATACTTCTCCTTAAGATCTCTAGATATCCTTAAAAATAAGTTTCTACTCATACGAAAACGACGCCTAAACATTTTTTCATCATACTTAGGTTCCGCTGAGAAATAATCGCTTACCAACAAATTGTTAGCGGTGTGCCGTTCACGAGCGATGTACCTCCTCCGTTTAGGTTTCGAAGTCTCTTTCTCATCGTCTTCCACGATAGCTTTCACCACCGTCGCGATCGTTTGTAAAAATATTTCCGCACCATCGTCAGATGATGATGACGATTCACTTGAACTTGAAGAACTCATGGCAAGATTATGTTTTATGTGTTTGATATTGTGTGAGAAAAATGTTAAATATGGTAAGGTATTTATATAGGAAAAAGGTTTTTTTTTTATTATTTTTTTCTAATAATGCCCAAGGGCTAGCCTAAACGACTAGTTTTGTTGGCCAATCAGATCCGGCCATGTCAGTCTCGTCGCCTCGCCCCACGCCTGGGCTGAAACCCACGCCAATGGGGCCACGCCGAAACCCAAGCCCACCTGGGGTGGTGACTTGGGCGTTTATGGCCAACCCACGCCCCAACCCCCGCCCCATACCCCACGGTCTTATGTCTAGTGGAGATGAATATGATCGGGTGGTTCAGCTGGTGGCACAATGATACTCCAGCTGTCCGTCATTGGATTCAAATTTGTCGTTAGAAGAAGCCAATGAGGTAGTAGTGGAGTGGTTGAGGAAAGATTGTCGACTCCCACTCTCTCCATTATTTTTTGTGGCATCTAGGCGAAGGGCGAATACGGATGGCGTTGTTCGTCTTGGATGGGAGACGAAGTTTTACTGATTATTCAATTGAGTCACAAAAAACACTAAATTTTTCTCCGACCACTCTACCACTACTTTATTGGCTAGCGAGGTTAGATGGATCTTAAAAAGTAGATTTTATGATAAGTATGTTAATAGATATAGTTCCGTCATTTTTGACCCTTTCGATTTCCAATCACCAGGCCTAATAATCCAAAGGAACCAATTTCTTGGAAGTTTCCTGTAAAATTTACATTTCCTACGTTGGAAATTTCCTGAACAATTTACATTTCCTACAAAATAATTACTTTTTGATCACATTGTTTTACTAGAAGCTATAAGGTTTGTGGGACCCACTCTCAAATTAAAATCTTACAGAAGATAAAAAAGATGTTATTTATACTTTATTAAGAAAAGAAAAATAATATCCCTCACATATTATGAAAAAAAACTATGATCCAATTAACCAACTAAGACCAATTATAGGGTACAAATTATTTGTCAATATTGTAAAGCAATTTTTTGTTTCCATAAAATTCACTTAAAATGTATAAGATTAAAAATGTTTTAAGTGTTAAAGTTTCATAAATGTTATTGTTTGAACTCTTTTTTAACATTTTTCTTTATATCATTTTTATCTTAATTGAATGAAATGCCTAAAAAACAATCTAAAGTCTATGTGAGACAAACATATATATACATTTTTTTTTTTTTCTGATTTTGTATCTTACTTGGGCATGGATATATCATTTTACTTTAATGATAGTAGTATAATCCCATCATCCACCACCACCACCTCATCTCCGTCTCCATGATAGCAACCACTCGACCAAAGTAACTTATCACCTTTGGAAAACCATTGTCACCACTGTCAATCTCTGACTACTACATGATCTCGCCAACCCTTCCTACCCCCTCATTGCAATAGCCCTCTCATCTCACATACTATCACAGTCTAGTCTTTTTCTTTTAACACTAAATTTCCTTACAGACCCCATGGAAGGGAGATTTACATTGAGACCAGCGGACCTGCTCGTCTTTGGCTGGGCGGGAGGGAAACATGCTTGTGTAGATCTCACAGGAGTCTCTCCCTTAGCTGGGTTAAGGGAAAATGGGTTTGTAGCAGGACAAGCGGTAAAGAAAGCAGAATCTAAAAAGGTGGACAAACACGCTAAAGCATGTGCTGATAATCAACATGCATTTGTCCCCTTCGTATTCGACACCTTTGGATCCCTGGCTCCAGAAGCTATCCGTTTGCTGACTAGGGTCCAACAGGTTGTCCACAGCAGTGGTTCATCAACAGGGGGGCAGGGGTTTGTTTTTAATAGGCTAGGGTTTGCTATCCAGAAAGGGGTAGCGGCGCAGCTTGTTGCTCGCTTACCTGCGATATTGATGTAAAGTGCATTTTGTCGAGCTAGAGATATAACTCAATATAAGCCACTGCATTCAGTATGAAATTTCTTTTTAATCCCTGACGTCTGTGGGACTTGAACTCAATACCTCCCCCTTACAGTCCAGTCGTAAGGGGGGTAGGGGTGGTTTGTTAGTGATAGATTCCAGTGATGGAAGCAACCAATCAAATGATGCCATGTGGCACCCAATATTCTAGTGATAGTGATAGAAATGTAGGAGGAGTGGTATCACTAGTGATAGGGATTTCAATGTACAAATATTAATGCACAATGTACAAGATACATGTTCCTTTTTTTATCTACAACGCGTTACCCACTCAACGCGTTATACTATCACGAGTGATAGAAACTAGTGGCGGCGGTGTTGAGTGATAGTTCCACGAGTGATAGAAACTATCACGCTACCACCCCGGGTGGCCTAATAGCCTACATCTTCCCCTTATATATGTAACATATGTAAACATGTTATGTATGTGTTTACTCGCATGCGATTTGAGATGTTTTATTTTTCATTACACGGGTGCCTTGCCTTGGGTAGGATTAGGAATGTAGGATGTCATGTTCAACTCCTGGGGGATTGACTTTTTTTTTTTTTTTGAACGGCAAATTAGGATCACTGACGGACCACTGGAGTATCATCGTGCCACCAGCAGAACCACCCGATCATATCCATCTCCACTAGGCAATAATGCCTATACACCAATTCAGGAGGAAACCCAATAAATCTGGGAAAAACCCCCTTTGTGGGAATCGAACCCATGACCTAATGGTCATAAGCCTTATCCCACCACCAAGATACCACTAGGCTATAATGCCATGGGTTCCTGGGGGATTGACTATCTCTGCCTACTTGATCATTTACACCTTTTTTTTTTTTCCTTTTCTAGCTTTCCCTAAAAAATTTTAAAACACAAAATGCAACAAGCTTTCTTTAATAATATGTAGGATTATATCTTTTTAAAATAAAACTTTATTTAACATCTCTTCTAACGTTTTCTTAAAAACTTGTCAACTTTTTCTATAGTTAATTATTTTCGTAAACCCTATTTCTCTATTTTGTACCATGAATTGCGGTAGACTAGACTCTCTGTCCTTAAGCAAGAATTAAGGCCACAAAGACTCCATGAGAACTAATTACATGATTAGTACCTGTCGCTGAAATTCGATGAAACTGATTTAAGGGGTGTTTGGTGTTGCGTTTTTAAAATAGATTTTGAGGGTGTTTGGGATTACGTTTTAAAGTGATTATTTGATTATTGCGTTTGTAAAACATAAATAATCTAAAAAAGTGTTTGGATGAAAAAAGTGATTATCTGCCTCCAAAACGCAGTTTTGAAGAAGCATGTACGTACATGCTTTTTCAAAACGCAGTTTTGAAAACGCAAAATCTATTTGAAAACGCATAATCTAAATTGAAAACGCAACACCAAACATCCCCTTTGCGTTTTCAAAACTGCGTTTTGAAAAAACATGTAGGTACATGCTTCTCCAAAACTGTGTTTTGGAGGCAGATAAACACTTTTTCATCCAAACACTTTTTAGATTATTTATGTTTTACAAACGCAATAATCACTTCAAAACGTAATCCCAAACACCCTCTTAATTCATCATATAAACCTAGATATAAGAACTAATTGCATGATTAGTACCTGTCGTTTATCCATTTTGCCATTTTCATCCCTATTTGTTAGAAATTACATCATTGGTACTAACTTTTACAAATTTGTTTCACCATTAGAAATTACAAGTACTAACCACTTAATTCTACAAATGATTTTACCCACAGGTACTAATGGTGAAACAATTTGTAAAAGTTAGTACCAATGGTGTAATTTTCAACAAATATGTATGAATATAGCAAAACGAGTAAACCACAGGTACTAACCATGTAATTAATAATGATGGTATTATGCTACATAAACTTTATGGTCTTGATTAAAACCTCTATACTAATCGCGATTTAGGTGTTACTTGTTCATTGATATAGTAGTAGTTAATACTGAAGCCATAAAGTTATTAAGGACCATAATCTAGGGTCTTTCTAATATTTTATCATAAATCTATCCTCATAAGTCCTCAAACGCATGTGAATGGCGATGTATGGTTTTTATAGCTAAGAAACATGGGTGTTGTTCTGGTTTTTATAATCGGATTCAGATTATTCAAGTTTTTGTTATAGAAATACTACCCGTAATCTGACCCAAATAAGATTCGGGCTAATCGGTTTTAAATTTATTTAGGCAGGTCAATCGGTATACGGGGTTCTAAGTTGCAATGTATACTTTACAATTTAACTTAACATATTCATTAAACAAAAACACAAAAGTTAAATAAAAACAAAACACATGATATTCATTAAACAAAACAGACAAAAAGTTAAATAAAAACATTTCCAATATGATATTTCGTTCAAACCTATGGAGTAAAAACATATATTAACTAATAAAAGTCAAATAAAAAACAAGCACAAAACCATGTATCAACCAAGCGTATAACTAAAAAGAAAACGTTAAATCATATCAACCAAAACCGAATCTTTTTAGTCGCATAAACAACCAACGAAACAAAACATCATGTTCACAACAAAAATACAATATATGGGAATAAAAAATCATGTTCACATACGACTATCATCGAGTTAGTGTAAAGATTAACACCCGGTTAGATGTTTTAACAAGAGTGTTAATAAAGCCACACCCCAAAATCTTATTTTCACACCCTCTATACGGTCATATAGGGTTATACAGGCCGTATAGAATAATCTGACATGACAAATATACTGCTCGTATACATGGAGAAAATATTAGGTCGTATTACATTGTATACGGGTCGTACAACGTTATACGGGTCGTATAACGTTGTATGGGGTTTCGGTCGTATAACATTATATGGGTCGTATAACATTTTATACGGGTCATATAATGTTATACGTCTCGTATAAGACAAAAAAACATTCCTTGGCATTTTTTTTACGCAATAAGATTCTAGGGGTATAGGAATAGTGAGAGCATTTAACAATAAGATTTGATATCTATCTCATAAGTGATTCAATATAATGAAGATTCAAAGATTAAAGATTCAGATGTTATGTATCACGTTCATATAGTTAAATTAAAAAGAGATGTACGTGGAAGGTTATTAAAGATAAATCAAATAGAATAGAATAAATAAAGATGTATTTACGGAAAAAGATAATGCAACTAGTTTCTATGTTATAAGGTATTCTTGATAATCTGTATGCATTCGTTATAAACAATTCGAAAAAATTAATTTTTAACGATTTTTTATTGTATAACAATACGTAGTGTGTCTTAAGTGTGCTTTAGATCTGAATTCCTAGCTTGTCGTTCATTGATGTATTTTGTACAGTATAGTAATTTGTAAAAAAAATATATTGAATATAACCCTTAAAACTAAAATTTAGCGTTTTTTTAAATTACAATGAAGAAAAAAGCAAGGGTGGAAAACTCGCTAGTCGGCTGGTGAGGTGGGGACCAGCGACTACGGGATTACTTGGGATTAATCGGATCGGGTTTTTATATGTAATTTTCAGTTTTATGTATACATATACACATTTTGATATGTAAATATTTTAAGTAGCTAGGTTTTAACTATTACTCAACTCATTTTTTAAGTATAAAAGATTAATTGTTGGAATTCACATGGTTAAGTGAAAACCGGCCGGAATATACAGGTTTTTTGCGGGAATCTGGCCGAAATCGCCGATTTTTGGCTGGCCGACTAGGTCAGACTAGTTCTAACTAGGCCCGACTAGAGATTAATCGCCGCCTAGTCGCGATTTGTAACACTGGAAAAAAGTATTCGCTCCCTAATATACATATAAGTATATAGGTAGAGGTTCTTGTAAAAAAAGAGATTTTTTGTGAGAAATGTAAGAAAGAATCTACACCATTAGATCTTTGATCTAATGGTTGAGATCATAATGACAAAATTGTAAATAATGTTTACTATTAAACATATTAATTTTCTAGATTAAGGGTATATAGGTAAATTTAACATTTTTAAATTAAGAAACTAACATTAATGCACATGTAACTTCCCCCGTCTTTATTAAACGTCAATAACTTTTTATACGTAACTTTAAAAAAAAAAATTACACCATAATAACGAACGTTTTTTTATCTTTAATATGAATACCATATTGCTATACTTATATAGAGAAAAAAAATATGTTTCGATCAGATGTTTAGTCCATGATGTTTTGTCTATGTTCATACAGTGGTGTTTTAATTGTATTGTAATTCAAAGCGTGGTGTTTTTTTATCTACTGGAATGTAGGATTTAAAAAACCATGGTGTTTTAACATATGGAATCTGAAACATCTACTAGCATGCAGATGTAAAACACCATGCATGCAGTTTTAAAACACCATGTACAATAACCATACTAAGAACACATTCTGGAAATGGAGGTAGTGTCTTTAATAATGTTATATACTTATTGAATGGTGTTATAGAAATGGGATCAAATACAAACACTTATGTTTGTAAGAAGTAAGAACCGTAAGAACCAACACATAATTAACAAGTGTCCCTCAATAAAAAAAATTAGTTTAGGGGTAATTTAGACCTTTTCACCATATTTATTTATAACTAAGTAAAAAATAATTATTAAAACATCCCTAAATCCATGCAAGTTTAATTCAAATCAAAGTTTGATTTTTTTAACATATCCATAATCTAGTAACTCTCCATGATCGAACCAACCTGTAGGAATCACCACAAAAAATATAATCAGCACAACACTATATAATTAGCATAACATCCTTAATCGTTCTCCATTATCAGCACATCGTCCTCAATCGTTCTCCATTATCAACATAAACGACATTAGCATAACATCCTCAATCGTTCTCTATTATCAGCACATCAGATGTGCTGATTATATCTACTTTTGGTGTTTGTTTGCATTATATTGTAATTAACACATAATCAGCACAATTATAAAACAACTTTTGGTAACTTTTTTAAAAGTTACTTTTATAAATAAAAAAAGGTATAGCAATATGGTACTCATATTAAAGATAAAAAAATACTTAATTTTATGGTATATTTTTTTATAAAAAATAATGAAGTATGTAAAAGTTATTTTAGTTTAAAAAATCTTGGTGGAATTTGGATTTAATTGAAAATGGTCAAATGACTAGCAATTTTACGTAACTACCCCTAACTTGTTAGTACTAATTTTTAATTATAAGGGTTTTATTTATAATCAATCCCAACCCTTGATTTAAACTACCAATGGTTCAGATCTGTTCTTACGGTTCTTACAGTTAGTACTGTTTGTACAGGATCTCAACCCTGGTGTTATATACTTATTCAATGGTGTTATATACTTATTGAATGATGTTATATAATTATTGAATGGTGTTATATATGTGCTGAATAGTGAATTTGTAGTGTTATTCGTAGTGTTTATATAGAGATCTTTAAAATGGTGTTATATAGTTATTGAATGGTGTTATATACGTGTTGAATGGTTGTTGCAGTGTTATTCATAGTGTTTTTATAGAGATGTTTTAAAAAAAATCATGTTCCTATAAATAAGGTGACGGTTATGAAAGGTTTTGAATTAATTGAATCAATGATAAAATTACTTGTTTACCCTTTTGAATTAATTTAGATTGAGGACACATGTCATATCCACAATATTTCTCACACTTCTCACACTTTTAAACTTTTTTACAATAACCTTACCCTAGGTATATAATTCACTTGTAAATGTCAAATACAAATGAGTCTTAACATACAAAACACCCTTAACGTAAAAAGAGGAGGAGATTTTTTTTTTTTTGAATTTTTTCCCCTACTACTTAAGAATGATGTTTAACCGCAAAATGTAAAAAAAAAAAAAAACGTGATTTTACAGTAGTAGAGTAATTTTGGATTCTGGGACTAAAATACGTGTTTAATAAGATGGAAAAAAATTCAAAAAAAAAAAAATAATAAATTCCCTAATTCACTTCATACGTTAAGGATATCTTGTATATTAAGACCCATGTGTACAATAACTTAACCCTATAACTCACACGTCACAGATAGCTGTTGTTAACCGAGACCAATCACTAACTTATCACATTTCTATTATAGTCTTTGTCTTGATGCAAATGCTTTTCTTATCATGAGTCTATTCATTGCATTTCCATTCTCTTTGTTATCTTCCATGTTATGTTCAAACCATGTGATGTATAGTCTATTAGCTGTCCATTTACTATATAAGGGTTTCACTTGTGCAATACAGAACCAACGAGGGAAAGCCCACTTTCAACGATTAGTTAAAGAAGCACAAATGTATACCGTCTTTGTTACATTGAAGATACCATCTTCATCGTATATTTTAGATGAACCCAAATTTTATCCTTCAACCCAACTCAGTATTAAATGTTTGTGACAATGCTTGATGTCGAGCTAGGGGTTTCATTGGAAGCAGCCTCTCTATTTCTATGGAGTAGAGGTAAGGCTGTCTACATCTTACCCTCATCAGACCCTACCTTAGCTTTGCTATTGGTGGGATTTACTAAGTATGATGATGATGACAATGCTTGACATCACTTACGTTTGGTTTGTGTTAATGCAAGTACTCTTGACCCGCCATTTTACATGCAACCTTGAAATCTCATACTTGTTATTTCGTTACTGAAGAAACACTGAACTAATTATGGGACTAATCAGTTTGGTTTATGTTCCTACCATAGTGGTTAATCTTCTAATGGCTTTCTGAGCTTCGTAATGATCATCTAAGTCCTGCAAAACAGAACACCGTTACTCGTTAAGAGGGGAATATGGGGGTTTCCCTCTTAACCGGGCTCCGACGTGAGAATAAGCGACTGCTTTTGGGGAGATAATTGAGTATTAAGAGTGAGAGTAGAGGGAATGGAATGTTTAACCTGTGAACTGAGGTCTCTATTTATAGCCGGAGAGGTGTAAGAGGGTGTGGGCTGATGGGCCTTGGGCCAGAAGGCGACAACTTGGAGGATATGCTCTTTGTCTCACTGGTGTCGACCGTTAGTGGCCTCTGGGAGTTCGTTGGTGCTGGCGCACCGTGATTGGAGCCACGTGTCAAGGTTGTCGGCTTGGCCGCCCTTCTGCCATCAGCAGGTAAGTGGAGATCGTGGGTCAGTTGTCTCTGCCCTCTGATTGGTGCCACGTAGGCGTCCTTAAGTACTTTTTGTCTCCTGCATGTCAGATGATCGTGGAGCACGATTGAGCAGGGCCAGAAGGCCGCTGATTGGTTCTTTTCTTGTGCCACCTGTACCTTGTGTACTATCCAAAACAGTCTTGCGCCGTAGTCACGCGCGATTCTTGCTGAGCACGTAACTACCCCGCGCAGGAGTATAGGTTACTGCATGCTCATTCAGAATACTAAGTGTTGAAAGTGGAGCTTCCCATTGCTTAGACCTCGCGCCGCATCAAAGAATGTTGATGTAGCCCGCGCGACGTTAGCGATAAGAAATTTGTTGAATAAGGAGTATGGTCCTGCGCGCAACCTTGACGGAGTTTTGCGCGGCCTTTTGGGACCATACCCCTTCAAGTCCCCCCCAGTCCAGTGCTGCACCATGCACGAGGCAAGTGGTTGGAGCTCTGGACTTAGAAAAAGGAAAGTTGCAGAGAATGCTCGTTTTTTGGTTGGTAGGCGCGCGCGTGCAAATGTTTGACATTTGTTACGGCGCGACTACATATCTGGCAGGTGATGATTCTTTGCTTTGTGTTGCTATGGCGCGTGTGCCTTGGGTAACTTCTTCATTAAGTTTGTAGTAATTTTGGGCGGGAAATCCCTTGAAATTTGAAATCTGACAAGTTGGTGAGAAACGTCGTTGATGGTGACGTTTGAGTTGACCACTTACACGGCTGTCATCAAGTTGTCTCTGACAGTTTGGTTTTCCGTCAGGAGAGTGAGCTCCACGCGCGCGTGGTAACCGTCACTCCGGGATTCTCGCCTTACGTGTCGTCTTCTGATTGGTCACGTGCGCGGCTATCCCGGCACGTTTACCCATCGCATTAAATGCGATGGGTATATATATCCGATGAGATGGAGAGAAACCTCACGTCTTCTACTGTTCTTATCCTTTTCTCTCTACTCACCTTCTTCGAGTCTTCAAGTCTTCGAGTTGCCTGTAGCAGATCTTCAAGAATTTTCTTCATATCTTCAAGTTCTTGAATATTCAAGGTTTGAATCATTAATGGCTGAAGAACATCCCGAAGAAAATCCCGGAGAAGAAGGCCATGTTCCCGTTCTCAGGTGGGACTTAGGCCTCTTTGAGCAGATAGTACATGGTTTCCGGTTTCCACCGGAATGGGATGCCAAGTACCCTGGTCAGAACCAGACGGCCGCCGACGCACCACCGGGGTATATCACGTTGTATGAAGATTTCTTCCATCAGGGCAACTTCCGGTTTCCGGTGACGAATTTCATGGCATATATCTTGCAGTTCTATGGGTTCCATATTTCACAATTGAGTCCTCCTGGAATGGTCAGGGTACGACACTTCGAATTCCTTTGCCGGTCTCATGACATAGAGCCAATTGTGGAAATATTTAGGGTCTTCTATCAGTTGATCCGAAACATGGGGTTCTTCTCGTTTGCCAGTCGGGGAGCTGCAAAGAAGAAACTTCTTAACCCTCCCAAGAGTTTCCATGACTGGAAACCGAAATTCTTTTATATTCGCGAGGAGGTGATCCCGATCGCTATGACCTTTCGCGCCTGGTCTGAGTCGATTGTGAAGGAAGATCTGGCGATCCCCAAGACTGAAGCTTGGTATCAGAAGCTTACTACCACCCCAAACCGAGTGTTTGGTGAGAACGTCTTGGTCGCGGCGCGAATGAGCGATCAATGGTTGCCTGACAGCGAGGAAGTTCCTATTCTGATGTTCGACGATAGAGGTTAGTAATTTCCTTAGTTTTGTTGATTTCGTGTTTCGTAACTTGTGTTTTATGTATGTAATTTGACGTGTAGAGGCGCATCTGTATCAAGCTGCCTTCCCTACCTTTGGTGGTTCCATGGGCGTGCGCCCGCTCCAGGCTAGAGAGGAATATTGGTATGAACAGATTAAGGGTAATTTCATGTACCCAGTTGCTGGTGCATTCGCCGCTCCGCCTACTGCAACCGAAGGTGCGCATATACCTAACCCTCGTCCCTTGCGCTCTGTGACTTCCAGCGAGGAGTCTGTGGGATCCTCAATTGGAGAGCTGAGTTCGTGGTCTAACATCTTTGCAGGTGTGTTGCGCGACTTGGGGATTGACCCTGAAGACAAGAAGAAAAAACCTGTGAGAAAGAAGAAGGTTATCACCCTGGATCCTGAGGTGACCAGCAAGGGGGCTGGGAGTAGTCGCGCAACCGCTAGCGCTGCTGACAAAGGTACTCTCCGCCTTCGTCAAAGTAACTTGGAGGATTACGTTATTATCAGTGATTCATTTGAAGGTTTGTCGCGTATAGGCGAGAAGAAGTCTGGAGGAGCTGGTTCGAAGAGCTCCGGGAGTGGGGGTTCTCGCAACCCAGATGCTGGTGCGACTCCTTCCTCTGTTGCGCATGATGAAGAAGAGGAAGAAGAAGCGAAAGAGGAGGCTGCTGCAAATTTAATCAGTAGGAAAAGAAATAGGAGTGAGACCACCGCTGGTGCTTCCACTGCGCCGCAGGGTGGTGAGGTTCCTTTGATTGGGAAGCGGAGCAACCTGCGCTCCTTATACAATTTTTCTCCTGGTAAGTTCTTATTCTCTCTTCCTTATGTTGCTTCCTCTTTTTGACACTTGATCCTCTGCAGAGGCCAAGAAGAAGACCCCTGAAAAGAAGGGTGTTGTGTTTACGGAGCCCTCAGAGCCGGCGCATAAAAGGCCTAAGATTACTATCAAAGCTTCCAAGACTGCTGGAGTGGAGTCTGAGAAGGGTAAACAAGCTGCTGAGGGGGAGAAGGAGAAAGCTGCTGAAGAGGAGAAAAATGCTGAGGAAAAGAAAGCTGAGGAGGACAGGAAGAAGAAGGCTGATGCGGAGCGTAAGAAGAAGGTTGAAGAGGAAAAGAAAAAAGCTGATGAGGAGAAGAAAAGAAAAGCTGATGAGGAGAAAAAGAGGCGAGCTGAGCAGGAGAGAGAGAAAAGGGCTGCTGAGAGGGAGAAAGAGCCTACAGTTGATAAACCTACCCACCCATCGCAACCTCATTCTCCTCAACACTCTGCTAAAGTGACTTCTGCTGCGGGATCTGGTCCACATGCTTCTGGTGGCGCGAGTTCCGGGGGAGCTGGGGGGTATAACCCCCAAACCATTGGCCCAAAGGATACTCTCGGGGATATTTGCTATAAGACTTACACCGAGGCAGAACGTGGGGGTGCCCCCCATCGCGCTCCTTGGAATTTGAAGCAGAAGGAAACTTTTCAGGAATTTGCCCCTTGTCGCGATTGGTTCTTGAATTCTATCCCTCCTGGTGAGGTTAACCGAAAAAAGGCGCGTACTCATGATGAGCTGTATGCCGCGTATGTAATTGGGGAGGCTAATACTCTTTCTGCCAGCCATGAAATTGTGCGTGAGTGGCGCACCATGATTAGGGAGCGGTCGGATTGGGAGAACTACCGCCAGCTCCTTGTGAGGAAAGTTAAGGAGTTTGAGAAGGCTCATGCCAAGTTTGAGGACGAGAAGTCCAAGTTTGAGGCTGATAAGAAAGCGGAGGAATGGGGGCGCGAGGGCCTGAAAAGTAAGCTTCAAGCTGCCGAGGATCTGTTGGCGAAGGAGAAGGCTGAGTGGAAGAAGATCTGTGAGAGAGATAACCAGCGCGCTTATGCTGCTCGAAATAAGATTACTGAGCTCGAAGGCAAGGTTGCTGATCTGACAGCGAAGGTCGATGATGCGCAGGCTGCGCAAGCTTCTAAGGAGAAAACTGAGGTTTGTAAAACGTTTACTCCTTTGGTGTTTTGTTTGCATATTAGCCTAAGTCTTTTGCCCTTTGTAGGTTGAGCTGGCTGAGGTGAAGGCGCAGCTGACTGGTAAAGATAAGGATTTGACGGCCAAGGATGTCGAGATTGCTGAGCTGAAACGCCGTCTGCACGAGCAGGTTGACAAATGCGAGTCCTTGGAAATCGATCTTGAGGCGGAGAAAGTTAAGGCTGCAACTGCTGAGGAGGCCAAACAAAAAGCTGAGGAAGCGCGAGACATTAGTACATCTGCTCTTAATGTGGCGCAGAACAACTATTCCGATACTCAGGGCATTATTGATACTTTGTTCTCCGAGGCTGAGTGGCTGCGCGGCAGAGGATTAGTTCTGGTATGATATTTTTAACCTTGGTTTTACCCTTCAAAACCTGGTTACTCATGTGTTACGTTTGCTGTAGATGGCCAACTCTATCTTAAATGCTGGAGAACTGGATAAGGCTGTTGCGGCCGTTATAGATGCTTCCCGCGCAGCTGGTCATCGTGGAGGGTATCTTGAATGTGCGCAACATGCTACAGAGATGCTTGGACAGGAGTTCGACACTAGTCATTGCTCAGTGACTGATCAAGCTGAGGCTGAGCTAGCTCGTGCTGAACATGGTTATGATCATCTATCGATACCTGTGATGGATTTGGTTCCTGAAGCACTGAAGCATGATGATTGGTGTCATCGGCTAAAGACCATCCTTGACCCACCAGAGACCGTTGAGCTATCGGATGAAGAGGAACCAGCTGGTGATGATGGTGGAAACGATAGTGATGATGGTGAAGGCAATAAGCATGACGACGATGATAATGGTGATGGATTCGGATAGGTAGTGTTGACAGGCTTTGTGCCTTGTAATTTTTGTTTAGGTTTTGAACATAAGCTCTTGCGCGGTCGCGCTTTCTTTGGGTTAAATGAATGATGCGTTTTATGTAACCGATGCATGTTTGCGCTTAATTTAATATGATGCTCATGTTTATTTTGTTCTGTTACAATTATTGCACTATTGTTAGAAACTTTGGTTAAGTTAGCGCGAATAAATGTAAGTGTAGCTCAGGTCTCGCGCTATGTTCGCGGAGGACCTCGGAGGCATAACTCAAGAGCTCGTAATTCACTGGAGTGTTTTCGTGCTAATCAAAAGTTTAACATGCATTTGTAACTCAAGAAGCATTATGATAAAAGAAAACATGTCGTATGCTTTCATTAATTGGGAAACAGGCGCTCAGGCCAATCGTACATTGTAGATAAGCAACATAAAGGGCGTTTAGCCAACATATGAAATTAAGTAGGCGCGTGGCCTAGAGTAGTTACATATAGCACTTGCGCAGTTGTTGCGCATTCCATGTGCGCGGGATGATGTGTCCATCTAGGGTGCGCAATTTGTATGCCCCTTTTCCTAGCACTTCGTGAACCAAGTATGGGCCTTCCCATTTGGGTGCTAGTTTTCCTGGGCGTTCAGCGTTTGAAGCTTCGTTGTCTCGGAAGACGTATTCTCCTGGAGTGAAGGTACAAATGCAGACTCTCGCATTGTAGTACCTTTCCAGTTGTGTCTTGTATTTCGGTCCTTTAATACGCGCAATCTCGCGTCTTTCTTCCAGGAGATCCAAATCGAGACAGCACTCTGCTTCATTATCAACCGTGTTGACTGCTGTCAAACGCGGTGAGGGGAGTCCAACTTCCGCCGGGATAACTGCCTCCGAGCCGTATACTAGGCTGATAGGAGTTTCGCCGGTGCTTGTCTTCGGCATGGTTCGATGAGCCCACAGGATGCTTGGGAGCTCATCCACCCAGCCTCTTCTCTTTGTGCCCAGTCGGGCTTTTATCCCCTCGACGATACTTTTGTTAACGCTTTCCACTTGACCGTTGCCTTGAGGGTGCGCAACGGAGGAGAAGGTATGCTCGATCTTCATTTCCTTCATCCAATTTTGAAGGTCCTCAGAAGCAAAATTGGTACCGTTGTCTGTGACGATTTTGAGTGGGAGACCAAACCTGCAAATGATGTGCTCCCAAATAAACTTGCGCACCATCATTGCAGTGGTTGAGGCGAGAGCTTTGGCCTCCACCCACTTAGTAAAATAATCAACAGCCACGATTATGAACTTGACGGCGCCAGGGGCGTCCGGGAAGGGTCCCACCATATCAATTCCCCACTGTTGGAAAGGCCAAGCAGTGGATACAGGGATAAGATCGTTCTTTGGGCGCAGGGTTTTTGGAGAATGTCGCTGACAAGAGTCGCATTTGCGCAGCTCCTTCAGGGCGTCGACGTGCATCCCTGGCCAATAATATCCAGCGTTCATAATCTTCGCGACGACCATGCGTGGTCCAGCATGGATGCCACAAATCCCTTCGTGGATCTCCCTGATCAAGTAATTCGCATCTTGGGGGTCCACGCAACGCAGTAGTGGCCCCAAGAAGGACTTGCGGTATAAAATACCACCATTCATCTCATAATGCAGAGCTTTGTTTTGAATCTTCCTTGCCTCTGCCTTGTTCTCAGGGAGTATTCCTTCTTGCAAATACTGAATTATAGGGGTCATCCAAGATGGCTGCCCTATTTCGATCACATTTACCTGGCGCAGCAATACTGAAGGATTTTTTAGTACTTCAATCCTTACATCTTTTGCGAAATGCTGGAAGGAGGTTGAAGCAAGCTTGCTCAAAGCGTCAGCTGGTTTGTTTTCGGAACGGTTGATGTGTACAACCTTGTATGACTTGAATTTCTGAAGCTGTTCTTTCGCCTGATCCAAATATAAGGCCATAACTTCGCCCTTTGCATCATAGATTCCGTTGATTTGACTGGCGATCAAAAGTGAATCAACATGCGCTTGAAGATTCTTAGCTCCCATTTTTATGGCGAGGCGTAAGCCTGCCAGAAATGCCTCGTACTCCGCCTCGTTGTTGGTGTTCTTGAAATCCAACTTGATGGCGTACGTAAATTCATGTTTTTCAAGGCTCACAAGGCGCAATCCTGCTCCTGCGCCGTCCTCGTTTGAGGCCCCATCGGTGTACAGCAACCACAACCCATCAGATACGTCCTTCACTGGAGTTTCGACAACCTCGCAATCTTTGATTTTCTCCGCTGGGACTTCTGTGATAAAGTCTGCAAGGACTTGACCCTTGATGGCTGGGCGCGGCCTGTACAAAATGTTGTGGCCCCCCAGCTCGATCGCCCACTTTGCTAGTCGCCCAGATGTTTCTGGCTTTTGCAATATCGTGCCAATGTGGAAATTGGTAAGTACGGTGATCACATGCCCTGTAAAGTATCTGCGCAGCCTCCGAGAGGCGTGTAGCAGCGCAAGCACCAATTTCTCCATTGTGGAGTATCTTGTTTCTGGATCAGTAAGCACCCTACTGACGTAATAAATTGGAGTCTGTACTCCGTTTCTCTCCACAAGTAATACCGACCCTACTGCCTTATCCGAAGAAGATAAGTACAACACGAGTGGTTCTTTTTCGAACGGCGCGGTCAGGGTAGGGAGTTCGATCAAACACTCCTTCATTTGTTGAAAAGCGACCTCTGCTTCAGGGGTCCACCTGAACTCTTGTTTCTTCACACAGTTACGCAGAGTGCTGATAAAAGGGTATGACTTCGCGGCGTGGTTTGACAGAAAACGGTTAAGCGCGGCTAGGCGGCCGGCCAACCTTTGCATCTCTTTGATTGTTCGTGGTGATGGCATTCGCTCTATCGCCTGGACCTTTTCTGGATTCACCTTAAATCCACCGTTTGTGACTATGAAGCCTAAGAATTTCCCTTCTTCCATACCAAAAGAACATTTGGCTGGATTCAATTTCATATTCATGCTGCGCAACGAGTTGAATGTTTTTTCGATGTCTTTCAACATTTGGTCCTCTTCGGGACTTTTGATCACCAGATCGTCGATGTAAACCTCGATATGCTTCCCAATATCGCCAGCGAAGGTCTTATCCATCAGGCGTTGATACGTGGCGCCAGCGTTTTTTAGGCCGAATGGCATCTTTGTATAACAAAAGATCCCAAGATCGGTTCGAAAAGCTGTCTTGTCTTCGTCTTCAAGCTTCATTTGGACCTGATGGTATCCCTTGTAGCAATCCAAGAAGCATTTCCATCTATATGGCGCGAGAGAGTCTATCTTTTTGTCGATCTCAGGCAAAGAGTAGCAATCTTTAGGGCACGCCTTGTTGAGATCGGTATAATCAACGCACATTTGCCATCCTCCACTAGACTTCTCTACCATCACTGGGTTCGCGACCCAACTTTGATAACGTACTTCTCGCAAGATACCAGCTTTGAGTAGTTCGCATACTTGCTCATTCATTGCTTTGGTTTTGTCTGCCCATAAGCTGCGCCTTCTTTGGACTTTCGGCTCAACAGAGGAGTAGGTGTTTAAACAATGCTCGGTAATGTCGCGCGGAACACCGGTCATGTCGGCCGGAGTCCAGGCGAAGATATCCATATTCTTGAACAGGAGTTGCTTGAGATGCGTTCTGATGTTTGGTGAGATTGCATGGCATATCGTCACCGTTTGCTCTGGGTACTTGCGGTTTAACACCCATTTCTCTGGCTCGGTTGTTGAAACCTTCGCCACTTTTGTTGGGCGCATCTCTTCTGTGGACATTACTTCTTTCTTGGCATAGATAATCGCCACCCCTGTCTTGGTTGGAAACCCTATTGCTGAGTGGGGCGTGGAAGTTACCATATTCAGTTCGCCTTGGGTTTCTCTCCCAATTAACACATCATGCCTCGACTTGACAGGCATCACCATGAAGTTTACATTTGTTGTTCTTGAATGCTTCCCGTCAGAGAGCGTGACGGGGAAGCTAATTTGGCCTAGCGGGAAGACCATTTCGTTGCAAAATCCAAACAGTGGATAATCAACTGGCTCAAGTCTCGCTTTGTCATCCTCATCAAACTGATTAAAACACTGCTCATAGATGATATCAGCCGTACTCCCTGGGTCAATGAAGACATACTCTGTTTCATAATGGCCGATAATTCCGGTAATGACGACGGGTCGAGTGGCGCGAGGGCCGCCGCGCACTACCGGGAAAATGACCTGTTGCTCGTGCCATGAGGGTTCATAAGGGCGCTTGCCTTTCTCCTTTGTGCTGTATCTTGGTCCATTGACCATATGGGTTTCTAGGCGTCGGACTTTCTTGTGGTTCCCCTCCTCATGGCGTTGGATTTGCCGAGTTTCTTTGCGCACGTTTTTCACCAGGTGGCTTAGCTTCCTGCTTTTTAGCGCTCTTTCGATCTCTTGACGTAAACTGTAACAGTCGTCTGTCAGGTGTCCCGTATCTTTATGGAAGTCGCAGTACAGGTTGGGGTCTTGCCCCTTCTTGTTTGTCATAGGCCTTGGAGCCTTGAAATCATGATTCTCCGTCATCAGCACCTCTTTCGGTGTTTTTATGAGCGGAGTCCAGTGCTTTTCTCGGTTGTCATCCCTGACTGCTTTCCGATAACCAATGCGATCAATAGTGTCTCACGCGTCCTCTTTGTAGCGAGACCGCTCTTCATAACGAGATCGTTCGCCATAACCGCTGGAGTGGTTGGCTTTCCACCCAGGGTTTTTGCCTTTGTTTCGTCTATTGTTGTCGCGTGAATGGCCTCCCTTAGAAAATCGATCTTCAGCATAATAATTCTTGTTTGCGGCGAGTGACTCTTCAGTTTGCGTGACTATTTTTGCGGCTTCCATGAGCTTATCCCATTCTTTGGGCATCCCATCTTTCCCAGTGATAGTTCTGATGAGACTATCACAGCGAATGGCTTTCTTGAAGTGGCAACGCATGAGTTGTTCACTTACGCCACCGATTTCCAAGCACTCTTTGTTGAAGCGAGTGATGAAATCCTCCAAACCTTCGTTATCTCTGCGCCAGATGTCCTCTACCTCGGCTGTGTCGCGCTGGTAACGTCTCTGTTGACTGAAGTGACTTAAAAACTGTGTCCTGAAATCCACCCATGACTTGATCTTTCCCGGAGGAAGGCTGTCGAACCAGGCGCGAGCAGCCCCTGTAAGTGTTTGAATAAACAGATGGCACCACATGGGCATATTCCATCCTCCCATGCAACACACGCTTGTGAAAACTCTGACGTGATCATCGGGATCAGTCAAACCGTTAAACTTCCCAACTGTCGGAGGTAACTTCTCTCTTTTAAGTAGGGGTGTTCATCGGTTCGGTTTATGGTTTATTTGGTTTATTCGGTTTTCAAAATTTTATACCCCAAACCAAAAACCAAACCAAATAAGGAATATGCAAACCGATCCAAACCAAACCGAATTGAATTCGGTTTGGTTTCGGTTAGAAACCAAATAAACCAAATCTATCCAAATTGTACCTAAGTATTTTTTTTCCTAATTTATATTTATGTTTGTTTTCCAACTTTCGAACATCACAACTAATTTATACCTAATAATATAGGAATACACGAAAGTTTCATTGCGAAATAAAACAAACACATCCATAAAGTACTCCTAGACAAAACCACAAAATTAAAGCTTCAAAACATAGATAACAGAAACTATAAATGGTTAACAGTTGGGCTTCTAGATTTACATTTGGTATTTTGGGTTGCATAAAAAAATAACTATTTTGGGCTAATAAATTGTATATGATTTATAAAATATTATTATTTTTATTTAATAATTAATTAAGTTAAATGGTTTATTCGGTTATCCAGATAAACCGAATAAACCAAATAAAATAAAATGTGGATCCATAAACCGAACCAAAAACCATATTCACAATTCGGTTTCGGTTAGAAACCAAACCAAAAACCGAATTCGTTATTCGGATCGGTTTATTTGGTTACGGTTACGGTTCGGTTTACGGTTTTTATTTGGTTACGGTTTTTTCTGAACACCCCTACTTTTAAGCGGTGCTAGCGCGATCTTTGGAATGAACTTTGAATGTTCTACAGCTTCAGCTGGTCGATAGGCGAGGCGAAAGTCTTGCTCTGCCTCTTCGGTGTACCCAACGTGTTGACGTGGTTTGTAGTATTCATGGTTCCTCTGTAAGCGATTGAAGACTGACGAACCCTCATCATCTTGCCAAGTTGGATCATTCGGGTCAGTATCTTCCCATTCATTGTTCATGTTGCGCGGCGTGAGCCGGCTATGAACTGGGCCTCTTTGGACGTGAGACGGATAGTCATAATAGCTTTCTGTTTCTTCCCGTGTATCGCGCGTGTCATGCACGCTTAGTCTTCTGGTAGGGGGAGGTCTATTAGCTCTACCTTGCATGTTTTGCTGTGGGGGTATCTGGCGCGCCCCCTAACTCTGTCCCTGGGGGGTAACCAAGGACGGTTCTGCCGTTAGGACTGCTTGTTGTGCGATCAGAGATTGATACGCCGCGTTAATGGTGCAATATTTTTGGCGTACCATGAGGCTGGAGTTTCGCCCTCTGGTATCCCTAATAATGTCGAAACGTTCTGAGGTGGAGCTGGGTTTGAAGGTCCAGCACCATTGTTCCCTGGGGTTACCGTCTGAGTGATGCGGGTGATGCTCCCGCGCGGCCCCCCAGTGTTGGTTACTTCGATTTCGCCAATTTCTTCAATGTGTTGGGGTTGGACGTTTTGATTGTCATCACCCAACCCTGCATTAGAGTTTGCTCCGAAACTGACAAACTCAGGAATGATTCCTTGACCACCCATGATCGAAGGAAGAAAAACCAACGAATACTCAGAAAAAGAAGATGGAAGTGATTTGCAGAAAACCGGTGGGCGCCAATGAAGAAACACTGAACAAATTATGGGACTAATCAGTTTGGTTTATGTTCCTACCATAGTGGTTAATCTTCTAATGGCTTTCCGAGCTTCGTAATGATCGTCTAAGTCCTGCAAAACAGAACACCGTTACTCGTTAAGAGGGGAATATGGGGGTTTCCCTCTTAACCGGGCTCCGGCGTGAGAATAAGCGACTGCTTTTGGGGAGATAATTGAGTATTAAGAGTGAGAGTAGAGGGAATGGAATGTTTAACTTGTGAACTGAGGTCTCTATTTATAGCCGGAGAGGTGTAAGAGGGTGTGGGCTGATGGGCCTTGGGCCAGAAGGCGACAACTTGGAGGATATGCTCTTTGTCTCACTGGTGTCGACCGTTAGTGGCCTCTGGGAGTTCGTTGGTGCTGGCGCACCGTGATTGGAGCCACGTGTCAAGGTTGTCGGCTTGGCCGCCCTTCTGCCATCAGCAGGTAAGTGGAGATCGTGGGTCAGTTGTCTCTGCCCTCTGATTGGTGCCATGTAGGCGTCCTTAAGTACTTTTTGTCTCCTGCATGTCAGATGATCGTGGAGCACGATTGAGCAGGGCCAGAAGGCCGCTGATTGGTTCTTTTCTTGTGCCACTTGTACCTTGTGTACTATCCAAAACAGTCTTGCGCCGTAGTCACGCGCGATTCTTGCTGAGCACGTAACTACCCCGCGCAGGAGTATAGGTTACTGCATGCTCATTCAGAATACTAAGTGTTGAAAGTGGAGCTTCCCATTGCTTAGACCTCGCGCCGCATCAAAGAATGTTGATGTAGCCCGCGCGACGTTAGCGATAAGAAATTTGTTGAATAAGGAGTATGGTCCTGCGCGCAACCTTGACGGAGTTTTGCGCTGCCTTTTGGGACCATACCCCTTCAGTTACGTACATGTTTGCCATCATATTTCTTGGGTGTCCTTAATCGCGAGTATCCTTATTCTTGAGTATGTGGCTCGAAAATCATAGACAAGTAGAGATCTCATATAGTCATATCAACGTGTGTGAATCAGTTTTTAGGCCGGAGGGTGTGGGGGCCGCCACCCTCGCCCTGTCAGCATCTATGGCGCCGTGGGCGCTATACACCCACACCGCCTGAATTAAGTTGGGGCACTATAGGTGGCTCGCGAACATGATAACGAGCAGAAAACACACAGATCGAGGCCCCCTTTACTTTTTGACCGTTGAACGGTCAGATTTAAAAAAAAATTTGTTTTTCAAATTCAAAGTTTATAAATACTCTTCCATTTCTCCATTTTTTCCATCTCATTTCACCCATTTTCTCTCAAATTTTTATACAATACGCTGATTTTTTTTAAACCCCTCTCTAAAATGTTTCCCAACAACCTAAACCCATGGGACCCGAACCATCCGTACTGGCAAAACAACGAGCAAGAGGACCGGTATCGCCGAGACTCGCGTACGGGTGAGGTTGGATATTACCCAATGCCACCAACAACCCCAACTTCTCCTCATCCCATTACTCAACCGATGGCTAGTTTTTTTGGGTATTATTCTTAACCCCAGTTTTTTCCCTCAAACATACCCCAACACATTCCTCAAAACATACCCGAAACCCAATCCATACCCGAAACCCAAAACACATCCCAGACCGAATCCGTTCCCGAAACCCAAGTCGAACCCTCTTCTAGAAAAAAAAGAAACCATAAAAAGAAGGTTGAGTCCGAGAAACGTGCTACCAAAAAGGTCGAATATTGGACGCCTACGGAAGAGTTCGAGTTGGCAAAAGCATGGCTCGACGTATCGGAGGACGAGATTGTTGGTAAAATTTACACACCTTTACAAAAATATAGTTTTGTAAACTTATTTTTTAAATCAAACATATACCTTTGTAAATATATTTTTTTATAGGTGACGACCAAGACATAAAGGTTTTTTGGAACCGTATTCGTGACAAGTTTTTCACTGCCATGGGTCGCGGCGTATATCGACGGCCCGACTCTATTTCGGGAAAATGGGGCGCAATGAGGAGGAAGATTAGCAACTTTAACAACATACATACTAATCTCGTCAACAACACTCGAATGAAAAGCGGTTCGAGCGATGTGGACGTGATGACCCAAACCTACTCCGATTATAGGCGGTACCATGGTCATCACTTTACGCATGTAAATGCGTGGGAGCTTCTTCGCAACTCTCCCAAGTGGCATCTTGTGCCACCGTTCGACCCAACCCGCCCTCGGTCAAAACGGTCCAAATCAACATCCACAACGGAACCATCCGGGTCCGATGCGCGTACGACAATTAATCTTAACGACGATGATGAGGAGTTCGAACAACCAGAGGAGCTGCCTCGACCAAGGGGTCGGGATAAAAGTAAGGCAGCGGCACGAGGAAAGGGTACTTCAACGTCATCGGATGAGCCGTCAAAGTTGGGCGAGTTCCATACAAGTCTCAACAAAATGATCTCGATCAGGGAAAAGGACCAAGAAATGAAGATGCAGAAACTAATCCAGAAAGACTTGGATTTTCTAGCGAAAGATTTTTCACATCTAACGGAGACGGATCAACGCATTATGGAGGCTCGCAAGAATCAAATTAGGGCGAAATATATGTAGTTTTTTTTTCTAGTACCTTCTTATTTTTTTTAATGATTTTGTGATGTTTTTTATTTTTTTTAGGATGAAATTAGGGTTTTTTTTTTAATTTTCTAGTTATATAAAATGGCCATTTAATTTAAAAAAGTAAAATGTAAAAATAAAAAATAATTAGGTAATGATGACGGGGCTCCATCCCACACCCTGCAAATTAAAGGGGGGGGGGGGTTATAAAGCCCCCTGGCTGACGTGGCGTCTAGGTGGCGCTGAGGTGTCCTTTATAACATGCAAGGGGCTCCATCCTACACCCTCTAGCCTTAGGGTTATTGTAGGATCGGTTTGTGACCCAAACGAGTCGTTCAGAAGAGATTTTATCAGTTTCAGAGGCGGAAACTAAGAAACTGATGTCGAAACAGCTTGAATATCACTTTAAACACTGATTATATTGATATACTAGCAATTACAATCAGTCTTCACACCGGCAGTACCTCGGTATGGAATACAAGGATCTGGTCTGTCACCTTCAAATGAACACATGACAAGCCTATATATAGTGCTAGCTTGACAGCTTGAAATGACACAACACGTTCAAGCTAACAGACATTTCAAGCTATCAGACATCTCAAGCTATCAGACATCTCAAGCTATCAGACATCTCAAGCTAACAGACATGTTCAAGCTATCACACATGTTCAGAACCGCAATGTAACCCAGACTCGATATAAGACGAAGTCGACAGATGAATGCACCAACAGACTCCCCCTCAGATGTTGACGAGTCTTAGGTGTCGAGTCTTCGTGTCTTCAGTCTTTATCAGTCTCTTTTCTTTCTTAGCATATACCAGAATCTTCTCTTAGGCTCTAACCTCGTCAGACTCCCCCTCTCATCATGATGGGATCGCCATCTGGAATTAGCTATCACCTTGAGATCAATCCCTGGTTTTATCTCTGTTTAAGCTCATTTCCTGCACAAATTTTCTCACCACCACATAAGTTTTTACTTAAATCAATAAGAAAAACTTACTAGTAATAGTTACATCAAGTTCAAATTAATGATCTCGATTAACTAATCAAACTTTTCTTTCTCAAAAAAAATTTCTTCTGTTAAACTCACACTCCCAAACCTGTTCATCATGTTCAGCACTTGAAATTTTGAAAATCAGCTCCTCAACATCAGATGTCGAAAATCTTTTTGGATTTTTATGAAATGAAATGCTATGCAATAAAGAAATATTTACAAACAATATTTTTGTGAGTTTGTGTAAGAGGATCATATCAGTTTTTGTGACCAATCACTAGCACCGTTAAGCTTTAACATTTTAAGTTCTAAACGATTCACGTAGATTGACGATATTGTTATCCACTTAAACTCAAACTAAAAACTTTCGAAATGCTTACCGATACGTTAAGATATATTAATATTGCACTAAGTTCTTATGGACCCCACGATCTCAGCATATCCCCTCATCATGTAATACACTATCTCAAGCAATGCCTTTAAACTTTTATCAACTGTGATTTGTGCGAAAACAAAGCAGAATGTTTAAACATTAACAATCAGGTCGATACTTCCGTATACGCAGAGAAAGTCCAATGTTTAAACAAAATAAGAAAAATAAAACAAGTTGAAGTTGTTTAGGCTTTAACCACCAGGTCGATACTTCCGTATACGCAGAGGAGGTCCAAAGCTTAAACGAAACACCAAAGAAAATAAAGCAGAATGTTTAGGCAACAACATCCAGGTCGATACTCACGTATACGCAGAGGATGTCTGATGCTTAAACAAAATAAAGAAATAAAACAAGTTTAAATCTTTGCAAAATAAAATGCACAATCACAGCGACTTTTCAGCAAAGTTGTGAAAGTTCACAAACTTAACCAGTTTTATGTCTTTCGACAATCAGCGATTACTGAGTAGGCACACAATCAAGAAGGACAAAACTAAGTACTATGCTTTCGACCATGTTTCCCACTAGAACTAGGCGTTTTCATTTAAGTTTGTATCGTTATCGCAAATCTACTAGTCTAGCTGAGCCTATCGTCACATCTTTAGTGAGATCGTTTATCACATTTTATCTCTCCATTTCTTTAGCATGCTGTGACAATCCAACTGATCTACTATCATTTCCTCTTTTTGACAACAAAACTCATTTTTTTCATTTTTCAATGTTTTTGACTTTTTCAAATTTTTAATTTTTTTTAAATTTTTACTCCCCCTAAAATCAAAATATGTCTCAATTTTGATTTTCCGGGAAAATTTGAAAACAACTGTACAAGATAAACTGACAACATGATGAGAATTACTTCAATTCTCCATTCACTTGACTTGAACAATCAGAACTCCCCCTGACGACAAAACATTTTCCCATGATGATCTCAAAACACTTAAGTTTGTTTTAATCAAAATGGTTTTTCCGGAAATTAGTTTTGTAAGTCATTTCTCAAACATGGGGTTTCATTCATCACCTTGTTTTCTTTAACCACTTGTACGAAAGTTAAATCAAGTACAACTTAATGTCCTTGATTAAACATTTCTCAAGAAAGATGCCGATTCATGCTCCACACTTACAAACCTGGGAGCTCCGGCAAGTCAGGTTTTTCTATTTAAACAGATTCACCCAAGCCTGACGGTCCTTGGGTGATTTTGAATTCTTGTTCAACAATGGTGGAAAATTTGCATCATCCATTGTTAGACCAGAATTCTCATTTTTTACCTCAACAACTAGTTCTTCTGGTTTTACCATACCAGAATCATTGCCTGAATGTGGCTTGTCTGACTTTGATGAGACAGATTCATCGCCGACATGTGGCTCCTTTGTTTTCGAAGAAACAAATTCATCACCATCAACTTTCTTCTTCTTATTATCCTCTTTCGTCCTCAGATTTGTATTTGATGAATTCGTTTTACTTGACTTTGCAGTCGAGGGAAACGATTTATCAGAACTCTTATTTTTACCAACAGATGAACCCGAGGACAATATATTCTCCAGATACTCTCTCGCCTTCTTCCTCTTTTTCCTCAGTTTGTCTTTCTGCCCCTGTGAAAGTTTTACTTTCGGTTCTTGAACTTTCTGTTCTTGAACTTTCTGTTCTTGAACTTTACGTTCTTGAACTTTCTGTTCTTTGGGCTTGACAGAGACTGGTATCTTTGCCATTTTCTGAGATTTAGCCCTCGATCTTTCATTCGATCTCCTTAGGCAATCTCTGGCAATGTGTCCTTGATAACCGCATCGGTAACACACACTGTTATCGTACCAATCACCATTTTCAGTCCAAACATTCAGATCAAAGCACTGTTTGGCTTGGTGATAGTCATTTCTCCTCTTGTATTCTTGATTTGGCCTTTGAGCTCTGTGGTCCGACCTGCACCACTCATTACCAACAATTTTTGAATTTTCATTTTTTAATTTTTGTAATTTTTGATTGCGATTGGATGATTGATCTGATGAACTTTTATTCTCTTTTTGTACATTTTTCAAATTTTTCTCTTTTTGTTTTTGTTCCACTTTCTTCTTCAAAGGTTTTTGCTTAGAGCATTCTCCCTTTTCAGTTGATTGTGGAACAGTTTCTTGAAACTTTTCTTTTAATTTCAAAAATAAATTCTTTTTCTTAATTTTTTCGTTTTCATCATCAGATTTTTCATCGCAATCTTCAACTATGATTTTGTCATAGTTTGTGACATCGTCATTTATTGGAACTGAATTAACTGGTTTAGGACAGGGAATAGCTGAAGTATTCACAAAAACCTTCAATTTTTCTTCCCATTCCCTGATTTTACCTTCTAACTCTTTGATTTTCTTTTGAGCACATTCAGCTTCTTTTTCAAGTCGAATAATCATCTGAAGATGAGAATTTATCATTTGTGGCTTTTCAATGTTATTCTTGCTAAAAACAGATCTCCCATCTTCAAGAATTTTTATTTGACTTTGAAATTCTTTTTCAATCTTCGATTTTTCATTTTCAAAACTTTTAATTTTTTCTTCAAAAGTTTTGTTTTCTGATGTCAAACTGTTCAAGTCATTTAACATTTTCAGATTTAAGCTTTTCACAATTTTCCTGCAAAACAAGAATCTGTTTATCGTCAAATTGCTTCTCATCTTTCAACTTCTTGATTTCCAATGTCAAACTTTCCGCATCCTTCAATAGTTTGCCATTGTCAGCCTCAAGTTTATCACATTTCGAGCAACCTGAATCAGAACTTGAGGATTCAATCTTCACAGATTCTTCATTCTTTTGAACTTGCTCTGTCTCCATCTTGTATGTTCCTGCACAAAAGATTTTAACGAAGTCAAGAGGATTCATATTCTCATCAATATAACAACCCCTCTTCATATCGTATTTCATAACATCTTTTGCACTAAGACACACACAAACTCTTTTGTTCAGTTCTACAATCACATCCAAACTTAATTTTTTCAAATTATTTTCTATCCTATTCAACAACTCTTTCTTTTTCTCTTCATTATCATATCTATGTGTTGTAAGTTTACTGATGAATTTACTTAAAGATAATTTTGAAAAACTAGAATTCTTTCTTAGATTTTCCAAAAAATCATTCCATTCAGCTGGTAATCCATTAGCAAACTTTGATACTATTTCATCTTCTGATATCATTATCTCGTTTTCTTTCAAATGATCAATCAAACAATTAAATCTCTTCTCCAAATCAACTAATTTCTCATCTTTCTTACACAGAAAACATTCGAACCGGTTAGCCCAAACATTCTTGGACAAACCTTGATAATGACTACTGAAATACCCTCGATACCAATCATTTAACCTTTCAAGATCATGATTTTCCGTCTCATCAAACATTTTCGTCATATTTCCAACACAATCTGTTTAAACGAAATACCAATCACTTAAACTGATTGGGCCGAGAACACTTAGACAAACAATTCACTTCTATTGGGCAGATGAATTATAAATCCCTTTGATTGTGATTGGGCCAAATAACCCACTAGTCTGACTTCTTCAATTGTTCAAGATAATATGATTGGACCTCCAAAAACAAAGTCACATGGGCCAAGATAATCACATGAATCGAAATATCAACACAGGAGTTGCAAACAGTAACCGACAACTTCAAGTCAAGACAATTCTGATTGGGCCGACAACAAGTAGTGGGCTGCTAGCTTAAAATGTTTACTTAATTCTGATTGGGCCTCACTTTATCGAAACAACTTACAATGTATTGAGAATATCAGATCAATCATCCAATCTTAGAATCAATAAACCTTTATGTTAAAGTGGCCGACATCTACTCAATTCCCATTGGACAGATGAATCTGATTTTCACATGAAATAGACAACTTTTAAATTTGTCGACAAGGTTTCACATGCAAACTGACAATCTTGATTAATGTTACACTCAACACGATGTACTTTTCAAGCGAACAAGTGATTTCAAGTAGTCGTCATTTTCAAGCGAGCAGACTATTTCAAGCTACCACGGTGTATTTTCAAGCGACCAGTCAATTTCAAGCGACCACGGTGAATTTTCAAGCTAATAAGGTTAATTTCAAGCGAACAATCACTGCTGATGTCATCTGATTCGATCTGATTTCAAGCGAGAAGACCGATTTTATCAAGTTTTAGTTCGATTTTAATGCTGAAACTTTCCAGGATTCATTTAAACATGATTACGCACAATATGTGAAAGTTTGAGCCGTTTTTACCGTGAAAAATTTTCAAATTTGTAAAAGAATGGTGTAGAAGTCAGAAAAAGTGACAAAAACAAGCTGTTTTTGCAAGATCTCTTCCTCCTGAGCTCTGATACCACTTGTAGGATCGGTTTGTGACCCAAACGAGTCGTTCAGAAGAGATTTTATCAGTTTCAGAGGCGGAAACTAAGAAACTGATGTCGAAACAGCTTGAATATCACTTTAAACACTGATTATATTGATATACTAGCAATTACAATCAGTCTTCACACCGGCAGCACCTCGGTATGGAATACAAGGATCTGGTCTGTCACCTTCAAATGAACACATGACAAGCCTATATATAGTGCTAGCTTGACAGCTTGAAATGACACAACACGTTCAAGCTAACAGACATTTCAAGCTATCAGACATCTCAAGCTATCAGACATCTCAAGCTATCAGACATCTCAAGCTATCAGACATCTCAAGCTATCAGACATCTCAAGCTAACAGACATGTTCAAGCTATCACACATGTTCAGAACCGCAATGTAACCCAGACTCGATATAAGACGAAGTCGACAGATGAATGCACCAACAGTTATGTCACATCCTTGCATTCATTGTTTTTTTTAAATCTTAAATGGCTCCAAAATATTCCAAAATCATACATGACAAGCCTATATATAGTGCTAGCTTGACAGCTTGAAATGACACAACACGTTCAAGCTAACAGACATTTCAAGCTATCAGACATCTCAAGCTATCAGACATCTCAAGCTATCAGACATCTCAAGCTAACAGACATCTCAAGCTATCAGACATCTCAAGCTATCAGACATCTCAAGCTAACAGACATGTTCAAGCTATCACACATGTTCAGAACCGCAATGTAACCCAGACTCGATATAAGACGAAGTCGACAGATGAATGCACCAACAGTTATGTCACATCCTTGCATTCATTGTTTTTTTTAAATCTTAAATGGCTCCAAAATATTCCAAAATCATTTCTTAATCAAACTGATTAACAAATAAAATTTCTTTTATGATCAACTTATTATTTTAAACATTTATGTTTAACTATGCCAGCTTATTTTAAACATTTTAAACTGTAGTATGAATTTATTCAAATAGTTTTAAGTTTTATACGGGCAACCAGCTAGGCTTTATGTGGGGAATGATTATATTTGGTCTTCCACGGGGGTTCAACAAGGGGATCCTTTAGGGCCTCTTCTTTTTGCCCTTGTTTTACACCCTCTTGTTCTCCGAATCAAAGATCGTTGTAAGCTTCTTTTTCACGCCTGGTACCTGGATGATGGGACCATTATTGGAGATGCTACTCAGGTTGCCCAGGCTTTAGACATCATTAGAGTGGAGGGCCCCTCCTTGGGCCTCCTTCTCAACATTAAAAAAACTGAAGTTTTTTGGCCTACATGCGACGGGGTGAAGACTCAGGAGGGTTTATTTCCGCGGGAGATTGGTAGGCCGGTGCATGGTGTGAAACTCTTGGGTGGTGTTGTCAGTAGAGATGGGCAGTTTATTAGTGGGTTGGCCCTCAAAAGAGCCAAATGTGCGGTTGAGCTGATGGGATGCCTCAAACGCCTTAAGGACCCTCAGAGCGAACTCCTCCTGCTTCGTTCATGTATGGGGGTTGCTAAACTGTTGTTTGGGCTTAGAACGTGTCAGCCTTCTTATGTCGGGGAAGCCGTCTCTGTTTTTGACAAGGGGCTTCGGAATACGATCGAGGACATTGCTGTTTGTGGGGGTGCCTTTTTCGGGGACCTACAATGGAGGTTAGCTTCCCTCCCGACACGTTTTGGGGGGCTTGGGATTTGCTCAGATGAGGATGCCTCTTCCTACGCTTTTGTGGCTTCAAGGGCTCAATCTTGGGTTCTTCAAGACCACATCCTTCGCGAATGTGAGGGAGAGCTGTTGGACCCTGATTACAAGGGTGCGTTGGACAATCTGCATAGTTCTCTTCCCGATCTTGATCTTGGCGGTTTCTACATTAAAGACACCGCCCCCATTAAAGCTCAGAAAATTCTGGCGAATGCCTTATATGGCGAAATCGTCAAGACAGTTGAAGAGAAGTTTGCCTTTTCCCCTCGCCAGCGAGCCGTGTTTGAGTGTTTGCGAGCCCCCCATGCTCAGGATTTCCTGTCTGTTGTTCCCATCGAAGGTTTAGGGAAATGTATGTCGGCTGTGCAATACCGGGCTATCCTCAAGTACCGTTTAATGATACCCCTTTTCCCGGCTGATGACCCGTGTCCTGTATGTCGGAAGTGTTGCTTTGATTCGTTTGGGGAGCATGCAGTACATTGCAAAGAATTACCGGGCTTTAAGTATCGACATGATTTAGTTCGAGATGTGCTGTATGATGTCCTTAAGCGAGCAGGGATCTCGGCAAAAAAGGAAGCTCCGGTGAACTTCTTGGCTGATCCATTAGAAGGGAGATCTACGCTACGACCCGCTGACATTCTTGTTTTTGGATGGGAAGGAGGGAAACACGCGTGTGTCGATTTGACAGGTGTGTCCCCCCTCGTTGGGCTAAGGGACCATGGGTTTGTGGCGGGACAGGCGATAACCAAGGCAGAGGCGGGCAAAGTAGCTAAACACGAAAAAGCTTGCATCGAGAATCAGCACGTGTTCGTCCCGTTCGCTTTCGATACATTTGGCGCTCTCGCCCCTGACGCGGTGCGGTTCCTAAAGCGGGTTCAACATGTGGTAAGCAGTAACACCGCACATGTTAAGGGGCAGAATTTTGTGTTTAGCAGGGTAGGGTTTGCTATTCAGAAAGGGGTAGCGGCGCAGCTTGTTGCTCGTCTACCTGCCATTAGTTTGTAATTGTATTGAGACATTGATAAAATATATAATATTTTAGTATTAAAAAAATTTAAAAAGTCATCCCGCTTGCGGTTTACGCATGTAATGTATATATGTGTGGACGTTCGAGGGGCAAAAGTGAAAATGCACTAATTTTAACGTTATTTTACTAATTTCGTGAAAATAATGTTAAAAGAGGGGGATGGTTAATCCTGCATCATATGGTGGCGTTGAGAGCCGAAAGACAAGGGAGTACATGCACTAATTGGCATTTGTCTTAATTGCCGAGTGTTATGTGCCTTATGTCCAAGGTTTGATGCAAAACTACTATCGAGCTGGGGGTCTCACTGGAAGCAGCCTCTCTATTCCTACGGGGTAGAGGTAAGGTTGTCTACATCTTACCCTCCTCCGACCATACCTTAGTTTTGCAATTGGTGGGATTTACTGAGTATGATGATGATAAAACACATTTAAAAAAAGATAAAATAAACCCACTGGGCTGACAAGAACACAACCTCTTTAGCTAAATGGGTCCACATGTCAGTTTAACCTGGACCTATTTAAACTAAACCCAACCCCGTGGGTTTAGTTTCTATATAAGAGATTTGCACCCTTTCAACTATACATATTTTCTATAAAAATGATTAACTTCATAATCCCATAACATAAATACTTGAAACGTAGTAGAAAATACTTTACAAATAAGCATTGGTAAAAAACCGTAATGAGATGAAATTCACAATTAGATTGAATTTGTTTTTCTTAAATTTATTTCGATCCAGACTTAGAAAAGCCATTAAATAACTTCTGCTATACACATTTAGGTGTAAAATTATACATAATTTTTAATTAGCACAAAAATCTAACTGCTTTAATAAAACGAGATCACTTAGCAAGGGCATATCATTCTTGCTAGCCCATGGTCATTATAGCCCAAATGAATGTTTTATGTTTAAAAATTAGTGTCATAAGTTATTCTATTCTTTTAATAATCTAATATCTATATTAATCATCACAAGGTGTTTTACTCAAAAAAGTATAATTAATGTAATACTAATGGTCTTCTTGTTAACCTACTTATACACATGTTTAAAGAACTACTGTTGTTTATAGCCTACAAATGTTCGTATTTTTCATAAAATTACCATTGTTTAATTCATCTATGCATACACATTCGACATTTACATTTACAAAGAATGCTTTAATTATATAATCTACACACATTGCATATTTTCCAACTCAATTGGTTTCGTTAGCTCGTTTACCGAATTTAAAAACGATAGCTTTCTAACCGAATTGATAATATGTTAAAAGAACATGTTTAGTAAGACGGTTTTCTTAGAATTCTATTGCTTCAAGAATTTGCATTTTTGGTACTTAAAAATAAGAAATGAATATGTAGATGGGAGAAGTGGTTTTGATACCTTGGGTTCAAATCAAATAAATCGATAATGTAACATGATCGCTCGATCTGTTTTAAGACTACACATTGATGGCATAATGATGGCTAGCAGTTTTTCAGACCATCGTAAGGGTGATGAACGACGACTAACGTTTGTCCGATGAGAGATATAAGTTTGTCTTCGAATGAGAGAGAAGACAATATATAGAAAGAGACGAGCCTATGTTTTTTTCTTCGAACTGACTAATTTGGCCAGCAAGATGAGCCTATGTGGTTCTAAATCTTTGTTTTCCTGATTTTTTTTTTAAATATTATCTTCAAAACTTTTAAATATTACAAATAAACTCTATCGACCTTTGATTGAATCCATACATATATAAAGAATTTGTTTACCTATAGTCAATTAATACTTCAACTACTAACCACAATAATTTAATACAATATTAAAATTAGGCATTAGGCAACAATTAAACCCTGTCCATCCAATCATTTTTCTTGACACATGAATTATTTGAGAATAAAACAAAACAATAAAGTGGCATGAACATGACACAACAAAGCAAAAAACAAATCAACAAGCAAACAAAACATACAACAAAACCAGTCAAATCTGGCAGATATGATGCATCATCACCCAACATCAAATTAAATACATAGTTGGAATTTAATTTACAATAATAACAATGATAAAATACTAAAAGCCCTCAACTTTTTTTATTTCATAAACAACATAAAAATACAGACATAAATTTTATTCAAAAAGGAAACCGGTAAACTTAAAAGGACTCATGAATCCATGATTAAACCTGCAAGAAGCTTGCATACTTGGCACCAAGGAAAAGCCTTTGGATGCAAAGTAAGGCGTTTTTGGTGACCTCAGCGTTCTCGTGGTTCATCAGTTTCATCACGCGCTCTTTTGCTTTGAGGTCAGTGACTATGACGCGGCCTGCAGGATGGTACTGGATAAACTGGGACAGATCAAAACAAGCAACGGCTAGCGCCCTTGGGTCGCTTGATGTTTCCAATATTGTGAGCAGGACCCGTAAAGTCTACACAAAATAACACATGTTGTTAGTTTGGCAAAAGCACTAAAGTTTATTTATTCTTGGGTTATTTTTCGTTTTCAGGGTAAATCTGGACTCTGGAAAGTGTATATTTATTGCTGGTGCAACGTTCGATCTGTCCCAAGAGGTCAACCATCAAGGGATTACTCCTGCCCAAACACACAAATGAACCGGACATTTAGCGAACAATTCGTGAACCGTTCAGCGGAAAGTTCGTTTGTGTTGGTTTAGTTAAATGAACGAACATGAACAAACACCACGTCCGTTCATTCATGTTCGTGATCGTTTATGTTCGTTTGTGTTCGCTAGTTCTGTAGCGTTTTTAGTTTTTATACTTTATTTAAATACTTCAATTTTCTGACAAATAAAATATTAATAAGTATCAGTGTATTATATATTCTATTCATGAACGCTTGTTTGTCTTCGTTTTTTCCATTTGTGTTCATGCACATTAGTTTGTGTTAATGAACGTTCGTTTGCGTTTGTTGCCTAAAATTAACAAAACGAACACGAACATGTTCATTTCCTTAACGAACGAACACGAACATACAGTCTCGTTCGGTAAGTGTTCATGAGCAGTTCGTGAACACATATATTTCCTTAACAAAGGAACACATGTTCGTTCGGTTCGTCTGCAGCCCTACACTCCCACCCAAATACACTTAACTGTGGAATTCTACTCTTATATATCACAACTAATGCGTCTAAAACTTGTTGAGAGTATATATCACATTCCTTATGTCCTAGTATCTCTCCTAACGTAACGATGTGAGATATCTGGAATTACCTAGGTATCATAGCCGGAGGCCCGGAGATCTTGCATTTTTTATCGAAAAAGTATCCAAAGATCAATAATTAAAATAAAAAAGGAGCGTATCGGAAGTTGCTAGAAAATACCTGGAAATCATTCTCTTCAAACCTTGTAATATTCTCTCGCCAGAAATTAGGATCTTTATGCATTGGAGACCAATCAAGATGACCAAGAAGGACTTCCTGCTTGTACTTGTCAAAAGAGCTCAGTTTCTTGATATTATCTTTCAGCCCCTCGTCCAGGTGATTTAACGCATCCAAGAGATCCTACAAGAATAAATGAGATGAAAAATAAAAGAGTATGATGCCATTTCCGTCCCTGAGGTTTGGCCAGTTTTGCGACTTTCATCCATCATCATAATCATCATACTCGGTAAATCCCACCAATAGCAAAGCTAAGGTAGGGTCTGAGGAGGGTAAGATGTAGACAGCCTTACCTCTACCCCATAGGAATAGAGAAGCTGCTTCCAGTGAGACCCCCGGCTCGATGGTAGTTTTGTATCAAGCCTTGGGCATAAGGCACATAACACTCGGCAATTAAGACAAAGGCCAATTAGTGCATGTACTCCCTTGTCTTTTGGCTATCAACGCCACCACATGATGCATGATTAACCCTCCCCCTCTTTTATCATTATTTTCACGAAATTAGTAAAATAACGTTAAAATTAGTGCACTTTCACTTTTGCCCCCGAGCGCCCACACATATATACATTATATGTGCACTTTCATCCAAAGGTTTGAAATCTTGCCATTTTCATCCAGCTCGTTAACTCCATCCATTTTTCTCCTTTAAGTCAGGGATATTTTCGTCTTTTTTGTTAACTGTCTTAAATAGCAATTCAGTCTTTTTCACTTTACGCACAAGCATTTAGCATAATGTACAAGTATTCAAAAAGATGAAAATACCCCCTTTAAGTTAACAAAAAAGACGTAAATACCCCTGACTTAACGAAGAAAATGGATGAAGTTAACGAACCAGATGAAAATGGCAAGATCAAACCTTTTGATCCAGATGTGGAAAAACAAACCTTTGGACGAAAGTCGCAAAACTGGCCAAACCTCAATAAAACGGTCAAACATATTAGAATGTCGAGAGTAATTGACTAATCGCTCACCTCGTCACTCCAGGCCTGCGCTTTCAAACTTTGAACAACTTGAGGAAGTCCAAGATCAACCATCTGAGCTCCAAACGTTCCTTTTGGAAGCAAGTTTTTGAAAGTCAACACGATCAACCTCACAACCTAGCAATCATTGATGACCCAAACATCCCGAAAGTAATTAGAGTTGATAAATGATTAATAATATTTTAAATAAAGTGAACGTATATGGAACGGTATGGAAACACCTTCTCCTTTGTTGAACCTTTGACAACCTCCAATAACCGCGGTAGGGCTCTAGATGTAGCTAAGTACTCGATTGCGGGTTCGTAGTAGGATAAGAGCCAAACGCAGAGGCATGTTTCATACAGAAGCTGTTTCACAACAGCTCAAGTTAGTAGTACTCTATAATCAGATAAAAAAGAAACTGAATTATTATAAAGGTTTCATTGTAGGTGGCAAAACGGTTGGGTTGACCTGAAACAATCTTTGCTATGTTTTTTTTAATCATATATATATATTTTGTGAATGGCCATGAATAGTAAATCTATTTTTTAAAGTATTTGTTTTAATTTTTTTAATAATATTTTATTCATAATAACTTGTGTACGTTAACTATTTTTTTTAAATCTAACTCCACAACTATGTTTATTTTTTCTTCAATATTGCAATATAAATTTTATTGGAAATGGATATTGTGACACTGTCATACCAAACCGTGACGATAAACGAATATCGGTACCAATACCGTGACGCTCTGAACCGATCGATATCATTCGAACAACGATGGTGCCTATACCAGCATCTGTTTTTATCGTTTTCAGTCCATATAAAACACGTGTTGATTTCTATACCAAGTGCATATATCGTATCGGTACTGTAACAAACCGAACCGATACTCATCGAATATCGCGCGGGAAAATACACTAGGTTTATTTTATTTTATAAATTGTGTCAGATATGATTGCAAACACTATATTTTTTCAATAACACTTACAGCTATATCGTTTTTCAATAATACTCTTGTTTTTTCTAATAAAACGATTTAGGAGGTTTTATGGTTTAAGAAAATAATTTACCCACTTGACTTGTTCCTTTTTAACCATTACCCGTTTTGCACATTTTGCCAAAATGGTGGACCACACAGGCACACACTAGCATTGTAGTTCTATAAATAACTCTTCATAAACCCGTTACTAAATAAATTACCATCATTTAGTGGAAATTACAATTAACCCACTTTTGGGACATTTAGAAACGTAAGGTTACCTGAATTGACTGCTGAGTGGATGCTGGAGAAATTAGTGGCACAAGGAGCTTTACCCCATCAGCTTGAACAAATGCAGACCTAACAACAGGTTCCTTTAACAAAGTTGCTAGGCAGTTGACGGCAGATGGAATGCTACGGTTTGGATGGGAGGGCTTTTTCAGCTGTAAAAAGCAATCCCATACCAGTTACCCAAACAGCTTTTACTCAGATTTTATAAATAAAAAAGAGCAGATTGCCATTTTCGTCCCTGAGGTTTGGCCAGTTTTGCGATTTTCGCCCAAAGGTTTGTTTTTCCGCATCTGGATCAAAAAGGTTTGAAATCTTGCCATTTTCATCTTGCTCGTTAATTCCATCCATTTTTCTTCGTTAAGTCAGAGGTATTTCCGTCTTTTTTGCTAACTTAAAGGCTAATTTAGTCTTTTTCACTTTATATAAAAAGACTGAATACCCCTGAAAAGACCGAATTGCCCTTTAAGTTAACAAAAAAGACGAAAATACCCCTAACTTAATGAAGAAAAATGAATGGAGTTATCAAGCCGGATAAAATGACAAGATTTCAAACCTTTTGGATCCAAATGCGAAAAAACAAACCTTTGGACGAAAGTCGCAAAACCGGCCAAACCTTAGGGACGAAAATGGTATTTTACTCTAAATAAAAAAATATATTACAACACAAAAGATACGGTACATACCTGAATACAAAGCCAATCCACTAATCCTTTCAAAACATCATCACTTGAGGTGCCCTTCTTCTTTGAGCCTTCTCCGTTTGCAATCGAACCATTTTTGTTTGACCTAGCACTATATATATAAAAGATACAAATCAATAATGTTTAGAATAAGTACAACCATCTACGAATCTTAATGTATTATGAACATTGGTTTAAGTACCTCACTACCAAAGTAAGTATCTTAGAGCTCTTCTCTTGAATGAACCAGCTACCTTTCCCTAACAATCTGAATTGCAAAAGTATTTGAAATGCTTCAACTATTTGTGAATAAAATCATATATAAATGTAAGTGATAACATATTCAAGAATCACAATTATATTTATTAACATTAGAGCATATTGGTGTCATAATGCAATGCAGTGCAGTGCCACAAAGACTTACATATAGGCCCTGTAAACGAACTGAGCGTTCATGAACTATTTGTGAACTTGTTCGGTGGGAAGTTCGTCTATGTCCGTTTATTTAATAAACGAACGAGAACACGAACACATTTTTTGTTCATTTAATTAAACGAACAAACATGAACACACGTTTTGTTCGTTCATTTATGTTAGTGAACGTCCACTTATGTTTCTTTATTTGTGTTCATTTATGTTCGTTTATTTACATTTGTTTATGCTCTTTTCATAACAAATATATAAATAGTTATATTCGTATAAATATTAAACATAAAAGGAACTTTCTAACTACTTATATAAATATAACTATTGGTAATTGGGCTTTTTTAGTAATAAAAATGGGTTTTCCAATGGAATTTATCATAATCACTAATTTATTAAAAAAATTACTTTATGTTCGTTTATGTTCAGTAAATTATGTTAATTTGTGTTGTTTATTGTTTGTTAAGTTATGTTCGTTTACGTTCGTGAACTATTCGTTTAGGTTTTAAATGAACGAAAATAAACGAACACGAACATGCCCATTTTCTTAATAAACGAACATGAACAAAGAAATGTGTGCAATCATATGTTCGTGTTCGTGTTCGGCTAAAGTTAACTGAACGAACACGAACATGCCTCTGTTCGTGTTCGTTTGGTTCATTTACAGGCCTACTTACATATAAAAAACAGCCTACATCATAGATATGCTTCAAATAAAATGATTGAAAGAGAACAACCTCATAAAAGGTTCATAAATATCTTCATCTTCAAGAGATTTTTCGTGAAACAACTTTGCTCTTTTGGGGTTTGCTGCAAAAGTGATTACATGATTAACAAGATGAGAAAGGATGAAATGGCACCCACAAGCAAACCAAAGTAAGTGTGATTAATTTGTTTGGTTACCTGTAAGCATCTCATCAATTAAAGCCAACACGTATTCGACAGTGTCCTCTTTTTGTATGTCACGCAAGATGTTGATGAAAACACGGATATAAGATGCGCCGTCCTGTGACAAAGATATATCTTGTCAGTGCTACCCTAAATGTCATCATATACCATGTAAGGATTATGAGGCTAATTGCAGTATTGTTGTACACAAGTCTACATAAATAGTAAAAGAGGGAGTAAAGTACACGGATGGTCCTTGTGGTTTATCAAAATTTTGGATTTGGTCCCTAGCTTTCCAAAAGTACACGGATGGTCCCTGTGGTTTACACTTTGTAACGCATTTAGTTCTCAGCTTTTTCCAAAAATACATGAATGGTCCCTCTGGTTTGGACGTTGTAACGCATTTAGTCCCTACCTTGGACCTATTAAAACCTTTAAACTTGTTGGCTGGGAACTAAATGCGCTACAAAGTGCAAAACACAGGGACCATTCATGTACTTTTGGAAAGCTAGGGACCAAATCCAAAATTTTGGTAAACTACAGGGACCATCCGTGTACTTTTTAGAGTCATCGAACAAGTATAATATGATTTTTCTATTTATTATATTAGCACACACGAAAGAAAGACAAAAATAAAAGAAAATGTAGTCTTACATTCTCAAGCAGTGGTGCCCTTTCGTTTTCACTCTTTTTGTCATAGCGCCTTAATAGCTGAAGAGCTGTTCCGGTGATCAGCTTAGTAGTCATATACGTCTCCCATTGGATGTCCCTCCGCAAAACCTTGACATAGAGCATAATGTTATGCAATGAGTGATGTAGATACTTTATATATAATCAAAATGATAACAGAGAATTTTATTGTATCATGGTAAAATGTTAGTTAGTGAAAGTTGAAATGATGGTGTAAAAGTTATGTCACCCCTTACGTTTTCACTTAATTGACATTTAAATCCTAGCCCAATATGACTAGACTGTTCAAGCCTTATAGGAATGACGAACCGCCACCTGTTAGTTTCTTTACCTTGTTTATTTTTCAGTTCTTCCCGCCCGGTTGCATAAACCATATGCCTAGGATAAGAGTGAATGATCGGTAAATGTTGATCCATGCCCTACTTTTGCATACACTATGAAATTTCGATATATATGAGTTTATACCTATACAACAAATGCACTTTTTATTACTTTTTAATTAATCTTATTTTACATATTATACCAACCACGACACCTTTTCACGTCACTGCAGAACACGTTAACTTCTACAAGCTCACAACCCGAAAGGGATGAGAATCAAACCATGCAACAAGAATACAAATCTGAAATGAGTATGTAACATCCGTCCCCTCACTTTCCTCACAAGAAGCTCACGGATTTGTTCTCGGTATCCCAAGTGAAAACTTCCCACACACACTTAAGTATGGAGTTACTCTCTCATCCACATCCAATACCCCCAAAACGCGTTAGTGGTGTTTGAGGCAGGGCATTCTTATAGCCCAAGTTCTCTCCAGACTCCAGGATGATGTGAAATTCGCGTAAGGTGTCATAGAGTAACTATCCTACATCCCGGAAGTTTAACGGTACTTGAAGCATAAATTCTATCTTAGTTACACAAACACTTGAAGCAGAATTCCATTCAATCTAATTATTCATACAAATAACAATAAAGAAACCAAAAAAAGTTACAATTCCACATCATCATCATCATCATCATCATACTCAGTATATCCCACCAATAGCAAAGCTAAGGTTGGGTCTGAGGAGGGTAAGATGTAGACAGCCTTACCTTGTCTTTCGGCTATCAACGCCACCACATGATGCATCAAGCTTTGGACATAAGGCACATAACACTCAGCAATTGAGACAAATGCTGATTAGTGCATGTACCCCTTGTCTTTCGGCTATCAACGCCACCACATGATACATGATTAACCATCCCCCTCTTTTAACGTTATTTTCACAAAATTTGTAAAATAACGTTAAAATTAGTGCACTTTCACTTTTGCCCCCCCCCCCCCCCCCCCCCACACACACACACACACACACGAGCGCCCACATATATACATTATATGAACATACCACATCAAATAGTTCAATAATCACCCCTAATTCGTCATCAATCATCATACAATACATACTCTGGTTCAAATATTACAATCAATCAATTACAACCATAACTTTACACCATACTAATCCCTCCTACAACACCTAATCAACCAAACTCAAAAAAAAAAAAAAAAAAAAATGTTCACGATCTAATAAACCTACAACAGGTCCACATGAATTATGGTTTATCTCGATGCGATTCAAAATTCCGTAAGGATCTAAAACAGGAAGCGGATTGAAACAAATAATCGGTGATTGCTAGGGTTTACGATTATGAGAAATCAAAGGGATTAGACGAATGTGATGTGTGTGGATACCTGATCGGAATTGAGCTCAGCTTGATCCATAGGCATTGAGGAGAATTGGTGCAAATCTGGAGTGAGTTTGTGTGTTTGTGTGTGGTGAGTTTGAGATTTGATTTTGGGGGTGATTGGTTTGTTCACGTTCCAAAAAACAAATGACAGTTATTATTTATAGACATGCCTATTTCACTTTCAGGTGGGTGTTGCAACATGTTTTTACGGATTTCATTATTATTTGTAAACTAGGAAGAGTCTCCGCGCGTTTCAGCGGGAATTCAGTCGACATCGGTTTAATTCCTTACGATACTGATACGGTACCCACTCGGTATAGCAATAGAAAGAGTCATTATATACCCAAAAGGATGACGATACGTGTTTTTAACATTGATGAAAATTGTAAAAACGAATATTACTAACAACTCACATTGTATTGATACCGATACTAATGTTGTTCGGGTGGAATCGCTGTGATACCGATATTGTTGAGACAGTTTTGGTTGGTCACGGCTTCTTTACCATACCCACACTCGCTATAACTTACGATCCCGAAAACACTTTGTTGTGAATAAAACTTCACTATCAATGAGACATATATTTAAATAAATAAAAATAAGCACGTCGCAATCTGTGTACCAGTAACGGTTCTAATAGTACCGACAAGAACATCAATATTGTTTAGTCGAAATCCACGTGGTATCGATATTCTTGGTAAGGAATCAGTTTCGTTCGTCATGGTACTGGTACAATGCTAACATTGCCAATATCTTACAATATAAAAAAGATACTTTATCGCGTATACTACTTCGTTTTCAACGAAAGTTGTGCAAAAAACCATAAAAACGAATAAATATATTGTAAAAAAAATAATATTTGTAATTACAACTTAAAATATAAGTATAAATAGATTAAATGGAATATAAGGAATAATAAAAGAAATTTAGAAGGATTAACATATGGATATAATATAATTTTATAGAACGAATTATTTATTTAAGCTGAAACATTACATCAGACAAAAACATAAAAAATGGGAAAAAAATTGTCTAGCTAGCAGGAATCGAACACAAATCATAATAAACCGAGCTAGTGTGAATTCCGAAATTCATTCGGAAAAAGATAAAAGCATTTTTATTAAAATTTTATTATAGCTAATGTATAGATTTATGATTTTAAAAACATTTTGAATATAATAATAAATTACTGTACAACTCCTTTGAAATTGTAAGGATATAGAATTATGAATTGTTTTTTAACTGCAATTTGTTGTTTTTTTTAAGTGCAATTTGTGTTCAACGTAGTATGGTTCAAAATAACGTCTCGCTTGCGGTATATATGTGTGGGCGTTCGGGGGTAAAAGTGAAAGTGCACTAATTTTAACGTTATTTTACTAATTTCTTGAAAATAACGTTAAAAGAGGGAGATGGTTAATCATGCGTCATGTGGTGGCGTTGATAGTCGAAAGACAAAGGGGTACGTGCACTAATCGGCAGTTGTCTCAATTGTTGAGTGTTATATGCCTTATGTCCAAGGCTTGATGCAAAACTACTATCGAGTCGGGAGTCTCACTATAAGCAGTCTCTTTATTCCTACAGAGTAAAGGTAAAGCTGTTTACATCTTACTCTCCTCAGACCATACCTTAGCTTTGCTATTGGTGGGATTTACTGAGTATGATGATGATGTAGTATGGTTCAAAATGATTACTAGATCTCTAAAACTTGAAATTTGTTGTTGAGTCCCTTATCATCAGATTATGTACCTATTGATGCTTAAACGCCGTGAGAATATTTTGTTAGGAAGTTGACGGTTAACATTGGGGTGGAGGGCATAATTGTCTTTTCACCCAAACAAACCCTAAATCGTCGTATTCGTCCTTCGCTTTCCACAAAACTCACGAATTACGTTCTTGTGATTGACCTCAACCCAAGGCGACGACAACTGAAAATCCGGTTAACTCAAGCTTTTTTTTTTCTCCACCGATTACCATGGTGACTACTATTTCATTGGACAATTGTAGTAAGAATGAGGGTGAGTGCAACCCCGAGCCACCTTATACTGCATTTGAGGGTGGTTTTTAAGTTCATGCATCATATGGTGGCGTTGATAGCTTCAAGACAACGTAGTACATGCACTAATCTGCATTTGTCTCACTTGCTGAGTGCTATGTGCCTTATGTCCAAGGCTTGATGTAAACCAACTATCGAGCCGGGAGTCTCACTGGATGCAGCCTCTCTATTCCTAGGGGGTAGAGGTAAAATTGTCTACATCTACCATTCTCAGACCCTACTTTAGCTTAGCTATTAATGAGATTTACTGAGTATGATGATGATGAACATTACAATATCATAGTCAAATAATTTTTGAATTTTAATGATATATTTGTAGTAGCAATATGAATTTTGATGATATTTTATAAAAAAAATATATTCAACATCTAAACCCGAAAATTTTGATGATATTTTGTAAAAAAAAATCATTTAACATCTATACCCGAAAACCGAACAACCCGACCTAACTAACTGAACCCGACCAACCCGAATACTAAATGAGTCAGTTATCAGGCCACTTTCTACCAGCAAACTCGAACAACCCGATCCGAAAAACCCAAAACCCGAAAAAGAAAACCGAAGAACACCCCTACCAAAAAATGGACACGAGGTTAGTTTAGCATCATGGTACCATATTGGTATAGTTAAGGGGTCACTTTTGTAATATCCTTACAATAATATTCCCGTCAAAAACCCTTCTTCAAACCTGCAAATTCACAAAGGTCAAGAGTCGCCGGCACCACCGTAACTGCCACCACCACCGCCGGCTACTCCGTCTACAGTCAAGTTCACTTGAATATATACATATATACATTATATATTTTACTCTAATTGTAGCTTCTGTATAGGTTCTAGTGAACTGTGTATACACGCATAATCATTTTTTGTGGATTGTTTTTAAGTGTTTATGCACTTTAATCGGTGAAAATCGTCTTATTATAGAAAATTATTAGGTTAGGGTTTCATATTCGGTTGAACTGAACCTAGAAACATCACTGTGATTGCTAAATTACTCAGATTATTCATTATATACCGTCATGTTGTTAGGTTAAGTAACATATGTTCTATTTATAGTATTCAAAATCCAAATATGTATGCAAGTTGTGATGCAATTTGAGTATTTGAGGATATGACAATATGATATTTATGTTTTTGGGTGCCTTAATTTCAGTTAGTGAAGTGCAGGAGTGAAAATGGAGCAGAGGCTAGCTAATTCGTTTATAATGACGGTAAACGAAAAGAAATTTATTGAGAATGCGTTAGTTTCGGACATTAGGGTTGACGGCAGACGTCCGTTTGACTATAGAAACCTAACTATCAGGTTTGGCAGGTAAGATATCCTAATTGTAATCTCTTCATGACATATTGTTTGTGCGGGTAAAGATCTGGAACAAAATGTACTTATCCTAGGAAGTGTAGGAAACCGGGTCAAACGAATTTCGATTGAGCTCATTTTAGCGGCGTTGGAACCGTCTCGTCGAAACCTAACCAGAAACCCTAAATCTAAACCCTAATTCTAACCCCTAAAGCTAAACTCTATGCTAAATACTAAAATCTAAACTATAAACCCTAAGGCTAAACCCTAAAGGCTAAAACCTAAGCTAAACCCTAAGGCTAAACCCTAAACACTAAACCCTAAAGCTAAAATCTAAAGCTAAACTCTAAAAGTTAAACTCTAAACTCTAAAAGCTAAACCCTATATATATTTGAATAGGATTTGACGAGACGGTTCCAACGCCGCTGGAATGAGGTCAATCGGAGTTCGTTTGATCCGGTTTCCTACACTTCCTAGGTTAAGATTGTTTTGTATTTGATCCTACCTTGTTTGTGCGAAACCTAGAACATGAGTAGCTTGTTGACATGACATGTTCTTTATTTGTAAGTATAGTGAAGATGGTTCATCAGAGGTGCAGCTTGGCAAGACTCAAGTTCTCGCGTTCGTCACCGGACAACTAGTTCAACCTTACAGAGATAGGCCGAACGAGGGGACTTTTGCAATTTACACCGAGTTCTCACCTATGGCTGATCCGTCATTTGAACCAGGTCGTCCCGGCGACTCTGCTATTGAGCTGGGTCGAATTGTAGATCGTGGTTTAAGGTATTCGTTTATTTTTGTAGCTAATTTTTTGGATTCTATTTTTTTCGTTTTAAGCCTTTTAAATTTAAACATAATCTGTCCCACATTAATCTTGCAGGGAAAGCAGGGCCGTAGACACCGAATCACTTTGTGTCATTGCAGGGAAGTTGGTATGGTCCATTCGGATTGATCTTCACATTATAGATAATGGAGGGTAAGTTGGAAAAAAAGCACATACGTATCCAAGCGTACGTAAGTACGTAACCCCTTATTGTTACTTATAAAGTTTTTGTTAAACTTCATCCACATGAAAACAGAAATCTTGTTGATGCTGCCAATATTGCTGCTTTGGCTGCCCTTTCAACGTTCCGGAGGCCTGAATGTACAATTGGGGGAGAAGATGGTCAAGAGTTGACTGTACACCCACCTGATGTGAGTTTCATCTGCATTTTTACTAACAAATTGTTAGTGTTTGTTGACATTATAATTGACGTTAACGTGTCCTCATATTTAAATTCAATAAATTAGATTTAGCGCATGTTCAGGGGTTGAATTGGGTTGTGTTTGATCTCAAATGGGTTGGTTAAAATATTTAACTAAAGGGGAACAAATCAAATTGGTTTAATTGTTTGAACGGGTTGAAAGTGGCTTAAAGTCTATTTTAATCAGAAGACTGAAAAAACCTGAACGAAACCGAAAAAATTGATCTAACCGAACCACACAAAAAACTGAAAAAAACCAAACCGAAATTTACGGTTCGGTTACAGTTTTACATTTTTTGAAAACCGAAAAAAAATCGAACCGAACAAAAAAAATTATATTTTTAATGGTGGTTATATATTGATTTAGGAATTATTAGTTTTATTCTTGAATGTTAAGTATTTGTAAAAAAAAGATTAACATGTTTATCTATCTTTGAAATGATTTATCCATTGCCTGCAAGAAATAACAAAATTAAACATATTAATTAAATGATTTTCAAAGTATTAGAAAAGAAAATGTCTTAATAAAAACGCTGGAAAAACATAAAAATAGATTAAAAGGTTACGTTTATGTGAACGATAATAATTAAAAAGGAATATAATAACTTAAATGTAAACATCTAAGAAAGATTCTTGAATCATGGATTATACTTTTTATTTTTGAATCATACGTAATTTTGTTCCAAAAACCGGAAAACCGAACCGAACCGTTGCTAAAACCGAAAAAACCGAAATCGAATGGTTTTCAATAACCGAAAACCGAACGTTGAGGTTTACTCTAAAACCGAATCGAACCGAACTGTGCACACCCCTAATTATAATGCACAAAACTTCCTAAATCGTTTCTACTCGAAGTTTTAGATTATTATTGGAATAGTATCGTCTTGTTACAGACTTACAGTAGTAGTTTTTAAATAAAAGAAGTGCAAAAAAGTGTAACCTGATCAGTTTCATCTGAGCCTGTTCTAACCTGTTATTGCTCATCTTGTTTTGTGTGCATTGAACAGGTGAGGGAGCCGCTTCCGTTGATAATGCACCATTTTCCAGTGGCAGTAACGTTTGGGTTTATCGGTAAAGAAAACATTGTGGTATGTAAATCGAAGTTTACTTGCTACTTTCTCTTGAATCATATGCTAGTTATAACATATGATTCATATCTGATTGAGCAACAAACATTTGGGGACTTATTAATTTAACGGGTGATCTTAGGTGATTGACCCGACACACTATGAAGAGGAAGTGATGGGTGGATCATTGACCGCTACGCTCAATACAAATGGTGATGTTTGTGCTATTCAGAAAGCTGGGGGCGATGGAGTCCTGCAGAGTGTTATTATGCAGTGTTTGCGCATTGCGTCTGTGAAAGCCGGTGATATAACAAGCAAAATAAAGAGTGCTGTGAGTTTCTTTAATTTCAATTTACATATGAGATATTTTTTTTAAGCTTTGGTTTGTTCAACTCATCATCATCATCATCGTACTCAGTATATCCCACCAATAGCAAAAGCTAAGGTAGGGTCTGAGGAGGGTGGGATGTAGACAGCCTTACCTCTACCCCGTAGGAATAGAGAGGCTGCTTCCAATGAGACCCCCGGCTCGATAGTAAAATAGTTTGTTCAACTGTAAAATAGTTTCTGTAATAGTAATACAGTGATTTATGTTTCACATGTGGAAGTAATAATCTCATCAAAACTGATCTATTTGCATATATGTATTTTCAGGTTGAATCTTATAATACACAAAGAGCATTACGGAAAATCAAACGTCATAATCCTTCATCCGCAGTGAGTCATGTGGCAAAGCATAATGAAGAATCCACACAAGTGAATACCGAGACCAAATCTATCCAACAATCATCTGATACCAACTCATCCGCTTCAACACACGACGTAACAAACATTGAATCACCAGAACAGCAATCAAAAACACTAAAAGATGCAGTGAAGCCCAAGCACAAGAAGAGAAAGAAGTCAACCTCCAATGCTAATGCAAGTTAGATCAGCACTCACCCTCTTTATATCGGACTATATAATATATGCGATTATTTGTGCCAGTTTTCATCTATCTGATTTAGCTCATCAAGACTTGGGATATGCATTACAGTTTTAGAAGCAACTTTGCAAAATTGTAGGAGAAATGTTGTGTACAAAGACTAGCTTAAAGTGAAGTAAGTGACCATTGGTTGTTTCAATTTTTGGAAAATGAATATTATTTTTTGGCGAGTCATTTTTTCAAAGATGATCAACGAGTTATTTCAAATTTAAATCATATGATTTGGGCGTGGCATGTAACGCTGGGTGTTTTTCACTTTTTCTAGTAAACCAGTTTGAATGTCCTTTCACTCATAGCAGGAACTGGTTTCTGCAAAACATGGCAACTAGGCTAAAGACATTTAGACAAATAGAGTTAGGTTCCGGTATAAATGGGTCTTGACATGCAAATTGAGCTTAACATGAGAAGTGGGGGTGTAAACAAGTACTATGTTGGGAAAACTCAAATACTTGAGAGCTAAATCAACAATCAAACTAATTTATTTGTATCCTTTTTTAGTTTTAAGCAATGTTTTAAAAACCGGTTTTTAAATTAAACCGGATTAGGCTAAAAATGGTTCAACCGGTTGAACCAGGTTGTACCGAGCGGTTCAACCGGGTTGACTAGTTAACTCTATAATTTTATAAATTACAACATCAACTCAAAAATTAATCCAAAAATGCATGATTACATATTAAAAGATACTTCATAATAAAAATAATCCAAAAGATAATTGAAAATCATTTAATTTTCCAAAATGAAAGTGTACAATATATTTAAGTCATTTGAGTGTTGAATACATCAAGTTCATGATTGCATAAAAGATGAAATTCATTATTATCGCTATCCTCATTAATTAGAGGATAACTATTTTCGTTTCATACAATATTAAATAGGAAGTTTTAATTACGAATAATTATAATATATAAAAATTACGTAGGATAAGTAACATATATAATAAAAATAAGTAACAACCCAAACTAAAATAACTTTGGGGCAGTACAGGTATTACGTTTCAAACCGGTATACCGGATTTTACCGGCAGTACAAACCTTATTCCGTTTCACTTATTTACCGGGGTGTTTCGTACCGGATTTACATCTAGAAACGGTAATACCGGTATAACCGGCCGGTATTTACCGGTTTTTAAAACACTGGTTTTAAGAAAGACCAGTGAAAAACAATAATCATTAAATTTATACTATTTTCTTTTTATATTTATAAATTAAAAAAAAATAATGATTAATTTTTGCTCCATGTATGGATAAATCAATGCACAATTAAATATACAAAGGTGAATGTTTGTTAGCTAAAACGATATATGATAGTAGGGGAAGGTTCATTTGAGAAGAAAATTTTATTAAGAATAAAAAGAACAAAAGGGTACAATTGTAAAACATTAAATAGTTTTTTTTCTCATCTAATTTATTATTATGTTTGACTAATTAATTAGTCATTAAGACTATCACCTTCCACACTAAAAAATTTTGCCTACACACATCAAAAGTTATCCTACACATTTCGAAATTTATCCTACACATATTGAAATTTATCCTACACAACTCGTAATTTATCCTACACGCTTCGTATTTATCCTACACTATAAATGAATTTTTATTTTTAGTTTTTGAGAAAAATATATATCTTAAAAATAAGTTACAAATTTAATATAGTTAGTTATTAAAGATGAAACTACCAATTAATGATGTATGTAAGTTTACCAATATACCCTTATAGTTACATTAAGTAAAAATATTAAATGAAGTCTAATGAAGCATTACTATTGGTTGAAATTTCTTCTTTTTTCTTCTTACAAAGAATTTCTTCTCATTTGAACTCTCCACTATGATAGTATATCTATAAAATATGAATGTTTTTTTTGAAAGGCCAACAAATATATTATTCCATCAAGGACCAACAAAACTGTTGGTTCATCACCACAATACTTACCAAGTCACAGAAACATTACATATTCATACTTTCCAAGTCAAGCCTACACCATTGAGCCTTTGACCTCTGCTTTATCCAAATGTATCCCAGCTGCCTTATCTTTTCTTTTACTCCAGCAATAGATCCTTCCTTGTGATTAAAGATTAATTCATTTCTGCACCTCCATGTACTCCATCCAGCCACTTGCATAACTGCATTAACCACTTTTTTCCACTTTCTTGACCCGCTAACAAAATTCCAGTAGTTAATAACGTCGTTTACCCCGAATAAAAATAAACCCGGGATCCTACACCAATGTGCTACAAAATCCCAGATCGCTTGTGCAAAAGTGCACGCCACGAATAAATGTTCCACTATGTTGTCTTCCAGCCCACACAATTTGCAAGTAATGAATTCTAGATGGACATTTCTTTTCGCTAACTCTACCATAGTAGGTAGTCGGTTCAACGACAACCTCCACATCATTACATTTACTTTAACCGGGATGCAATTGTTCCAGTAGAACACATGCCCGCTATCCACCACATTATTACCTTGAAGCTGCCTTCGAAGACTACTCACAGAAAATCTACCATCCGGTTCCAAGATTCAACTCCAGCGGTTTTCTCCAGGTCCCAGATGGAACTGCATCAGATCTCAAATAAGCTCTTCCAGCTGCTCCTTTTCTTCGTCCGAACTAGGATCCCTACTCCAGTGAAAGTGCAATCCCTCATCACCATCCATGACTCTGACCCGGTCTGCAACTGTCGCATTTTTTACTTGTTCCAAGGCGTATAACTGTGGATACCTACTGCAAAGGCTCATCTCCCAGCCATCTCTCCTTGCAGAGAGATATACCCTGCCCAGTGCCCACTTCCCGGAATACATTTAAAAAAGGACTCCAGAAATACACCAGCAGCTCCCATGTCTTGTGATATCTTTATGACCTGCTTCCACACACCCCCTATACACATCTTTCTTGGAATAGAATTCCAAGTTCTGGAACTGTTATGCAGACTCCAAATGACTCTCTCCTACACAACTTATTGCCTTCACTTTTGAACCGCCACCACCATTTGGCAAGCATAGAAAGATTCATATCTCTCAATGACCCAATACCTAACCCGCCTCTATCTTTAGGAGCCATAACTTTCAGCCATGCCACCCAGTTGATTTTTGATTGGTCCGTGGTAATTCCCCAAAGAAACTCTCTTCTAATTCTCTTCAGTTGAGCTATCACTGTTTGAGGCACTCGATAAAGGGAGAAGTAGTATGTGGCTAAAGAGTTTAACACCGATTTAAGTAGCGTAATCTTCCCCACAATAGACAGCGTGTTAGCTTTCCAAATAAACAACCTCTTTCAGTCTTTCTGAATACATCTACTACCGGTTTCCAGTTCTTCGCCACATTAATGTTTGCGCCTACTTGTAGGCCAAGTGAAAGAAAGGAAATTTACCGCTCTTACACCTAAGGGTTCTGGCCATGCTTTGTATTTGTGTTAGGATCGGAGCACACACACGAACACGAGTCACACGCACTCTCAGCTCACAATCAAGAACACAAAGATTTATAGTGGTTCGGTCCGGCTCTGACCTACGTCCACTCTCGGTAACTAGGAGGTTTTTATTTCTTTGTGATACAATAAACAGATACAAGATGAATATCTTATATAGAGATTAAATAGGAGTTTGTCAAACAAGGAAATTAATTCAGCAGAAGAAAAATGGATCAAAACACAGTTGTCTTCTGCCACTTCTTTTGACAAGCTGCAAACATGGTTGCAGGTTTCCCACATGTTTTCTGCCGCTACTTTTGACAAACCACAAGAGTGGCTTCACACTCAACAATCTCCCACTTGAAGCCACGGAACAATCTTCACCTGTGCTTCAACTGTGCATCTGTATTTTTGTAAGAATTATCTTAGCACATTCCTAGTTACCCGGCCTTCTCTTCAATTATCCTGAAGGCCAGTTGAAGCTATGCAAAGCTTCAACTTCTCAAAGGTGACAACCTTAGTTAACATATCAGCTGGATTTTCAGTACCTTTGATCTTCTCCAACTTCAGAGTGCCATCATTAATTCTTTCTCTGATGAAGTGATATCTCAGCTGTATGTGCTTTGTCTTCGAATGGAAGACAGGATTCTTTGCAAGATGAATTGCACTTTGATTGTCACAGAATAGTGCACAATCATCTTGTTCTTTTCCAAGTTTGTTGAGAAAGTTCTTCAACCATATAAGCTCTTTGCTTGCTTCAGCAACTGCCATATACTCTGCTTCTGTGGTTGAAAGGGCAACATTTTTTTTGTAGTTTGGACATCCAACTTACCGCAGTGCCTCCCACTGTAAAGACATATCCGGTGGTGCTTTTGTATGACTCTTTGCAACCACCAAGGTCTGCATCTGCAAAACCCTTCAGAATAACATTTTTCCCTTTAAAATTCAATGCCACTTTTGAAGTCCCCTTCAAATACCTTAGCAGCCATTTAACTGCTTCCCAATGTTCTCTCCCCGGATTAGACATAAACCGACTAACAACTCCCACTGCATGAGCTATATCTGGTCTCGTGCATACCATTGCATACATGAGGCTACCAACTGCAGATGCATACGGAACTTTAGCCATTTCTTCCTTGTCTTCATCTGATTTGGGTGACTGATCTTTAGAAAGCTTAAAGTGACTTCCCAAAGGTGTGCTTCTGATCTTGGCATCTTTAAGGTTGAATTTCTCTAACACTTTCTCAATGTATTTCTCTTGAGATAGTGTCAAAGAACCATCTTTGTTTCTGAAAATACTCATCCCGAGTATTTGGTTTGCAGCTCCTAAGTCTTTCATTTCGAATTCTTCAGACATTTGCCTCTTCAACTTCTTGATCTCTGACATGTCTGAACCGGCAATCAACATATCATCTACATAGAGTAGTAGAATGATATAAGAACACTTAAACTTCTTGATGTAACAACAATGGTCATTGTCACATCTCTTGTAACCAGTTCTTCCCATGAAGTTATCAAACTTCAAGTACCATTGTCTGGGCGCTTGTTTCAGACCATATAAACTCTTCTTCAATTTACACACCAAGTTTTCTTTGCCTTTAACCTGAAAACCTTCTGGTTGTGACATGTAGATGTCTTCTTCTAGGTCACCATGTAGAAAAGCTGTCTTGACATCTAGCTGCTCTAGATGCAAGCCTTCTGCTGCTACAATACTGAGAACAAGTCTGATAGTAGTCATCTTCACCACTGGAGAGAATATTTCATTGAAATCAATTCCCTCTTTCTGTTGAAATCCCTTGACTACTAATCTTGCTTTGTACCGTTTGGTACCATCATGTTCATCTTTGACCCTGAAAACCCATTTGTTCTGAAGAGCCTTTTTCCCAGATGGAAGCTTTATCAAGTGCCAGGTCTTGTTCTTCTCAAGCGACTTCATTTCATCTTTCATTGCTAGCTCCCACTGCAATGAATCTTTCAACCCCATAGCTTCAGAGTAACACTGGGGTTCACCATTTTCTGTCAAAAGTATGTAGTTGACTGATGGTGAGTACCTGTTTGGCGGTCTAGTGGCTCTAGACGACCTTCTTGGTTGAACTTGAGGTGTTTCTGGGGAGTTTGGAGTTGAAGGAATAGCATCTTCTTCCTCCGAATCATTACTAGAATCATTCCCTAAGCTCCCACTGTCGCTTGACTCATCCCCATTTTCTGGAATGTCGACTGAAGCTTCTTTTCTTGTCTCACCACTTTCGAATTCAACATATTCTTTTTGAACTTCTGGCCCTTTGGTGTTTCTGTCTTTGTACAATTCGTTTTCATTGAAGATGACATTTTTGCTTCTGATTACTTTTCTGCCTTCATTATCCCAAAGCCTGTAACCCATTTTTTCTGATCCATAACCAATGAATGTGCACTTCTTGGACTTTGAGTCTAACTTATCCCTGTCACCATATTCTAACAAATCGTAAGCACTACAACCAAAGACTCTTAAGTGTTCGAGACTTACCTCCTTTCCTTGCCACATTTCTTCTGGCAGTTTGAAACCCAAGGGAACGGATGGTGAACGGTTAATCAAGTAGGCTGCAGTGTTAACTGCATCGGACCAGAATGTCTTGGGCATTCCGGCATTCAGCCTCATGCTTCTATCCCTCTCATTTAGAGTTCTATTCATTCTCTCAGCTACACCATTCTGCTGAGGAGTTCCAGGAACTGTCCTGATCATCTTTATCCCTTCCTTGGCACAATAGTCAGTGAACTGCTTGCTTATGTATTCATCACCATTGTCCGACTTTAAGCACTTTACCTTTAAATTAGTTTCATTTTCAACAGCAGATTTCCATATCTTAAAAGCATCAAATACACCAGATTTATGTTTAAGAAAATATACCCATACCTTGCGTTGTTGGGATTGAACCCTACCAGAGGAACAGATAATGAAAGCCAAAACCGGATCATAACAGTGGATTCACGATAAGCAGCAGTTTACATTAGACTTTCCCCTTGGAAGTGATTATAACGTCTGATGGTCTCTATCCACTGTCCATATACAACTGATGCTACCCTTTCAACTGCTGACAAAGCCCTGAAGAAGTAAACACTGCTGGCTCTATCTACTGATGACAAAGCACTGCCCAATCAAGAACTGATCAACCTTGAGGAAAGCACTGATGTAAAGAGAGAGCAGTAGTTTAGTATGTCATCTGTTTTATGTATAGTCAGTGGTTAGGTTTAACAGTGTTTGTATAAGAACAGTAGATATAGGTTGTTAGGCTGTTAGACGTCGCTTTCATGGTGACGTCAGCTGAGATGTCTCAGTGGTTTGGATTGTCTATAAATGGAGCAGTACTCTGTACTGTTACATTTGATCGTTTTGAGTGAGTTCTTCTCCTTAATTCAATCCTTTCATCTTGTGCAAACCAACCTTGGAGCATCAGGCTGAGGGGGAGTATAGTTTGTAAGCTTGCATTATAATCTTTTGCTTTGATTTGTAATCTTTCAACTTAATGAGAAGCAAATGTTTATCAAAACTATTTTCCCTTTGATTGTGTTTACAAAGTTTGTTATTCATTTCCACTGCACTTAAACTCTGTTCATTTCTATTTGATTTGTTCAAATTATACAAACAAGCACAATCATGAGAGCCTCCGATCCTAACAATTGGTATCAGAGCTCGGACAGTCAAATTCGATCTAACAATCAATTTGACATAACAGTTCAGCTCAAAGATTCATTGATACTAAGGTTGGTTGTATTTAGTTGAAAAACAGAGTAACTAGTAATTAGTTCAAAAATACTATTCAAAAACTCTGTAAAACAACCAAGATGTCATAAGACACACAAATTTCATACAACAAGTGATGTCATACACAAGTCACTCATAATTTTCAGATCTGAAAACATGTCTGTTAAACGATGGTATTATTTCTTCTTTTCAAAATTGATTTCAATTGTTGTGATGAAATTTGTGATGTTTTCATTATATTAAATGCTAAAGTATGAACCTCGGATTAACAAAAACCTGTGTTCATAAAAACATTGGTGTTTTTGCTAATGAAATAGAGGGAAATTAATACTTTAGTCACTTGATCTTATGTGTTGAAAAACAGGTTGAGATCCTCAAAAGGAACAAACCAACCTAGTTAAAATTACATTAAGAAAATCAGGGGTCAAAAATGTCCAGATCATAGGTGATGTGAGATTTGGCATGAGCATGTGTATAAATGACCAAATCTCTCAAAACATTACTGCAAAATGATTTTGGAATAAGTATTCCTTAAATAAATGCATCCTACTGAGTATTTTAGTACTTATGAATGGGAAGGATAAAAAGGGAAGAAGATAATCATAAAAAAAAACTCAAAAAGTGTGTTTATCTCAAAACTTTTGAAGTCAAAAGAATAGAGTATAAATATAAAACGCTTAAGAGTCAGAAGTTTGGGGTAACAATGGTCATTAAGCAACTGTGTGCATTCATTGATTCAGAAATAGGTTCAGGTAACAATAGTATTCGCAGAGAATAAACTTTCAAAAGGACTAGACAAATTTTCAGAATCATCACATAGTAACAAAATCTACACCAGGGTTTCGAAAACTCATGTGATCTTGTGTCCTCATTTGTCTGTTGTCAATCAATCAATAAGAGAATGATACCAAACAGTGGTCAAAATGTATTTAAAATTTCATACCATTGTGTCAAACCACTGACCATTTTCATAAGCTTGAGATTGATATGATTAGGAGTTTCAGTGAAAATTATACCAGATTCTTTTTGATGTTGTTTTCAGAAAATCCTTTACTTATTTTTCTGTAAAAGGTTTTTCTCGAATAAGGCAGGATATATCATTCTTCATTTAAAAAAAAGAATAATATATTTTGAACTTTTACTGGTTTTTGATAGTAAAAGTTTCAATCTCCTGTCAGGATGTATAACCTTTATTTTTTTTGTTGGTTATATTCTCCTCTAAACAGATCAAAAGGAATTTGGTAGAAGTGTCAAGGTATATTCTCCTCAAAACAGATCAAAAGGAATTTGGTAGAAGTGTCAAGGTCATATCTAATTCAAGTCTGTCTTAAAACTGATCAGAGATTGATTGCTAATAGACCTTGAAATACTGGGATACTCTTGTTTTAATTTAAATATTATAGCAAGAATGAGTAACCTTAGTAAAAAAAAAGGTTTACATCATCTGGGGTACTAAACCACTGTCAAGGAGGTGTAAAAGCTTCAAAATGTGTAAATGACATGTGGGAAAACCTTGAATGAAAAGTTTCAAAACAATTGCTGACTTACTAGTCTTTCAAATCATTACCATTACCTTACCCTTAACCACTGTTTTGCTCAAACATTTGTTTCCTAAATACTGTCCACTGCTGAAAGTCAGCCACTGATCCTTCAATTTCTTGGCAAGCACTGATGTTCAAAATCAGTGTCTTATCCACTGATATGCTATCTACTGATAGTAAAAATCATCCACTGTTATCACATTATTACCGTTGTAACTACTGAGGCTTGGTACATCAGTGGTTCTCAAAACAACTGTCCTCCACTCTTCATCCACTTCATCAGAGGTTGGCACGTGGTCAGTTTTTAGCCCTCAGATCTTTGTAACCGCTGCCACATCAGTACTTATTTTTCCCTTAATAAAACCCTTATCAAAACCCCCAAACAGGGTTTTACACTGTCGAATTGAATTCTAAAATTCTCTTCTCATAGCAGTTTTCAACCCTCCATCCCAAATCATTCTCTGTTCTTCTTCTTCCTTTTCAAAAATGACGAAATCAAAATCAAAATCAAAACCAAAATCACCATCATCTTCCAAAGAGGTCGCTCAAACGGCCGCTGAACCCGTTGAAATACCATACAAATCCCCTCATAACTATTTGGGTCTACTCACAAAACCCACAAACAACCACACCTTCGATTCCATCATCGATACTATATCTGCATCAAAGTACAAAACTTTGTTAACAGCAGATGCTCCCATTTACCTGCAAACCCAGAGAGAGTTTTGGAAAAATGCTACGCTTGAAAAACAAGACGATAAAGTAGTAGCCATCAACTCCTCGATACAGGGTAAGGCGATTCAAATTACCCCGCAATCAATCTCAGAAATCTTCAAACTTGATGATCAGAAAGGTAAAACATCTTTTCCCAAAAACGAGTTGAAAGCTGATTTTCTAAAAAGGGGATATGCAGAACAATCAAAGGTAGATACCTTACAAAAAGGTTACTTCCCATCTGCACCAAGGTTTTTATTTCACACACTTTTGATGTGTGTTTCAAATAAAACAACTGCGTTTAACGAAATACCATTGAAGATTCAATGTCTGGGTTATGCTATTTTAAAGAATGAAAATTACAACTATTCCCAGGAGATCTTTAATGACTTGGTAAAAAATGTTGATAGCAAATCATTTTTACTTTTTCCAAGGTTTCGAAGCTACTATCTTACACAAAAATTTGAAAAAGAAAATGAAAATTTGCTCAAACAGGGTGTCTATTTTCAAATAAAAGGGTTAACAACTGAAACATTTTCTAGAATGATGGCACCAATAAAAACAAAAGCAGAGGTGCCTGAGCAGAATTTAGCAGTTACAACTGCTCCTCAGACATCTGCTGCTGAGCCCACTGCTCCAGGTGATCATAGCAGCACTACCACTGCCTTGAAACCCACACCTTCCATTACCAAAAAGACCAAAAAAAAAACATCCAGAAAACCCACCAAACCCAAAACAAAGGAAACTCTGGAAGATGAGATCCCAGAGCAACTGCCAGTGACAAAACAAATGTCACCAAAAACCACTGCTGCTACTTCCTCACAACAGTTGGTAGAAAGATCTCCACCCTTACCTCAAACTCCTCCTGCATCCTCACAAAAGGATCAGGTTGTAAGCACAGGGACCCCACAATATGAAGCTCTGGACCCAATTGGATCCATCTTCCTCAGTCCTGATCCCAAGGACATGTCTCTTTCAACTCCCATACCCTCACCAATCATATTACGACAATCAATAATACCCTTGTTGCATGCAGTTGCTATAGCTCAGACACAAACCAGTTCCTCTCTATCACCTATCACTGAGAGTATACTCCCACAAGTGACTGGGTCTGATGCTACTACCCCTGCTATCCCAGCAACAACTGAGGAGGTTACACCCCTTGAGTTACAAGTAACTCTTGGTGGTAGTTCAAGTGGAGCAGCAACTACAAGTGATGGATCAACAGATCTGCATTTGGATAGTTGTTTCATTAATAAGACTCCTTTGAAGGCAATTTCTTCCATAGCACCTTCGGTAACCACCAGTGAGTTTGTTTTAACCACTGGTACCATCAAAGGATTATCAAGTGCTGAAGAAAGAAGTCCCCAGTACCAAGAACAAGGGGCATCAATGAGTGATTTTTGGGACTCTGTTCCTAAGTCACACATTGGTACAACCACTGCTGGTGGGGAATCAGATGATCCCATAAAAGTGGGTGATGATTTAAAATATCAGGAATTGACGGGCAGAGTTGAAAAACTTGAAACATCAGTTGCTGAAATAAAGGATATGGTGCAGCAGCTGTTAAACGCTCAAAAAGCACAATCCACTGCTGTTCCAGCTCAAGCACCTGCACAATCTGCACCTGCTGTAAGTGAGTTGTGGAACTTATTCCAACCCCTGCTTGAAAAGCAAAAACAAACGGCTGATCAGCAGCATGCAATACATGTACAAATGCTGACAAACATGGTGGAATCAAGATTCAAAGATACTCAAGCAGACATTAAAGCTATAAAGGCCAGCATCCAAAGCACCACTGGAAAAGCTCCATCTACTATCCTCTTCATGGATAAACCTCTTGCAGATTATGCCAAAAAGGGGGAGAATATCAAGCAGTTGAAGAAAAAGGGAATTGAAGATGGCCTGTATGTTGAACCAGAACAAGAAAAACAGACATCTAAATCTTCCAAAAGCTTCAAACCCCAAATCACAAAGACTGCTATAACAGCTGATATGCCAGTGGTTTCAAAAACTGCTAGCCAAACAGCTGCCATTTCTACAACACACACCACTTCATCACACATTACCACAACCACTGCCCTACCATCATCGTCACTACCTCCTGCTATAAAGCAGAAGACAACAGATGTTACAACATCTGTTGTAATGGCAACAGTGGTTGAAACACCAGTTGTTTCAACAACTGTTTGTCAGACACTTTCCACTTCTCAAACCACTGATCCACCAACGACATCATCAGCCTCTCCTACAATAAAAATGAGAAGGGTTTTTATTCCTGATGATAATTCTCCATCACCACCACCAAAAATAACTTCACCGCCTTCAACCCCTCCTCAAAAGCAGAAGACATCTACTGACACATCAGTAGTTGTAATGATAACAGAGGTTGAAACACCAGTTGTTTCAACAGCTGTTGGTCAACCATTCACCACTGCTCTCATCATTCCTACATCACAACCAAAAGTACCTCCACCCATAAAGCTTCACAAAAGAAAAAGAGAAACAACTCAGGCAACTGATGAAAAATATGATCCTGTTGCTGCTAAATATCCACTGGAACTAGAAGCTGTGAAAAATGAGATGAAACAATTTTACACCGAGGATGATTCTTCTAAAAGAAGATTCCCTTCTCTCATAGGTTTCGTAGTCCCAGAAGACATGGATGAATATCTCGAGATGAAAGCAAGGCAAGCAAAGATTAGAGCTAAACTCGAATGCAAATATCAAGGTGATGAAGCCATTTCTGAGAAATTGGAATTTTTGCTTACAAAAGTCAAGCTGATGGAAAACTATGCACAAGATCCGAGCAAAGAAAAAGCAGATCAACGAAACGAAATGAGAAAAAGTTATCTTGCATACATCATGAAAGAAAAATTCTATCAAGCTGAAGAACACCAATTTGAAGAATGGCCAATGGTTGCCTTAAAGCATGAAGCAAACAGAATTGAAAGGATTAAAAATGATCAAAGAAAGAAGAAAACTGCTCCAAATTGGAACAAATATAAAAAGCTCATTGCTGATCTCACATCCGAGTACAAAAAGAAAAAAACAGGAGTTGATAGATGCTAGGGTGGATACTGCTGAAGCCATAGCAAAATGGACAAAGCAGTATACCGACGAAGCTTATGAAAGGCTGAAGAAAAGAAGGACAACAGTCCCAGACACTTCAAAAAGGCCTGACTACAAAAAGCTAGAACAGAAGCTTGACGCTCTTAAAACACTGATCACCTCAGCAGATAATCCTATCCTTGTGGAAAACCAAGAAAAAGGAAAACTGCTGACCAGTGAAGAAGAAAAAGAAAAGGAAGCTGAGTACTTCACAGATGTCATCAAGAAAATGGATCTAAAAGAAGATAGCTCAGTGAAACTTCAAAACCTTTTTAAAAGGGTATTAACCAAACCTGCATCACCAAACACTTCAATAGACATGACAGACATTGAGAGGCAAGAGTTGATTGAAAGAGAAACTGCAGAAGATATAGCTGCAGCAAATGATGCCATCAAAACGGCCTTTAAACAAATGTCTGAAAGTTTGCAACTTTTCTCAAGACCAATTTCTCTAAACTCATCTGAAAATAAATCTCTCCCAAGAAACCCATTGGGTTTAAAAGTACTAAAGTGGATGTCTGATCAAAAGACCCACGTATTGACTCTAGTCAGATCCAATGGAGAAGTGAAGTATATATCAAGGAAAGAAGCACTAGGTCTTGGTGTTGAAGATTTGCAAGATCTCCTTGAACTCTCACTTTGCAGGGATGAGGATGACTCAAGTTCCAAGGACTTTGAAGAAAATTTTAAAAGACAAGCTAAGGAACTTCTGATGAGGAATAAAGATCCAAAATAATGAAGGGTTTTGGCATTATCTGTTCCAGGGGGAGATTGTTGGGATTGAACCCTACCAGAGGAACAGATAATGAAAGCCAAAACCGGATCATAACAATGGATTCACAATAAGCAGCAGTTTACATTAGACTTTCCCCTTGGAAGTGATTATAACGTTTGATGGTCTCTATCCAATGTCCATATACAACTGATGCTACCCTTTCAACTGCTGATAAAGCCCTGAAGAAGTAAACACCGCTGGCTCTATCTACTGATGACAAAGCACTGCCCAATCAAGAACTGATCAGCCTTGAGGTAAGCACTGATGTAAAGAGAGAGCAGTAGTTTAGTATGTCATCTGTTTTATGTATAGTCAGTGGTTAGGTTTAGCAGTGTTTGTATAAGAACAGTAGGTACAGGTTGTTAGGCTGTTAGACGTCGCTTTCATGGTGACGTCAGCTGAGATGTCTCAGTGGTTTGGATTGTCTATAAATGCAGCAGTACTCTGTACTGTTACATTTGATCGTTTTGAGTGAGTTCTTCTCCTCAATTCAATCCTTTCATCTTGTGCAAACCAACCTTGGAGCATCAGGCTGAGGGGGAGTATAGTTTGTAAGCTTGCATTATAATCTTTTGCTTTGATTTGTAATCTTTCAACTTAATGAGAAACAAATGTTTATCAAAACTATTTTCCCTTTGATTGTGTTTACAAAGTTTGTTATTCATTTCCGCTGCACTTAAACTCTGTTCATTTCTATTTGATTTGTTCAAATTATACAAACAAGCACAATCATGAGAGCCTCCGATCCTAACATGCGTGTTGAATCATCGATGAATGTAACATAGTATCTCGAGCCTCCTAGAGATGTAACTGAAGTTGGTCCATATACATCCGAGTGAACAAGCTCCAACTTCTGAGCTTTCGGTGTCCTCCATGTCTTCACAAAAGTAACCCTCTTTTGTTTTCCAAGAACACAAGGTTCACAAAATTCAGTTTCCACTTTCTTCAAGTCTGGAAACTGTCACACCCCCAAAATCCACATGCGGAGTATCACCGCAGGAGGCGTGACTGACCAGGATCAAGCCACCAATCATATTGAACAATATAGTAAATTAAATAAAAGTTCAACCACACAATATAATTGGTGTTCAAAAACAAGTTAACCAAATTCAAATTAAACAGCGGAAGCATAAAATATAAAACCAAAACATAAGTCATAAGTTCATAAAGTTTAACATGGCACCCAACGGTCCATGTCCCACAACAACTCCTCCTGCTCGTGCAAGCTCCATAGATACCTAACGACCTGCAAGGCATGTAACAACAAGTCAACGACAAAGTTGAGCGAGTTCACAGTTGGTTGTCTAGTTTAAAGTTGTTTCAAAATCCATAAGTTCATTTGAAAACCAGTTGTTTATCAGTTCCTTTGTTTTCCCAAACCATAACCAGCGGGGGCTACCCCATGTTGTAAACCACTAGACTAGTTATATATATTGGCGTCCTTCCCAACCGAGGACGGAGGTACGTATTCTACCCAACCGAGAATACGCAGGTTAAATGTAGGCGTCCTTCCCAATCCGAGGACGGAGGTACGTATTCTTCCTAATCCGAGAATACGCAGGTTTAGTGTAGGCGTCCTTCCCAATCCAAGGACGGAGGTACGTATTCTTCCCAATCCGAGAATATGCAGGTTTAGTGTAGGCGTCCTTCCCAATCCGAGGACGGAGGTACGTATTCTTCCCAATCCGAGAATACGCAGGTTGAGTGTAGGCGTCCTTCCCAATTCGAGGACGGAGGTACGTATTCTTCCCAATCCGAGAATACGCAGGATTAAATGTAGTCTATTAGTGGTGAATATACAGGTTTCATCTTAGCTTCTTAATCCCATTCCCAACCCACCGGGAATCCCATGCCTTAAGAGTGTGAACTCACCTTGGGTTGCTCGGTTGAATTCTTTAAAATAGCTAACGGTCGGGGTTGGTCAATCGTGTCCTAATATGATTACCATTTAGTTTGTTAATGGTTTTAAATAAGACACAAAGTTCCTACATGCGTCTATCACATAACACGCACTCACGTTAACAGTTCACGCCTATGTAAACATCCCATCTATAACCATTCAAAAGCAAACATACGATATTGCACATAACACTTTCATTGACATATAACACGTTAGATCATTCTCAGAAAACCTACCCGACATTTAGACGCGCAAATTACTACTTATGTCGTTTCAGCTTTAACATTCAAAACTGGGCTGTTTTCGGGCATTTTTATAAAATAGTTAACTTATTCTAAAAATTCCCAAATTTTTACAGAGTGTTTTAAACGATCCAAATACTATTGTGTAAAAATATCGCGATCCAACAACTTGTGCGATCTGAACTTGTGTGTTCTGATCTTGTGCGATTGTTGTTGTGCGATCGGTTATAGATCCTAAAATCACGCAATCTGTTACAATCATCCAATAGTTTCCAACTTCACAATTATTCGATCGACTGAAAGAATTTCCAATCAATTTACATGACCCTAAATTTACATCTAACCATAACAGCCTTCCACAACAACCAATTACATAGTCAAATCAACGATTTTTAACACAACATGCAACCCTAATTATCATAGTCATGAACAACAACTTATCCAAAACCTTCAATCGCATTAACATGTTGATGATTCCTATTACTAGGATACACACTAACATGATAGCATAATTAATCATCCAAATACAAATCATAATAGCCGATTAATCAAATATTTGATTCGGTGAACAACAATCAATACCTAGAGTATTGATTCGATCACATCTCATCATATGTACATATATACCGGGATCAAGCACATGGATTCAAATCATGATTATAGTTGTAGCAACATGTTTACTAGTATAAAACCCTAATAATCACATAATAGAACGATATCAAACATGACTATGAACACTAACCGGAGGTGCACAAGTGAGATTAACTTTGACCGAGATGGGAAATCCGAATGGATGAACAGCCGTCGACCAAGAGGAAGAGAGGAGAAGGAGAGAGTTAGGGTTTGATGTGTGTTTCTTGTTTTCTAACTTATGAGAAGTATACACAAATCCTCTGCTGATATGCACATAAGTGGAATGGGCCGAACCCATCATTGGGTTGCCCTTTGGTCACGATTTCAAGAAGAGTGGGCCGAGAGATAGTGACAAGAGGTGAAGTGTACGGCCCAACCAAGTTTGTGTAATCGGCCACCTATTGTGCGACTAAGTTTATGTTGTGCAACTAAGGATACATATTCACATTACAATTTCATAAGACATACATATTCAACACATAACATTCCATTGTAGATAATCACATTAGTTAATCACATAACGTACATACAGGTTACATCATAGTACAACAAAAGGGGTCTAAAATACCAACAACAAAAGGGGTCTAAAATACGAGTTGTCACATCATGCCCAAGTTGAAAGAAATTTCATCCCGAAATTTAGCATGTACTCACTGAGGAAGCTAGTTAGGTTGCATGGTTTTCCTGGTTTTTCCTGGGGTGTCACATCCTTCCCCCGTTGGTTTGGAATTTCGTCCTGAAATTCCGCAGTAGCTTCAGCCTCAGTAGTGGTTTCACTTTTATCGAACAACTGGGGATACTTGTGTTTCATTTGGTCTACTCGTCCCCAGGTGTACTCTGGGCCACGACGGGAGTTCCAACGAACTCGAACAATGGGTATCCTAGTACGTTGAGAATCTTGACCTCCCGGTCCAAGATTTCCACTGGTTCTTCGACAAATCGCAACTGATCGTCGATGTTGAGCTCCTTGAAATGAACTATAAGAGTTTCATCTGACAGACACTTCTTCAGATTCGACGCATGGAATACGTTGTGAACTCCACTGAATTCTTTGGGTAGATTCAATCTGTAGGCCACCTTGCCAATTCTCTCCGTGATTTCGAAAGGTCCAACATATCGCGGGTTGAGTTTGTCTCAAATAGCAAAATGAACTACACCTTCCCAAGGTGAGACCTTAAGTAGCACTCGATCCCCAACCTGGAACTCGAGTGGTTTCCTGCGCTTATCAGCGTAGCTTTTCTGACGGTCACGAGTTGCTGCCATTCGTTGTCGTATCTGAGCAATCTTCTCCATTGTGTCTACGACGAGTTCTGGGCCAGTGGTTTGGCTGTTTCCAACTTCTTCCCAACAATAGGGATGATCGGCACTTCTGTCTGTACAATGCCTCATCTAGTGTGGTAATTGTTGTTATGCGAAAACTCCACTAGAGGAAAGTTGTCTTTCCCAGTCGTTGCTAAAGTCGATTACACATACCCGAAGCATGTCTTCAAGAGTTTAGATGGTGCGTTCAGTCTGCCTCTTCGTCTGGGGATGGTATGTTGTGCTCATGTCTAGACGTGAGCCAAAGGAGTTGTGCATCGCTCGCCACAAATCAAATACGAATCGTGGGTAGCGATTAGAGATACTGGCGGTTGGCACCCCGTGCCTAGCAACCACTTCTTTCAGGTAAATGACTGCAAGTGTAGAAAACTTATCCGTTTCGTTGATGGCTAGAAGGTGTGCTGGTTACGGGAGACAATCACGATCATCCAGGTGATATTGTTTCCGTTTCGAGTCTAGCGACCAAATTCGTAGCAGCCTGTTTTCGCTTTTGATATAGGTGTTTCTGGTTGTTAACACTTCACTTTGACTTTCCCACAAGTCAAGGTTTATAGATCCTAGTATACCTAGCTAGGTGGGCCTTCATGCCCGATTACCAGTACAAGGTTTATAGATCCCAGTATCTCTCATCAAAACCCAGATGACTAGAATATCGAGGCCGATTTGCTTTGCTCAACATGAGTTCCCTACAGTAGTCGTATAGCGAGACCCACATTCGTTCCATGAGGTAACGAACATCGTTCGACCTGTCAAAGGTTGCTTCTCCATGCCCCGCATGGGTCCAACTTAAAAATCCTCTTCTTTCAGTTCTCCAGTTTGAACAGAGCGAGTCTGATCAGGTAAGTTAGAGTCGATAGTGAGCTGCAAAGCTCGTGCACGTTCAAGTTTCATAGCTGCAATCATCCTAAAGTTCCCTCCAGCGATGCCATTGACTGATCTAGCTCTATCGAAACAAAAGTACACGGGAGGCCCTTGTGATCGGTCTAAATAATACATCTGGTACCATCTAAGTAATGCCTCCATCTAAAATCCCAAGGCCACATTTTCACTGCCAGTTGTGTGTCGCGCAGTTCCTCTTTGTAACTCCATCACGTAGGTCACCACTCGCTCGTGTTGCGTCGGTGTGTAACTGGGACTCTGATTCTGACCATCATAGTTTACCACTAAATCACCAGCACCCTCGGGTAAAGACGATGCTCGGTGCATTGCAGAGTTGGAACTCGGAACCTGAAAAAACGTCCTCCTGTTTCGTCTTTTACAAACACAGTACCCTACTGTGCTAAAGGGATTTAAGCTGTGTGACCTTCGAAAATCTTGTGGGTAAGCCGTGTTGGTATCTAGTGAAACCAAGGAATTTGCTGCATCCCCGAAGGAATCCTTGGTGTCGATCAGTTTCTAACAAGATGCATCTCAGCGAGATCCACGAGTATTCCCACTCCGTTGGTTGCCTTGATCAAAATGCATGACTTCGCACTTAATGGCTCCTCCCACTGAAGCGCTGAAGTAGAATACATATGCCACCCATGGTGTTCCTTTCTCCTGGTCATGATTCAGAACATCATCAATAAATGCAGTCGATTCATGTGATCCCTGAGGCTGCTCTGGTGTTGATCGACTCAATGATCATGGTGTACAAAGTTGAAATGACTGCATTGCGTTCGACATGCTGTTCTAAGAGCATTCTGCTCTTGGAATCCCATCTGATGATAGTTCATTCGCTAGCCAATCCTCGAATGGGAACTTGTTCCTTGCAACTGGTCGACAGGTGGCCAATACATGGTCGAGGCAAGTGGTTCTTAACTGCCACCTTACTAAGTTCTCGATAATCAATACACATACGAAAATTCATGGATCTAACTGGGGCTCCCCAAAGTGAAAAGCTAGGTTCAACAAAACTCCTGTTCAATAATCCCTGTAGTTGATTAACACAGTTCTTGCAACCCTCCTGGTGCAGGACGGTAAGAGTACGAGTAATCAGGGTTGTCTCTGACCTGATACTGATCTGATACTCCTTTGGACGATGTGAGGATACCCCGGATAGTTCTTCTGGTAGCACATAGGGATAAGTCACGAACAAAGGGTGGATCCTCGATCCTCTTTTCCTCAGCCATAGCGGGATACTCCTTCCGTGGACACTTCCAAGCTTTCATTGCAGAGTTGACCCCAACCTTTGCACAATTCCGATACTTTGAAACAGATGATGATTCTCCACTAGGGAGAGGGATACGCGAAGTTTTCTCCTCATAGGGCATATCTGCGCGATGTATGGATTACCAATCCTGTTCTAACTACTGCTTCAAACCATCAAGGATAGCAGAAGGAAGATCAATGTCGATTGCTTGTCCCACAAGGTCGAATTTGCATCCCAACTAACATGCGAAATGTCAATTGTCTTGTCGTCAGCCGATTCCACAGCAGGTTCAAATTCAAGGAGCATCAGGTCAAACGGAGCAAAGACAAAGCGATTAGCTACTTATACTAGCTACCATGTTGCTAAAGTCCTGGTGTCGCCTATGCCAATTCTAACTGCCCTTCCATGAGTATCATTTCTAGTGTTGCCAATTTCATTTACAAGTATTTCAAGTACTGTCGTTGTTCCTTTGGTCGTTGTCTACTTAACTTAACCACGGTCAATCCATGTTGTAGTCAATTTTCTTTCATTACTGTAGGCTAGGGTTACAAATACCTTGTTGTCGCTGTGACTGCTGCTCCCAATGTCGCTGCTCGAAACGATGCCTTACGATTCTTCGCCATCGAGGTCCATCTTTCCACAGTCTGAGCCACGTCCTAAAGTACTACTCACCGCGCTGGCCGTTACACATTCCGCGTTATAGTCGATTGTCATTGCTTATGCCCTGATTGATTCGTAAGATTTGACTCCCATGAGTCGCTGACAAGGGTTAAGGATTCGCTTGAGACCAATTCGCTGGTACTCGTTGCCGGTAATCAGGGTCGTCAAAGTACTGTGGTCGGTAAAGTACTACGCTCATCCTCCTGTCCATTGATGTTGCAAGTTGCTCGTGCAATACTTGGTCTGTTACGAGGGTATCGCAGAAGTGATCACACTTTCGGGATCTAAGACATCAATACATGAGTTCCTGCAAACGAAGAGGAGCAAGAAAGGTATCGATCGATCTTTCGACGCTGCGACATCTAACTCAGGGTCGTTCGTATATGCACCTAACATTCTACACAGTTCGCTGGGCATTCAGATGGGTGTTCAGGTAACACTTGATAGCATCGATATGCGAAAGGATCCAGAGATGAATGAATTGACGTTCGAGTAGGGGACAATCACTACTATGACCCCTATAGGTTTGTTATGTCTCACATCGACCAATAACGGAACAGAACCCATTTTCCACTTGTTAAGGCTCACTGGGACTCGCATGCACCCCACACTATTATTATGTGTGCACCCACAATAATATTGTGATTTGCATGCTCATCTCAGGTCCTCTTAACTCATATCAAATGATTCCTCAAACTCGAATAGCTAACAAAAAGCATCACGAAGCGTAAGTCAGGTCGGTTTAGGGAAATACCACCCTATCAGTCACATAACACATGTAAGTAATACACTAACTCATACTGTTGTGCGGAATGTGCAATCACAGGCAATAACATACGTAAGTGTTCACTAGTTATGCAGTACAATGAGTATACGAGAGACGAACCTTGCAATCTGGAGCTGAGTTTCATGGTCATATTCACGTTTTCAGAACTGTTCGGTTATAGTCTGGTTTTACAAAAACGTTTTCCCCCTTTTTAAAACCAAGTTCACTATAACCAATGGCTCTGATACCAATCTGTCACACCCCCAAAATACCACAAGCGGAAACCCCCGCTAGGCGTGTGACACACCAGGATCTAGCCACCAATCACATTGAACTCATAGGTATATTTAAATAAAGCTTTCATTTATTAATATTAAGTGTTACACGTTACAAATCATTCACAGTATACATCGGAAGCATAATTCATTCGTTAAGAGTTTATAAACCACATGTAAAAGCCATTAGTCTTGTGTTGCGTTTCCATGTATCTCGACCCATGACTACTCCAGCCTCCCAGACAACAAGTTCCAATGATATGCACCTAAAGGCCTGCAAGGCATGTAACAACGAATCAACAACAAAGTTGAGCGAGTTCACAGTTGGATGTTCGTTTGAGTTGTTTCCAAAAATGTAGTTTATCATTAACCGGCAATCCTGCCGTGGGGGTTACCCCATAGTTCGAAAACGTTTATTAGTTAATCCATTTTTACTTCGGCCATTTCAGCCGTGGGGGCTACCCCATGTTTAAACTACCAGACTCGTTACCATATCGACTACTAACGTTCGTCATGTTTATGTGCCCTCGTCAATGTCTATCATCATTGACGTGCCTAGTCCATTAGTCCACGCCCGTCCTCTGTGGCACAGTGTGAGGTTTCTTAAACCTAATAGCGCTATTTAACTAATGACCCGTTTGCCATTGGCCTCGGCGATTAAGTCGATATAAAAGGAGGGACTTCGTTGATAGAGTTCTAGTCTAGTAAACCTAAATCCGTTTCAACAGGACGAGGAATCTACATTCCTGAACACGTCCCAGCAGGACGAGGAATCTCTATTCCTTAACCCATTCCCAATCCCCTGGGAATCCCATGCCTTGTAGAAAGTGTGAACTCACCTCGGTTTGCTCGGCAGATACACAAAGAGGTCAATCAAGCTGCTAGTAATCAACCACGTCCTAACATGGTTACCATACAAGTCAGGTCTAGGTTCAAGTAGTGCACGTAGGTTTACACATAAGCTAACAAGTCACAACACATAGCGAACATGGTAAACACATGAATCATATTAACAGTAGCATACAGTTCACATAGACATAACCCAAACTTGTGCGACTTTGAGTGATTGGGCTGTTATGGTTGTGCAAGCCCAATCCTCTTGTGCGATCCAAAAGATGAAGTCCAAATGATAGTCAGCCCAACCTGTTGTGCGTCCAGCACAATCTTGTGCGACTCACAACGGGTTGTGCGATCCAAAAGCATACCCCGCCCAAAACATGCAACCCAATACCCATTCGGCCCAAACAATAAATCAAACACTTAACCTTGTGCGGTCCAAATAGACTTGTGCGACTACAGACAACTTGTGCGATTGGAGTCTTGGGCTGTTCGACCCAACAACATAATATAATCTAAACCTTTGTGTGGCCCAAGGTATTGTGCGATTGTCACTGTCTTGTGCGATCCACAATACCTTGTGCGATCATGCATAAGTGAATTGTACATAGTGTTTAAAAAATTGTACCACAGTATTCTATAGCTTGTGCGACTAGTCCTTGTGCGATCCAACAACTTGTGCGATCAGAACTTGTGTGTTCTGATCTTGTGCGATTGTTGTTGTGCGATCGGTTATAGATCCTAAAATCAAGCAATCAGTTACATTCATCCAATAGTTTCCAACTTCACAATTATTCGATCGACTCAAAGAATTTCCAATCAATTTACATGACCCTAAATTTACATCTAACCATAACAGCCTTCCACAACAACCAATTACATAGTCAAATCAGCGATTTTTAACACAACATGCAACCCTAATTATCATAGTCATGAACAACAACTTATCCAAAACCTTTAATCGCATTAACATGTTGATGATTCCTATTACTAGCATACACACTAACATGATAGCATAAATAATCATCCGAATACAAATCATAATAGCCGATTAATCAAATATTTGATTCGGTGAACAACAATCAATCCCTAGACTATTGATTCGATCACATCTCATCATATGTACATATATACCGGGATCAAGCACATGGATTCAAATCATGATTATAGTTGTAGCAACATGTTTACTAGTATAAAACCCTAATAATCACATAATAGAACGATATCAAACATGACTATGAACACTAACCGGAGGTGAACAAGTGAGATTAACTTTGACCGAGATGGGAAATCCGAATGGATGAACAGCCGTCGACCAAGAGGAAGAGAGGAGAAGGAGAGAGTTAGGGTTTGATGTGTGTTTCTTGTTTTCTAACTTATGAGGAGTATACACAAATCCTCTGCTGATATGCACATAAGTGGAATGGGCCAAACCCATCATTGGGTTGCCATTTGGTCACGATTTAAAGAAGAGTGGGCCGAGAGATAGTGACAAGAGGTGAAGTGTACGGCCCAACCAAGTTTGTGTAATCGGCCACCTATTGTGCGACTAAGTTTATGTTGTGCAACTAAGGATACATATTCACATTACAATTTCATAACACATACATATTCAACACATAACATTCCATTGCAGATAATCACATTAGTTAATCACATAACGTACATACAGGTTACATCATAATACAACAAAAGGGGTCTAAAATACCAACAACAAAAGGGGTCTAAAATACGAGTTGTCACAACCATGCCTGGTCTTTTACTCCTTTTCAGCCACACAACTACCTAAGCTGAAATAATAACATGATATTGGATTGTCGCCTTTGCCCAACGAGAAACCAAAGTCTTAGCTAATATGCCTTTTGCATTGCCGCAGGGTGTTTACGTATTGTAGTGAGTGCGCCTTGTCTCTTGGTTCTTATCCGCTTCACCTGTTTTGGGAAAGTTACGTTAACCTAGTGTGGTACTTGGTTGGATGATGTCTAAATCTGTTGCATTTTGACGCCCCCCACTTGCGGTGTGTTCATATAATGTATATATGTGTGGGCCCTTAGGGGGGAAAGTGAAAGTGCACGAACTTTAACGTTATTTTACTAATCTCGTGAAAATAATGTTAAAAGCGGCGGGCGGTTAATCATGCATCATATGGTGGCTTTGATAGATGAAAACAAAAGGGTACACACACTAATTGGCCTTTGTCCCGATTGCTGAGTGTTATGTGCCTTATGTCCAAGGCTTGATGCAAAACTACTATCGAGCCAGGGGTCTCACTAGAAGCAGTCTCTCTATTCCAACGAGGCAGAGATAAGGCTGTCTATATCTTACCCTCCTGAGACCCTACCTTAGCTTTGCTATTGTTAGGATTTACTGAGTATGATGATAATGATGGCGAACTGCCGAACTTTATGATGTTGGGTCTAATTTTGTAGCAATTTAAAGTATGATTTTTGACACCACAAAACAAATCCGAGAAAGAAAGAAAAGAAAGCAAGTAGGGATTATTGATATGAATCACCAAGGTGGATCAATAAGAATCAAGTAGTGTTCATGTTGCTTTCCTTTAATCTTATATATAACATATAAGGTTAATATGTTTGTCAAGGTACACAAAACGTAACATGAATAAATCCATTTGCTACGAAATGTATACCTGGGAATTAACGGCAACAGTTTTGGTTAAGAATCGGCAATGATAGATGCAAAAGGTTTCTCTGAAGCTTTGCTTGATTTTTGCTATAGTATATTAGGGCTGTTCATGAGCCGAGCCGAACCAAGCAGACCTTTGCTCGTGCCTTGCTCATTTATAAACCCAACCAAGCGGAGCGGCTCATTTAAAACCGAGCCTCAAATCAAACGAGCATATTCCGAGCGAGCGTCGAGCGAAGTTTGAGCGATTTGGACATCCGTGTCGCCAGATTTAAATTTGCTGAGAGAGATAGTGACAATGTTGGGTCTTAAGTTTTTATGTCTTTAAAAACAGACCCATTTCATGGCATAATATCTTTCTTATGAATGACAATGTTGTGGCCGACGAGGCGATGATCATATTGCACGAATAATAGGGTCGAGAACAACACACGATCGACTTAGGGTAACGACATAAAACATTGAGGCGATGAGTAGACTGTTGTTTATCTGTTTAGGGGTTATAACTTTTAGATTTGATATTAACTTTTTTTATTGACGTGATTGGGCTAGTACGTATAGATATAGTTGTAAATTTGTATACAGTGCACCAAAATCTAATAGAGTGGTATATATATGTGTGTATATATATAGGTGTGTGTGTATGTATGCCACCGCCGCCATCACCCTCCACCGTCGCTGTGACAATCCGAGATTTCAAGGTCTTTCCCATACACATCACTGACTACACAATCTTGTTTTTACAATTTGGTTTATGTGGCGTATGTGCAGTTTATCTGAATGATTAGTGTTTATGTGTAATGCTTAATTATTATTTGTGTAGTGTTACATATAGTTTATTTAGAGTTTAATAATGTTCTTTGTCACAAACTCACTTCGACGAAGAATAGGGTTCTTCGCCAACCACGCCTCGACGAAGAATGGGTCTTTCGTTGAGGAAGGTCTTTCGCCGATAAGGGCCTTCGGCCCAGAACAGTTCACGGCCCAGCATTGTTTAACCCTTATAACCGTCAGAATGATTAGATAAAACCCTAGAGTCTCCTCTCCCTTGTCAAACTCTGTGCGACGGCAACCATAGGAAACCTCAAAGCATTCCTTCCATCTCGATTTATCTAAACTCTTCGATATTACGGTTAGTGCTTAAACGTTATTATTTGATGAAATGATGCTATTGTGATTCTGTTGTCATGATTCTGTGTGGTGGTGATCTTGTGTGATTATCTAGGGTTGCAACAAACTGTATGATTAGTTGGAAGTATGCATGATGTTAATCGATGATCCATAACTGTTAAACATGAATTGATGATTAGAGAGCATGATAACTAGGGTTTATATGATGTTGCATGTTCTTGGTGAAGCATGTTGGTTTGACTCGATTAGGGTGTGCATTATGAAACTGTTAGGGATTAGAATTATTTGTGTAGATTATAATCATGTTGTTAAAGGAATTAATTGCACGTTTAGCCTATGATGAAACTGTTATTGTTTGACCCACTAATCCTACTGTATGTGCTAACTACTGATTATCAAACTGAGAAGTTGTAACTGGTTGATGATTGACAAACCCTAGTGATACTTCGCCGAAAGTCATCAGTGACGAAAGATAGATGCTTCGACGAAGAATGGGTTCTTCGTCGAACAATGTCTGACGAACTATCAAGTTCTTCGTCGTACCTGAACCTGACGAAGGATGGTTCTTCGCCGCATAGGGTATTTCGTCGTGAAAGTGATTGGGTTGAACAGTAGGCACTTTTGATGATGAAGATAGAGAGTTGTGTGAGTATATGATCTCTGTTGCATGTCAATAAGAATAAGAAAATTGGTTTGACTAGTATGAAAAACAAACTCACCTGTTATGTTATAATTTGTGACATTTTCATGAGATGTGGACTGGTATGCGAATTGGGTATTTGATACGTGATGTACGGTGATCCTTATGATATATGCAAGTTGTGATGATACGTGTCTAAATGATAATGTAACTGATGTTGTTGGTAACCACGGTAGGGTTGGTTGATTAACTGGAACGGGTAATTAGACATACCGAGCAAATCAAAGGTGAGTTCATTCCTCTTGAGCATGCGTCCCGGTGGTTGGGACAGTCATTGGGTATTCTTGAGAGGGATAGGTTTTTGGGTAAATCAATTGGGTATTCCTGAGAGGAATACGTCTTGTGGGTATAATCGGGAATGTTGGATAATACACTCATCCTATCACCTTTAAGTCCCATCTTGTTTGTTATCTGAGAGGTAACGGGGTATTAGTTGGTAGCGCTATCTAGATTTGGCACCCTCACCCCGTACCTGAGAGGACGGGTGTGAACTAATGACCCAGTCATGCCCAATGCTTTGATAGGAGCATTGGGGAAAGGGCAAAATAAATCTGGAGCTGTGTTGTATTCGAGTTATTATCAACATTATTATAATCAATGAACTAAACTAAACACTTGGTAACCAACATTTTCGTAAAACTATGAACTCACCAGCGTTGTCTGATACACTTGTTGCATGCTCGCAGGTCGTTAGGTACTTTGGATAAGGAACTTGCTATCTGGATGGCTGGAGTGGTCATGGGTCGTACTGCTAGGATTTGCAAGACTTGTTTAATGATTTCACGTACATTGGTTTTTGAAACGATTGAACAATGTTAAACTATTTGCTTCCGCTGAACATGTTAAACTTGGATATGTTATGAATGTTTTATATTTATGAATGGAAACTTTGTTTTATAACTTGATCTTAGTTCAATGTGATTGGTGGCTAGATCCTGGTACGTCACACGCCTAGCGGGGTTTCCGCATGAGGTATTTTGGGGGTGTGACAGTCGCCACCGCCACCGTCACCGACCACCGGTGCTACCCCTGACATTGCTACCGCCGCCACCCATCGTTGTTGGCGCCACCACCCGGATCGCTGACACCCTCCACCACTGCCATCGCTACCCATTGCCGATTTTATTATTTTGTCTTTTCCTTCCTACCAAACAATACAAGGTAATGAGTTATTCCATTATTACATGGTAAACAAACAAGACTATGGAATCCATTTCGTTTCTTTGTCAATTCCATTCATTCGCCAATTCCATTTTGTTTTTTGCCCACAAATAAAAGGGAATGGTGGCCGGCTCAAACTATCATCACACTTTTTAACTGATTATGATATATAGTCAGTTTCAATTCTCAAATAGTCCAATTCAGCAGTCATTAATGGCATTATCCATGTATATAGCAATCAATTAATAGGATGTTAAACTGATATGATCCACTAAACAATCAAACTAATACAAAATCAAAGCAACTGATAATTTTAATGGATGTTGATATATTGAATTAGCTAATTGTTATATTATAGAATACAAAAATACTAGTTATACAAAAGTTGTATAACTGTATACAATCAGTTAACATAGTATACATATACGTATATGTATGTCGTCTACACTACGATCATCTCAGTCTTCTCGCAAGTCCTTATCCTAATTTCCGCCGTGTTCTTGCCATCAACATTCAATACATCACAACATTCCCCTCTATTTCCAACCTAAATGATGAAAAAAAGAACATGTATTAGTTTCATTATTCATAGATGATCATTTGTAACTAATATGGCTCAGTTAGGATATTCATAGGCTTACAAAGTTTAGTTTTGTTGCCGGAGAGTAAACTTGAATCGTAGAAATATAATCCGCCGAATGATCTGAAGAACAAGGTGGCAATTGACGGGGCTTGTAACGAATGTAGGTCATCATGATTTCATCCGTTGTTCTATTACTATTACTATTACTATTACTATTATTATTACTACTACTACTTCTACTACTATTACTACTGAGTCTTGTTATGGAATGAAAGAAGAAAACATGGGGAGTTTCACATGAATTATTGGTGACCAATCGCGTGTTAAACATATAATGTGGTGGTTCTCCTATGAAGCCCCATGGAGTAAATGTCTCTAAAGGTCTTCTAAGAATACTTCGAGGGATTAACTGCTCATAAATGTAAGCCGAGTAGCCCCAAGCTATCGAAAATGCCCATTTTGTTTGCTTGTGGTAGCAAACACTTTGTTGAAGAAGGCGTGTCTGGTCTACTTTAGCCGCGGTCATGAGATGTCTGACGGACTTATGGCGGTCCATGGTTGGGAAAATAGGAGAGGTGAAGTCGAGGTGGTGAAAGGAGATCAACGGTGCTTGTGGGTGAGCCGATAAAAACCCGGAAATATCATTCGTCAGATCAAGCTGTAAAATCATTACCATAACATTAAGACTTGCACTAAAATAAAATGACGTTTACCTATATAACTATTTTTTTAACAGCAAAACTTCTATATAAAAAATAGAAAACGTGCCAGCAAGTAGCTGAAAAACCTGATAATTACAAGATTACATCGTCGATATTAAAGTCATACCACCTGTCACTATCGATATTACTACCATAGAACTATTTGTCGGTGAAGATACCAACAGATTGTAATGTGTTGGTGAAAGTTTGCCCGGAAAATGAGCGTGAGTAATATTTTCACCGACGGATCAAAAACGAACTTTAGCGATGGAAATCGCCAAGGGATCACTGGTGGGTATTACTGACTTTAGCGACAAATCAACGACGGTGTTTTAGTTTTTTTTTTTAAATTGTGACGAAAAAACTAAAAATAAATTTCCGACAATTAATTATATAATAATTTTTTTGTCTTTTTTATATAATAAATTTTTGTTTTTGTGATTTTTGTTGAATCCATCAATAATCACCGACAAAAAAACATTTTATGTTTTTAAGGATTTTGTGAGATTTTTCGTTAATCATAATAATCAACCAAGGTTAATTAAATAATCAGTGAATATAAAATGAACCTGATGAAACCCCTTTTCAGTAATAAGAGGAACACCCATATCAGCAACACAAGCACTCAAAATCTGATCACCAAAAGCATAATAAGGGTAAGTCTCTATGCATCGATCAAGATTCACAACCAAAGCCTCTACCAACGGGTAACTCAACGCAAATCCCGCGCCACCATACGCCATCTCAAACGAGATCCCCAAACCCGACTTAACACTTTCGGATACACCACCAATATACACATATTTTGCGTCATCATACTTCCCTAAAAGTTGCACCAAATTATCCAAGAAAAAGATGGTGTCATCATCTCCCATGACGTACCATCTAACGTCTTTATCTCCCTCCCTGAATGTTTCCAGGATCGTTCTCACAATCCTGATAACTTCAGGCTTCACGTGTCTGGAGTACACCTCGAGCTTTGAGGTGTTCTCAGACACGCGATATGGAGGGAGATTATTATTATATGTCCATGGGAGAATATTGGTGGTGGGATTTTGATCGAAAAATATGTATCCACGCGTGATGTTTGGCCGCCACCATTCTTGGAAATACGACCTACGGTTAGGCCATGTCTTGACGGAAGTCGCGATGGTGAATATGAGTTGGTTAATATTTGTAGGTGTAGATGGTGATGGTGATGGTGAAGAAGCAGTTTTATTCAATGGTAAAATGCATATGGAAGATTTATAAATATGATACATGATAAAAATGTATATAATGAAGGCTGAAATGGTGGAAATCTTCCATAGATTTAATCTTGTGGGTAAACTAGTAGGTTTTTGTGGCTTCATTTCATCAAAAGCTTTCTTCCTTCTTCATACATTGGATAGTAATATATAAATTTTATATACATTAGTTTAAATTGTTTGGTTTTGTACTTATGTTTTTTACTTCTTTTAGGTTTGAATTGTTTTCCTAGGCATCCATAAAAGCTTCAATTTCTTAACTATACTAAAAGATATCAAAAGATTAGAGGGAAAAGTATTTTCTATTATTTTCTCATTTTCAATACAATTTTTTTTACCAACATATTTTTTTTAATTGACAATTTACTGTTTTCATTCCAATCATCAGGGCATGGAATCTAGGTGGAGAGACGGAATAGAAAAATAGTGCATTTGTTTGGTTTTTCATAAGAGAATGGACGAGAAATGTGAGAGGGAGGAGATCAAAGGTGAGGCGACGGCGTCCGGCTAGGGAATCGCTGGAGACGCTCTTATAGTTTTAAAAGATAGAATAAACTCAAACGATCGGACTCCTAACTATCTATGAATGGCAATCGGAAAGTCAACATAAAAACCAAATAATCTCTACCATGACCCCACGGGCTGAACGAGAGTGGTAACGTGAAGCTTGGACATAGAGATGGGCATAAAAACCGGTTCCTACCCGATTCCAGTGGACCCGACCCGTACCCGGTTCCGGTTCCTACCCGATGCTCAGAAGAACCGGTCCCAGGTTTAAAAAACCCGACGGGTATTACCCGGTTCCTATTTTTTTAAAAAAAACTAACCGTACCCGGTTCCTAACTGTAACCGGTTTCTACCCGTACCCGGTTCCTAAGTGTACCCGGTATGTTACCGTTGGAACCGATTCTTATGTGAATATGACCGTTGGAACCGAATCTTGATATATGGTAACACATTTAATGCAAAATCTGACCGTTGGAACCGGTTCCTATATGACCGTTGGAACCGGTTACAGTATAAATATCACACTTTTTTATTTTTTTTCACAAATCATCTTCTTCTTCTATCTATTTCTTCTCCTTCTTTACATATTTCTAATGGCTTTCAAGAACTCTAAAAGCACAAACTCTCCATCCGTCAATAATGTTCCACAAGGTTCAAATGCTCCATTTGTGGTGGGAACATTATCACATAGCCGCAATATGGATGTTTGGTGCAATTGGGATTTAGTCGAGATGAGCGATGGTTCGCAAAAGGCTCAATGCAAGCATTGTGGCTCCTTGTTAAGCAAGGACTCTAATTCCACTTTAACGAAGCATGCCAAAAAGTATTGCAAAGCTCTAAAAGATTTGACACCCGGTCAAGTTCAACTTTCAAAAGATGGTAAGATTTTCCGCTACGAACAAAAGAAGAACCGGATCCTTCGCCCTTTTCTTCTTTTTTTGCCTTTGTCACCGGGCAATGTTTGTCGGTATGCTTCTTGAGGGTGGAGTTGGCGGCCGCCTTCATGAACTTCCCACAATTCTTGCACCTAGCCATCTCATGGCTATCCGACATCAAACACAAATCAAAGTATTTCCAAATTGCGGGGTTACGTTTGGTTTCTAAAACCATAACAACTCCTTCTTCCGATGCCATAGGATCTTGTGCTTGTTCTTTCAATGAGTTTAGAGAAGAAGATGGATCATGGATTGAAAGAAATGAGCCGAAACCGGTTTTTATATTAAATATCGGTTACAAACGGTAATGTTACCGTTGAAACCGGTTCCGAGTAGTAAAAGTTAAAAAAAACAGCTTTAATCGATCGATTGCAGAAGAACCGGTTTTGAACAGTTAGTGCGCAGGCTTTTTATTGAAAGACACAAAATAACCGCTTCCAAACAATACCCATAACCGGTTCCAAACAGTACCCGTAACCGGTTCCAACAGTACCCGTACCCGGTTTCGTTGAACCCGTAACCGGTTACGCCGGTTCTATTTTTATTTACATCTACCCGGGTTGTACCCGGACCCGGTTCCACAGAGAACTCGGTTCCACTCACTTGTATCCATACCCGGTTCCGGGTTGGAACCGGTTCCGGGTTTTAAGAATACCCGATTATGCCCATCTCTACTTGGACATAAGAGAGGTAAATATCTGAAGACAACCACCCTTTGGACAACAAATCAACTAGTTGGAATGAAGTAGGCATATTGTAAATATTGAGACTCATAACCATGTCTCGCATAAAATGCAAGTCAATCTCAATGTGTTTCATACATTGATGTAAACATGTTTGACTTCTAAATAGGTAGCTCCAACATTGTTGCACAACAAACTAGTGGACTAACAAAAGGAATATGCAACTCATGAAGAACAAATGTAATTCATCAAAGCTCAACAACAATATGATCAAGGGCGCGATACTCTGCCTCGGTACTTGATTGAGCAATTGTTTGTGGATATGAGAGCATGTTTGAACCATTCATCCGCATCCCCAACAAATAATTCATGCGTCCGCCACTGTATACCACAATATAAGTATACAAGACATTGACTGAAGCCAAACACAGTGAGAATACTAGATGACTTGGAGAACAAAGCTTGCAGGGCTTGCTTGAGGCCATAAAGAGCATTCTATAACAGACAAACATGATGAGGACGAGTCGTCTCAACAACGCCAAGAGCCCAAGAGACGGTGCCATATTAATCCAACATCACTTCTATTATTTTCATCACGCAAATTATTAATTATACCGTTCGAAAATCTACTGTGTCCTTAAAATTTAAGTCCTATAAATTATATATAAAAATATTGAGGTCACTTGACACTCGTGAACATGCACTTGGTCCGCCCTTGGGCCATCACACGTTATAATATAACCGGCTACTTTAAACGTTTGATACACGATAAAAATGAGAAATTTAAGCTCGCTAGACATAATAGTAATTTTGTAAAGTTAGATATTATTCGTCACACTTATATTTTATATATTAAACAAAAATAGAATAACTACACTTCTAAAACAATAACATATAAATATACAAGAAAGTTCTATAACGTTTTCTGTGAGCAAAGTCGTGTCATAGACATTAAGGTGTTGGACGCGATGACTTGTGGGCATCATAGTTTTTTTAACATATAAATATACAAGAAAGTTCTATAACGTTTCCTGTGAGCAAAGTCGTGTCATAGTCGATGCGATGACTTGTGGGCATTATAGTTACTTCATTAGGTTAAAGGAGTTGATCTCTTATACCTTTTGTTCGATTAAATGCATTTTGTCAACCAAGAAAATTATACATTTTGAGAAGAACACGTGATTTCCAAGAAAAGGTAAGACTATTTTTTCGTATTAAAAGCTAATACATAGTTAGAATTCCGCTCTGTTGAAAAAACGCCATGTTTGGTTTGTAAACGAACAAAGTACGAGCAAAGGTATGATGATCGGTTCGGCTTGTAAATAGCCCCTGGGCCGTCTCCGAAAATCTTTGAAAATATGCGGGCCTTGGGTGAATAAAAAATATGGGTCCCTAAAATATAAACCTATTAAAAATATACATATAAAATTGTTTATAATATATGTTGGAAATTTTAAAAATAATATTATATTATCAATTAATATAATGATTATTTAATAATTAAGCCAAGATGAATGAGAGATCTTGTGCGTTAAGTTTGTGTGTTGGAACACGGGACCGGAATATTATATTATCAATTAATATAATGATTATTTAATAATTAAGCCAAGATGAATGAGAGATCTTGTGCGTTAAGTTTGTGTGTTGGAACACGGGACCGGACGAGGGTGATGGGCGCAATGTGGCGCTTTGATGGCGCACTTCGCACGCTCGCATCGCCGCGAGCCACATTTTTTAGATGTGTCTTGGCTTGTGGTCAACTAGAGACTGTTCAAGTTCCTAACTGAAAAATGGTTAAGTCTCATAATTTATTCTTATTGAATTTTGTATTCAATAGAGACTGTTCAAGTTCCTAACTGAAAAATGGTTAAGAGAATTTATTCTTATTGAATTTTGTATTCAATAGAGACTGGTCATTTCGAATTCTAGTATGTTGTTATATACAAAGCTTGGTGCTTTGTTTTAGAGAGACGAGAGACTGAAACTCGTATGGTTCATACAACAAACACAGCTTCTAACGAATTTCCAAATTTTGGATCCCTTCGCACTCTTGTTTCAGGTATTTTTTCAGGTGCTAGGCTAATCCCGGCAGTACAATCTGCTTAGGCTGTTGTACCCTGGGAAACAGACGGGTTCACCTGGGTGGCCCGAAATCTGTTTTAAGGGAAGCGTGATCTTCACGTGCCTCAGTCACCTTTGGTTTCGCTTTATTCCTTATTTTTCCTTGTAACCTGTTCTTAGTTTAATTTAAATTTCTTGTATTGTAATTTCTTTCAGTTTAGTTCTGTTCTTTTTTATGTATTGTAATCAGAATGTTTATGAATAAAATTGTTATTCTATTTATTTTGTGAACGGTTGTCCTACAAGCTTAAAACAGATTTTTTAAAACCCGTTCATTGTTTTGGTTTTTAAAAATTCTTATTAACAGTTTCTTTTGTTTATTAGTAAACTCTTGTAGTTTGTATTGGTTTTTTGTAAACCAATTTGTTTTCTGCCTTAAACTGATTGAATTTTTACTCTTGTTTCAGAAATGGCTACTGTTGCAGCAACCACATCAACCACCGTTGGATCCACATCCACTACCATGGGACCATTGGTTGGTACCCAAGCGGCTCAAGCAGTCGCTAACCATGCTGAAAAACCAGAGAAGTTTACTGGTTTGAACTTTAAGAGATGGCAACAAAAGATGTTGTTCTATCTGACCACTCTAAACCTTGCGAGGTTTTTGACGGAGTCTCCTCCTGTTCTCGCAGAAGGGACATCTGATGTCCAATCTGTGAGTGCTGTTGATGCTTGGAAACATTCTGAGTACCTATGCCGCAACTATGTGTTGAATGGCCTCTCAGATGCCTTGTATAACGTGTATCTCAAGGTTCCAACTGCCAAAGAATTATGGGAGTCATTGGAACGGAAATACAGGACTGAGGATGCGGGTACTAAAAAGTATGTTGTGGCTAGGTTTTTGGACTATAAAATGATTGATTCAAAAACTGTGATGAGTCAAGTCCAAGAACTACAGATTATTCTTAGTGATATTCTGTCAGAAGGGATGAATCTGAGTGAAACATTCCAAGTGGCAGCAATTGTTGAAAAGTTGCCTCCTAGTTGGGTGGACTTCAAGAATTACCTTAAGCATAAGCGAAAGGAAATGACTATCGAAGACCTTGTGGTTCGTCTTCGTATTGAAGAGGACAACAGAATATCACACAAAGGAAGTCAAGTTGAAGCTTCTGCAAAAGCGAACCTTGTGGAACATGGTCAATCCTCAAGGGGTCACAAGGGTAACAAAGGCCACAAGTTCAATGGAAAAGGGAAAAACAAAGGTGTTGACCTTGGGCCAAAGAAAGGTGGTGTGAAGAAGAAGGTTGGTCCCTTTAAAGGGAAGTGTTACAACTGTGGACAAACTGGTCACCGTGCTGACCAATGTAAAGAGCCTAAACGTGACACGGCTCTTATGGTTGATGATGATGGTATGCCATTAGTGGCCATGATTTCAGACCTCATTGCCATGGCGGAGGAGGTAAATTTGGTGGGTAACGAGCCAAAAGGGTGGTGGGTTGATACTGGGGCAACCCGCCATGTGTGCCCAGATAAGACCCTCTTTAATACGTTTAAAGAGGTGGTGGGAGAAAAGTTGTACATGGGTAATGCTGCTACAGCTGATATCAAGGGAGAAGGTGATGTGATCTTGAAGTGGACTTCTGGGAAAGAGCTCACTTTGAAGAATGTGCTTTATGTTCCAGACCTTCGCAAGAGTCTTGTGTCGGGTTGGATGCTCAACAAGCATGGCTTTCGTTTGGTTTTTGAGAGTGATAATTTTGTTTTAACTAAGCGTGGTATGTTTGTTGGAAAGGGCTATGCCCAAAATGGCATGTTCAAACTTAATGTAATGGCTGTTAAGAAAAATATGAATAAAAGTGCTAGTACTTCTGCTTACTTAGTTGAGTCTCCTAATGTTTGGCATGGACGTCTTGGTCATGTAAATTTTAATTCGATGCATCGTTTAATTAAATTAGATTACATACCAACTTTTGCCATTGACTCTAAAACAAAATGTAAAACTTGTGTTGAAGCCAAACAAACAAGATCATCCTTCAAATCAGTTGAAAGAATAACTGAACCCCTTGATCTGATTCACACTGATGTGTGTGACTTAAAATCAATTCCCATAAGAGGTGGTAATAAATATTTTATTACCTTTATCGATGACAATACAAGATATTGTTATGTTTACTTACTTAAGAGTAAGGATGAAGCAATTGACAAGTTTATCTTGTATAAAGCTGAAGTTGAGAATCAACTCAACAAGAAAATAAAACGTGTGAGAAGTGATAGAGGAGGTGAATATGTTTCACCATTTGGGGAATTATGTGCAAAAAGTGGCATAATACATGAGTGTACCCCTCCTTATACACCACAATCAAATGGCATCGCGGAGCGAAAGAATCGTACACTAAAGAAATGATGAATGCCATGTTGATAAGTTCTGGGATGAGCCAGGACATGTGGGGGGAGGCCATTTTGTCGGCCAATTTTTTGTTAAATAAAATACCTTTCAAGAATAAGGATATAACACCTCATGAGTTGTGGTGGGGACAAAATCTTCCTATAAATACTTGAAAGTGTGGGGGTGCCTGGCCAAGGTGATTGTTACACCCCCTAAGGCACTTAGAATAGGGCCAAAAACTGTTGATTGCATTTTCATTGGATATGCCAAAAACGGTAGCTCACATCGTTTTCTTGTATATGAATCCAAGAATCCTGATGTGCACAAGGACTCTATCATAGAGACAAGGCCAGGAAATGTGACATACTTTGAAGAAGAGTTTCCAATGTTAGTACAAACTCATGCAAGTTCTTCAACAACCAATCATGCGAGTTCGTCAACAATGGTTGATGAGATTGTTCGAGAGGATACTAAAGAACAATCAGAGGCTGAAGAGGGTGAGCTAAGAAGAAGTAAAAGGCAAAGGACTGAGAAATCCTTTGGGCCTGACTTTCTTACATTCATGGTTGAGAGTGAGCCTCAAACCTATCGAGAAGCAGTCACATCTTTAGATGGACCTCAATGGAAAGAAGCCATCAAGAGTGAAATTGATTCTATTTTGCAGAATCATACTTGGGAGCTAGTAGATCTTCCACCAGGGTGCAAGCCACTTGGATATCGGTGGATATTCAAGAAAAAGATGAAAGCTGATGGCTCTGTCGACAAGTATAAGGCAAGACTTGTGATCAAAGGGTTTAGACAAAAGGAAGGTCTTGACTATTTTGACACATACTCGCCTGTGACCAGAATAACCTCAATTAGATTGGTGCTTGCAATTGCAGCTTTGAGAAATTTGGAAATACATCAAATGGATGTAAAAACTGCATTTCTAAATGGGGAATTAGAGGAAGAGATTTACATGGAGCAACCAGAGGGTTTTTCTGCTCCTGGCCAAGAGGGCAAAGTGTGTAAACTTGTTAAGTCATTATATGGCTTGAAGCAAGCTCCAAAACAATGGCACCAAAAATTTGACCAAGTTATGTTTAACAGTGGTTTCAAAATAAATGAATGCGACAAATGTGTCTATGTGAAAGACACTTCTAAAGGTTATATGATCTTATGCCTTTATGTAGATGATATGCTTATCATTGGGAGTGATGATAAGATGATCAAATCTACTAAAGACATGTTGAAAGCGAGATTTGACATGAAAGATATGGGTTTAGCAGTTGTGATTCTTGGAGTAAAGATCATTAGAACCCAAACTGGTTTGGTGCTAAGTCAATCTCATTATGTGGATAAGATCCTTGAGAAGTTCAATCCTGGGGACACGAGTGTAGCTCAAACTCCAATTGATACCTCTCAACATTTGTCAAAAAATAGAGGCGAGAGCGTTGCTCAATTGGAATACTCAAGGATCATTGGCAGTCTTATGTATCTCATGTCATGTACTCGACCAGACTTAGCATATGCTGTGAGTAGACTAAGTAGATATACTAGTAATCCTAGTTCAGAGCACTGGAAGGGTATGACAAGATTGTTAAGGTATTTGAGATACACGATAAATTATGGACTGCATTATGGCCAAAATCCAGCTGTTGTGGAAGGATTCAGTGATGCCAACTGGATATCTGATACGAAAGATTTTAGATCTACAAGTGGTTATGTGTTTACCCTTGGAGGAGCAGCTATATCTTGGAAGTCGTCCAAAAAAACTCTTATAGCTAGATCCACGATGGAATCTGAGTTTATCGCGTTAGATAAAGCTGGAGAAGAGGCAGAATGGTTGCGTCAATTCTTGGAATATGTTCCAAGATGGCCTAAGCCTGTGACTGCTATTTGCATACATTGTGATTGCCAATCAGCTATTGGTAGAGCTCAAAGTGCAATGTATAATGGCAGATCAAGGCACATGCGACGTCGGCATAACACGATACGACAACTACTCTCAACTGGAGTTATCACAATTGACTATGTGAGGTCAAAGGATAACATTGCGGATCCGCTTACAAAAGGCTTAAGCAGAGAGGTAGTACATAAGTCGTCGATGGGAATGGGTCTAAAGCCCTTGGAGTAAGTTTGTACAACGGAAAACCTATCCTAGAAGATTGGAGATCCCATGATCTAGGCTCAATAGGACCACCTAACTGTACGAACTGAGATCAATGTGAGGGAGTACCTCAACATACAAAGGGAGTTACCAACTTCCTAGTCCATTCCTAATTAAAATCAGTGATATCAAGAGAGGTTAAGCATATGGCTTTTAATGATTTGTAAATCACCTATGTTAGAGAGAAGTGGGGTCGCTTCAAATGGAATTGGGGGCACAATTCCTAGAGCTCTCGCAGAACCAGGATGGTGCTCCATGACCATAACGGACACAACTATGAGGGGTTAGTCAGACCAGGAAGAGTAATGTGTGATATGTAATAACATCTACGTAAAAAAGGGTTGGTTCAAGGACATCGCGTCTACTAACCGCTAGGAGACTAAGTATATGTCACAAAGGAGGGTTCAAAGGGAAACCTACCTATCCTGCATTACTTAACCGCCGAAATCTTATCATGACACTTGAGTGTACGGGACGATCTCCATTCATGTGGGGGATTATATTATCAATTAATATAATGATTATTTAATAATTAAGCCAAGATGAATGAGAGATCTTGTGCGTTAAGTTTGTGTGTTGGAACACGGGACCGGAATATTATATTATCAATTAATATAATGATTATTTAATAATTAAGCCAAGATGAATGAGAGATCTTGTGCGTTAAGTTTGTGTGTTGGAACACGGGACCGGACGAGGGTGATGGGCGCAATGTGGCGCTTTGATGGCGCACTTCGCACGCTCGCATCGCCGCGAGCCACATTTTTAGATGTGTCTTGGCTTGTGGTCAACTAGAGACTGTTCAAGTTCCTAACTGAAAAATGGTTAAGTCTCAGAATTTATTCTTATTGAATTTTGTATTCAATAGAGACTGTTCAAGTTCCTAACTGAAAAATGGTTAAGAGAATTTATTCTTATTGAATTTTGTATTCAATAGAGACTGGTCATTTCGAATTCTAGTATGTTGTTATATACAAAGCTTGGTGCTTTGTTTTAGAGAGACGAGAGACTGAAACTCGTATGGTTCATACAACAAACACAGCTTCTAACGAATTTCCAAATTTTGGATCCCTTCGCACTCTTGTTTCAGGTATTTTTTCAGGTGCTAGGCTAATCCCGGCAGTACAATCTGCTTAGGCTGTTGTACCCTGGGAAACAGACGGGTTCACCTGGGTGGCCCGAAATCTGTTTTAAGGGAAGCGTGATCTTCACGTGCCTCAGTCACCTTTGGTTTCGCTTTATTCCTTATTTTTCCTTGTAACCTGTTCTTAGTTTAATTTAAATTTCTTGTATTGTAATTTCTTTCAGTTTGGTTCTGTTCTTTTTTATGTATTGTAATCAGAATTTATGAATAAAATTGTTATTCTATTTATTTTGTGAACGGTTGTCCTACAATATATGAAAATGAATTAAAAACTTGTGGGAATCACCTGCATGTTGCGGCGGGCCGCTTTAAACTAAAATTTATGTAGAAACGTAGATAAAAAACACATTTCACGCGCATTTGCACATTGACACGTATAAAGAAAACATGTTGTAAGAGTATATTCAGAAAATATGTAAAAGTTACGTCCTAATTTTTAAAAATCGTAATTTAAGATCATGTAAAACCACCACAACCTATCTAAATTTATTTAGAAAATACATAGAGTGAGTTGAAAGAAAAACAAAAATATAGTAACTAAATGGAAAGAGATTTCTTGGCAAAAGTAGGCAATAATTCCGATTTCCATTTAATGTAACTTGATAAAACTAGACGATTATTGCTATTTGCATTTAATGAATATGTAAAAAAAAGAAAAAGAAAAACAAAACTCCATAAACTAGAAGACGCAAACAGGGATTTCAACCCGCATCTTCTTGATATTAAAGCCACATTTAAACCACTAAACCAATTACTTTTTTTTAACGTCCAACATAAGAATCGTCGGGTACTCCGTACGTGACACCCATTAGCCAAAAGATAGCCCGCGACAGTCCAACCTGCACGTACGGAACCCCTAGCCCACCATGCCACCAGTTCCCGGGAAAACCCGACCCTGCACCCGCCCGAAGGCACGACAATGCAGAGCCGGTAAAACCCGATCGAGAATCGAACGTGAGACCATTCGGTCAGAAGTGTTCCTTCATTTCCATAATCACTAAACCAATTACTTAACTATACAATTTTTTATTAAGTTATTATATATCCTAAGTTTTACTACGTAAAATATATAAAAAGAAAAACAAAATTGGGCCTTGAAAGGTTTGGGAGTTAAGCCATCGTCCACTCAGCCCCTCCGGGCCGGCCCTGATAACCCTAATGTTAATGCACAAAAATTCTTAAATCGTTTCTACTAAAAGTTTTAGATTATTATTAGAAAAGTATCGTCTTGTTACTCTAGTAGTTTTTAAAGAGATGGTCTTTGTGGTTAACCAAATTTTTGGATTTGGTTCCTGGTTTTTCAAAAGTATATGGAAGGTCTCTATGGTTTGCATTATCTAACGTATTTAGTCCTGAACTAACATATCTAAAGGTTTTAACATGTCCAAGTTAGGGGCTAAATACGTTACTAAGTGCAAACCACAAGGACCATTCATCAAGGCCGGTCCAGAGGGGGTGCGGGGTGGGCAACGACTCAGAGCCCAAACCCTCGGGGGCCCAAAAATTTATTTTTTAATAAAGTTACTTTGTAGAACTTAGAATATATAAGTACTAAATTGGAAAATGACAAGATGAGGCGCATGGTTTGCTACCATGTCACTTTATTATCAAGTAGACCTTGGGTTCTAATCTTGATAGCTTCATTTTTAGTTGATTTTTTTTTCTTTATGTTTGTTGGCTATGCAAATGACATTAATTAACTAATTTTGTGTTACATTAAATCAAAATGGGAATCATAGTTACTTCTCAAATCTAATTTAAAAATGATGAGTTAAATGCCATTTTAGTCCCTTTGGTTTAGGCCATTTTGCCTGTTTAGTCCAAAGGTTTCATTTTTAACATGTGGGTCCAAAAAGGTTTCACAGTTGCCATTTTAGTCCACTTGGTTAACTTCATCCATTTTTTCTGTTAACGAGAAAGCCAATTTGGTCATTTTGTATGTAATTCTGTTATCTAAAAGGGCAATTCAGCCATATAAAATGACCGAAATGGCCTTCTGGTTAACAGAAAAAATGGATGAAGCTAACCCAGTGGACTAAAATGGCAACTGTGAAACCTTTTTGGACCCACAGGTTAAAAATGAAACGTTTGGACTAAACTGGCAAAATGGCCCAAACCATAGGGACTAAAATGGCATTTAACTCAAAAATGATTATTTATGTTAATTTATTAAAATATTATCCAATCTACAATTAGTTTTGTGTGTTCCATCTTTTTTTAATGAAAAGTCTTATTTTGTTTTTTTCTCTTTCAATTCTATATATTTTTTAAATAGATTTGGATAGGTTACGATGGTTTTACATGATCGTAAATAGCGATTATTTAAATTTACGACGTAACTATCCCGTATTTTATGAATTTACCCTTACAACGTGTTTTCTTTCTACGTTTCGTTGTCCAAATGTGTGTGTGATATGCTTTTTATCTACATTTCCACGTAAAAAAAGCAGCCCGTCGTAACATGCTGGTGATTCCACAAATTTTTAATTCATTTTAATATATTTAAAACTTTTTTGTATGTTTTCTTTTAAAGTTTATATTATAGGGGCTCGCATTTTATATTTGCATAGGGCCCACAAATTTTCGACAATTTTCGGAGATAGCCCTGCCATTCATGTACTTTTGGAAAAAGTTGGGGACTAAATGCGTTGCAAAGTGCAGGCCACAAGGACCATTCATGTACTTTTGAAAAGTTAGGGACCAAATCCAAAATTTTGAACAACAACAACGACCGTTCATGTACTTTACTCTTTAAAAAAGGAGGTGCAAAACGTGTAGCATGAGGTGTTTCATCTCAGCCCGTTTTAACCTGTTATCGCCGTTATGTGTGCATTGAACATGTGAGGGAGTTGCTTCCGTTGAACATGATTGTGGGAATTATAATTATCATTATATAATCTCTAAAACGAATTTATAAAACTTGAACATGATTTATCAAACGTAATTATGTTGACGCTTTTTAATTTTATATGTAATTCTGTTAACTAGAAGGACAATTCGGCCTTATACAATGACCGAATTGCCCTTCTCGTTAACAGAAAAATGGATGAAGTTAACCCATTGGACTAAAATGACAACGGTGAAACCTTTTTGGACACACAGACGAAAAATAAAACCTTTAGACTAAACTATCAAAATAATGCAAAACACATAAATTAAAATGGTAGAAAATAATGATTAATGTTTTGAAAACCCGTTACCCAATTCAATATTTCAACGGTGGCCCGCCAGGTTCCAAAAAACCATATATATCATGTAGTTACAAAAGTGACACTTGTGTAGCTAGATCAAATGACAAAGGCACACATGAAACGTGTTTTAGGGGAAGGATCACGAGTTGAAGCTTGTAACCTCTTAAAGGTTTTTCATAGGCCCAGGCTATTCACACACCCCAAAACGCTATACGCCTCGCTTTCACCCTAAAATGTCTCGTTTTGGCCAAAACGGGGCGCTTTGGAGTATAGTCAACAGACAAGGACTGAGTCTGGCAGTCATTGTCTGTTGACCTCGTATCAAAGCGTCCCGCTTTGGCCATAGCGTGGCGTTTTGGACAGAATGTTTATTTTTTTGGGGAAAAAGTGAGGTTTTGGTGGAAAAATGGGTTGTTGGTTTGTTGTTAGGTTGTATTTGGTAGTGGTTTTTTTGTTGAAAAATTGTAGATTTTTGTTTTGTTTTTATAAAACATATATAATTTAAAGTTGTTTTATTTTTACAAAAAATATATAATTTAAAGTTGTTTTATTTTTGCAAAACTTATATAAATTAAAGTTGAGGTGGGGCCCTTGTTGTTGGAGATCCCGAATGCTACTAATGAAGTTAGAAGTGTGCTTTGTGAAGTATCTAAGACTGAGTGTAGTGGGGCAACCTTTTGAGTGGGCGTCTTGCGACACGTGGCGCCACGTCACATAAGAGGATTTTGACCAAAAAAGGGGTAGTGGGGCAACCTTGCTGGGTGGGGCGTCTTGCGACACGTGACACCCATTTAATCAAATAACCATGTGCAAAAAGGTGGGAATCTTGAAACTTTGTGCCAAAAAGGTGGGAATCTTGAAACTTTGTGCCAAAAAGGTGGATGTGTGTGAGGAGAGCTGGGCGTCTTGCAGAGGATGGGCGAAGGGGGGACGCCCCCTAGAACGCCGATGGGGGTGGTGTTTGGGGCGGCTTCAGGCGACGTGGGAGGGGGAGTCGCCCCACTCCCTTCAGTCTAACAATAGAAACTCTTTCATAATTTATTAGGCTGTCCACCTTGGATTTTTTTCTAAGTTTTCACTTTCCGCAATGGTTATCTTCCTTTATCGTTCTGTATTCTCTGTTTCTCTAAATCGTCTGAAAAAATTATAAAAAAAAGTTTGTGAAATTGAAATTTGTGAGCCTTCAGAATCAGACAAAGGTTACAAACACTCAAAAAACCATCAAAATGATATTGAAATTTGTGAGCCTTCAAATTATTTTGGGAAACATGAAAGAAGACCACCTCATGAAACGAGGTTTCATAATCATGGGAAACGAAGAAATATGATCTTGGAAGAGATCGAAGATTTGGGTACAACTTCAAGTGATGAAGATCACTCTGCAGGAGTTGATCATGACGAGTGTAATAAAACGGAACATAATCCCATATTGTCTAGCGAAGCGTTTTTATCATGTGTCATATGTTGGATGAAATATAGTTCAACTAGAGGTATATTGTAACGCCTTGCGTTTCGATACTTTAATTATCTTGGCAGGTCTCATCATGTTTCCTACGTTGTGATGCTTGTAATCTCGAGATGATCAATCATAGAGAGAAATGAAACCATTTGAACCCTAATCGTGTTAAACTACGTGAAACTTTTACTCCATATGATGCTTTTGTGACACTTTTATATGTGAACAATATGATCCTTGACTCTTGTGAGGCTTATGCACAAATGATGTGAATCTTGACTCTTGTGATACTAGAAACTTGACACTTGTTATGCTTAATACTGCTTATTGAACAAGAAACTAGCTTAAACGTAAACTTGAGACATGAAAACTCCTTGTGCAAACTTATGATGTAATAATGCCCTATGTAATGACTACTAAATGATTAGCAATATGTTTGCTAATTTTCGTGTGATAGATAATCCCCTCTGATCTACCGAGTCAGGACCCTCTACTCCTGCAATGCAGGTTTTACATCCGCAATCTTATTTCAAAATACTTAATCAACTTTTATGATTATCTGAATATATTTATAGATTTCCTTGCTTATGTACAGGTAGACGCTATGACTCGGGCGCATCAGTTATCACAAAGGCTGAAACCGAGTTTTATTCATCCGTTTGCGAGAGGGGCTACATATATAGTAAGTCTAGAAATTCATAGTTTTTAATTGACTTCTTTTGCCAAAATGTCATAACTTATACCTTTGGTTGCATACTATTCCAATGGATTTTTTTGCTACACATCTCAAAGGTTTGAGAGTTTTCGATGGTGACTATAGTTTGTATTTGAAATATGGAAATGAAAACAAACATAAGGTCACATACAAGAAGACTTATCACAGGCTTACTAAAGGGCCGGGAAAGTTATTAGCTGCGCTTAAACCGGAGGATGGGGATATCATGGTGTTTGAGTTTGTTGGACACCGCCACTTCAAGGTTGTAATCTTGTTCTTTTACGTATTTGTATTTTTTTATATGTGGTTTAATTAATAATATTGGTTTTCAATTTATAGGTCCATATTGTGAGGGAGTAGCTTTTTCTAACGGCCGGTGATGCTGATCCGCCGATTGTTCTACCGCCGGCGACGCCATACGCACACAAATCAATCATGAGGAGCAATCACTGTAAGACCCTAACACGTATTTAACAAAAGTCGCAGCGGAAATTCGTGCCATAAAATTTCTTTCATTACAAACGTCTTGACTTACTTGAGGGTTTATTTTAAAAATATCTCTATTTCAAAACAAAAGCATAACTCCCGTTTACTAAGGTACATACTCGATTATTCCCGTACAATCTATCTTATGACTCGGTCTTCGATCTCTATTCCTTGTGATAATCGCCCGTGATCAATACAACCTGCACTCACCACATACGTTCATCACATTAGCACACATTATATAAACAAGATTCATTCACGTACACATCACATTTCGTCACTTTTCCAAGCTTTAAGCATTTCATCTGCGTATCCATTTCCCGGTGAGGCTTCAATAACGTACCTGCATTCCTTTTCATTCTCAAGGTACACCATTAATAATGTTAACACTCAACGTGTCTATTCCATACATACATACATACGTACTTACATACATACATACATACATACACATCTACATACGTGCATACCCTTCCTACAACTTTACATACATGCGTACACTCATACATGTCCTTATACATACATACATACACAACTACATACGTACATACCTTTCCTACCTCTTTACATACATGTATACACTCATACATATCTTTATACATACATACATACACATCTACATGTGTACATACCTTTCCTACATCTTTACATACCCGTATACACTCATACATATCTCTATACATACATACATACATACACTTCTACATGTGTACTAGATCTTGCATACTTCTTACCTACTCATACGTTAATTACATGGGACTTAGACTTTGATTTATAGCCCATAAACATCTAAGGATCGATCAAAATCATGTTTAGAAAGCCCGCCGTAGTCCACGGATAACAAACCGAAGCCTACGATACATAAAACAACTTAAATAGCAAATTTCATGTTTTTGGACATGGGGAGGGCGTCGGCGACGGCCCGTGGTTCTTCCCGTAGCCAAAAACCCCGTAGACAGGTAAGTAACCCGTCAAATATGAAGTTCAAACAAGTACCGGGGTTAAAAATGACAAAAATAGCATTTTTGCGAGTTAGGTGGCGTCAACGACTCCACTTCCCGCGTCAACCAGGGGAATCTGGCGTCAACAGGAAAATGAGTTTTCCAAGCGGCGTCGACGACGCCACTTCCCGCGTCGAGGACGCCTAGCCCATTTTGCAGTTTTCTGCAGTTCTGTTTCGTCGTTCGTACGCACTAAAACGCGCGTAACTTTTGAACCGTTTACCCGTTTAACCTCCCGTTTCTTCCTACATGCTTGTAAATTCACATCCTATCATATGAACTTAAAATCCCACATCCGGATTAAGGAAATTCTTAACTTACACGATATCGTCTTATTATTCATTTATGATTTATTCGACCCGTTCATGCATTCATCCACTTAACTTGTTTGTTTGACCATAACTTCTTATGAACCTAATAATGTCAACATTGTATGTCATACAAGATTAAGTTCTCGGATGTCTTGCATACTCTTGACCGATTTTCGCTCAAGAGCTTATTTTGACCCGTTAAGGGTATTTGCGCATTTTAAGGTCCTTAGCTCACGAAAACCATATTTCCCTCTTTCTTGCTTTTTCAAAACATTCACTTAATCAAATAGCTTATTTGTAATCAACTTTTAAGACCATTTGCTCGTTTTACCCATCAAGGGCGTTTTTGTCAACTTTGCTCTATCCTTAACAACAAAGGACTCCCTTGTATAAGTAACCAATCCTACTACTTAGCTATAATTCTTAATCACACATACCTTGCTCGGATCAAAGCTAAGATCCATTTAATACTTCATCGGTCTTATAAAATTCTTTCCTACTTGACCTCAATCATCATACTTAATTAAATTGCACATAACTTTACATAAACAACTAAGAAGTGATTATGAAAATCACTTACCTCATGCGTCCATGTTCATACTCGTTTCCTCGCCACTTTTTGACCCGTTAGCCTTCCGTGCTTGATTCCGTCTCGACATGATTCCTATACTTCCATGTCATCGAAATCACATTCTTATTAGCATACATAATTGTACATGTTAACGATCATATCGATCGCATAATTCCCATTTGACTTTCATTAGTTACTTCTAGCAAGCATAATACATATAACCAATTTCATATATTTTCAAACTCATGTAACCCATCATGTCATCGCATTAAACACACATTCGTCAAACACGCTCCATATAGCTTACCTTAACCTTACAATTATGACAACACATCCAACCATTCTTCTTATACCCAGTTGACTTTCAGAAGTCAACTGTTTATTAAATTTTAACTTTCGACTTATCATTATATACCCGTAACATCATAATTGACTATATGGACGACAATATATACATATTATCATACAATTGGTGTGCGTACCACCTTTTAAGCATAACGTACAACTAATTCATACACAATCTTTAAAATTCATACATAGTTCATCAAATGCTTCTACAAATCAACATGAGGTATTTAAATTAAACATCAAACATGTTATCATCCCATTTTGTTCACTTCATCTAACAGCAATTCATCCTTTCTTATCCAATTTCTTTAAACACTCACACACATGTATGATTCCAAACATTGTTAACATAAGTAAATCATCAATTTACATTACATCATCTAAAACCCACTTCATAACTACTTGTTAATCACTTACAAGTGATCTAATCTTAAGTTCTTCATAATTTCATCATACTTTTGATATGTGTACTACCTTGTAAGCATAGTGTACAACTAGTTCTTGCATATCCTTCTAATCTCATACATAATTCATCAATTTATTCCTTCTAATCAACATGAATCATACATGCATAAACATCAAACATACTAGTATCACATTTCTTTCAATTCCTCTCATAAGAATCCATCATACAAATCAAAATACATCAATATTAAGCAAGAAGACGGGTAACACCCCGAAAACGGGCTTGGTAATTAAACTCTGTTAATACTAAAAGACGGGTAACGTACCGTTATTAGTAAAAATAACCCGGCAAATATTTGGATTTAAATAAGAAACGGGTTTTAACTCCCGGAACCCACTAAGTTAACTAGGTAAAATTAACCTAGTTAGTAATGGGTAATTAAATAATAAACTATGAGTTATAGTTTCATTTATGAATCTCTAAACATGAGGGACTAATATGGACAAGTGGGAAACTTGTTTTATTAAAACAAAACAAAAAAATAAAATATAAAATACACACACACGCTTTGTGTGCGTGTTCTGAACGACCAGGAGAAGCTCCATGGGAGCTCAAACCCTAACTTCAACAAATCAACAAAATTGAAGGTCAAATCTAGCCCGAATCGGATGCATGAACACGTATTAATGATCACCTAGTCGTGGGGATCACAAGGTATGTTGAAATTTATGATTTAGTGATACTTTGAGATTATGATGAACAATCATAATCGAAATTTTGGAATGAATATTGAATCAATGAGTGTTATTGTGATTATATCTTGGTTTAGAAACAAACCCTAGTAGAGAATTTGATGAATTGTTGTCAAAACTAGGGATTTGGTAATTACCCTATTATGTGTTAGATGGGTTTTATGAAAATATGATGAACACTTGAAAAGTGATGGTAAATCTGAGAAAAATTGATGTTATGATGCAAGATTTGATATTGTTCATGAGTGCTAGACATAAGGGTTTGATTTAATGATTGAAACTTGGTTAAAAATATTAGCCATGAACTAAATAGAAGAGGTATAAAAATCATGCCCATATGGTGCTCGTTAAAATGCCCAAGTGAATCGTGTTGTCTACTAGTTTGTATGTAGAGCTTGATTTGATGATTTCATGAGTAGTGGGTTTATGACAAATCTTTGATTTGTATGAAATTAAACATGATGGTGTATGAGAATCACCAAATAGGACTTGAATATATGTTAATTATAGTTCTAGTTCTTAAATTGACAAAGATGATAAAATTAGGATTCATATGATGACTTCTTGAAATAGATGATGTTTTTGACATCTCTTAGCCTACAATCACTGTGTTATAGGTTTCTAACCATTACCAAGAGTTTAATAAGGGTTTTAGCCATGGAAATGGGTTGCATTTGATGGTTTGGTTCGAATTTAAAATGACCCTAAACATGATTTCCGCAGCTTTTTATATGGATTTCGACTAATCTTAAAAAAATCATATAAAATCAACCGTTTATTCGATTTGGGTGTTCTATACCTTTTCGAAAAGCTTATGAAGTAAATTTTTACTGTTTTCAATCATAAGAAACAAATGTGGTTGTTAAATAGGCCAAAAGAATGAATTAAACCGCTGTTCAAAACCTTGAAAGCTGTTTGAAAAATGAAAATATAGTTGCTGTGCTGATTTTATAAAAATCATATAAAATCATAGAAAATTCGTTAGAAGGTGTACCTTATATGCTTGCGAAGGTATTGAAGTTTTCTACGATCCATCTTTGAACATGTTAATCTAGTTCGGACTTTGAATGGGTCATAATGGTCAATTACAGCAGCTGTATAGAAAATCGCTGCACATTAATAATGTCATTATTAATCCAGAAAAAGACATATGATTGCGTATACTTGATTTAGTCATGAAGTATTTATTGTTAGGAACAAATAACACTTTATGTGACATGTTTAAAGTGTTCAAAATCACTTACTAACTAGTTCGTAGTTCGTATAAGTAACTTGACTAACGGGTCAAACGGTTAGTGAATGGAAAGAGTTATGAAAAAAAAGTATAGTTGTTGAATAAATAGCATACTTTGATGAATAAGTGTGTGAATCCATAAGGTGTGGTGGTCATGTTAATGTTGACTAATCTAATCATCTTGTGGACATAATATGGTAGTTTGACTCTGACAAGCTAGATAGGAGCTTGGAAATGAACGAGTCAAATGGATACAAGTTCAAGTATGAAGCTCGCAAGGATGCAAGGTAAGTAAAGCTTACACCCTTTTTTTTATGGATACGTATTTGCTTTATAGATTATAAACACGACCAAGGTTATATCCAAAATATGGGTTCCGACACGAAATGATACGGGTCGGGACGAATAAAATGATAAAAAAAAAGAAGTATGTTTAATGGCAAGAGGGAAAAAATGGGTTAAATAATGAAATGGAAAATAAATACCATTCAAATATAAGTGCAAAATGTTTGGTCATTTAGACTAAACGGGTCAAATGGTAATGTTAACACCATTTGACGAATAATGACTAATAAGTGCTTGTCGAGTCCGATGCTCACAGGGTAAAACGGATTATGGAATTTGCGTTGCTATGAATCAGTAAATTATTAAGGCAAGGTATTAAAACGGGTCAATACTTTGACCCGAGCCAGGTACGCGTAAATTGGCGGAGTATAAGTAGACATATTAACGTGGAAATGTGATGTGTGGAAAGAGAAGAGCGAGATTTGAACTTAAATGTTTAAATCTCCTAAACGGGTCAAAATGAATTATGCGCATAGCTTGGGCATTGGTCGCATAATTCATAAAAGTTATGTTCACGAGTTAAAGATTTTTGAGTTAACAAGTAGTCCAAGGTTCTATGATGATTTAGAAACAAGTCGTTTAATAGATTATGAAACGGGTCGAATAATTGTATAAGAGATTTATAAGCCGTTAGCTTATAAATCAGCATCGTTACAAACCTTAGTGTTGATTACATAGGAGACTGCATTACGGTCAATACGAAATAAAAATCGCGTAAAACGGATGTGTCGTTTGAAAGTTATGCATGTTTATGTAAAAAAAAAAATGCAGGTTGCAGAAACAAACCTGCTGGAAAATGGTGACCCTCGCGCCACGCGAAGGACCAAGATGGTTGGGGCGCGACACGCGACCACGGTCGCGGCACGCGATAGAATTAGGGAACCCTGTCGCGGTACGCGACAGGGGTACAACTTGCAGATTTTGTTTGTTTCACTTATTTGGCTCAAAGTACTTGAAGAAACATGTTACATAATTATCAAAACTAACGCTTGTGTTGGTTTTGATTACAGGTAAATGATATATGCTATCCGGATGAAGATCAAGCGCCTAACAAGAACCGAACACACGATAAATGAAGCTTCCGCATTTGAGTTTAAACCTTGTTATCAAAAGTGAACTATGTAAACAATTGTTACTTTCTTTTGAATTTTTAATCATGTATGAATGATAACTTATAAAAGTTTTTGAAAGGTCGCATTTTCATGTAAAATGCGTAGTTTATTAATATAATCTTGATAAATTAAGACGGGTCTTACAACATCAAACATACTAGTATCACATTTCTTTCAATTCCTCTCATAAGAATCCATCATACAAATCAAAATACATCAATATTAAGCAAGAATTTAGACATAGATGATTTACCCATGTCATCATCTTCACCATAACAAACGGGTTTCACCCTTAAACATCAAATTAACCTAAACCATGCATAATCCATGTTCCAAATGATGAATCTAACACATACTCATGCTCAATTTCATACAAATTCGTGATTTACAACATAACCCATTTCGTGCATCGTCACCAATCTAGAATCTAAGACATACCTTACGATCCCCTTGTGAAGGTGATCATTAATCCGTGTTTGGTTATGAATTTGAGCTTCGTTTAGCCTTCCAATTTGAGGGAATTGATGAAGTTAGGGTTCTTGGCTCCATGGGAGCTTCCTGCTCTTTCACGAACACACTATGTGTGTTTGTGTGTGTGTTTTGTTATTTAGTAACCTAACTTTCACCTTATTCCATTTAACCCCTCAATGTTTGCCACTTAAACATGTTTGGCACAACTTTCATCTTCTAATTAGTTTTTATCATACACTTTATTAGGTTAAATAACCTAGTCATTTATTTCTTAAAGTACCATAGCATAACATTTAACGAATATAAACATTCGGGTTTTGGGGTGTTACAATCACCCACTGAATTCAATCCCAAAATCGCTCAAAAATGGAGCCACTTAATCCAGTTACCCAAATCGAATCATCGGTCATTTTTGTCACATAAATTCTGTTTCTTGATCCCAAACCTCCAATCTTTCTTTAAATCTGTTTTGACTTTCTTCTTTCTTTGACCCTGTACGGCGGAGCTAGGGTTAAGATTTTCGTATTCTTCAAGGAATCCACCATTACAATCGGGGCAAAGGTGGTGGAGGAGCGGCTACTAGTAGGGATGAGATCGGTACGATACCGGTACCGATACCGTAAATACCGTTACCGAAATTGAGGAAATGTGGATACCGATTACCATACCGTACTTATAGATTCGGTACCGGTATTGGTACCGCTATGGTGTGATCCACTGTTTTACCTAAAAAAATTCATGTGCAACTCATCCATCCATTATTAACTGAACTAGAGTAATATATAGATGAATGTAAACAAAAGGTAAACATATTAAGTAGTCAAAAAAAATCAAAAGGTAAACATCTATGGATTCGACTTTTAACATCCAAATTCCAACATGTCTAAAAAATCATCATAATTGATTAAAAATAACCAAACAAAAGAAATTTGATATTGGTTTTTGTAAAACAAGGGGGTTAATTTTCAATTCTTCTAACAAAAATAACAAAATCTGGCAACAAAACTAAACTTTGTAGCAATTTTTTATGTGCGAGTTTCACCAAAATCAAATTTGTCAAGGCTAAAACTTAAAAGGCACCATATCAAAAGATGGGGCACAACATGTGTTTAACTGTGGAAAGTTATGTTGCAAAGAAAACACATGTGACCATAACAGACACAAAGGTGTTTCTTGAAAAAATTAATTGCAACACAATTTCACATAACCTACATCATCATCTCTCTAAAAATACAAATGTTGGCAGAAATAACACATTTTATAGATTACATATGTTGCACGTCTCAACATACCGTCATAACAAAAATTCAATATCCCCCAAAGATCCATCGAAAAGTAAATTTATTTTAGATCGACATAACAATACAACAACAGCAAAACCTAATTAAACCAAAAAAACATAAGAGATTAAACCCATTTGTAAGATTGTCATATTCTATGATTATTTAACATGTCCCATTATGACACGAACCAAACTAACTCGTTGATGACACGACCGGTTGTAGAAAAGGGTAAGACAAAACGTTAACACCAATCCACATGTTAAGGAGAGAGTGTTCAAATCTTTATAAAATAAAATAAAATCTTAACGTGAACCAATGCAATGCGGTGGAGCTTTAATATTATTCGAAACTTTCTATTAAAATAATGCAAAACCGCTAAAAATCCATGATGTCGTAAAAGAAAATTTGTTGAAAATTAAAAGAAACGGAAGGAAAATTCGTTAAAGTTTAGGGCAAGTTTATTAAAGTTTTGGCTTAAAAACATAAAGAAAAAAAAAACTGGTTAAACTGAATATGATATGAATGGAAATTTCACCAAATGGTTGGGAAAGTTTTGGTGCAAAATCAACCTTAAAAATAGTTGGGTATTCAACTTTTATTTAAGAATCTACTAAAACATATATTAAAATCAAATTAATTTGGTTAAATGAGTTTAAGAGGTTAACTCTGTATATACAAGGGAAAAGGTAAACAACAATGATGATACAATTAAAATTTATAATTCTAAATATAAAGTGAGACGTGGTAACAAAGTGAGACGAACAACAAAATTTTCACATACCAAACTTTTCACCGTCATCAAAGGCCAAACTTTTCATCATCTCACTGTCACTACCGTGAGACGAATGGCAAACGACAATCATCGAACACAAAAAGCATCATCAAACATACGGTTTTTATCTCCGGATCTGTAACTATCGGCGCGTCAACATTCCGTTTCCTTCGTGGTTGTGGCCAACAATCCCTCTCCGGTGCACCACCGATAGCATCGCCTTCTCCCTCCTGGTGGTCATCGAAGCCCTTTCGCATTCTCGTCGCTCCGTTACACTCAATGCATACAACTGAAATCTTCGTCAATCGAATTGAATTGCAGCCTCATGAACCACAAACCAAGTGATGTGCTTTGGATCCTTTTTTTCCGGCGAATGAAGAGATAAGTCGCTTTCGTCCGTTGTTTTGGCTGAGTTATTATGGGGTTGTTGTTATCCCTCATATATAGAATTGCGAAGGGATCCGATGGTTGTTATTCGGAGGGGATACGATGATATGTGGGATACAACGGTTGCATGCTCGGATAGGATGCGATTTGTAAAAATAGCGGTTAATAATTTGTATTGTATTAATAATGAAAGGGGACGTGCGTATTTAGATGGTGCGTCGGTTCTTTTCGGGTTGTGCAGTAACTTACAAATTTAAGTTGGTTTATTTTGTATGTTCAAATGGTGTGTCGGAACGGTGCGTTGGTACTATTGTAACTTGCAACTTTTGCATAGATATACAATGTTCAAGAAAATATATTTCATAGTGGGATCTAAGATAATAGCAAAATACATAAAGTCATTATTAAATTCGGTATTAATACCGGTATTTGCCGAAAAATACCGGTACTGATGCCGTTTTTTTCCGATACCGAATTTTGAAAAATCTATTAGCGATACCGATACCGTTTATGATCGGTACGGCATAGATACGGCACCGGTATGGTACCGATACGGTACCGCTATTCGGTAAAAAATCTCATCCAGAGCGGCTAGTGGTTGAGGAGCGGCGGCAGGTGGTTTGACGGGTGGTGGAGGAGCGGCGGCTAGTGGTGGAGGTTCAGATCTGTTCTTGTGGGTTGAAGGAAGAAAGGGTGGGTCGTTGCGTTGGGGGGTTGCTGGTTGCGACGGTGAACGATGGTGGTAGAAGCGGTGAATGTGGTGGTCGCCGGTGGGGTTGAGAGATCTGAGATCTCTGTAATTTTAGAGAGAGAGAGAGAGTTGAGAGAGTTGAGAGAGCTGATTTTGAAATGGTATGAAGAAAGAGAAAGATCAGTGATTTAAATAAGAAATGACAGGATTGACAGTAGAGAGAGAAGGAAAGGTAAAATATCCAAAATACCCTTTCACTTTAAAATATTGCATTATTGGATTGATGAGGTGTCAAAAAACTATTGGTTTAGAGTGGTTCCTACGGTTCTCGCAACTCGGCTTGTTTTCATTTGATCCGAAACCCTTTTAATTATACGTATATATAATATAAAAAAATAGAAGATGAATAGTGATTTTTTCGTCTCTTACTCTATTTCGTCACTTAGTGTAAATTTTTATTTGTACCATATATAGTTTAAAGATTGTATTATTTTTCTTTTACCTTAACCAAATTATTTTCCAACCTTTAATAAAGTTGGTATAAATTCAACGCCGTCTACATTTTAGGTCACGTGAGTTATTTGGTGTTAGAAATTCATGTTTTTGTTGTACACTTTTTCCTAGTTTTGCTCATCTATCGGTTAGCATTAGTCCCATGCCCCCCCCCCCCCCCCCAAACACTCGTAGTAGAAGATGAATAGTGTGCTCATGCTAATGTGAGCCATGAGCTTTTTGCTAACTTGCACCTATTTTCTTTTCTTTTTTTAGGTTTAGTTTTATTTTTAACGAACACGTTAATACCATTTATGTTATATTTTTTAACTGTTCTTTTTCTTTGCTTTAACAAGTATGCCGAAGGTTTTTATTTTTATTTTTGAGTTTAATTTCTTTTAAGGCATGCCCGAATATTCTTTTGGATATATTTTCGAACTTTTTTTTCTTTGCTATAAGGATTGCACCAAAACCGACCGAGTTTCTATCGTTTACTTTTTCATTTATCTTTGTTATTTATTGTATTGTTTTACTTTATCTTATTTTTTTTATCTTCAAAGCCGAGTTATGACACAAATAGCATAACATATTTAGTTATTATTTTGATTATTTTTACGAATTTATTCATCAGTTATCATGGTATGCGATACGTTTTAAATTCCAACCGTGTTCCCGCGCAACGCGCGAATAACTACGACCCTAGTTAAATTATATTGATAGAGATAAGAATTCCAATGGGAATATTACAAGAGTGTTATCATATTCATGCTTCATCTTTCATCTTTTAACCATTCATCTTTTAAACTTTTTAGTAAAAATTATATTATTAAAAATTTTCACATTACATAATCCTAAAAATAGAAAAGAAACATATCACTTCAAATTAAAAAAAAAAAACATAAACGGTAAAATACATAACAAATAAATATTTTGTCTTTGCTGTCGTTAGATACTTCAGCTGTGTAAGTGTCTTTCACCAAATCTCGTAGTCTTATGCGTTTCTCAGTTACATGTAATTCCTAAATAATAGACCATACCCTGTGTAACGCATTTGCTCCATGCATTTAGGCCGGGGTGTGACTTAACGCTACCCCGCCAACAAGGCAAACATAGCGTCCCTGGAACGTCATCGTCCACACCCAACAAATGACATGGGGGCGCCATCCTTCTTCCGCCATGCTGCTATCGAGCAAAAAATGGGTGCAGGTGGGGCCCACCTCTTTTTAAACAATAATTTTTTTTTAATTTTGTTTAATAGAGGGGCTTTATACCACACCCTGCAAGTTAAAGGAAGGGGCTTTAAAGCCCCATATGACGTGCCGTCTAGTTGGATTTGACGTGGCGTAATAAAGCCCTAGGGGATTTATACTACACCCTCCAGCCTTGAAGAGGTGCAAGTCTAGACGTGCGAGATTCTTGGCAAGTCAAAGGTAAATTGTCTTTTTTTTCATTATACTTAACAGCTTTTACATCATATTATTTTTTATATGTGAATCGTTTTAAAACACTAGTTTATATAATACATTAACTTATATATTTTATTTACTAACAATGTACTTAATATATATACACACATGGCAAAAGATCAAATACAAATAATCTTAACATACTAAACATACAAATTGAAGGAAAACTCAAAAAAACAAGGTGACATTTTTGTAATTACCACCAACTATCAAAGTTACTATACAAATGTGAACTCAACCAAAAATACCTATAAAACACAATTTTTTTAACATTTTTTATTAAAAAATGGCTACATTTTGTTAGCAAAAAAAAAAAAAATTTTTTTTGCTGCTACTAAAAGTAGCGATTTTTTAATAAAAAATGTAAAAAAAAAAAAATATAATTTGTGTTTTTTTTTTTTTTTAGGTTTTTTGGGGGTTTAGTTTTTAGCATTTTAGCTTGGGTGGGGGTTGGGGGGGGGGGGTTAGGTTTTTTTTGGGTTTTTGGGAGGGGGGGGGGTTAGGGTTTTTTTTTTTTTTGGGGGGGGGGGGGGTTAGGTTTTTTTTAGGTTTTTTAGGTATATTTGTAGAGTAACTTTGATAGTTTTTGATAATTAAAAAAATGCCTACATGTGTGATACCCGGTCTAATAAACAAAATCCTATAAATCTTAAAGGAATAAGTAATTGATTTGACACATATAACATAAATATTGGGAAATTCAAATATAACTCAGTATTTAACGAAATACGTTCATAATTTACAATCTCTTAATATTTTTATATTTCCTAGTACACAACATTAGAAGTTTTATTTGTAACATTGTCATCCCTATCTATTATTAGTAATTTAACACCCGCTCTGCTTTTTTCTCTCGATATATTGGCCATGATTGAAGACTTGGTATGTCAAATACAATCCAACTATAAATAACGATTGCCCTTGACTTTTGTTTATCGTCATTGCGAAACATACAAATAATGGAAATTGTCGTCGTTGAAAATTGAATAGAATTTTATTATCAGAATGAGTCAAACTGATTCGTGAAATAAATGTGTGCATACCTATATTTCCTTCGGAAATTATCTTAGCTTCAATAATGCGTTTTCCTAGTGTCATAATATGTATTCTAGTACCAGTGCAAAGACCATTTTGTTTATGAATGTTACAGAGTAGCATTACCATAACACCCACCTTCAGTACCAATCTATTGTTCGACAATTCTGCTACTTTTAGCCCATTAAGAACATCTGAAGAGTAAGTTTTCTGGAAGGGGTCATTAAACTATTCAATTTGACATATACTATCTGAGCTCAAATACTCTGGTTCATCTCCATGGATCATTGCTAGCAATCTTTCATTAATAAAATCTACGTTTGTAGGTGTAAAAATTGCTCTTTCTCAGGAAAAACTCTTTATTTTTGTTACGTTAAAGAATCGAATGATATACGAAGTCAATTAAATTTGAGATAGAATCTGCTGATTTAGGAATTAAAAGATCTTTAGGAATGTCTATAATTACCTCACTATTTTGATACTCTCGATATTTGCCTCGCCCAAATCAAGTAGCCACTTTGCAAATGATTTTGTCTTCTCCAGATTAGATATGTGATTCTCAACTGTTACCCTCATGCTTTTCGTTAATGTAAGTACTTTGCATGTACTCCAAATGTAAGATGAACTAAAAGAAGCCTTGAGAATTTGTTGTCTACTATCGTTGGGAACAATCGGGAGAATTTGCCTCCAAATGGCATTTGAGAATTCATGGAAGTATCTAATTTGAAAATATACGATCAAGTGCATTTGTGAACCACTGGAGTTTCGTCCCGTATAATGAATTCAGTTTCCTTTAGTAGATTAGCAACATCACTGTCTGGTTTAATGTGACAAATTAAGTGAATCTTTAGTAAGATTTAAGGGTATTTGAAATCTTGAATGTGAAGCAATTCCACTTGAGGCAACATTTAATTCTATTTAACCTATGGATCTGATGATGGAGACAATATCTTCCATATAAAAATCATTCTTTGCCATTAAGTCCAGGGCCGGCCCTGAGAATTCATGTACCCTGTTCGAGCTCGAAAAACGTGCCCTTAGGTTTTAACTAAATAAAAAATTTAAACTAGTTTTTTCATACAACTTTGAACCGTTAACAAAAATATAGCATTCGATAAACAATGCAATTAACAAAATACAAAATATAGTATTCGAATGAATGACATGCCGTGTTCCCGTTCTACTTCAACATGCTTTTGTGGTTTTTCCACATCAACAATAGGCGGATTAGGCGTCAAAAATTTTTGCATAGGACCCTTTTGTGACTTCACCAATTCATCTTGTCGTTTCCTCTTTTGACGTTTTTGCCATCCGGATGGTTGTTTAGGAGCCATTACGTCATTAACGCCTAAATAATGTTCGACAACAACATAAATGAACTGAAATCCGAAATCGACATAAGTTAACTAAATAAATGTTAAATGAATTCGACATATATAATTGAAATCGAAAAGATGAAAATCAATCCTGCTGTGAATAAATGAATAAATGAATTCGACATATAACTTAATAAATGAATTCCATATGTTCGACAATCGACAACAACATAAACGATAAAACGAAGGCTGTGCGTACTGCACTACTGCTGACCTGCTTGCTGTGACTGAAATCGAAGGCCTGCTGATGATGAATGATGATCGGTTGTGCAACTGGCAACTGCGACGTTTTTGTTCTTCCTCAGTTCCGACGTTTCTGTTCCTGATTGCCGCCCACTCCCACTTTATTTTTTTTAATTAGTTTTTAGAAAATATTTGGGTATTGGGCTCACTAACCTAATGGGCTAAATAGTTTAAACAATATGAATTTTTTTAAATGTGCCTATGTTAATATTTTTTTGGTTATACCCTATTAAAAAAATTTTTTTACATATATAATATCGGATTTTTTAAAAAAATTACGGGCCCTACGAAATCACGGGCCCTGTTCGGTTGTCCTCCCCGCCCCCCTTAAGGGCCGGCTCTGATTAAGTCAGACCATTTTTATTGCATATCGGAAACCTTTACCAGACTTCTCCCTCCTAACATCCATTAGAGTAACCATGCCATCCAAGCTCCTCATCCTTAGCTTCTTACCGACTTCGACCAACTGCAGCATTAATTGATGACAGGTCAATGGGTAAACGCTATGAAACAAATAAACATCTCGTCTACCTTCTGTTTTGATGTAATCGAGTCAAACTCAATTTGCTATGTCAAAAAATAAATAAATAAATAAAATTGAACATTAAACAATAAAATTTAAAAATTAAATAAGTTATAAAAGGTTGATGTGTAATACACCATCTCTGATAGTCTATAAATAAAAAGAGACTAATAAAAAAGAGGTAATGGTAGTGGTGGCAATTTCATGTTTTTATCTAAACGGATTAAGCTAAAAAATTTAACACAAAAAGAAATGGGTAATATAGCTTTTGTTATCACACCCAACCCATTTCCTGTACTAAAAAATAACCCTTGTAGACCTATAATTATCCAACCCATTCGAGCTACTTAGGAAATAGTCATTTGATTAGCAGCTTCAATAATCCAAGTTTACGTATGTTAGTTGTTATTGTAGAATGGTTTGCTTAAAAGTTTTTTTTTGCAATTTGTTTACTTCCATTAAAAAATAACATGACAAAATCTCTACCTCCAACATAATTTGAGCTAATAGTTTAACCATGATAAAAAAAATAACCATAACCATGATATATGAAGAAATACAAAGAGGAAATGCCACAACAGATGTAACCATTTCACTCTGTTAAGTTGACCATTACACCGTAACCATCACATCCAATTCTAACATCGTTTCACTACAGATTTTACCAACATCCAACAATGTATTGAGATCTATAAGGATTACCATATAGATAGACCACACCAATGCTACAAATAAAAAAACTAACATATTACTAAACAATTTATAACGAGATTGATAAACTAACAAAAACCGAGTACCGCGTTCAAATTGTCGCTGCCGCATCACGCGGGTTTTCTAAGATTATAAATTTACTATTACACACACACACATATATATATGAGTAAACTTCCGTTTTGCTCCCTGTGCTTTGGTCATTTTAACCGTTTTGCTCCAATAGTTTAAAAATAGCCATTTTCCTCCCTGATCTTTCGAGTTTGTCGCCAGTTTGCTCCCTAATCTTTCGAGTTTGTCGCTAGTTTCCTCCCTGATGGAGTTAGAGGTTGGGAGCAAAACTATTGGAGCAAAACCGTTAAAATGACCAAACCACAGGGAGCAAAACAAAAGTTTACTCTCTCTCTATATATATATAGAAACGGGTTCGGGAGAAAACACTCAAAAGTGTGAGAACGATGAGAACGCATCATGGCCCAACACGTGTCACGCGGCATAGAGAAGGGTCGGGGTTTTTTTTTTTGTCCTTTTATCTTCTGCTTTTCTAGTTCCGCTTTTTCCAATATTGTTTTATTTTTTGGGGGGTTTAAGATTTTTGGCGTTAACCAAATTCAATAATTAATGGCGTTTAATGGTTTTATTGTATTAAATTTTTGGCGTTTATGGCGTTTTTTTTAAATCGTATGCCATTGGAACCCAGGGTGGTCAGGAAATCTATCTGAATGTCGTTTTGCAAAGCGTTTTAAAAAGATGGCCCATTGTTCTATTATTTTGTATAAACATTTTGGTATTTGTGGTATCTTGGCGTTTTACAATTGTTAGATTATATTTCAGCCACAGGAAAAAAAAATACAAGCGAAGAAAATAAATTAAAAATCCTAATCGGATCTCTCTTCACAATCTTCACTCTCATCAGTCTCTCTGTTCTTTAATAGTACAAGAACTGTCACAAAAAAATATGACGTTTTATGTAAAACTTAACAAACCCATCGGTTTGATTATTTTGCCTGCTCGTCTGTTGAAGTGGCCTTTTTGTGGATGTTTGGAGACATAGATCTATGATGTATGGGTGGGTTTTTCATTTTTTCTTCATGTTGATCTTTATCTTTATAATCATCTCACTCTTCAGTGTCATTGATCTCTTCTCCTCATCCAAGCCTTCTTCAAGAACAAAAAATACAAAATACAAAATGCCATATGACTGGCATCAGTATCTTTTTCTTGAATTTTTTCCATCTCATGCAGCAAAATCTTACTGAGTTACTCGCCTCCGCTAACAATTCATTCAGTGAAACTTCACGAATAACAATACTGAATATCCAAGAAAGCATATTAGCCATCTTTTATTTTTTTTATTTTTTTTTTGCGTTTTACAGTGAGTGGTATTTAGTATTATTGGCGTTTGTTTTTTTGGTTTGATCAAATGGAAGTTGCTGAGACGTATCATTTTATAGGATGTCTTTTTGGCGCCTAAGTTAGGCGGTGCATTATTATAATAAAGTATAAGTCTTTTTTGTTACTGTTTGTAATTATTGTTTTTGACAAGCTTTATCTCTGAAGTCTGTAACACGTCCCATCTTTCAAGTTTGGCGTTTTAGAGTCTAATATAATAAATTTTCCCTATCTTTAGTATTATTGATTTGTAGTTACTGTTTCTAGTTACATTTTCAAGTTTGTTTTTTATTTATTTTATTTTTTTGGTTTTTTATAATACTTGTCCAAAGTAATTTTATGATGATTTGGTAATTTTTGTGGCGTTTATGGCATGTTGGCGTTTTGACAAGCATTTGGCTTTTTGGCGTTTTTATTGATATGTCGTTGTTATTATATAACAATCAACTGAAAAAGAAATTAAACAAAATAAATATTGATCTTCCAAATCTTCACTGCCACCAGTCTCTTTCTTCTTTTGAAGCATCTTCACTGACTGTTTTGACTTTCGTATGATTTTTTTTATTTTTGTTTTTTGAAGTAGTTTTTTTTGTCGCCGTTTGGAAACACAAAGTCTGAAATTAGCCTCTTTTTCTATAATTTTTGTCCATCTCATGCAGCAAAATGTTATTGAGTTTACACCCTTTTAGCCAAAATGTTATCTTTTTTGGCGTTTTACCGAGAAAAAGAACGCCACAAAATAAACAATCTTAAAACTGTAAATTTGATCATGCTAAAATCAATAAAGTGTTGCTGTATGGTGATGGACAACATTGTTAATCCTCGGTTAAGAAAGATAACTGACAATGTTGTCCACCCCATACAGCTACACTTTATTGACAACAATATATTTGATGTTTGGGTTTTCTGGCGTTTATCAGACGAATAGTATATATTAAATATGGCGTTTTGGGTTTTTGTGTGTGTTTTTAATTGGAGGTCTGAGATGTTGTATTTATAGGATTTTTTGGCGGTTTTTTTAGGCGGGATTTTACTATAATTAAGTTTGGCGTTTTATATCTAATGGCGTTTTTAGTTAGAATGGTGTGTGATTTTTGTTTGGCGTTTTATTTTCATGAGATGGCGTTTTGTTTGGAGTAGTCAAAAGACGTTTTTACCCTTAATGAAGCGCGTCCACGTAATAAAATTGATTTTATTTACGAAAACGCCACCGCGCCAATCTAGTCCATAGATTGTTTTGATCGGACGATCCATAAACGTTCTCACCATTCTCATACTTTCTACCGTTTTCTCTAAATCCCGACCCTATATATATATAGTTTTTGCCTCGCCCACGTTGCGGGGCAATAAGCCGAATATTTCTCTCTTATAACATGTATGTCTGTACAGAGGGCAAAATCGTAATTATATTTTGAACTGGAGGCGAAATCATAATTTTAAACTGAGAGACAAATCATAATTTTGAGCTAGGGGGGAAAACATAATTTCATTTTGAATGGTGGGCAAAAGCGTAATTTTGAGCTGAGGGCAGAATCGTAATTTTGAGCTAGAGGAAAAAACAACATTTTATTTTGAGCTGGGGCAAAAACGTAATTTTAAACAGAGGGCGAAACCCTAATTTTAAACTGGGAACAAAATTAAAAGTGAGTTTTTGAACCGAGGGCAAAAGCGTAATTTTAAGCTAGCGGCAAAATTATAATTTTATTTTGAGCTGGGGGCAAAAACATAACTTTAAACAAAGGACGAAAGCGTAATTTTAAACTGGAAATAAATTTAAATTAAAACTGGGCTGGTCCAATAGGGAAGTGCTAGACAAATTTTGAACTGAGGGCAAAAACGAAATTTTAAACGAAGGGCGAAACCGTAATTTTAAACTGGGAACAAAATTAAAAGTTAGTTTTTGAACCGAGGGCAAAAGCGTAATTTTAAGCTATGGGGGCAAAATTATAATTTTATTTTGAGCTGGGGGTAAAAACGTAATTTTAAACAAAATTAAATTAAAAATGGGCTGGTACAATAGGGAAGTGCCAGACAGCTGCCTGACACTATTCCACCAAGCTTGTAAATGTATATGTTGTAAATGTAAATGTAGATGTAAATAGTAAATTTATACTTTTTTATTTTCATTTTCATCCCTTTTACTATATACATACGCTTTTAACTATTTTTTTTCACAAACATTAATTCCGCTATCAATTTTGCTGGAAACGGCGTTGTGTTTGAAATAAAAAAAAATTATTGTATATCGTAGGCTATGCCAAGTGCTGATACCTTACCTTTGTACGAATACCATGACGAACAAAATCAGTACTGATCGATGTAAAATACGACTTTACTTTTTGGGTTAAACAACTTTATTATTTGGGTTACATCATACAACTTTTGTGTGATGAAACCATTATAAATATGTTTTTATCGCAAACTATAATATACAATTACATATACTGTAATGAACCAAGTTGTGTTAAGAATTATTGCATTTTGTGTGGTAAAATTACACCTATTGCCAATACTATATATGTAAGAAACAAACAAAATTGATACCGACAGCCGCCACAATACGCGAAAATTAGGCTATAGGGTGTGGATCCCCTTCCCCCACCTCCATCTCCACCTCACCTCTTTCCCTATATCCCCATCAAGAGGGATCGATCATTCCCCTTCATCCCCTACCCCTCCAATCAACACCTTCTAAGGTGACCCGGGGTGGTCACGTTATGACTCCCATCACTCGTGAAACTCACTTTCAACACCGCCGCCACCCAATTTTTCACCCACAAAATTTTGTAACGCGTGAACAACTTGACGCGTTATATATCTTAGTTATGTGAGGGGGATTGTTGGTTTGGGGGGAAATTGTTGGGTGTGGTTGTGAGTGATGATCATTTCCAGTAAAAAGGGTTGTGAGTGATGGAATAATGGTTGATGACATGGCAGAACCTGATTGGATGTTGTGAGTGATGGAATTGTTTATGAGTTATCACCTTCACCACACAGCATGACATTAGGAAGGAGGACCATGACTTTTTACCATGGGTACCGAAATCACAATGGGGCCATCAGGGCCGAAGGCCACGTAGGCTCCCCGAGCCCTTACCCTTCCCACACTTCATAGCCTTACCACTATATATAAGTTTGTAACCCTTAAAAGGGTTTCGATTTCGAATTTTGTAACATATACATATATGTACATGAGAGTTGAAAGAAAGTCAATCGTGTGGCCAGTGTTGATATGTGGTAAAAAAAAATATTATACAATCTGGGAATAATTACGTATCTTTTTTTCATATCATATAATTTGAGAATAAATAAATGTAAATTATATTTATTATATAAGCTGTCACTCATAGTCTCATAATGATTTCGGTTGCCTGTCTTTCATGTTGCCAAGACTTTTAATAAAGTGCATCGATAAGACATTGGAACTTAAGCTTATATAAAGCTTCTTAGGACCATATATGTTGATATATCAAGATCAACACATTGAAACAACAAAATGACGAATAATATTTGCCATAAATTTATGCATCTTGTTTGTTTTATTTTGTCAATCTTTTTGCTTGGTCTAAAGATTACAACAGTCAATCTAGTTGGCTACCAAGATGGAGGAGCAAGTAATTATAAGTGCATCGATAAGGAGAGGCATGCTCTTCTTGATTTCAAAGCATACATTGATCAAGACCCTGAGGGTTTTCTCTCTACATGGACAGTTGAGAAGCAACCAATGATTGTTGTAGCTGGAGTGGAGTTACATGCAACAAAACCATTCTCATGTCACTGGCCTTGACTTGAAAGGTGGAGATCTTAAAGGTAAGATTAGCTCTTCATTGTTGAACTTAACCTACTTGAATGATCTTGACCTTTCCAACAATTCTCTTCATGGATCCATTCCCAAATCCATTGGTTCCTTGACCGAATTAACGTACCTTGACCTTTCCTTCAATTTTCTTTTAAATGGAACCATTAATTCCTCCTGAACTTGGAAACCTCACAAACTTGCAAGTTCTTACTGTGACAATCGGCAAAATTCTGGTAATTCCGTACAACCCGAACAACTAATTACATTAATTATTTTCGCGTGTTCGACTTGATTTTATTTAATTAAGTCTTCAAAGTCTAGAACCTTCAAAAATCATAGTTAAGTATGATAACAAATACGTTGCGATTAGAAACAATATCTTAGACTGACACTAGGAACGCGAATAAACGATACTTGTCAGTACTAGTCGCGGTACAGTCTAACACGATAAAAACAAGACATACAGATATGTCTACACAAATGTTCGATAGAACTCTATCAAAAATAGCATGTGCCTTTATTATTTAGAAAATTCCAATTAAAAACCAAATTATCCAAGTCCGCAGAAAAATACAGTAATCCTGCGGAAGTGTACAGCATTCCGCAGAACAAAACAGTAATTGTTCGAAAACCCAAAAATAAATATTATTTAACATAAATAATATAAAGGGTATTAAAAACGACACAAAATCCGCAATTGAATCCTATTGCGTTAAGCTGCACGACTAGTTCAGTAAACTGCCTGACAACAAAGCCGGTACCGGAACTGTGTTAGAAATAATAAAATTTTAGTCAAAAAAGTTGTATTAATGATTTGGATGATAAAACATGTGCAAAAACAATTTTTGTTATGTATTTATATAAATAAAGCACAGTGACAATATTTAACCCGGCACAGGACTCGAACCAACTTTTTCACCCGATCAACAAACCAATAATTTTGGTGGACTAGTTTTACCTAGTGTCACACTACTTTAAAATATGAGGGCTTGAAACGATGTAGATATTTTTATATAAAATATCAAAGTTCCTAAAGTTTATAGATTAAACAAGATTTTTATAAAAAACAATAAGCAAACACCCCCCCCCCCCCCCTTATGATTTACGTTTTGGTGGGTCCCCCCTTAAGCCTACTCATCTAACATGTTGTGTTGGAAGCTCTAATGAATGATCAGTGTATTTACCAAAGATCTTAATTGATTCCAACACTCCACCATTTCTTCCATAATTCTCAAAACCATCAAAACTTACCATCTTCTTACTCTCTCTCTCTCTCTAAAAATTGAGATTTATGGAGATTTATGGATGATTCAAGAAGATTTCAAGACTTGAAGATACATTAGTAGCATCTTGGAAGCACTAAGAGACCTTGGATAATCTTATCTTCACATCGTCATCCTTATTTTTTTTTCTAGCAAGCTTGTAAGAACTCTACACTAGTTTTATTTCTATTCTTGATTTTTAAAGAAAACAAGTTCATCTTGAAACAAAATCAAAACAAAACCCAAATGAAAAACACTAAGAAAAACTAAAAGTTATTATTTTTATCTTATGAATTTTCTATGATTTTGGGATGAACTTGGAGAAATTTAGACTAGTGAACATGAATCTTGGTTATTTTTGTATAAAAACATGATCTAAATACATGCATGTTAAATCAACCAAGATTCATCAACAAAAGTGATGAACATGAGTTTTGATGATTTAAATGATGAACATGCATGCTAGAAAAGCATGAGAAACCATTTAAATCCAAGAAACTAAACTTTTGAAAAATTTATTGACTAAAGTTTTCATTTCTGGAAAAAAAATCAAAAACTCGAAATATGTTAGTAGAAAAAGTTTTGAGCACATATTTATGCTTTAAATGACTATATGAGTCATCTAAAACAATAATTTTAAATAAAATCTTGTTCTACAAATTTTTGACAAAAACTAAGAATAAAGTTTCATTTTTGGGAAAGTAGGAGACAATATCATGTTAATGGCACTTTTGTTGACAAAATATGATGAATATTGATACTTGATGATGTTTTATGTTGAAATGAATTGAACACAAGTTTTGTATAAACTTGGGAAAAATCAATTTTTCAAAATGAACTATGGCAAAATTTTTGTAAATTTTGTTATGTTCAAAAATTGTTAAACAAAGAAATTTGTAACTAGAAAAACTATTTGAAGTCTTTAAACATGATTAAACGAATTTTGGACAAAAGTTATAAATTCATGTTTGTGGAGATTTCTAAACGAAAAGTGACCAAGTATATATCTTATATAAGATATATACTTTCAAAAATTCATCAAGTATCATAAATATATTTTTGGTATGTATATTATGTATTTAGTTCATGTAGAAATAAATATAAAATTATACACATTCACAAAAACTAAAAAAATATATAAATATGCACTCGGAAAACGAAACAATAAAATGGAATGTCCATACTTGAACATAAACATACAATCGGAAAAATTCGGACACTATGGACAATATGGACACTTTGACAAATTTGGACAAAATAAAATTTATGGCACAAACGAAACAAACGATATAAACGAGACGGACGACACGAACGGGGCAAACGACACGAATGAACCAAGCGGACACGTAGTAAAAGGTCATAACAAAATACAAACCGTCACACACTCTAAAAAGCTTATTCATTAAAAAGATTTAATATATGGCATAAGTAACATTTTTTTATAAAAACTAGATTTTTATAAAAATACTAGTATTATTATTATTAATTATGACTAAGCCCAAATCTTGTAAATAAAAAAGGAGTCCATAAATTAAAGTTGGGCTAAAGTCCATTTTTCTTAAATAAAATTAGGCTAGGCCAACTTTTACAAAATATTGGACAAATATCCATTTTTAGTCAAAATTTGGGTAAAGCCCACTCTACAAAAAAAATACTTGGACTAAGACCCAATTTTTGATAAACTATTATGGACTAGACCCATTTTTAGAAAATAGTTTGGGCTACGCCCATTCTTACATAACCTATTTGAGCTAAGTCCACTTTTATAAAAGTATTTTGGCCTAGGCTCACTCCTATAAATCAATTTGGGCTTAACCCACTTTAAATAAAGTTATTTGGGCTAGGCTCATATACACTAAACATACAAATTGGGTGTATACATGTTACAATTAGTATGATGACCACAATGAAACTATTTTTATCAGGAATCGAATAGAGATTTGCACGAAACGCAAATCTGTGAGTTCATGTTTCCCCTTTTATTTTTGAATGTTTATAGTTTTAAACTTTCGGGGATGTATACATGTTACAATTAGTATGATGTCCACAATGAAACTATTTTTATCACATGCAGATAGGTGTTTAAAATAAAGGGACCACTAATGAATAAACAAGTACTGAGGAACAAACGAATAGATCTATTTGGGTTTTGGCAAGCCCCACTCTTAACGACAACGATAACAGCGATCATTAAGAGTGCCTTTCTGTCCAAACTAGGGTCATTGATACACACGATAAGTTGTCAGGGTTTGGTTGCCTCCTATTCTGGCATACAGATTAGTGTCCTTGCAAAACACTAATGATCACACGATTTTCATCATACTATACAAAATGAATTTACTACTTCAAATGTTTTGGAGACTCATTTGATGCAAAAACTAAATGACATGAACTTACCAACTTTTGTTGACGTTTTCAAAACTAACATGTATTACAGGAGATTAGTGGACGGCTTTGGAAAAATATGTTCGAGTTGTTGTCGAGAACTCAAGCTTTTGAGATGTCTTCTGTTTTCAGTTATCATGTTGTGTGGAACTGTTTTTAAACTTTGAACAACGGTGCTAAAGTTGTAGTTGTTTTATTCGAACAAGATGTTTGTATTGTAAATTTTGGTTTCAAAACGAATGTATGGATGAACATTCTTTTATGTCTTAAATATGTTGTTTACTCGATTGAATGTAACGATTGCCGCTCTGGCCACACCTCGCGACACGCTTTCGCAGATATCGAAAATCAGGGTGTGACAGACCTGGTATCAGAGCATCAATTGTAGTGAACTAAGATTCTCTCTACAATTTCAAAACGATGTCTTTAACAACAAGTGTTTTTAAAAAGAGTCCACTAATACAAAACGATTAATTTGAAACGATAATGCAAGGATACTATGTGTTAGTACTAAACGACAATTTTAAACGATGATACGAGGATACCAAATAAACTAGTCTATGGGGTTTAGACACGATAACAATAAGTTGAACTTGAAACGATATACGATATTAACAACGATGAAAACAAAAGTACAATTGCCCAAAAATTTATTATTTATAAGTTGTTCACATGTATACGTTGTACGGATTATTTTGCCAGGACCATGTCTACCAGCTCCGACACAGATTCAGCAGGTCACGCCTCAGACGCCGACTACATACCACTTGATGACCCTGTTCCCCTCGTCATACTCATTTCTGATGACGAATGGATGGATGTTGATTTCCAGCCATTCGCCCTCCTAGAGCCCGATCCAGCCGATATCCCACCCGTGGATGATGTTCTTGCTATCCCCCATTTTCACGACATGATCATATACGGCCACCCCGAGGGTGAGGACGTAGTAGCGTTTATTCCTATACCGCTCGCTATAGTAGGTCCAGAGGACACTGGGTGGTACATCTATGCCAGATGAGCATCTACCCCCATATCCATTTGTCGGATCTTTTGCTACCTCTGTTACATCAACTGTCAGTTCTCACTATGACCATCTCGCACTGCTCCTAGCTACCCTGTGACGGGGTATTCTTCGCAGACCTCATTTCCTATGGTTAGAGATCCATATCATGTCACTACATCTATGCATAGTACCATTACTTATCCATCTCCGTACTTTTCAGATTTTCATACTCAGCCACCACCGGGAACGGGAGACCGCGATACCAGATTTAGTGGTATCGGTGTTTATCATTTTGGCAGCGGGAATTACATCAGGACCGTAGTTAGGAAATATTTTATTAGAGGAAAATACCACACTTTTATAATATTAAACACATGGGAAATTCCCAAGTTTCAAGTATACACATTTTCATAGGGATAAAACCTATTTTATTTAATAAAAACATCTCTTTATTTAGGTAACTTTTATAGCCACTTTTCCAAGCCTTCAGTGCTGTCCAGCTTGCTTCTATTTGGCTTTCACATTTTGTTACTTGAAACGCGTTTAAAAATATTTTGTTAGTGGGAAATACTGGTGAGTGAATCCTAGTTTAATCAAAACATGTTTTATCTTTTAACAGTATTGAAAACGATTACAATGTTTATTTCTACACAATTACTCATTCAGTACTGTCAATCATGACTGGTGGGTCATATTACACATTGGCTAAGTCTTTGTCCAATGGTAATGTGTTCCACATTTTTTATACAAAACCCCAACATACCGGCAGTAATTGAAGAACTACAAAGACTCAATCACTGCTAATCACATTGTAAATTATTTAAGGTTTTGTAAAAACAGTTTATAAAAAGGAGATTACTCACATTGCTGTCTTAGGGTTTTCCTTAAGGATTTCCTGGTGATTATCTATAAATTACACAAATGCACACGTTTTAGTATAATAACCCAATATTTACATTAGTAATACCCTCCCCGAGACGACATTTACAATGACTACGTCGGGCAGAACCACGACAGCCGTTACGCAACTCTGAATCAATCGGACAACGTATCTAATACGTAACTGGGGTTATAATACTTACAACGGGGCAGAACTTAGTTAATTAGGGGGGTATTATGCCCGAAAATTATAATTGCTATGTAGAATTTCGAGAGAGAAAGAAACTGTGAGCGAATTCGAATGATCGGCCGAAGGCCTCTATTTATAGGGCCTGATTTGGACTTCGTCGCACCCCGCGTAAACTTTGGCCAGGGCCTTCACGGCCCGCGACATAGGCTGGGTAGGCCCTAGCCTTATCGGGTCACCGCTCTAGCTTCGACACATGGCTGCCAGGTGGCGGCTCTGGGTGCCGCCGTTTGTCCAAGCGCTCGCAGCCCGCGTAAGACCAAGGCTGGGTCTTCGCGGCTTGCCACAGCCTTTAAAAATTTGATTTTTAACTTTATTTAATGAAATAAAGGTATTCGGGGCACGTTTGTGTATACGGGATGTATTTTAGGACATAATGGGGCACTCGAAATATTTTTAGGGTGTCAGATTATTTTAGGAGGGTTGTTATATCCTCCCCACCTTGTTTTAGTACTCGTCCTTGAGGTCTACTGGAATAAGTGTGGATATTTCCTTTGCATCTCTGATTCAAGCTCCCATGTGTATTCTGGTCCTCTTTTGGAGTCCCATTTTACTTTTACTTTGACTAGAACTAATCTCTTGTGCTTGAGGTTCTAGACTTTCCTGTCTTCGATCTGTAGAGGTCTTTCCACAAATTTTAATTGTTCATTTAGCTCTATATCCTTAAGAGGTACTACCAGTGATTCATCAGCTAAGCATTTCTTGAGATTAGATACATGAAATACATCATGTATTCATGCCATTTCTTTTGGTAGTTATAGCTGGTAGGCTACAGGTCCTATTTTTCTAATAATCTCAAAAGGTCCAACATACATGGGGCTTAGCTTTCCCCTTTTGATGAATCTTACCACTCCTTTCCAAGGAGAGACTTTCAATAATACTTTGTTTCCTTCCTGAAATTCCAATGGCTTCCATCTGTTATCAGCATAGCTCTTTTGTCGATCACGTGCTGCTTTTAGTCGTTCCTTAACTTGAATGATTTTTTTGGTTGTTTCTTGTACTATCTCAGGTCCAGATAGTTGCTTTTCCCCAATTTCTGCCCAACAGACTGGGGTTCGGCATTTTCGTCCGTAAAGTGCTTTGAATGGTGCAGCATTGATACTTGTGTGATAACTGTTATTATAAGAAAATTCTATTAACGATAAGTGATCATCCCAATTACCTCCGAAATCAATTACACAAGCTCTAAGCATATCCTCCATTGTCTGAATTGTCCTTTCGCTTTGTCCGTCCGTTTGAGGATGATAAGTTGTGCTTAGATTCAACTTGGTTCCCATTGCTTTTTGGAAACTTGTCAAAAAATGAGAGGTAAAACGGGTATCTCTATCAGAAACAATTGATAAAGGAATTCCATGTAATGAAACTATTTCATTTACATACAGCTTAGCTAATTGTTCCATATTGTAGGTTTCCTTCATTGGTAAGAAATGAGCTGACTTAGTTAGCCTATCTACAATTACCCAGATTGTATCATTACCTTTTCTTGTTTTGGGTAATTTGGTAACAAAATCCATTGTTATCAATTCCCATTTCCAAACTGGTATCTCTAACTGTTGCAACAAACCTGAGGGTTTCTGATGTTCAGCTTTAACTTGGGAACATGTTAAACATTTAAAAACATAAGCTGCTACATCCTTTTTCATTCCTATCCACCAGAAGTTCCTTCTTAAATCCTGATACATTTTATCATTTCCAGGATGCATTGTATACTTAGATTTATAGGCTTCTTCTAATATACGGTTCCGTAGATTTCCTAATTTAGGTATCCACATTCTTTTCTTATGGAATCTCCAAATTCCATCTGTTCCTTGTTCTAGTTCCTTAATCATTCCTTTCAACTTTTTAGTATCATTCTTGATTACTGATTCTTGTGCTTTTCTTATCTGTTCATTTAAATCTATCTACAGGTTTAACTTAAGAGAACACACTCTTTTTGGCTTTTCATGATACTTTCGACTTAAAGCATCAGCCACTACATTTGCCTTTCCTGCATGATACTGGATATTACAATCATAATCACTAAGTATCTCCATCCAGCGTCTTTGTCTCATATTCAACTCATTTTGCCCGAAAACATACCTTAAACTCTTTTGATCAGTGAAAATGGTAAACATACTACCGTAAAGGTAATGTCTCCAAAATTTAAGGGCGAAAATTATGGCTCCTAATTCTAAATCATGGGTTGAATAATTTTCTTCATGATTCTTAAGTTGTCTAGAGGCATATGATATAACCTTTTGACATTGCATCAATACACATCCATAACCTAGTTTAGAAGCGTCACAATAGACTACAAAGTCTTCAGTTCCTTCTGGTAACACTAATATGGGTGCATTGGTTAGTCTTTGCTTAAGAATTCTAAAAGCTTCTTCTTGTTTTGGTCCCCATTCAAACTTAACAGATTTACATGTTAGCTTAGTTAAGAGAATGGCTATTCTAGAAAAATCTCGAATAAACCTTCTATAATAACCGGCCAATCCTACGAAACTTCTAACCTCGGTTGGTGACTCAGGGGTTTTCCATTTGGTAATCGCCTCGATCTTTGTGGGATCTACATGAATTCCTTCATGATTGACTAAATGCCCAAGAAACTGTACCTATTCTAACCAAAACTCACACTTTGAAAATTTTGCATAAAGCTTTTCTTTTCTCAATAAACTTAGAAGTGCGTGCAAATGCTTTGCATATTCCTCTTTACTCTTAGAGTAAATGAGAATATCATCTATAAAAACAATTATGAATTTATCCAAATATGGCTTACATATTCGGTTCATCATGTCAATGAATGCGGCTGGGGCATTGGTTAAACCAAATGGCATGACAGTAAATTCATAATGGCCATACCTTGTTCTATATGCGGTCTTAGGAATGTCCTCTTCCTGTACCTTAAATTGATGATATCCTGATCGTAAATCGATTTTGGAGAAAATCGAGCTCCTTGCAATTGATCGAACAAATCATCAATTCTTGGTAATGGATACCGATTTTTAATTGTGACCTTGTTCAATTCGCGGTAGTCAATGCACATACACATTGATCCGTCTTTCTTCTTAACAAATAAAATCGGTGCTCCCCATGGCGATGGACTTGGCTGTATGAATCCTTTCTCCAATAATTCGTCTAACTGTTTCTTCAGTTCCTGCATTTCTGCGGGTGCTAAACAGTAAGGTGCTTTAGCAATTGGTGTTGTTCCTGGTAGCAGGTGGATTCTGAATTCAACTTCTCTGTCTGGTGGTCGCCCTGGTAATTCTTCTGGAAATACATCTGAAAATTGGGATACTACTGGAATATTGATGTGAGCTAAACAGACTATTAAAAACAAACTAAATTAGACTCTCTATTCTAGACACTATAAAGCTTTAATTCTAGACTCGACCTAAAACCACACAATCGGCAAGTGTACCGATCAATGTAGTATAACCTAGGAAGTCCGGATATCGAACCACAGGACTCTATGTATCACGTAAACTAGACTCTGACAGACACTGATGGACGCGACTTAAACTTGTTTAATTGTTTTGGGGGGGGGGGGGGGTTATGAAAAACTAGGAAATCTATATTGAACTAATTAATTAACTAGATTTAGACTAAGCACGAACGGAGACTAAGGTTTGATTCAGATGAGTTTAACGACTACCTAGACTTGAATCCGGTTTGACTGGATATGGACTTCTAATGGTATTATTGTTGTATGGAGCCGGGATCGTAAAATACTAAACCTTAAGGTATTTCAATGCTAAGACCTCCCGACCCTTCTTAGGAAGAAACCTAGGAAACCCTACAAGGCTGTTGTGATTACCGACTGTTAGACTTCCTCTCAGTCTTCTAACGACTCTAAAAGTGCCCTAATATGACTATCTACCTCTCAGCGCGATAATCTAAGGCAATTCTAGGTTCTGACTTGGTTTACTAGACACTAATGCAATTAGGGAACTAAAACCGACTTCTCTCAAAATCTATCTTAGCTATATATTGCACTGCGACCTAATAACTAACTCGAGCCTCTCAGCGACAAGTTAAACAGAATATTTAATTCTAACTGTATTTTAATTACTGTTTCTAGGGCTATTGGCCAATTTACCCAAAGATCACCCGAACCCGCAAAGGTGCAAATAATCAACACAAATCCCTTATATGAAAGACATTCATCAGAACTCGTGTGAAACAGCAAGCAATCAACAATAAAAAGTAAATACGCACACGCACCAAATCAGAAATTCTAGAACACTTTACTTTCAGAAATCAATCCATAATCAAACAATAATAACCATTAAAAGATCCAAACTTTAATCAAACCATCATCTTGTCTAGGTAGTATCTAGGGTTTAGCCAAGAAACATGTTGTTTATACTAAGCAAATCAAGTTCAAAACAAGAATTCATTGGAAAAGATCAAAAACACGAAATTAAAGAAAACCGGGAGATAAAACCCGAACAATCTTCACTTCCACGCTTCCAAGCTTCAACCTTATGATTCCCGCAAGCTAAAAATCTCCGTAGTGCTCAAAATCTGCTCTCCAAAGTCGCCTAGGGTTTTGTAATTCGTCCGTAACTCATTAATGATCATTAATTCTTGATTAAATAGTAAACCCTAGCCAACAAACAACCCAGGCGCGATCTACCTACCCATCGGGTAGTGCGACGGGTCTTCCCTTTATGCTCGCGCTACGCGAGTAACATAAATTCCAGATTTTTGTTTGTACACTGTAGCGTAACGCAAGTGACTATCCTCCTAACCATAGCGCTACGCGACAGATGTTTTTAAACAGGAAGTTTCGCTCCAAATCCAGCTTTATGTCTCCAAAAATCCCAAGAATTATTCTAACTCTTTTTAACTCGTTCCAATACATACGATTTCAGCATCAAGCTCGTTTTTCATTCAATTTCCAGCCAATTAACACATCAAAACCTGGAAAACCGAACTTTTATCAATAGCACGCAATTCTAAACAAAACCAAACTAAAAATAAGGATAAAATGTACAAACTTTACACGATATAAGAATGTATTTTGCAATACATCAAACATCCCCACACTTATACTTTTTTCGTCCCCGAAAAAGAATTGTGCAACGGAATCAGAGACGAATCATCACTTGGATCGAAAATTATTTTTATCTTGTTAAAACCAATGCTTGCGTTAGCTGCGATTGCGAATATACTGGTCCTCTTAAACCCGAATCCAATCCTAAGCCCTTATCATGTGAATTTAATTTAAGTGCAGTCAATCCACCTAGGGTCTCACACTAGAATCTACGGTCCACCTACTCCCACCTCAAGCTTATAGGACTAAAGGAACGATCATTTGAACAATTCCCAACTGTCTTATATCAAAACCAAGAGAGTTTACAATCAATTTTTTTTCCTTTTTCCATATTTTTTTTCCTTTGCTTTTTTGCTCTTTTTTTTTCTTTCGTGAGTCTAGACGATGCTTTCCCTAACCAAGAGGTATTCCGGCTGTAGAGTCGCTATCCCCAACCACAGATTACTCAGGTTTCGGTACTTTTAATCGGCAATTCGATTTCACACATCCCAGAGGCATTCCGGCTGTAGAGTCGCTATCCCCAACTCGGATTACATAGACCTGTGTTACTTTCATTTAGTTTCTAGCTCACTTTTTGTTCTAATTTTTTTTCTATTTTTGCATGATCACAAACTCTAACGGTTTTAACTTATAACGGTGCCCCCTATACTATTATCGGCAGTTTTGATTTCCCATATTTCCCAGGTGAAAACCCACTAGCAGACCGACAATTAAGGTATATTAGCTCAAAGGGACTTAAAACCAAACCCGGGCCTATCCACATATCCCTAACTAGACGCAAGCTCGATTTATTATATTCTCATATTATTATTATTCGAACCCAAGCAAATATTCACCTTTTCAATCATTTTCCGTTTTATTTCTGCAAACTTCTCTTAACGAAAGACATTTTTCTGATTTTTCAATTTTTTTGGATTTTCAAATTTTTGTATTTTTTTTGTATTTTTCAATAAGACTCGAATATTTACGTATATCCCATCCCCACACTTGAAGATTGCATTGTCCCTAATGCAAGAATGGAAATACAACTCAACTATCTAACAACTACTAAACTACTAACTACTACTAAATAAATAACGAACTAACGACGAAATAAATAAATAAAAAGAATACAACAACAAAAAGGGGAACGACTTAGCTGATATGTGAGACTGTCAAAGTGCCAGTCGTTTCCACATAAGCCCTCCAATTCGAAACGCGCTCAGCAAACAACTCTAAACTCGGACACGCGAACGAAAGCGGCTAACACAATCAACCTATCTGAATCAAACATCTACCAAAACATATCATATATATATATATCAAAAGCATCAGTAGTTCATCCGTTCCAACACATCAACCAACCCATCCATCCCTAACCAACCTGTTTAAAGTATACGAATATCAATACAGACCAAAAGTGAGGATCAAAACAGCATAAAAGAAAAATAATCAGCAAAAGATATAATAGTCAGCTGCTGCTCTGCATCCTCGTGCAATCCCCACACTACTCCTCACTGTCCACTATCGGACTCATGACTGCTCTCCTCAAACACCTGAAATGGAGGCTCCGGATCAGCCTGTGCACCAACACCAGCCTGGCCCTCCTGCCCTGGCATGAAGTAATCCGGAATCCTCATGCTCTGAACGGTCATCATATAACGAAGAACATCATTCTGCCTCGACTGACCCCTCTGAAGTGCCTCAATCAACTGCTCCAGCCTGTCAAATCTCTGCTCCACATAGCCAGAGAATGACTCCAACGTAAGAAGCTCAGGTAGAGGATGTCTCCTATGAACCTGATGTATTGGCTGCTCAGGTACCTGTTGTGGCTACTACGTATGTGTAGGCTCAGTCTGAGTACTGACACCCCCAGCTGGTCGTACCTGTGGTGTCTGAACATGTGGACCCTCTTTGATCGGCTCCCAGCCGTAGGGTTCCCGCCACGACACTATACCTGCCTTCTGAAGTTCTAGCAATCCAAACATCCTTGTCTTGGGCCCCTCACGTAGAAATTCGGGAAGATATGTGTCAAACACTCCCAAATTTGTTGCGATCCTGGTAATGTAGGGGCCCATATCCAACCCAGCTCTAATACCTCCTCGTCGACCTCTACTGAATGAATCTGCTAGAACCGTAGCCAGATTAAATTCCTTTCCCTGCACTCTACACATCAAGATAAAAATCTCAATCCAATTTGTCTTGTTCTCTCCCGACTTTCTAACTACCAATGTAGTCGACAAGATCTTCAGCACATATCTATAGACTGGGTTACGAACCGATGTGATCAAATTCGTTAACCCAAACGGACGATCAGAAATCGTACTCCAAAACTTCCTCAGCTCAGCCTTACCAACACTACAGTCCCTACGCTCACTATACGCACCCCGTAAGTAAGTAGCAAACTCCGGTCTCCTCATCTCCTCTTCGTTATACAAACCCGAAACGACAGCAAACCTCGGCACATTCATCTCATACACTTGCCTTCCAAAACTAAATGACACCGCCGTGCCCTGCGCGAACTTACCCTCCTTATGCACCCAAGTGCTATGGAACTCTAGAACTAGCTCCTCATACTGAGGTTCTATACAGTCTAACGCCGCAACCAATCTCTCACCCAAAAGATCCCTCACTTCCTGCTCTGAACCTATCTTCTCCAACCACTTCCAATCGATAACCCGGTGTTGAAGGAGCTCAGTATCTTTCAACTTTTCAAACTTATCCCATTCGGGTGAATCTTCTTCAAACTTTAGAATCGGGTGATCATCTCTCTGCATTTTCTGATCCGGAATAAAGTTAAACGAGGTTCGATATTCAATTTTCCTTAATTTCGGATCATCAGCCGCGATTTGAATAATTGGAGTTTCTTGAGGAACCGGATCCTGCTGCGGTGCTGACTGACCCTTTCCGATTTTCCTACCCTTTCCTCGACGAGAGCTACTAGCCATGCCTGCAAAAGAGATAAATTTCAAGCCAAAACAAGCAGACAATCAGTAAATAACAACTGTTTTTGGTATTTTCAGATTTTATAGTTTTTTTGATTTTTTTTAATATTTTTATATAATATTTTAATGATATAATAATAATATAATAATGTATAATCGAACGACGGCCGTATAGCATTTCATTCGCGGCCGTTTCTCGAAACAAGTGACAAAGATTGCAAATCGACTCGAATTACAAAACAAACCTCGCCCGAATGGAGATTGAGTACGAGCGAAGCTGTTTAGGAATCAAGCGAAACAATCGACACGCAAAACGACACTCACAAGACTCTACCATGACTCGAAACACACTAAACGACCCTAAATGACGCAAAACGACGCTTTAGACGCAACGTACACAAAAATTACACCTTTACCCCCTCCCGGCACCATGCTCGCCCTCGAGCAATCCTAAGTGCCGAGAAATAATTACAAACTCCCAATGTGGAAGCAACGGAAACGGCGCGCGTATATTTGGTGAAAAATTGGTTCTTTATGTCAAAAACACACAACCGTATCCCCACACTTGAAGTTTAGCAATGCCCAAAACAATCTTTCGCCATATTTCAACACAATTTAAACCATCGCCTCTTGCAAAAATTAACCGTCGAACAAAATCAACCCCCCTATATTTAGCACTATCCCATTCGCACTCCGCTCAAATCAATCAACAATCTGCACAAATATAACCAACCCAATCCACCAGCACCCTTGCAATATCCGAAAAACAAACCTGCATATATGTTTTCTAGCACACTAAACGACCAAACAGACCCGCGGACAATAAACCAACCAGCAAATGACTCGACTAAAGGACACTATTAACAATTGGAATGACTTACAGTTTGCAGAGATCGACTATAACGACTACACAAACCTGAACCGACAAACATGACCATACGGACTCGACATAGACCACATAACGACTTGACTGCAACAAACAGCCAAACAGACTCACAAAAAAACTAAAACTCAACAATGAATGCCCTAGTCCTGAACAATACCTGACTCGACTAACAGAACATTCGAAACAACTGACACACACCCAACACTTACCCGACCACTACACCGGACTGAACTCGACACTAACAACTCACCAACCGACTCGAACCCTAAAACCTGACTTTAAATTAAAGACGACTCGAGACAGAGACTTGACCTGCAAACAGAAAACTACCGACTCAACTGACCGACGCGATACAACTGGACTTCAACCGGGCACACTAGTAATTATCCGACTCACAAATAAGCACAAATGAGAGAAGAAAGCTAAGAGACATACCTGAGTAGCTGAAAATCAGAATAAGAATCGAAAGTCTTCGAGATATGGATGTCCCGAATCGGTCCGATACGTCGGTCGAAAAGTCAATCTCTGACAGGGGTTTTGTTCGGGTACAGATTCCGGTCACAGGGGTTGAAAAATGGTGGTCGGAGACGGTGAAAGGTTTAGTGGAGGAGGGATGTCGGCGTGGCGGAAGAAGGTGGCTATGGAGGTCGGACGGTGGAGTCGGTGGTGTAGGTTTCGGTGGTGAAGAGGAAGGGTTTTGAGTGTTTCGGTGGTGGGGATGTAAAGGAAATAAGGGTTTGGCTTTTTGTTCAGGTAACTGGTAAGTTGGATGAGGGTTCAAAAACATTTGAAATGGTTCAAAAGCATTTGAGAGGGTTCATAAGCATTTGAGAGGGTTCACAAGGTTCAGAAAGGGTTTTTAGATGAACTGTATGGTGATGTAGCGCGAGCATAGGTGTGTCTGGTGCTAGCGCTACGCGACGGTCGTTTTTGAACAGAATGTTGCGTGAATTTCCATCTTTTTGCCTTAGAAAATTTTTCTAAGTCTTAACCAACCTTCCCCAAACCATCCCAAAATTTTTCTAAGTATGGGACTTACCTGGACTGACTTTTTCTTCGCGTTTTCAGCTCCTCAAAGGTACGTATCCTGCAAATTCACTCACAAACACAAAACACAAACACGAAAAACTACAAAAAATACGAAAGAAAACGGAATTTACAAACGGTACATACTCTACAAACGACGCTTTTCGCACTCACTGCTCGTTGAAGATGGGTGGGTCCTCGAGAGGAATTTCTTCCTCGTCAGTAGTATCAATGGGACCTCCCAAGTAATGTTTCAATCTATGACCATTTACCTTCCACACTCCTTTTTCGGCTTCATCATACAATTCAACCGTGCCGTATGGAAACACCTCCTTCACCACATACGGTCCACTCCATCTCGATTTTAGCTTCCCTGCTATCAATTTTAACCGTGAGTTGAACAAGAGCACCTTATCACCTACCTTAAACTCTTTCAACCTTCGCAACCTCCTATCATGCAATGCCTTGGTTTTCTCTTTAATGCTCCAAGATCGTTCATATGCGGCATCCCTCAAAGCTTCCAACTCATGAATTTGGAAGAATCTCCTTCTTGCGGCTTCGGTAAGGTCAAGATTAACGGTTTTCAAAGCCCATAAAGATCTACGCTCTAACTCTACCGGAAGATGGCACGCTTTGCCATACACAGTCATAAAGGGTGTTGTTCCTAACGGTGTCTTGTAGGCGGTGCGGAATGCCCACAAAGCGTCATCGAGCTTTTCCGACCAATCCTTTATACTTTTCCCTACCGTTTTCTCTAGGATTCTCTTCACCCCTCGGTTAGCATTCTCAACTTGACCACTAGTTTGAGGGTGGTAAGCGGTCGAAAGGCGGTGAGTAACACCGTATCGTGCAAGTGCCTTTTCCATGGCAGAATTGCAAAAGTGTGTACCACGGTCACTTATTATGGCTCTAGGAACTCCGAAACATGTAAATAGCTTTTTAAGGAATCTCACCACCACTCAGGCATCATTGGTAGGTAAAGCTTGAGCTTCCACCCACTTTGAAACATAATTAATGGCCACGAGGATGTACCTATTCCCACTCGATGAGGGGAAAGGCCCCATGAAATCAATGCCCCAAACGTCGAATACTTCAAGAACTTGGATGGGATTTTGAGGCATTTCATCCTTGGATGAGATGTTGCCGGTACGTTGGCAACGGTCGCATGTCCTAACAAATTCTACGGCATCTTTTACTACTGTTGGCCAATAGAAGCCACTATCAAAAACTTTTTGTGCCGTCACATATGGCCCGTGATGGCCTCCCGTCAACCCTTCATGCACATGACTAAGTATATTTAAACCATCCTCTTTCGAAACACATCTTCGAAGCACTCTATCTCCTCCTATCCTAAATAAGAACGGATCATCCCAAATATACTTCCTAGCATCCCTAAGAAGTTTTTTCTTTTGTTGGTATGACATACCCCTCACAAGATCTCCGGTCGCTAAATAATTTGCCAAATCCGAGAACCATGGCAAACCTTCTCCCTCGGCACTAACAAAATCTATGGTTTCTCGAGGAAAAGTATCTCCTATGGAATCCTCACGAACCTCCTCTCTCATTGGATCCTCTAGACGTGACAAGTGATCGGCGACAACATTTTCCGCTCCTTTTTTATCTTTAATTTCAATGTCGAACTCGGAGAGCAAAAGAATCCATCTAATAAGGCGAGGCTTCGCGTCTTTCTTTTGGAACAGAAAGCGCAAAGCAGCATGATCGGTGAATATGGTGGTTTTGGAAAGAACGAGATACGAGCGAAACTTGTCAAACGCAAACACTACGGCTAAGAGCTCTTTTTCCGTGGTGGTATAGTTCTCTTGAGCATCATTTAGAGTTTTGCTCGCGTAGTAGATTGGATGAAAGTGTTTGTCAACTCTTTGACCTAGGACCGCACCTACGGCATAATCGCTTGCATCGCACATGAGCTCGAAAGGCAAACTCCAATTGGGCGAAACAAGTATCGGGGCACTAACGAGTTTTTCCTTCAAGAAATCAAACGCCTTGATGCACTCTTCGTCAAAGATGAAAGGCACATCCTTCTCCAAAAGTCGGGTTATTGGGCGAGTAATTTTGGAAAAATCTTTGATGAAACGCCTATAAAAACCCGCATGACCTAAGAAACTTCTAACGGACTTGACACTAGTAGGTGGAGGCAATCTACTTATGGTATCTATCTTGGCCCTATCCACCTCTATACCCTCTCTCGACACCTTATGTCCTAATACTATCCCCTCCGTCACCATAAAGTGACACTTCTCCCAATTCAACATGAGATTTGTTTCTATGCACCTCTTAAGCATCCTATCAAGATTGGAAAGACATTGATCGAAATTGGTACCATAAACCGAGAAGTCATCCATGAAGACTTCCATAGAAGTCTCAAGCATGTCTTGGAATATAGCAACCATGCATCTTTGGAAAGTAGCCGGAGCGTTGCATAACCCGAAAGGCATGCGGCGATACGCATAAGTGCCGTAAGGGCATGTGAATGCCGTTTTATCTTGATCGTCCAGGGCGATGGGGATCTGAAAATAACCCGAAAATCCATCGAGAAAACAATAGAATTGTTGACCCGCTAAACGCTCCAGCATTTGGTCAATGAATGGCAAGGGGAAGTGGTATTTCCGGGTGGCGACATTTAACTTTCGGTAGTCTATGCATACACGCCAACCGGTAACGGTACGGGAAGGGATTAACTCATTATTTTCGTTCATGATCACCGTCATCCCATCCTTATTTGGGACAACTTGGGTCGGGCTCACCCATGGTGAATCGGAAATAGGGTAAATTACCCCGGCATCTAGCAATTTAAGCACTTCTTTCTTAACGACCTCTTGCATGTTCGGATTTAATCGCCTTTGAGGTTGCACCACCGGCTTATATTCATCTTCCATGAGTATCCGGTGGGTACAATAGGCGGGGCTTATGCCCTTGATATCCGACAGTCACCATGCAATCGCTTCCCTTTTCTCTTTCAATACTTCTAACAACCTACCCTTCTCTCCCCTCTCTAACTCGGATGAAATAATAACCGGAAAATCGGACCCCTCACCCAAGAAAGCGTACTCTAAATGGGACGGGAGAACTTTAAGTTCTAGTGGGGTGGGTTCCTCTACGGGAGTACTCTCACTCTCAGTTTTCACTTCACTCAACTCTAGCACTTCGGGGACCCACTCGTTCTCTTCTACTTCCTCACTCTCACTTACAACCTCCTCTACCTTCACAACTACCTCATCTATCCTACTCTCAACTAGATCAGCTCCACTAATATAGTCAAAGCAATGGTCAACACATGATAAGAAAGACTCTATGAAATAGACCGAATGACAAGGACTACTAAGGTCATCGGAACCACTAGGGTGTTCCATGGAGCGTGCTATCTCGAAAGTGACTCTCTCCTCACCGACTTGAAGTGTAATTTTCCCATTGAAGACATCGATGATAGCCTTGGTGGTACACAAGAATGGGCGTCCTAGAATGATAGGAACCTTCTCGTCGGCTTCAATATCAAGAACGACAAAGTCTACGGGGAAGACGAATTTATCCACTTTAACTAAAAGGTTTTCGATTATACCACGTGGATACTTCAGTGATCTATCGGCTAGAGACAAACACATACGTGTAGGTGACAACTCTCCTAAACCTAGCCTCTCATACAAGGAATATGGCATTAGGTTTATACTTGCTCCTAAATCGGCTAGGGCCCTACACTCGGTATCACTCCCAAACAGGCACGGGATGGTGAAAAGGCCCGGATCCGTCAACTTTTCCGGGACCTTGTTCAAGACTACGGCTGAACACCCTCCACTAAGGGGGATGTTAGAGACCTCTCCTAACCTATCCTTACGTTTTAGAAGATCTTTTAAAAATTTTGCATATTTGGGAATTGATTGAAGGGCTTCTATGAAAGGAAGGTTTATTCTAAGCTGCTTAAAGATCTCTAAGAATTTCCCGTACTCTTTTGAGTAAGTTTGGTTTTTAAGACGAGATGGGAATGGGGCACGGGAAAGATAAACAGTGGGTGACGGAACGACTTGAGTGGGCTTTTTACCTAAACTCTTCTCACTTGGAAACCCCCCGGTGTGTGCGGTACTTGCTGGGCTTAACCTAGTTTGCACTTTACCGGGCGCTTCCATTTCAATCTCCTCATCTATAATATCTCCATCTTCATCGACTACCCTCTCTTCGGCTCTCGGATTACCTACGGTCTTCCCACTACGAGTGGTAATGGCTTTAGCATGGGCGGGGTTCTTTAAGGTGTTACCCGCAAATTGACCGGCTAGTCTCTCTTCCAACTTCCTAGACATATCCCCCACAACTCGCTGAAGGTCCTGAAACGAAGCTTGATGGTTTTTTAGCACGAGGTCATGTTCACTTAGGGTCTTTTGAGTGGTTTGGTCTCTAACAATTAGTTGACTCATCATGGACTCCATTCGTTCTAGACTACCCCCTAGGTCATAACTTGAACCTTGACCTGTTTGACCTTGGTTATTTGACCCCCCATCTTTGACCTGCCCGTTGAACCCTTTATTGAACTGCCCATCTGAACCCCCACCAAAAAGTGAACTTTGGCCCCTATTCAGGTTTTAAGCCATTTGAAAGCCAGGGGGTCCATTTGGGCGAAAATTGTTATTACTATTAAAGTTATTATTATTATTATTATTATTTCTCCAACCCGACCCAAAAGGATTAGTACTACCAAAACCGCTAGACTGACCTCTACCGAACCCTCCTCCTAAGTAATCACATTGTTCCTCACCAACTAGCAAAGGACACGCACTCGTATCGTGACCCCCTCGGCAATACTCACACTTGTCTACCTTAGCCTTAATTTCCTTAAGTTCCCTAGACATGTTTTCCAAAACAACGGCTAGACTAGGATCCATGGTGACATGGTTCACCCCTCGGGCGGGTGCACTAGTAGTGGTATTGGAACTACCACTTTGATACCGCTGATTGGCTCGGGATTGAGATTGAGATTGAGCAAATGCCTCAAACCGCTCTAAACACTCAACTACTGTAAGTATACCCATCGTATGCCCCCCCCCCCCCCCCGCATTAGTATCGAACTTGTCACGAGTCTCTTGGGTGAGACCGTTATAAAATTTCTCACATAAAGCCCAATCGGAAAGACCATGCTGGGAGTAACGAGCACAAAGGTTTTGAAAACGCTCCCAAGCAAGGTAATAAGGCTCGTCGGGCTCCATGCGGAAAGAGTGTATTTGGTCCCTAAGACGTGAGGCTTTTGCGGGCGGGAAATACTTATTCAAAAAGGCTTGACGAAGCCCCGCCCAAGTAGTGAAGGTACCGGCTGGTTGTGAGTCCAACCAAGTAGCCGCACGACCAGCTAAAGAAAATGGGAAAAGCTGTAAGTAGGTAGCATCATTAGGAGCACCGTGAAGGCTAAAGGTGGCCATGATACGGGAGAAACGGTTAATGTGGGCCGGGGCGTCCTCATCGTCTCGGCCATGGAATTGGATGTTATTGGTTATAGCTTGCATGGCATAAGATGGAATCTGCCATGAATTCTCATTAACTATGGGTGGTACGGTGATGGGTGAAGCAAGGCCGGTGAAATTCTGAGTGGCCTGCTGATGGATGGTTTGCCTATTGTTAGCCATTGGTTCTAAGTTTGCTGGGTTGCTAGAGGTACTAGAAGTAGGGCTATCGGGTGGGGAAACCTTAGGTGAGGTTTTAGGTGAATGGTTTGGTGAAGGTGGTGGTGTAGGAGGTGGGGTGGGTAACGGGGTAGAATCGAAATTGGGGAAACGAGAAGAGGATGTAGAATTAACCTGTGGGCCTTGGCCCAATTGAGATGATGACTGCTTGACTGGTGGTGGTGGTCCGTGCGAGCGCAGATGTGGCATCCACTACAAGCAAAAACCTGAACACAAGAAAAGCAAACAATAGTTAGTTAGTTACTACGACTCAAGATGAAAATAAAAGACACAAAACAAAGTAAACACGTAGCACGTATTTGTCAAGTAAATCAATCAAAGCTAATGAACGCAATTACCAAGAGTCCCCGACAACGGCGCCAAAAACTTGATGTGTGCTAAACAGACTATTAAAAACAAACTAAATTAGACTCTCTATTCTAGACACTATAAAGCTTTAATTCTAGACTTGACCTAAAACCACACAATCGGCAAGTGTACCGATCAATGTAGTATAACCTAGGAAGTCCGGATATCGAACCACAGGACTCTATGTATCACGTAAACTAGACTCTGACAGACACTGATGGACGCGACTTAAACTTGTTTAATTGTTTTTTTTTTTGGGGGGGTGGGGGTTACTGAAAAACTAGGAAATCTATATTGAACTAATTAATTAACTTGATTTAGACTAAGACACGAACAGAGACTAAGGTTTGATTCAGATGAGTTTAACGACTACCTAGACTTGAATCCGGTTTGACTGGATATGGACTTCTAATGGTATTATTGTTGTATGGAGCCGAGATCGTAAAATACTAAACCTTAAGGTATTTCAATGCTAAGACCTCCCGACCCTTCTCAGGAAGAAACCTAGGAAACCCTACAAGGCTGTTGTGATTACCGACTATTAGACTTCCTCTCAGTCTTCTAACGACTCTAATAGTGCCCTAATATGACTATCTACCTCTCAGCGCGATAATCTAAGGCAATTCTAGGTTCTGACTTGGTTTACTAGACACTAATGCAATTAGGGAACTAAAACCGACTTCTCTCAAAATCTATCTTTGAGATATATTGCACTGCGACCTAATAACTAACTCGAGCCTCTCAGCGACAAGTTAAACAGAATATTTAATTCTAACTGTATTTTAATTACTGTTTCTAGGGCTATTGGCCAATTTACCCAAAGATCACCCGAACCCGCAAAGGTGCAAATAATCAACACAAATCCCTTATATGAAAGACATTCATCAGAACTCGTGTGAAACAGCAAGCAATCAACAATAAAAAGTAAATACGCACACGCACCAAATCAGAAATTCTAGAACACTTTACTTTCAGAAATCAATCCATAATCAAACAATAATAACTATTAAAAGATCCAAACTTTAATCAAACCATCATCTTGTCTAGGTAGTATCTAGGGTTTAGCCAAGAAACATGTTGTTTATACTAAGCAAATCAAGTTCAAAACAAGAATTCATTGGAAAAGATCAAAAACACGAAATTAAAGAAAACCGGGAGATAAAACACGAATAATCTTCACTTCCACGCTTCCAAGCTTCAACCTTATGATTCCCGCAAGCTAAAAATCTCCGTAGTGCTCAAAATCTGCTCTCCAAAGTCACCTAGGGTTTTGTAATTCGTCCGTAACTCATTAATGATCATTAATTCTTGATTAAATAGTAAACCCTAGCCAACAAACAACCCAGGCGCGATCTACCTACCTGTCGCGTAGCGCGACGGGTCTTCCCTTTATGCTCGCGCTACGCGAGTAACATAAATTCCAGATTTTTGTTTGTACACTGTAGCGTAACGCGAGTGACTATCCTCCTAACCATAGCGCTACGTGACGGATGTTTTTAAACAGGAAGTTTCGCTCCAAATCCAGCTTTATGTCTCCAAAAATCCCAAGAATTATTCTAACTCTTTTTAACTCGTTCCAATACATACGATTTCAGCATCAAGCTCGTTTTTCATTCAATTTCCAGCCAATTAACACATCAAAACCTGGAAAACCGAACTTTTATCAATAGCACGCAATTCTAAACAAAACCAAACTAAAAATAAGGATAAAATGTACAAACTTTACACGATATAAGAATGTATTTTGCAATACATCAAATATCCTTTAGGGTATGTTTGGTATGGGGTAATGGAATGGACGAATGAATGGAATGGACGAGGTAATGGAATAGACGAGGGAATGCAATGGATTATTACCATTCCATGTCTTGTTTGGTTACCATGTGTGAATGGAATGAATTATTATTGTGTATTGTTCAGTAGGCAAGAAAACGGAGTAATAAAATTAGCGGTGAGTTGTGGTGGTGGTCGGTGGTAGTGATTGTGGGTGGTTATAGGTGGCGGTGGTGGGTGTCGGCGGCAGTGATGGGTGGCGGTGGTGGGTGTCGGCGGCGGTGATGGGAGGTGGTGGTGGCGACAAGGTGGTCGTTGGTGGCGGCTGGCAGCAGAGGTGGCAGTTGGTGGCGGCGGCAGCGGTTGGTGGTGGCATCGACGATGGTGGTGGGCGGCGGCGGCGAGTGGCGTTGATGGTTGGTCGCAACTGTGGGTGATAACAGTGGCGAGTGGGCGGTGGCCGTTGGGGTGAGGTGGTGGCGGGTGGCGGCGATGGCGTCGGTGGCGGGTGGCGGCGATGGCGTCGGTGGTGGGTGGTGGTGGTGGTGGGTTGTAGCGAAGGTGGTGGGTTGTGGTGTTGTTGATGAATGGTGCAAGACGGGATGGAATGGAAAAAAACATGGGGGTGGAAGGAATGATTTTGAGGGAATGGAATGCGTTTTGGAATGGGAAATTCCATTCCATTGACCAACCAAACACCCTTTTCTTCATTCCCTCATAATCATCCACTCCATTCAACCTCTCATTCCTGCATACCAAACACTACCTTAGTTCTTTTCCTTTTGTGTTAATAATTATAGAAATAAAATACACTAATGATCCTTTTCTTATATAACTGGCTGTTTTTATCACATAGATGAATTTTGTGGATCTAGAGGGCTTATCTCCTTTAATTGTGATCTTTTCACCACTTGGTGAATTTACTTGGATTGACTTTTGATCACATAAAATACTGGCTTTATTGGCTATTAACCAATCCATTCCTAATACAACATCAAATCCTGCCAGATTCATTGGTTAAAGGTTTGTAATAAATTTTTGATTTAAAAATTCTATTCTTGCTCCCTGCAAGATTTCAGAAATCTTAATAGTTTCTCCATTTGTTGTCTCTACTAGACATTCTTGTTGGAGTTTAGTTAATGGTCGATGGAGAAGTTTGCAAAATGAAGTATTAATAAAGCTTTGGTTTGCACCAAAGTCAAATAATACTTTAGAAAAAATATCATTAACTAAAAACGTACCGGCGATCACATCCGGAATCATGTTTGCTTCTTCTACGGTCAGAACAAATGCTCTAGCATTTTTAGTATTCTTGGTGTTCGGGGCTGGAGCTAGTTTTGGACAGTTTGGCTTGATACGACCTTGTTCTCCACAGTTGTAGAATATCCTATTGTTAGGTTTCTTTCTGCAGTCTTCTTCCTTGTGTCCAGATATTTTGCAAAAATTGTAATATATAGAGCATCTTCCAGAATGCTTCCTTTTGCAATACTTGCAGTAGGGTGCAGAAGTAGAACCTACATTTTTCCCACAATTGGAATTTCCAAAACGAAATTCTTGGGTAAATTTCTGAGCTAGGTTCCTCCTCTGGTTTTCTTCTTGTGTACGCACTAACTTATCAGTCAAGGTGTTTGCTAGTTCTACAGCTTCTTCTATATTTTGAGGTCTAGCTGCCTTGACTACATGCCTTATCTCACTGATTAATCCCCAGATATAACGGGATATTAGTACTAGTTCAGGTGATGCAAGGGTTCCCACTATTCTAGCATATTCAAAGAATAAAGTAGTGTATCCCTTACTATCCACTCCAGTCATCCTAAGGTTTAGGAACTTATTTGCTATATATTCTTCTTCATTGGGAGGGCAGAATTTCCTTTCTACAATATTTTTAAATTCCTCCCATCCCATATTGTAAATCCTGTCACTTCCCCTGGACTGGAGGATAGTGTTCCACCATTCTAAGGCTGAGTTCTTAAATAAATTGGAGGCAAACATTATCTTATCTTCTTCTACGCACTTGCTTATTTTTAAGACTGCCTCAGTCTTTTCTATCTAGCGTAAAGCTGCAATGGCCCCTTCATTGCCCAAGAATTCCATTGATTTACAAGACCATAATTCCTTATAAGAACAACCATAAGACATGGTTCTACTTCTTTTGGTAATGGACACTTGAAGTATGGGTCCATTGTTTATGCTGTGACTAGGTTCTGTATGGGTTCGTTTACTCCCATTACCACTTTTATCATTATTTTCTGCATCCTAACATTTTGGATAATAGCTGGCATGACATCTCTAATTCCTTGGGTTACAAGGTGTCGAATTTCACTATTATTAATTTGATTTTCATTATTCTGGTTTTCTGGATTTGCTGCGCCGGCCATCTGGATTTTAAACAATTACCAAATATTAATATCACAGGGCAATATTCAATTCAAACAATCACACGACAAGCATGTTGATCAAAATCGTCGAGCATTGCGACTTACTCTATTTGATAGTATACGTCTATAATTATTACAATACAACTTGAATAAAATACAATACTAGTATGCATCACTAACCACGAGGTGGTCTATACTACAACATATATATTATCATTTTTTTCAAACATACACACGTATTATATATATATATATATATATATTTATTTATTAATATATTATTATTTCTAATGATAGGAGTTCATCCAAAAATCCATATTACGCTCGTCGTATTTCCAGAAGAGTCGTTCCTCTATTTGCCTCATTCTTTCGCTCTCTTCTAAAATCTCCTCACCAAAGGTTTGGAGTTCTTGCACATTCTCTGCACTCATTGGGGGTGCAGGTGCTGGTACTGGATCTGGGTATTGTGGCATGGGTTCTTCCCGAGGATATTGATTCTCTAGGATTTCCCTAATGTATTCATCATTATCATAATAAGGGTCTAGAGGGTCTACACCTGGGTAAGCTGCTAAGTTTGGCATGGGTTCTTCTGATATTGGGTAGCGTTGCTGATAATCCCTATGATCGTCAAACCACGGGTCGTAGTCTGGGTCTAAGGGATTGGGTGCTGGTACTCTAGGTATCTCAGTTGGGTCAAAAGCTGGTGCTGGGATTTGATTTTCCGGGTTGACTTCAATCTCCATTGGTTGTGTGGGAAACAAGGGTAATGGTTGGGGTGCTATGAGTCGCTCTAAATTAGGGTATGCAGCTATAGTTTCTAGAATATGAAAGTTTGCTAGACTCCTATTAAGCATATCTTGGGTGTGAGCATCTGTTTCTCTCTTAGCGGCTGCTAAAACTCACTGTTGTAACTTTTTCATCCTCTTCCTACGTTCATGTTCCCCTACTGAACCATCCTCTCTTTTTAGGAGGGAATGGCTCTTCAGACTGAGCTTTAAACACGAATATCCCATCTTCATTGTCAGCTGAATACCCTGAGAGGGTAGGCTGTGAAGAGGTGCCTTTGCTCCTAGGTGACCTGGACAATTGACGGTAGGCGTCGGAAGGTCCTTGTTCGCTCATACTGTAAACTAACAAATAGTCAAATAACACACAACAATAAAATACAGATAGGCACGTATTTTCGTAACCAATTTCCTAACATTTTAAATAATATCTTGTTGTCAGTAGAACACTTCTATGGCTGAATTAGTGGCTTAGCTCTGATACCACCTTCTGTCGCAACCCCTGTCCCCTATCTGTCCCTGGAACGGGCGGCCGCGAGACCAGATTTAGTGGTATTGGTGTTTATCATTTTGGCAGCGGAAATTACATCAGGACCGTAGTTAGGAAATATTTTATCAGAGTAAAATACCACACTTTTATAATATTAAACACATGGGAAATTCCCAAGTTTCAAGTACACACATTTTCATAGGGATAAACCCTATTTTATTTAATAAAAACATCTCTTTATTCAGGTAACTTTTATAGCCACTTTTCCAAGCCTTCAGTGCTGTCCAGCTGGCTTCTATTTCGCTTTCACATTTTGTTACCTGAAACGTGTTTAAAAACATTTTGTTAGTGGGAAATACTGGTGAGTGAATCCCAGTTTAATCAAAACAGGTTTTATCCTTTAACAGTATTGAGAGCGATTACAATGTTTATTTCTACACAATTACTCATTCAGTACTGTCAATCCTGACTGGTGGGTCATATTGCACATTGGCTAACTCTTTGTCCAATGGTAATGTGTTCCACATTTTGTATACAAAACCTCAACATACCGACAGTAACTGAAGAACTACAAAGACTCAATCACTGCTAATCACATTGTAAATTATTTAAGGTTTTGTAAAAACAGTTTATAAAAAGGAGATTACTCACATTGCTGTCTTAGGGTTTTCCTTAAGGATTTCCCGGTGATTGTCTATAAATTACACAAATGCACACGTGTTTGTATAATAACCCAATATTTACATTAGTAATACCCTCCCCGAGACGGCATTGCAACGACTACGTCGGGCAGAACCACGACAGCCGTTACGGAACCCTGGATCAATCGGGCAGCATATCTAATACGTAACCGGGGTTATGATACTTACAACGGGGCAGAACTTCGTTAATTAGGAGGGTATTATGCCCGAAAATTATAATTGCTATGTAGAATTTCGAGATAGAAAGAAACTGTGAGTGAATTCGAATGATCGGCCGAAGGCCTCTATTTATAGGGCCTGATTTGGACTTCGTCGTGCCCCGCGTAAACTTCGGCTAGGGCCTTCGTGGCCCGCGACATAGGCTGGGTAGGCCCTAGCCTTGTTGGGTCACCGCTCTAGCTTCGACACATGGCTGCCACGTGGCGGCTCCGGGTGCCGCCGTTTGTCCAGGCGCTCGCGGCCCGCGTAAGACCAAGACTGGGTCTTCGCGGCCAGCCACAGCCTTTAAAAATGTGATTTTTAATTTTATTTAATAAAATAAAAGTATTCGGGGCCCGTTTGTGTATACGGGGTGTATTTTAGGACATAATGGGGCACTCGAAATATTTTTAGGGTGTCAGATTATTTTAGGAGGGTTGTTATAGGGCATGGACCCGTTCGATCCGTATCATCCGAGTCATTCGCCTCCATCTACTACCTATTTTAGACTCACATTAGCCGAGATCCAGCTCGACATTGTTTTCAGTCGTCTCCGTGAACTTAGTGCTCAGCTGCCTGTTTCCCGAGCACCTACGAGTGCCGCTCCATCATCATCTACATTACCACCGTTACCTACATCATCCCCTCCTCCACCACCACCATTACCGATGTCACCACCACTACCATCTCCACTAGCACCATCATTTCCACCACACCATGCCACACCTCCGTCTCTTGAGAGGCGCGTTAGCGCCATAGAGGAGGAGATGGCATTCTTTCGAGGGGTCATCGGTGCATCTTCACCCCCACCCCCACCTCCAGTCTAGACATGGTATGTAGTCGCATTTTGGGGTAGATACCCGTAGCAGGTTAGAAGACTTTTGGAAGATGTTTTTGAAGATATATATATAAAAATCAACTTGAAGACTACGAAGAACTATGTGAAGAAAGAATCTATTTTGTTTTTGTATTGTCTATGACTGGGATTTTGGAGTGATGTAACTCCTAACTATTTTTGTTTCTTCACAAATATTTTGTATCAAGTTGACAAGTATATATATATGGATGTGGCATCTCTTCTTTTTATGATTTATTATTGTTAGATTTGTTTATATTGTGACGATTTCGGTATGGATGTTTTGCGCGAGATGTGATCGATTTATCCTATTTTATATATGTATGTATTGTGATGATGTATTTCGTTCGATTTGAGCCCATGAACGACAATATTTATTTTAAATATTTGTCTAATTTCTTCTATATGATTTTTCAAATGAAGATCATGGCGCTAAGAAGAAGGAACATACGTAACCTTTAAAATCGTCTACTCGCGACCCAAGCCAAGCGTGATGCCTTATTAAACCAACGCATTGCTGATGCAATTGCACAACACGAGGCAACACGTGCTAACCAAAATGATGGGCCAAGAGTTCATGCTCCACCAGTAGCCCAAAATCCTGCTAACGGTTGGTTACTCATAACCTTGCAAAGGAATTCTCATTAATATTTATTTGCAAAATATATATTTTTGACAATTGGAGAACCAACATTTCAAGATGCACGTATAAACAATTTCTAGATTGCAAACCATTGAATTTTGATGGCACGGGTGGTGCCGTAGCATTCGTCCATTGGACTGAGAAAATGGATTCCGTGATTCGTATGAGCAACTGTACCCCTAATTAAACTGTGTTATATGTATTGGGTATGTTCATGTCTGAAGCTTTGTCATGGTGGAACCTACAAGTACAAATTTTAGGAGATGTAGCAGCTTATGCCATCACGTGGGGTATACTGAAAGAGATGAAGAGAGAGAAATACTGTTTAAGAGCGGAGTTGCAAATGTTAGATACAGAGTTTTGGAATTTAACAATGGACGGACTAGATATCTATAGGCACACCCAACGATTCCATGATCTTTCACGAGTAGTTCCTTATATGGTAACCCTGGAGTAAGCAAGTTGAACGGTACATATGGGGATTAGCACCCCAGATCCGAAGTATGGTCACGTCGTCACATCCCATGACGGTCACCGAGGCCATCACAATCTCCGTTAGCCTTACCGAGGAAGCAAAAAGAATGAACAAATTTGACAAGAAAGGCACCGAGAAAACAAAGGATAAACAAGTGGAATCCGCGTCACACGATAACAAACGGAAATTCTCTCAATTCAAGAAAGGATCCCAATCAAGCAATAAGAAAAAGGAGAACCCCCAAAGAGAACTGGTAAAGCATTTATGGCAGCAGTAGAGACGGAACCAAAAGGTTATGTGGGGAATGCACCTAAGTGCAACCGATGCGGTTATCATCACACTGGTAGTTGCCAAACTCTCAAGCGTAACAAGTGCGGGAAGATGGGTCACCGCACAGAAAAATGTTGGGGTAACAACAAAGTGGTTAAGAAGGAAGGAAGCAGTGGTAACAATAACGAACGAGGGAAAAACCAAGGTTGTTTTAATTGTGGAGATTTGGGACACTTCAGGAAGGACTGTCCCAAAGAAAACAAAGGCCGCGGACGAGCCTTTGTGGTTAGAGCTAAAGAGGTGCGACAGGATCCCAACGTAATCACCGGTACGTTCCCTATCAACGATCATTTCGCTTCTATTTTGTTTGATACCGGTGCAGATTTTAGTTTTATATCTTTAGAATTATAGATATACTTGGACTAAAGTCAATTAAACTAGATATTCCATTCAATATCGAATTAGCGAATGGAAAGGTGATTGAATCCGATAAAATTGTTAAAGGGTGTTCTTTAGAACTAGGAGGACGAAAATTCAAAATTGACCTAATACCCGTTCAACTAGGTAGTTTTGATATTGTAATTGAAATGGATTGGCTATCCACCAACCAAGCCGAAGTCGTATGTTACGACAAAATCAATTGAATTCCCCTTCCTAATAACGAAACACTTCTTGTTCACGGTGAGAAAAACGAAATGCCTTTACGAATTCTTTCTTGTATGAAAGCCCGAGAGTGCCTACGGAAAGGATGTATAGCATTCTTAGCGCACATAGTTGACAAAAAGGCCAAGGAGTTAAAACTTGAGGAAATCCCGGTTGTGAAGGAATTCCCTGAAGTCTTTCCTGAAGACATGCTGGGAGTACCTCCACAACGACAAGTCAAATTCCGAATAGACTTAATTCCAGGTGCCTCACCTGTGGCAAAGTCTCCAAACCGATTAGCCCCTTCGGAAATGCAAGAATTGTCCACACAACTTCAAGAGTTGTTGGACAAATGTTTCATCAGACCAAGCTACTCACCCTGGGGAGCTCCAGTGCTATTCATGAAGAAGAAGGATGGAAGTTTTAGGATGTGCATCGACTATCGGGAATTGAATAAACTCACAATCAAGAATCGATACCCATTACTGAGGATTGATGACTTATTCGATCAACTTCAAGGATCGAGTTATTACTCGAAGATTGATTTGAGATCAGCATACCATCAACTCAGAATTCAAGAAGAAAGTGTTCCAAAAACGGCATTCCGAACTCGCTACGGTCATTACGAGTTCCTTGTTATGCCTTTTGGCTTAACAAATGCGCCAGTAGTGTTCATGGACTTAATGAATCACGTGTGCAAGCCTTACCTTGATAAGTTCGTGATAGTATTTATCGATGATATATTGATATATTCACGAAAGAAGGATAACACGAGTACCATCTTAGAACTATTCTTGAATTGTTGGAGAAGGAGAAACTGTATGTGAAATTTTCCAAATGCGAATTTTGACTTCGCGAAGTTCAATTTCTCGGACATGTAATCAACGAGAAAGGCATACATGTTGATCCATCCAAAATCGAGGCCATAAAGAATTGGAGTGCACCAAAGACACCGACCGAAATACGTCAATTCCTAGGATTGTCTGGTTATTATCGAAGATTCATTGAGAATTTTTTGAAGATTGTTCAATCCCTCACTTAAAAAGATAAGAAATTTGTTTGGGGATAAAAACAAGAAGCAACTTTCCAACTGCTTAAAGACAAACTCTGTAATGCACCAATTCTATCACCCCCAGACGGTATGGACGATTTCACAGTCTATTGTGACACCTCACGACAAGGGTTAGGATGCGTGTTAATGCAAATAGAGAAAGTTATTGCATACGCATCACGCCAATTAAAAGTTCACGAAAGGAACTATACCACACATGATCTAGAGTTAGGTGCAGTGGTATTTGCGTTAAAAATTTGGCGTCATAACCTTTACGGTACCAAATGCACGATATTCACGGATCACAAGAGTCTTCAACATATATTAGACCAGAAAGAGTTAAATATGCGCCAAAGACGATGGGTTGAATTGTTGAATGACTATGATTGTGAGATCAAGTATCATCTGGGCAAAGCGAACGTTGTTGCGGATGCTTTAAGTCGAAAAGAACGAGTCAAACCTCTGCGTGTACGATCTTTAAAACTCATAATTCATAACGACCTTACCTCTCGAATTCGTGATGCTCAGCAAGAAGCATTAAAGGAAGAAAACTTCAAAACAGAGTTCCTTAGAGGTATGGAAAAACATTTAGAGCCGAAAGAGAACGGAGCCTTATACTTCTTGAATAGAATTTGGATTCCTCATTTTGGCGATCTTCGAGACCTAATTCTTGATGAGGCTCATAAATCCAAATATTCGATACATCCTGGAGCATATAAGATGTATCACGATCTTAAGGAATTTTATTGGTGGCCTAATATCAAAGGTGATATTGCAACTTATGTTGGAAAATGTCTAACATGTTCTAAAGTTAAGGCCCGAGTACCAAAAACCTTCTGGATTGCTACAACAACCCAAAATCCCTAATTGGAAATGGGAACATATTTCTATGGATTTCATAACTAAATTACCCAGGACTTCTCATGGTCACGACATGATTTGGGTAATCGTCGACCGATTAACCAAGTCAGGTCACTTCTTGCCTATACGCGAGAAAGACAATACTGAGAAGTTAGCTGAAATCTATCTCAAGGAAATCGTAGCAAGACATGGAGTACCTGTGTCGATAATCTCTGATCGAGATGGTCACTTTGTATCAAGGATTTGGCAGTCATTTCAAAAGGCCTTTGGATCCCAATTAAATTTAAGCACGACCTTTCATCCTCAAACTGACAGCCAAAGTGAACACACGATTCAAACCTTAGAAGATATGTTGCGTGCTTGTGTGATGGACTTAGGCGGAAATTGGGACACTCACTTGCCTTTAGTGGAGTTCTCATATAATAATAGTTATCACACGAGTATTAAAGCCGCACCATTCGAAGCGTTATATGGACGTAAGTGTCGATCTCCGCTATATTAGGCGGAATTAGGCGACAAACAAATGTTAGGTCCTGAGTTAGTTCAAGAAACTACCGATAAAATATTCAAGCTTCAAGACCGTATTAAGGCGGCTCGAGACAGACAGAAAAGCTACGCGGATAGACGTCGCAAACCGTTGTCTTTTGAGGTTGGAGACAAAGTGTTGCTAAAAGTCTCGCCATGGAAAGGCGTAGCTAGATTCGGGAAGCAAGGAAAGTGTAGGATCGGATTGTGACCCAAATGAGTCGTTCGAAAGAGCTCAAATCCGTTTCAGAGCCGGAAACAAAGAAACGAACGTGAAAACAGCTTGATTCACACTATAATCCTCTTATATATTGAATTAACAATGTATACAATCATAAAGAATATCGGCAGCACCTCGGTATCACTCTGAGAAATCTATTCGAATTATTACAAATGAATAACTCTCATGCCTATTTATAGGCTACATGTTTCGCTTGAAATGAACATGGCTGCTTCAAGCGAAACCTCTCATTAAACTCAAACGAAACCCAACTTTGACTTCAAGCAAAACACATAAAGTTTACAAGTTCAAGCGAAACACAAACTATATAATATTCAGTTTCATGCATGTCTTGTGTTTTGTGTAGTTATGTAATGATGATGTCACTATTATGATGTCATCATTGTATCAGATGACATCATTCTTGATTAGATCCGCAACGCACCCAAGACTCGATATAAGACGAAGACGACAGATGTGTGCTCCAATAGACTCCCCCTCAGATGTTGACGAGTCTTAAGTGTCGAGTCTTCACAATCTTCAATCTTTATCAGTCTGAACGCTCTCACTCTAAATCCTTCTCTCTCTAGCAAACTCCCCACGAACAATCTCTACTCAGATGTCTTCAGACTCCCCCTTTCGATATGATGGGATCGCAGTCTGGCTTGTTGAAATCACATAGACCTCAGGTATTGGAACCTGGCACTCTATCTTCAGGTTTAAGATCGAAGCCTGGCTACACCTGCACATTCTTAACCCAGAAATAAATTTCACAAATTTAACATTTAACAAATTTATAAACCCAGATTCTCTCTCAAATTAAACCAGAATGATTTATCAATGATAAATTCTGATGAACCATTTGCAAAAAAATAATCATTTTCCTTTTCAAAACACATTCTCCCATACCATTTGTTCATCATGTCACTTAGAATTTTGAAAATTAGCTCTCCAACATTAGTTGTCGAAAATCTTTTTGGATTTTTCAAAAATTATGCTAAAACACACTAAAATCTTTTTGGATTTTTTATAATGAAATGAAAAGCAGTAAAGAAATATTTACAGACACTATTTTTGTGAGTTCGTGTAAGAGGATCATATCAGTTTTTGACAAGTCACAAGTATCTTGAGCTTAGTTACACATTAAGAATTAAACAATTCACTTAGATTGCCGATATACTGATCCACTTAAATTTTCACACAAATTTCAACTGATTCAGGATATGAGTTAGATGTTTTAAGAACTTAAACTCATTCATATGTCCCACCTCTTGAATATACTCCCGTATCCAGATCCCAATATTCAGTCTTACAGGTGAGTATACCACAGATGATATCTGTAAGGGAATAAATTGCGAGGGCCGTGAAAGCTCAGGTCGATACTCCCGTATACGCAAAGAGATGACGGCTTCGACTTTTGGTGTGTCCCCTTTAGAGGATCTTTTATATTACAACAACAATGACAATCAATTTTATTGTTTCATCAATTTGCTGAGGGCGGCGCTATGTTTCAAGCAAGCAGAAAGTATTCTCCGGGGACTAGGCCATTGCTTCCGCAAAATCAGAAGTCACAGGATAATACCCCAGATATCACTGAGCATAAAGACCTAGTATCTCAGAAAGAGGGACCTTTCAAACGAGATTTCAGGGGTTACCTATATATCCAAGTAGTGTCCCCCACGAAATAAGCAAGTTTGAATTTATGTTTATATTCCGAAAAAGTTTACTAAATGTATGAAAACCTATCGACATATCATTAGTGAGACTGTTTAACGCTATTTAAACATTACATTTCTTTAGCATACTGTGACTGTCTACTGATGTACTATCATTTCCTCTTCTTTGACACAAAAACTCATTTATGATTTTATCATGTTTTTGTCTTTTTCAAATTTTCAAATGTTTTTGGATTTTCAGAAAATTTCTACTCCCCCTAAAATGCAAACACATTTAAAAGAAATTTGAAAACAAACTATACAAGAAAATTGACAACCGATATCAAATCACCTCAATTCGCCATCCTCTTGACATAAAAATCAGAACTCCCTCTTTCACAAAACTATTTTCTCATTATGATTTCAAAACACTTAAGTTTGTTTTAACCAAAATGATTTTTCTGGAAAATAAGTTTTGTTGATTTTATCACTTGTAGATTAGGGGTTTGGTTCATCATATTGTCCATTCAACCACTTGTATGAGGATTACATCAAGTTCAAACTAATGACCTTGAGTAATCACTTTGTCAGAATCAACCTCTTACCACTTGTAAGTATATCCAAAACATTTAATCACATGTAGGAATAAATCATCTACATAAACCATTTTACCAATCAAGATGCCGATTCCTGCTTCACACTTACCAACCTGGAAGCTCCAGCAATTCACACTTAACCTGTAAAAATTTAAACTTTATAAGATTCATTCACAATCATCAATTATCAAGAAAAATGCCGATTCCTGATCCACGATTACAAACTTGGGATCTCTGGCAAGTCAAGTTTTTCTATTTAAACAGATTCACCCAAGCCTGACAGTCCTTGGGTGATTTCGAATTCTTTCTCAACAATGGTGGAAAATTTTCATCATCCATTGTTAAACCAGAATTCTCAACTTTTACCTCAACACAAGGCTCTTCTGGTTTTACCACACCAGATTCATCGCCTGAACGTGGCTTGTCTGATTTTAACGAATCAGATTCATCGCCAACAACTTGCTCCTTTGTTTCCAGAGAAACAAATTCATCGCCAGATTTGTTAATCTCTTGATTAACTGCCTTTTCTTTCTTTTTCTTCTTTCCCTCTTTCGTCCTCAGATTTGTATCTGATGAATCCGTTTTGCTTGATTTGTCATTCTTTGGCGAGCAAGACGATTTATCAGAACTTTTATCTGCTTTTCCAGTTGTATCTGAGGACAAAATCTTCTCGAGATACTCTCTCACCTTCTTCCTCTTCTTCCTCAGTCTGTCTTTTTGCCCTTGAGAAAGCTTCACTTTCTTTTCTTGAACTTTAGGTTCTTGAACCTTCTGTTCTTTGGGCTTGACATTGACTGATTTCTTTGCCAATTTCTGAGAATTAGCCCTCGATCTTTCATTTGATCTCCTTGGGCAATCTCTGGTAATATGGCCTCTAATTTGGCATTCATAGCACCTTCTCGTTTCAAATCTTTGACTTTGGCAGTTAACAGAAATGTGTCCTCTAACACCACAAGCGTAGCACACCCTGTTATCGTACCACTCACCACCATCATACCAAATGCTCAAATCATAGCATTGATTTGCCTTGTGGTACTCATATCTCCTCTTGTATCCTTGATTTGGCATTTGAGCACTGTGGTCAAACCTGCACCACTCATTATCAACTATTTTAGATTTTAGATTTTTCATTTTTTGTGGTTTTTTATAATGATTGGATGATTGATCTGATGAACTTTTATTTTCTTTTTGCACAATTTTCTCATTTTTAACTTTTTGTTTCTGTTTCACTTTCTTCTTCAAGGGTTTTTGCTTAGAGCATTCTCCCTTTTTAGTAGAATGTAAAACAGTATTTTTAAACATATCATTTAATTTCAAAAATGTTTTTCTTTTTTCTTCTTTTTCTTTTTCAACATCAGATTTATCATCACAATCTTCAATTTTGACTTTGTCAAAATTTGTGACATTGTCACTTATTGGAACAGAATTGATCGGTTTTGGACATGGATAATCTGGTGTTGATGACGAAGTCTCAAAACCTTTCAATTTCTCTTCAAGCTCTTTGATTTTAATCCGAGTTTTTTCAGCTTCATTTTCAAGCCGAATGATTTTCTGAAGATGAGAGTTTATTTCAATCTATTTTTCAAGATTATTTTTAAAAATAGCAGATTTCTCATCTTCTAAAATCTTAATTTGACTTTGAAAATAATTTTCGAATTTCAATTTTTCATTTTCAAATTTTTTTTCCTTTTCTTTCAAACTTTTGTTTTCTAATGTCAAACTGTTCAAATTACTTAACAATTTGTCATTTTCTGATTTCAAATTCTCACAATTTTCCTTCAAATCAAAAATCTGTTTATCAGCATATTTCTTTTCATCCTTCATAACTGAAATCTCTTCAGTCTGTTCCTCTCCCACTTGGACACCTTTACTCTTGCTCTTCTTTAATATTGATTTTCCACTTTGACTTTTCTTCTTCTTAGCATTTCTCTCCATCTGTTCTTCAAGTTTCTCAATGAATTGACAAATTGTCAATCTAGAGTATTCTCCAGTTCTTTTTAAATCCAAAAGATATGTACCCCACTCTTGTTGAGGTATGGCTTTGGCCAATCTTTCAACCCATTCATTTGGACTTTTCCGAATACCCTTCTCAGACATTGAGCGAACAAGATGGCTATACATCTCAATGATACTCTTTGTATTTTCTCCTGGACAACCTGAAAACGAGTCAAATTCTTTCTTTAATACATTTATTCTATTAATTGTTTCACTAGTCATATAAAAGAAATTTAAGTCCATGATTCGGAAACACGTTTATCGAGACAATCACTTAAAATGAAATATCAAATTCAAACTAGATCCCCTTTCAAACAAAATGATTCACCTCGTGAAACACCTGTAGAACCTGTAGATACCAAACAAAACAAAACACAATCAGTTTAAATGAATTGAGAAAATGTGAACGCGTGTAACGGTTGAATCGAACTAGAACTCGTGTCGAAAATTCTCGGACTCGTTCCAATGTTGTTCGGGTTTCAAATCCACAAGCAAACTGGTTGTTGATTGAACCAAGACTTTTTAGAACAAAACCACTATCCAATTGAATCAGGTGATTGGGCCGATCAATATTTGCGAATTGATATGATTGGGCCGAGAACTTTAAAGCCCACAACTGTTATAAAGATCAAATGAACTAGATGATTGGACCAATTAATCTACTCAAGAAACGGTGCTTTGTTTTGAGTTGGAACTAATGTAGCCGACAAAACAAAAAATATCCTCAAATATGATTGGGCCGATTCAAAACAACTAATCACATTCCCACAATATTCTCTTACCACCTTTTGAAAAATTGACCAAGAGTATCTTTTGATATATCCAAAAAACTTTTGCAGACACATTTCAAAAAAAATATTACATCAACCGATGGCTTTCACATAGTGTAACACCTCGAAAATTCACGTCCTATAATATGTTGACACGTGTCATAAAGTTTAAACGTGTGAAAGAAATATTATGGAAGGACTAAAGTTGACAAACGTGGAGAGTATGTGAAAATACGTATTCTAAGTGTCAACTGTGAATAAATATATTGTACATTAACCTTACACGATGCTCATACCTTCAAACGAATAAATCATGGATCATACGAAGCTAAAAGTGAGTGATTTCAAACTACAGGGACCAAATGTGTCAACATGTTTAATTTATACCTCTGAGTGACCTTTTGACAAACCCGAAGCTTTGTAAATATTAATTATGCTCACGAGAATACACGATTTAAATTTCGTAAAGTTTCGTTAACGTATGAGAAAGTTATGATCAAATTCGTGTGCGAACGGTTAAAGAGTAAACGTGGAATGTTAGGACTTTTCGGGTGACAACGAAGTTACCGGGGGGCCTAACAAAGTGGGTATATGTTTTAAAGCCTTTCTAGATTAATATAGAGGGTTTACAATGCAAGAAAAACAAGTGCCCGATCAAGTTTCGAAGAGCCAAGGATCAAAATGCAAAATATCACAAAAGCTGATCTGGAGGGCCTAGCGCGACACCAGGGGTCCCTAGCGTCACGCTAGGGGTGCCCAGTACCAGATTATGTTTGTTGTTGTCTGCCTTTGCCTTTCTGCTTGACCCCATCCGATTTTCCACATCCCTTGGCTCCTAAAACACCTCCTAAACATGTAGGACACATGTAATAATGTTGTGGATAGTTGTAGACCTTGTTGTCAAAAGGTTGTGGTGATTGAAACCATTATATAAAGCCATGAAACTTGCAACATTGTGATCATTCATACTTGCACTCATCTCTGGTCATTGGAGGAGCTTACAAGCAGATCAAGGGCCTTCCTAAGCAACCATTAATCACTTGGTAAGTTGCCTAACCTTTCTAAATTAATTATAGCTTAGTAATTAGCTTAAAAGTCAAACCGACGTAACTACGGTTTGACTTCGGGATTAGTTAACGATAGCTCAGTGTTATCACAAATTAAAAGTACCGTTAAGTAGGTAATGATATGGGTATTAAACCCCTAAAAGGGCACACAATGATTTCCATCCTAACTAGGTCGTTTGGCGAGTCAAAGGTGTCTTGAAAAAGTCAACAGAAGCTTTAATCGGGTAATTAGCGATACGAGAAGTGTGTAACCTGTTTTAACCATAATGTAACTTAGTAATCAATGTTAGAACATGACTAAACATGATTGATTCGACAAATTTCAATTTAGGATCGATTCGGAACCGAAAGGCGCAAAGTTTGACTTTTTGCTCGACTTCGGTTCTGACCCGGTTTTGATAGATGTAGACATGCCTTAAGGTTTCTTTAGGGCCGGGTTACATGTTGGTATAAGCCTCTTTACTTGTTTCGTTGATTATCCGATTCGTTCGCGCGTTTCCGTTAAATGCTTAAAATTGACCGTAATGCCCTTTCGGTTATAAAACGAGCTTTTTGGTAATATAAGTGGACAAGACCCTTGTCTACTGAATTATAAACATGCCCTCCAAATTTGACATCAATTTGAGGTCCAGATTAGGAAATATGCGCATTAGCGTAAATAGTAAGCTTTTTATTAATTAATCGGCGCGATTAGCGCATAGCCTATCTAAACCCGATTTTCGGCACCAAACCTTTTACCCACTGATGTTAAATAATATTTTGGGATTTTTGAAGATTTTTAATTATTTTTAAACTGATCTTAAGCTAGGCTTATCGCCTTAATTCGGTTAATACCGAATTTACCCTTTTCGGTCATAAAATGATTTCTACAAGGAATTTTGACGCAAACCCAATTGCTACTGATTTTAAATAATAAATATAGTGTTTTGAGCCTGTTTAACTGATCAGAAAACACAGAATCGTATTTTTAATCGAACGTCGCTTAAAGCGGGTTTATACGTGTATTATACGCGTAGTTTAGGCTTAAAACTATATTGAGACATACGGATTATTATCAACTAATATAATCTGTTAAAAATAAGTTGTTTACTAATTACTTCAGTCCCGAACATCAGGGTTACGTTAAATCCCTTTTATAATCGTTAAAATGACCAAAATACCCCTACGGGGCATAATTAAGGATTTAACTCGTTTTGGGCATTATGGAAAGTATCATTATGATATCACAACATAATTTAAGCATATTAACTTAGGAAACCTGTTCGCGACCTATTCGGTTACCCGTTACGCGTTATTCGCGTTCGGATCGGTTTATATAACTAGTTTATATAAGTTAGCCGAAACGGGTCAAACCTTATCGGTTTTATCTCAAAATCCAGAATGTGTATGAAATACCCATATAAGACAAGTCTTTGAACATGTCGGGTTTAAATCACATTCGATTCCGGTCTTCGCTTATTCGTGCGTACGAACCGTATCTTCCTGTAAGACTAACCGGTCTAAGCTTAGGCTTAATTAAAGACCCGTTAGCATTCTAATTAATTATTTATACCATCATTCCAGACTAGATCCTTCCGGTAAATTGTACCTACGCTTACTTAAGTGAATACGGCTGAGTTATAAATTTCTGCTATTTAAGACAGGAGCTAGCTCAGGTAAATACTTTTAACTTATTTTCCCTATACGGGCTTGGGATACGGTACTATAAAAGTACCGCTTGGTCGGGTGTATGTAGTCATTTAAATCGGATTGTGATTGATGTACTTACATAACCTGTTTAATATGTATTATTTTATTATTATTTGGTGTATGGCCTTGGGGGTTAATGACCATGTCCCGGATATCCTTGGCATCATTCGAAGTAATGGCCACGACTTAAGCACGGGGTGTAGGCATACACCTGACAGCTGCATTATGTAAAAACTGGAAATCCACTTCGAGGTATCATCCTTGTGGGCATTATACCGGAACTGGTAATCCACTTAGAGGATGATAGCCCGTGGGCATTATACCTGTGGCGTGTCAGTTAATCTAGTCCGGCCCTACAAACCGGCCCTAACGGACGACAAATAAGTAAAACTGTATACAAGATTATATACAAATAATTTTCCCAAGTTATAAAAGATTAATTTTGCCTCTGTGCATTTTAATCAAAGTGTCAAAAGGTTTTGTGCCTGGTGCATCTAAATCAATTTTCTTAAACTCTTTTCAAATGAGTCGGTTGAGTGTATTTACCAGTGAAAACTGACGTATTTTCCAAAAAGGTTAAGTGACAGGTACTGAACGTAATTGGCTGGAAGCTCAGGGCGCTAATAAGAAATCTTGCAAGTTCTAGGCGCCTAAAGTATGTTGAACAAATGATATGTTTTAAGATCCGCCTGTGGATCCTTTACTTTCCGTTGTAATACTGGATATTACTTTATATTCGGATTGTAACATAATTATCTTTTGCTTCCGCTGTGCATTTATATAATTGTGTTGTTTGACTATAATGTTGCCAACCACGTCACGACACTCCCCCACCGGGCCCACCGGTGACACGTGGAAAGTCGGGGTGTGACACATAGAATGTATCAAATGGCAGACAAAACTTATAAATTTGGTATAGAGAGCTGACACCTCGGTATGGGCCGACAAAAAACAAATATACCAAATCACATGACCGATATATTTCACATGCTCACAAATACCAATCCCACTTAGCTGACACCCTTTTAATTGTTTAATCACAAATGTTCCGTTCAATGTTAATCACGTGACTACTGGTTTCTAGACAATCAGTCAACAAACAAAATTACCCTTCACATGCACTATATAAACCGATATATTCTCATTCACACATAACCGATGTATTCACATGACTTGATGCACTTTCAAGCAAATTGTAGTGTTTCAAGCGAAAGGTTCAATATGATTTCAAGCGAAAGGTTGTATTCAAGCGAGACCAAACCAAATTCAAGCGAAAGGCCAGATTCAAGCGGACTCAACACGTATTTCAAGCGAGAGGCCTATTTCAAGCGAGACCCACCATGTAAATTCAAGCGAAAGATCGATGACATCAGCATTTCGAACAACTTTTCAAGCGAAAGTTCAATTTGAACAAATTTTAAGTCGATTTTAACGCTGAAACTTTCCAGGATTTGTTAATACATGATTACGCACAATATGTGTGAATTTGAGCTGATTTTAACCGTGAAAAAATTATCAATTTTGTGAAAGAAGGTGTAGAAATCAGAAAATGTGATGAAAACAAGCTGTTTTGTCAAGAACTCCTCCTCCTGAGCTCTGATACAACCTGTAGGATCGGATTGTGACCCAAATGAGTCGTTCGAAAGAGCTCAAATCCGTTTTAGAGGCGGAAACAAAGAAACGGACGTGAAAACAGCTTGATTCACACTATAATCCTCTTATATATTGAATTAACAATGTATACAATCATAAAGAATACCGACAGCACCTCGGTATCACTCTGAGAAATCTATTCGAATTATTACAAATGAATAACTCTCATGCCTATTTATAGCCTACATGTTTCGCTTGAAATGAACATGGCTGCTTTAAGCGAAACCTCTCATTAAACTCAAACGAAACCCAACTTTGACTTCAAGCGAAACACATAAAGTTTACAAGTGAAACACAAACTATATAATATTCTGTTTCAGTTTCATGCATGTCTTGTGTTTTGTGTAGTTATGTAATGATGATGTCACTATTATGATGTCATCATTGTATCAGATAACATCATTCTTGATTAGATCAGCAACGCACCCAAGACTCGATATAAGACGAAGACGACAGATGTGTGCACCAACAGAAAGCTTAGCCCAAGATACATAGGACCATATTGGAAAAGATTGGAAATGTCACTTACAAGTTAAAGTTGCCAGAAACACTGAATAGCGTTCACGACACCTTTCATGTATCAAATCTGAAAAAGTGTCTTTCGGATGAATCACTTATTATTCCCCCTGATGAAATCCATATAGACGACAAACTCCATTTCATCAAAGAACCTGTTGAGGTTTTGGATTCAAAGATTCATAAAACGAGGAGAAGTCGTATCAAACTAATCAAAGTCCGATGGAACTCGAAACGCGGACCCGAGTTCACATGGGAACGAGAAGACGAAATCAAAAGAAAGTACCCTCACCTGTTTAGGAAAGTCCCAGCAAAGAGTAATGCAACTTAAAATTTCGGGACGAAATTTTCTTTAACAGGGGGAGAATGTGACAATCGGCAAATTTCGGTAATTCCGTACAACCCGAACAACTAATTACATTAATGATTGTCACGTGTTCGACTTGATTTTATTTAGTTAAGTCTTAAAAGTCTAGGAACTTCAAAAATCATAGTTAAGTATGATAACAAATCCGTTGCGATTAGAAACAATATCTTAGACTGACACTAGGAACACGAATAAACGATATTTGTCAGTACTAGTCGCGGTACAGTCTGACACGATAAAACAAGACATACAAATATGTCTACACAAATGTTCGATAGAACTCTATCAAAAATAGCACGTGCCTTTATTATTTAGAAAATTCCAATTATAAACCAAATTGTCCAAGTCCGCAGAAAAATACAGTAATCTTGCAGAAGTGTACAGCATTCCGTAGAACTAAACAGTAATTGTCCAAAAACCCAAAAATAAATATTATTTGACATAAATAATATAATGGGTATTAAAAACGACTCAAAATCCGCAATTGAATCTTATTGCGTTAAGCTGCACGGCTAGTTCAGTAAACTGCCTGACAGCAAAGCCGATGCCGGAACTGTGTCAGAAATAATAAAATTTTTAGTCCAAAAAGTTGGATTAATTATTTGGATGATAAAACATATGCAAAAACAATTTTTGTCATGTATTTATATAAATAAAGCACAGTGTTAGTATTTAACCCGATACAGGACCCGAACCAACTTTTTCACCCGATTAACAAACTAATAATTTTGGTGGACTAGTTTTACCTAGTGTCACACTACTTTAAAATATGAGGGCTTGAAACGATATAGATATTTTTAGATAAAATATCAAAGTTCCTAAAGTTTATAGATTAAACAAGATTTTTTTAAAAAAATAAGCAAACACCCCCCCCTCCCCCCTTATGATTTGCGGTTTTGGTGCCCCCCCCCCCTTTTAAGCCTACTCATCTAAAATGTTATGTTGGAAGCTCTAATAAATGATTAGTGTATTTTCCAAAGATTTTAATTGATTCCCACACCCCACCATTTCTTCCATAATTCCCAAAACCATCAAAACTTACCATCTTCTTACTCTCTCTCTCTCTCTCTCTAAAAATCGGCTAAGACCAAACACCCACTTACATCACCTTCTGTAAGACTCAACTTAAAATAACAAGATTAATGATACAAAACATGCATTTAGTACAAAAATTTCGAGTTTACAAAAACTTTATGGTTTTAAGTTCATACAAGATCATAATATTCAAGTTATAATCCTACTAGATAAACTTGGAAAACATGATTTCAAGTGTTTACATATTACTAAAACAAAAGTAGATCACATGCGGAAGCTTTGTTCGGTGCGTTCGGTTCTTGGAAATCGCTTGATCGCCACGCGGATTAAGTCCATCATCACCTACGGTCAAAACCATGAAAATAATTAGTTTTGACACTTTAAAAATCAAGTAGAAACAAGTTCCATGTTTAAACATTTCATAAAAAAAACAAAATTTCACGTTCTGGGGAGGTCGCGCCGCGCGACGGTGATAAGGGTCAGCCGTCGCGGCCTGCCACCAGTGTGGCGTCGCGCGACGGTGAACCTGTTTCGCTGTGGCGTAGCGCCACGGTGATATTTTGACAGAATGTTGATGGCTGGAGCTGCAAATCAGCCCAGCACCATTTTTATAAATTCCAAACTTTAATTCGACATAACTTTTGACTCGGGCGTCCGTTTTAGCCGATTATTTTTCCCACGCAACCGTAATTTAATTACGGACGCGTTTATCGACACAAGTCACACAAATTTTCCGTTTAAATACAGTTGGCCTTTATTTTGGCTCTTTATTTATTTGACTCGTTTGTCTACAAGTTCAACAACTTGTTTTATTGCCTTCTCATGTCTACAACTGAATTACCCAATCTCGGGTTTACCCACTATAGCGATTCGCTCCCTTCAAGAGGGACGCTTACGCAGTAATCATCATGCTTGTTTTTCCAAATATTTAAACATGCTTTTCTAGAACTTTTGACAAGTTAAAATTCAGAACTTTAATCTCTCTACAATAGTTCATGTTTTTGAAACAAGTTAGCGTGTCCGCTTCACGGCTTACGCTTTGTTATAACCAATCAACAAGTGATGGTCCTTGACTTCCATGTTTACAATTCAACTTGTTTTGACTCGTTTGGATGCCGAATGGAGACCACCATTTCAAGACATTTGAAACTCTATGTCTAACACATGTTTTGACCCGTTTTAATTGTCTAAAGCACTTCATCGCTTCTGTGACTTAACGGGTTTTCTTGTTTGGCTAAATTCCAACACAATGAACTAGAATAAATAAACAACATAACATAATGAAACCATATGTCGCGTACCTTTAAAGCGCACCCTTCAAGCGTGTATCTCCTCCGGCTTGTCCACTTGACGACCCGGATTCTTTACCTAAAGAGTTCCATTCACAACCAATTTAGAACTCTTTTATAACCAATAACGGACAATTCATTATGATATTCAAATCTGCGTTTTTGTCCGATCTTTAACATTTTATTCCTCACTTAGGCGTTTTAATAAACACCTAGCGGGTTAGATTTTTGCATAATCATTACTAGGTTCTCGACATGTTATTTTCATCTACATTCACTTCAATTAGGTAATTTACACAAAATTTCAACATAAATAATACTGAATTTAACACATGAATTCAGTTTTCACTAGAATAGTAATCACAATCCTAGTGTTTATCTAGTCTCTATAAACCCAATAACCACTTACAATAGTGATTATAATCTCCACTATTATCATACCAAATTTTAACAAGAATTTATCTAGGGTTTTATCCCTAGACATCATGTTACTTCTAATTTCAACTATACAACATATATTCAAGCTCAATTCTTGATTTTCTCATTTAACCTAAAACTGAACATGAATCAAAATACCAAAATTTTGCATACCTTTTGATCCCTGCAACGAGGTGATCACTAATTCGTGTTTGAAACTTGATTTAGAGTAGATTAGAGGCTTCAATTCTTGAGTTTTATGCAAGTTAGGGTTTTGATGGAGAAGTCTGGGTCGCCCCCTGTGTTTGAGATCGACCAGACACACACTAAGTGTGTGTTTGGTGTTAATTAGCTATTTTAATCTTTGAGGTTTCATAATTGACAATTTAAGCCCCTAAGTTTTATTTTACTATAAACTTAGATGTTTTAACCTTGTTATTTGTCATCTCAAGACTAGTAACTAACTGGGTTATGAATTCCTAGTTAGTTTGTTCTTGTTTATTTAACACTTTATTATCCTGATTTTAAATTTTATAAATTTCGGGGTGTTACAAGTCCATCCCCCTTAAAAAGGGTTTCGTCCCCGAAACTGAATTACGTACCAAATAATGTTGGGTAGAGTCGTTGCATCTCCTCTTCGGATTCCCACGTGGTATCCGAACCCTTCCTGTGTTCCCATTTGACTTTTACTTGATTGATTTCTTTGTTCCTTAGGATTTTCACCTTACGGTTCAAAATAGCAATTGGCTTCACCACATAATTAAGGCTATCATCCACCTCGATATCATCGTAGTGGATATAAGCTTTTTCGTCCGCTAGACATTTCCGAAGATGTGACACATGGAATGTGCTATGAATTCCACTTAATTCCTATGACTTCTTGTCACACCCCGATTTCCACGTGTCACCGGTGGGCCCGGTGGGGGAGTATCGTGACGTGGTTGGCAACGTAATAGTCAAACAACACAATATAATAATGCACAGCGGAAGCAAATTTAAAATATAATACAACCGAATTTATTTATTGTAATCAAAGTCACAATATCCGGTGTTTATCCACAGTAGGATCGAAACAAAATAACATTTAATGGTTCAACAGACTTCTGGCATCCTAAGCTTGCGAGACTTTTTATTGATGCTTAGGAGACAATCCAGCCAATTTCGTTTAGTACCTGCATTTAGTCTTTTTAGGAAAATACGTCAGTTTACACTGGTAAATACATTCAACTGACTCATTTTGGAAAATGATTGAAAATTGGTTTGGATGCACATGACATAAACATTTTATTTAACCTGGGAGAATTATTTAATATTATAATCTTGTTAACGAATTACATGTTACTTATGCGTTCAGTAGCCTGAATCAAGTCCGGGTTAAAGATTAATAGACACACCACATCATTGAGTTATACACGGACGGTGTACGCCTACACCCCGTGCTCAGGTCGCGGCCATCTCGTAAGATGATGCCAAGGATATCCGGGATATGGTCATTAACCCCCCAAAGGCTGTAAAGTAAACAAGACTGTTTAAACGAGCCGATCAAATTATTCAACTACCCACTAAGCGTGGAGATTTGATGCCCGATCAAGCGGTACGCTATGTACCGTAACCCAAGCTCGTATAGGGAAAATAAGTTAAAAGTATTTACCTGATGCAAGTATATTTCACAATAAGCAAATAGCACGTAGCTTTTACTGGTTCTCCTAATCTGGAACGAAGGTTTATAATAACCTATTAGAATCCTAACGGGTCTTTAATTAAGCTTACGCTTAGACCGGCTAGTTTCAAAGATACGGTTCGTACGCACGATTAAGCGAAGACCGGATAGAATGTGAATTAGACCCTACAAGTTTGAAGACTTGTTTAATATGGGTTTATTATTCACACTCTGGATTTTTGAGATAAAACCGTTAAGGTTTGACCCGTTTTGGCTAATTTATGTAAACTTGTTACATAAACCGAACCGTACGCGTAATAAGCGTGACGGGTAGTCATGAGAGCTATATACAGGTTTCCTAAGTTAATTATGTCTCAAATATGTTGTGACATCAGTAAGGTGTCTTTCGTTATGCCCGAAATGTGTTTAAACACAAACTAGGCCCCGTAGGGGTAGTTTGGTCATTTAAAAGTTTATAAAAGAGTTTAAGTGACAACCTGAGTTACAGGTCTGATGTAATCAGAAAATATACTCAATTTTCTAAGTTACATCAGTAGGTTAAAGCATGTATGTGAAACTTATCATTTTTAACCAAACTAGGCCCCGTAGGGGTATTTTGGTAATTTCACATAAGCCGAAAAGCTCAAAACTGAAGTCTGAGTTTATCAACCTTTGCTTACCGTTAAAATATTATAATTTGCCTCTTATATCAGTAGGTATCAACCCGGGTATGTTCAATATGATTTTAAAACATACTATGCGTTAAAAACGCTAATTTAGGCGATTAAAGGCCATTACCGGGTTTGATACTTAAATCTGATATTTTTATATTTCCAGAAGGCTTAAAATAATTTATTTATCATTACTAATCAGTGGCAAAAGGTTTGGGGTCGTTTAGATATGTAAAACTCATTTTATGGTCCGTAAGGGCAAAACCGACAATTACCGAAATAAACCTACGACTATGAGTTATGCTCAGCCTAAAATTAATTAAAAATCTTTAAAAATCCCAAAATAATATGTTACATCAGTGGGTAAAAGATTTGATATCAAAAAGTATGTTTAACTAGGCTATACGCTAATTACGCCATTTTATTAACATAAAGCATTAGTTTTGCGATAATGAGCATAACTCTTAATCTACAAGTCAAACTGATGTCAAACTTTGCATACAAGCCTATATATCAGTAACTAAGGTTTCTACACTTTTACATTTTCATAAATCACGTTTTAAGGTAATAAGGGCATAACGGTCAACATATGAGCAATTAACGGAAACATGCATATTAATTGGATAACTAATGAACTGAGGTGTAATATCACAGAGGGTTGTTCTAACATGTAACCTAGTCCAATTAAAGCTCTGAGGCATTTCTAAAATATGCCTAAACGGGTCAGAACTGAAAGTCAAAGTGAAAGTCAAACTATGCGACTTTCGGTTTCGAACCGGGTCTAAACAGGAAATAGTCGGGTTGAACATGTTTGGACATGTTCTTACACTAATTACTAAGTTATAACAATGATCAAACAGGTTATATATGTTCTAGATAGCTAATTATGCATAAATGACATTTTAAGCATTATGTTGACTTTTTAATTAAAAGTTTGACCCGACATTAGACCTGGTTAGAGTGGTGATCAGGGGAAACCCTTTTGAGGTTTTATTACCCACATAAATACCAACTCTTAACTACTTTTAATTCGAGATATGACTGAGCCATTATTGACTAATCTCGAAGTCAAACCGTAATTACGACGGTTTGACTTTTAGCTAATTAACCTAGCTAAACACAATTAGAGAAGGACAAGAATACTTACTGAAGTCCTATGCACGAGATATGATCATTAGGAAGCAAGCTTGAGCTCCAGAATCACTCAGAATGCAGAGAAATTGGTGTGAGAATGATTGTTGCACTTCTTGGCCTTTTATAGCAAAACCACACACCATAACATGTTGACAACCAACTCTAGGATCAACCACAACCATCCAACATGTGTTACTAGTGATCTAGTGCAGGTAGGGGTCGCCCACCATGTGAAAAATCTGGTTTAATGTCGACTTTCCGCGTATTCAGGCGCCTGTCTCACTTTTCTGCATCTGGGGCTCGTACGCGGCCCGCCTCCTGATTACCCTACCCGTACGCGGGCCGCCTGGCCTGCTCGGATCAGATTTTTTATTTTCTTTGATTTCCAACTTGACCTTTGGTTAATTTGAAAGGGTAATTAAGCTTTAACTTGCAATTTGACCCCTTGTAAAATACCCACAAGGACTTTAGGCCTTATACCCACTTTGACAAGTCCCTGAACACTTCCGGTTAACCCGAAAAGCCTTAACTTTCGACGTTAACACTTTAACCCTTCGCACACGAATTTGGTCATAACTTTCTCATACGATAACGAAACGTTATGAAATTTTAATCGTGCATTCTAGTGAGCATAGTTAGCATTTACAAAGCTTCGGTTTTGTCAAAAGGTCACTCAGAGGTATAAATTAAACATGTTGACACATTTGGTCCCTGTAGTTTGAAATCACTCACTTTTAGCTTCGTATGATCCATGATTTATTCATTTGAAGGTATGAGCATCGTGTAGGGTTAATGTACATTATATTTATTCACAGTTGACACTTAGAATACGTATATTCACATACTTTCCACGTTTGTCAACTTTAGTCCTTCCATAATATTTCTTTCACACGTTTGACTTTATGACACGTGTCAACATATTATAGGACGTGAATTTCCGAGGTGTTACATCCTTACCCCCTTAAAATAAATCTCGACCCGAGATTTACTGAAATAAGTAGGGGTACTTTTCTTTCATCGTGGATTCAACCTCCCACGTGTATTCGGGACCTCTACGTGCATCCCATTTGACCTTTACAAAAGGTATATGCTTCCTTCGAAGCTTCCTTACCTGTCTATCTTCAATCGACAAAGGTTTTTCAACAAATTTTAAGCTCGCGTCTATATGCACATCTGTATGTGGTATAACCAGTGATTCGTCAGCGAAACACTTCTTCAGATTGCAGATGTGGAACACATTGCGAATTCCACTGAGCTCTTCCGGTAAGTTCAACTTATAGGCAACTGACCCGACACGTTCGATAACCTCGAAAGGTCCTATGTATCTCGGGCTTAGCTTGCCTTTCTTACCAAATCGCATTACCCCTTTCCAGGGTGACACTTTAAGTAGGACTTTGTCACCTACTTCGAAGTGAAAATCCTTACGATTTGGATCAGCATAACTCTTCTGCCTATCCCGGGCAGCTTTGAGATTTTCACGAATCTGGACAATCTTGTCCGTCGTTTCGAACACGATCTCCGGTCCTGATAACTGGACTTCTCCAACTTCCGCCCAACAAACTGGCGATCTACACTTTCTACCGTATAATGCCTCAAAAGGCGCAGCCTTGATGCTGGTGTGGTAGCTATTGTTGTAGGAGAATTCAATTAACGGTAGGTTCTTATCCCAGCTACCTCCCAAATCGATCGCACATGCACGTAGCATGTCTTCCAACGTTTGAATAGTACGCTCACTCTGACCGTCAGTCTGAGGATGGTAAGCCGTACTAAAGTTCAAACGTGTGCCCAAAGATTGCTGGAAACTCTTCCAAAAATGTGACGTGTACCTAGTATCTCTATCAGAGATAATAGCTACAGGTATGCCGTGTAGGGCTACAATCTTATCAACGTATAACTGGGCTAACATGTCGGAGCTATAAGTCTCCTTGATGGGTAAGAAATGAGCTGACTTAGTCAGTCAGTCAACTATAACCCATATCGTATCATTTCCTTTCCTTGTCTTGGGTAACTTGGTAATAAAATCCATGGTTACCATTTCCCACTTCCACGTAGGAAGTTCAGGCTGTTGTAGCAAACCTGACGGTTTCTGATGCTCGGCTTTGACTTGCGCACATGTCAAGCATTTTGCTACATGGGCGGCTACAGACTTTTTCAAACCTATCCACCAATAGTTTGCCCTCAAATCCTGGTACATCTTATCAGCTCCAGGATGAACGGAGTATTTGGAACTATGGGCTTCCTGGAGGATGACATCTCGAAGCCCTCCATAAATTGGAACCCATATTCGTCCGTTTAATCGTAAAATTCCGTCCTTGCTAAGAGTCAACTGCTCCTCAGTTACTCCTAACTTTTCATTAGGGTAGTTAGCTTCCAACACAGCTTCCTTCTGTGCAGCTAACAACCTTTCCATCAAATTATTCTTTATCTCCATACGCTTGGCGTTAATTCGGATGGGTTTAACCCTTTCCTTCCGACTCAAGGCATCGGCGACTACATTCGCCTTGCCGGGATGGTATTTGATTTCACAATCGTAGTCATTTAAAGTCTCCATCCAGCGGCGTTGCCTCATGTTTAGCTCCTTCTGATTAAACAGATGTTGGAGGCTTTTGTGATCAGAATAGATCACACATTTGACACCATAAAGATAGTGCCTCCAAAGCTTCAGTGCAAATACAACGGCACCCTACTCCAAGTCATGGGTGGTGTAATTCTTTTCATAAACTTTCAGTTGTCTTGAAGCGTAGGCAATCACCTTGCCTTTCTGCATAAGCACACACCCCATGCCAGTGTGCGAAGCATCACAATAAACCACAAATTCTTCTATTCCATCTGGCAATGTCAGTACTGGGGCGTTGCTCAACTTTTGCTTCAAGATATCGAAGGATTCTTGCTGCTTAGGGCCCCAAACAAACTTAACCTTCTTCTTAGTTAAGGAGGTTAGGGGTGCAGCAATCCTTGAAAAGTTTTCAATGAAACGCCTGTAGTATCCTGCCAATCCCAGGAAGCTACGAATCTCCGTAGGCGTCTTTGGCTCTTGCCAATTCATAACAGCTTCAACTTTAGCGGGATCCACCTGGATACCACGCTCACTGACCACGTGTCCAAGAAATTGGACTTCTCGTAGCCAAAATTCACACTTAGAGAACTTGGCGTAGAGCTTCTCCTGATGTAGAAGTTTGAGAATACAACGAAGGTGTTTCTCATGGTCAGCTTGATTCTTCGAATAAATAAGGATGTCATCGATGAAAACGATAACGAATTTATCCAGGTAAGGCTTGCAGACGCGATTCATGAGATCCATGAACGCGGCTGGTGCATTAGTGAGCCCAAAAGGCATCACTAGGAACTCGTAGTGACCGTAACGAGTCTTAAATGCAGTCTTGTGAACGTCTTCATCTTTGACCTTCAATTGATGGTAGCCTGACCTCAAATCAATCTTCGAGAAGTAACTTGCCCCTTGAAGTTGATCGAACAAATCGTCGATTCTGGGCAAAGGATACCTATTCTTGATCGTGACTTTATTAAGCTTGCGATAGTCGATGCACAGACGCATCGACCCATCCTTCTTCTTGACAAATAAGATTGGCGCTCCCCAAGGAGATGAACTAGGTCTAATGAACCCTTTAGCCAGCAATTCATCTAGCTGCGTCCGCAACTCCTTCATTTCTGTGGGTGCCAATCTGTACGGTGCCCTGGCAACTGGTGCCGCTCCGGGGATGATATCGATCCTGAATTCGACTTGTCTATCCGGTGGTAACCCAGGTAGATCTTCAGGAAACACTTCTGGGAATTCAGAAATGACAGGGATGTCTTCTATCTTCGGTTTAGGCTCATCAATAATCACTTGCGCCATGTAAATGACACACCCCTTCTTCAAACACTTGGAAGCCTTGAGCATAGTCACATGCTCAGGCAGCCCATACTGGGTATCTCCCCGAATGGTAAGTGATTCACCAGACGGAGTCTTTATTACCACTTGTTTCTGGTTACAGACAATTTGGGCCTGGTTATGAGATAACCAGTCCATACCCAGAACTATGTCAAAACCGGCCAATTTAAAGGGAAGTAGAGATAGAGGAAAAGAATGGTTCTTAATGGATATAACACATCCATCTAACACAGTAGAGACGGTTTCTATTGTACCATCTGCTAACTCTACCTCATAGTTTGCGTTTAAGGTTTTGACAGGTAAATTCAACAATTTACAAAACTTATGATCTACGAAAGACTTATCTGCGCCTGAATCAAAAAGTACTCTTGCAAAGACATCATTTACAAGGAAAGTACCTGTTATGACATTATCGTCTTGCATAGCCTCTTTCGCGTCCATCCTGAAGACTCTGGCATTAGTCTTCTTAGCCTCCTCAGGCTTCTTGTTGTATTTTGGGCAGTTGGTCTTGATGTGCCCCTTCTCATTGCAACGGTAGCACGTTGCGTCTTTTATCTTTTTGCAATCCAGGGTTTTATGATCCGTGGACTTGCAAATTCCACAAGCAAAGGATTTTGACTATGTCTGAGAGCTCGACTCCAGTCTGCACTTTCCATAGTGCTGCTTTTTGCAAATTTTACACTTGGGCTTCTCATCAGACTTATGCCCATCCTTCTTCGACTCAAATCCCTTTTTGTTATCACCTTTCCCACGGTGCTTCTTGTTCGACTTCCGCGAACCATCATCTTCACGCTTCCTCTTCTCGGCCTCCTTATTCCTTAGCGATCTCTGCCTGACCGCATCTAGAGTGAGGGATAAGGAAAGGTCAGTTACAGACCTGAAGGTAACTGGCCGAGAAGCTTTTACACTGGCCTTGATTTCCGGAGCTAAACCACCAATAAAGCGAGCGATTGTTTTTGGCTCCGGGGTTACCAAGTAAGGAACCAACCGGGAAAGCGTATTGAAGCTTGGCAGTCGAGGTTCGTCATCACCAACGATAGAAAGTCAGATTCTATCTTTTCCACCTCATGTTGAGGGCAGAAATTATCCTTGATCAGGGCAATGAATTGATCCCACGACATACTATACAATGGGATCTTTCCGGAGGCCTCCATCAGAGATCTCCACCATGCCAACGCTTCACCTTTGAAGGACTGTGACACAAACTTAACTACATCCCTTTCAGCGCACCCGCTGATATCTACCACCGTGTCCATCTCGTCAAGCCATGTCATACAATCGACGGCTCCTTTCTCCCCATTAAAATCCCGGGGCTTGCAAGACACGAAGTACTTGTAGGAGCAACCCTTGTTACGGGACTCTTGATGAAGCACTATCTGTCGAGATGGAACACTGTGATGGTTAGTAGACTGACGGTCATCGCCATCTTTCTTAGGTCCTTTCATTTTGGGAGGAGGCTTGCTATGAGCCTCAGAATGTGTCTTGGGCTTTGAATGCGATGCAGAGTGGGTCCTACTTCGAGTACCACTGTATTCCTCATACTGCCTATCCAAAGCATGCGTAATAGCGCCGTCTATGATCGCTTTTAATTTGGCACCCGTTAACGAAATCTGGGCGTTCTCATTTGGCTCCACCGGATGGCTATTTATCTCATTTGAGTCAGCCATTTGAATTGAACTGTTGCAGAAAACAAGAACAATATTTTATTTGGGAGTTTATTATGGAATTACCCCTTAGGGTAACTCGTTAACCATGGTAACAGAGACCACATTTGGTTAACTTATTAATCGTATTAATTTAGGATTTCAATTAAAATTTATCCTAATTATAAACAATAACAATATATATTAGCACATAAGGCTTAGTCACATGGACAATTTAAATTATAAGCTATGATTTTAGAGAATCAAGGCTTTTAAGGTTTAAATATATTTTATTACCTTTTTCAGACAGTGAGTCAAAGCTACAACTGTCTTTTGGCTCATGTAGAAATGAGCAAGGCCCGTAGGCATTATATTACCGACGTATGGTAAAATATGATCATCTTACTTGATGATCTTAACCCATGATTCGGAGATCATATGATTGGGTTTGGAATCTTCTAAAGAATCCTTATATATATAAGAATGACATGTGACTTTAACGAATCACTTCTGCCAGGAGTGTTAACATGTTTTAAGATGTTAACAGGGATTTGAATCTTTTTAAACAGGTCTTACCATCTTGGCCCGGTCTTATATTTGACACGAAGCTAGGTTTCACACTTTAAGATCCTTAATTAAATAATTACATAGGCAGATTAATTTAAAAGGAATGATTTTAATTTATTTATTTCATTTGTAATTATTTATGCACAAAAAGGCAATCATGAAATTCATAGAAATAACATTCCATTAATTATACATAGGTTACATATTGCCCTAAACGGGTCTTTTCCAAACAACAACCTACCCACGTAGGGGTTTTTAAACAAGTACTTGCCCACGCAGGGCTTTAAGCAATCAAACTAGTCCACGCAGGGACTTTAACAACTAAACATCATACCCACGCAGGGGTTAACGGATAAATGGAAGGATAGGCCCTCGCAGGGGCTCAAGCAAACATACAACACACATACCCACATAGGGGCTTAACAATCAAATACACCCACGCAGGGGCTTACACAGAAAATGGGAGGATTCAATGATCCTTCTTGTTCTTCCCCTTGATTAAGCCTACTAATCCTTGGAAGAATGTCTGCCTCTCCCTGCGGTCCTCATGAACTACCCGTTCAACTTGATTCAACCTTTGAATGAGTTCTTCATGTTCAGGTGGTGAGAATCTAGGTGGCTGCGATTGAGCCCGGATGATGGGTCTAGGAGGTATCTGGTATCCTTGAGTCGGGTAACTCACCCCCCATGGATCCCCATAGGGTCCTTGGGTGCTGTAGTTCGCTGCTACCATGTACGGATCAGCCTCCGCGTACCCATAGTCATGATGCGTTGGGGGTTCAAACGGGTTGTAAGCCATGCCACCCGTATATGCCGGGATTGGGTTTTCAAATCCCATCGACGGTGGCTGTAGTACAGCAGGGTTGGAGGGTCCACCCATTTGCGGGTCCTCCTGGTACGGCGGGTAGTGACTAGCACTTGACTGACGTGGGGAGCTGAAGTTAAAGCCCCCCGGTCGTACTGACATACGGGCACCGGTTCTCCTACGCCTTGGCGGTTAAGGAGGTGCCGGTTGAACTGGTGGCGGTGGAGGTGGTGGCGTAACTGCCACAAATCGGTGATCCTCCGATGAATCTTGATGATGCGGCTGCGGCTGTGGCTCCTGCTGCTGTTGTTGCTGTCCATGGGACGACGAGTGGTGAGATGGTGTGTAGTACCACTCGTGCTGAGTAAACATGGCCTGGAAACTGTCTGGACCACCGTAGGGTGATCCGTGAAAGGACGATCCGTCGGAGATTTCGATCGGATGGTTTGGAGTACCACTCGCCGGCATGACGGGGTCCGTATCCTCGTCCATATCATCTGCGTGATCTCCTGGAAAGTGGTCCTCTGGACCCAGTGGGTTAAAACCCACGGGTTCTTGTAAGAATCCTACCGGGTTAAACTGTCCCCGGAAAGCAGGTGTAGGGTCACCATACGAATGATGGGACAAAGATCTTTGTAGCGGTATGTAGGAAGGCAGAGGGTTGTTGGGCTCGTCTTCCGAATGTGGTCCGTATGAATTGTGGACCGGAGGTGTCGAGCTGTGCGAAACAGATCATCTCGCTGGTTCGAACAGGTTTCTCCTGTTCCATCGTGGACCTTCGCTCTCCGTAGCATGTTGGGCTCGTACATTTGACGGTCCAGCTTCATGGTCATTGGGGGCGGTGACTGGCCCCTTGCCTCGTCCTCGTGTCCGGAAAAATCGTGGAGGCATTGTTTGATATTCCTGTCAATGAAGCATGAGATAACAATAACAAAATATAAAATTTAAAGGACAAAACAAAACCCGAATAAGGTGGAATTTGTCCTAGGTTATAAGTCTAGACTCGAAGGTTTAGATATGTGCAATTGTGTAACTGAGATTAAACACAAAAGGCTAGTGTTTAATTCACTCAGTGTTGGCTCTGATACCAACCTGTCACACCCCGATTTCCACGTGTCACCGGTGGGCCCGGTGGGGGAGTATCGTGACGTGGTTGGCAACGTAATAGTCAAACAACACAATATAATAATGCATAGCGGAAGCAAATTTAAAATATAATACAACCGAATTTATTTATTGTAATCAAAGTCACAATATCCGGTGTTTATCCACAGTAGGATCGAAACAAAATAACATTTAATGGTTCAACAGACTTCTGGCATCCTAAGCTTGCGAGACTTTTTATTGATGCTTAGGAGACAATCCAGCCAATTTCGTTTAGTACCTGCATTTAGTCTTTTTGGAAAAATACGTCAGTTTACACTGGTAAATACATTCAACTGACTCATTTTGGAAAATGATTGAAAATTGGTTTGGATGCACATGGCATAAACATTTTATTTAACCTGGGAGAATTATTTAATATTATAATCTTGTTAACGAATTACATGTTACTTATGCGTTCAGTAGCCCGAATCAAGTCCGGGTTAAAGATTAATAGACACACCACATCATTGAGTTATACACGGACGGTGTACGCCTACACCCCGTGCTCAGGTCGCGGCCATCTCGTAAGATGATGCCAATGATATCCGGGACATGGTCATTAACCCCCCAAAGGCTGTAAAGTAAACAAGACTGTTTAAACGAGCCGATCAAATTATTCAACTACCCACTAAGCGTGGAGATTTGATGCCCGATCAAGCGGTACGCTATGTACCGTAACCCAAGCCCGTATAGGGAAAATAAGTTAAAAGTATTTACCTGATGCAAGTATATTTCACAATAAGAAAATAGCACGTAGCTTTTACTGGTTTTCCTAATCTGGAACGAAGGTTTATAATAACCTATTAGAATCCTAACAGGTCTTTAATTAAGCTTACGCTTAGACCGGCTAGTTTCAAAGATACGGTTCGTACGCACGATTAAGCGAAGACCGGATAGAATGTGAATTAGACCCGACAAGTTTGAAGACTTGTTTAATATGGGTTTATTATTCACATTCTGGATTTTTGAGATAAAACCGTTAAGGTTTGACCCGTTTCGGCTAATTTATGTAAACTTGTTACATAAACCGAACCGTACGCGTAATAAGCGTGACGGGTAGTCATGAGAGCTATATACAGGTTTCCTAAGTTAATTATGTCTCAAATATGTTGTGACATCAGTAAGGTGTCTTTCGTTATGCCCGAAATGTGTTTAAACACAAACTAGGCCCCGTAGGGGTAGTTTGGTCATTTAAAAGTTTATAAAAGAGTTTAAGTGACAACCTGAGTTACAGGTCTGATGTAATCAGAAAATATACTCAATTTGCTAAGTTACATCAGTAGGTTAAAGCATGTATGTGAAACTTATCATTTTTAACCAAACTAGGCCCCGTAGGGGTATTTTGGTAATTTCACATAAGCCGAAAAGCTCAAAACTGAAGTCTGAGTTTATCAACCTTTGCTTACCGTTAAAATATTATAATTTTTTCCTCTTATATCAGTAGGTATCAACCCGGGTATGTTCAATATGATTTTAAAACATACTATGCGTTAAAAACGCTAATTTAGGCGATTAAAGGCCATTACCGGGTTCGATACTTAAATCTGATATTTTTATATTTCCAGAAGGCTTAAAATAATTTATTTATCATTACTAATCAGTGGCAAAAGGTTTGGGGTCGTTTAGATATGTAAAACTCATTTAATGGCCCGTAAGGGCAAAACCGACAATTACCGAAATAAGCCTACGACTATGAGTTATGCTCAGCCTAAAATTAATTAAAAATCTTTAAAAATCCCAAAATAATATGTTACATCAGTGGGTAAAAGATTTGATATCAAAAAGTATGTTTAACTAGGCTATACGCTAATTACGCCATTTTATTAACATAAAGCATTAGTTTTGCGATAATGAGCATAACTCTTAATCTACAAGTCAAACTGATGTCAAACTTTGCATACAAGCCTATATATCAGTAACTAAGGTTTCTACACTTTTACATTTTCATAAATCACGTTTTAAGGTAATAAGGGCATAACGGTCAACATATGAGCAATTAACGGAAACATGCATATTAATTGGATAACTAATGAACTGAGGTGTAATATCACAGAGGGTTGTTCTAACATGTAACCTAGTCCAATTAAAGCTCTGAGGCATTTCTAAAATATGCCTAAACGGGTCAGAACTGAAAGTCAAAGTCAAAGTCAAACTATGCGACTTTCGGTTCCGAACCGGGTCTAAACAGGAAATAGTCGGGTTGAACATGTTTGGACATGTTCTTACACTAATTACTAAGTTATAACAATGATCAAACAGGTTATATATGTTCTAGATAGCTAATTATGCATAAATGACATTTTAAGCATTATGTTGACTTTTTAATTAAAAGTTTGACCCGACATTAGACCTGGCTAGAGTGGTGATCAGGGGAAACCCTTTTGAGGTTTTATTACCCACATAAATACCAACTCTTAACTACTTTTAATTCGAGATATGACTGAGCCATTATTGACTAATCTCGAAGTCAAACCGTAATTACGACGGTTTGACTTTTAGCTAATTAACCTAGCTAAACACAATTAGAGAAGGACAAGAATACTTACTGAAGTCCTATACACGAGATATGATCACTAGGAAGCAAGCTTGAGCTCCAGAATCACTCAGAATGCAGAGAAATTGGTGTGAGAATGATTGTTGCACTTCTTGGCCTTTTATAGCAAAACCACACACCATAACATGTTGACAACCAACTCTAGGATCAACCATAACCATCCAACATGTGTTACTAGTGATCTAGTGCAGGTAGGGGTCGCCCACCATGTGAAAAATCCGGTTTAAAGTCGACTTTCCGCGTATTCAGGCGCCTGTCTCACTTTTCTGCATCTGGGGCTCGTACGCGGCCCGCCTCCTGATTACCCTACCCGTACGCGGGCCGCCTGGCCTGCTCGGATCAGATTTTTTATTTTCTTTGATTTCCAACTTGACCTTTGGTTAATTTGAAAGGGTAATTAAGCTTTAACTTGCAATTTGACCCCTTGTAAAATACCCACAAGGACTTTAGGACTTATACCCACTTTGACAAGTCCCTGAACACTTCCGGTTAACCCGAAAAGCCTTAACTTTCGACGTTAACACTTTAACCTTTCGCACACGAATTTGGTCATAACTTTCTCATACGATAACGAAACGTTATGAAATTTTAATCGTGCATTCTAGTGAGCATAATTAGCATTTACAAAGCTTCGGGTTTGTTAAAAGGTCACTCAGAGGTATAAATTAAACATGTTGACACATTTGGTCCCTGTAGTTTGAAATCACTCACTTTTAGCTTCGTATGATCCATGATTTATTCATTTGAAGGTATGAGCATCGTGTAGGGTTAATGTACATTATATTTATTCACAGTTGACACTTAGAATACGTATATTCACATACTTTCCATGTTTGTCAACTTTAGTCCTTCCATAATATTTCTTTCACACGTTTGACTTTATGACACGTGTCAACATATTATAGGACGTGAATTTCCGAGGTGTTACACTTCTTTTCTGACGTATAAGTCTCACATATCGGAATAAAGTGAGCACTCTTTGTAAGTCTATCAACAACTACCCATATTGCATCAAATCCACGGTTCGTCCTTGGTAGTTTGGTTAATAGGTCCATTGTAATATGTTCCCATTTCCAAACTGGAATTTCCAACGGTTGGAGCTTACCGTATGGTTTTTGGTGTTCTGCATTGACTTGCAGACATGTCAGGCATTTCTCCACGTATTTCACTACATCTCTTTTCATTCCGGGCCACCAATAATTTTGTTTCAAGTCGTTATACATCTTGGTCGCTCCCGGATGGATGGAATAACGGGATTTGTGAGCTTCATCGAGTAAAAGCTTTTTAACTCCACATGTGTTAGGAACCCAAATCCTATCGAAATGTGTTTTCAAACCGTGGTTGCCTTCTTCGAGATCCTTGATTTGGCCAACAATTCTTTCCTTTTTCCAATTTTCCACCTTCACTGCTTTAACTTGTGCTTCTCGGATTCGTTCTAGTAAGCCCGAGGTCACAATAAGCTACATTGATTGTACTCATATCAGGGCGTAATCTGCCTTTCGGCTCAACGCATCTGCCACTACATTGGCTTTCCCGGGGTGATAGTGTATTTCACAATCGTAATCCTTGAATGTTTCCAACCTTCGCCTCTGCCTCATGATTAATTCCTTCTGATCGAAGAAATATTTCAAACTTTTATTGTCGGTAAAGATGGTACATTTTACCCCATACAGGTAATGTCTCCATATTTTTAAGGCAAATACCACTGCTGCTAGCTCCAAGTCATGAGTCGGGTATTTCTTTTCATGGATCTTCAGTTGCCTCGAGGCATAGGCTATGACCTTGCCTCGTGCATTAAAACACATCTGAGCCCAGAATGCGACGCATCCGAATAAACCACCATGTCGTAACCTCCTTCCAGTAACGTTAACACCAGAGCGTGAGTTAACTTTTCTTTGAGAGTTTGGAAGGCTCTCTCTTGTTCGATGCCCCATACAAATATTTCCTCCTTGCGAGTCAATTTGGTCAACGGTAAGGCAATTTTGGAGAAATCTTGTATGAATCTCCGATAATATCCTACGAGCCCTAAAAAGCTTCGGATATCCGAGGGATTCCTTGGAGTGTTCCATTTTGACACGGCTTCTACTTTTGACGAATCCACTAGTACCCCGTCGGCACTAATGATATGCCCAAGAAACTACACATCTCGTAACCAGAATGCGCACTTTGAGAATTTTGCATACAACTTTTCTCGTCTGAGTGTCTCTAACACTTCTTGCAAATGGTAAACATGCTCAGCTTCATTCTTCGAGTACACTAAAATGTCATCGATAAATACGATTACCGACTTATCAAGCATAGGTTTGCAAACCCGGTTCATGAGGTCCATGAAAGTCGCGGGTGCATTAGTCAACCCAAAGGGCATTACGAGGAACTCATAATGCCCGTACCGCGTACGAAAGGCCATCTTTGGTACGTCTTCCTCCTTGACCTTCAACTGGTGATAACCCGATCTGAGATCAATCTTTGAGAACCAACTCGCTCCTTGTAGCTGGTCAAACAAGTCGTCAATTCTTGGAAGTGGGTATCGATTTTTCACCGTGAGTTTGTTTAACTCTCGGTAGTCGATACAAATGCGCATACTGCCATCTTTCTTTTTCACGAATAGTACTGGCGCGCCCCACGGGGATACATTCGGTCGGATAAACCCTTTGCCGAGCAGTTCTTGGATCAGAGACATCAATTCTTGTAGCTCCGACAGCGCGAGCTGATACGGCACCTTGGCCACAGGTTTTGCGCCCGGAATCAAATCGATTCCGAACTCTACCTCTCGTTCTGGTGGTATTCCTGGTAAATCTTCCGGGAACACATCTTCATAATCACGTACCACCCGTACGTCTCCGATTTTTGGGGACTCTTTCTCCGACTCACTTGCGTATACCATATATGCTTTGCATCCATGTTTCATAAGTTTGTGAGCCTCTAGCTTTGTGCATACCACCGGGTTACCCCCCTTTTTCACCGTATATGGTAACGTGCTTTCCGCTAGGAGATGTCAGTTTTATCTCCTTTCGGAAACAAGCCACCTTTGCGTGGTATCGGGACAACCAATCCATACCCACGATCACTTGGAATTCTCCCATCGACATCGGGATCAAGTCTATCGTGTATTCTTCGTCATCAATGCTCAATTTGCAATTTTGACATACATCACAAACGATAAAACTTTTGTTATTACCTATTTCTACTTCTAAAGGCATAGGTAATTTTGTTAGAACAAATGAAGGATGTCGAATAAACCCATATGAAATAAAGGATTTATTCGCACCTGTATCAAATAATACATGTGCAGGAATCGAGTTTACAACAAATGTACCTGAAACCACTTCGGGTTCAACTTTTGCTTCTGCTGCAGTCAAGTGGAAAGATCTAGCCTTTGCCTTCGGGGCTTCACCTTTCGTGTCTTGCCCGTCTTTCTTTCCTACTAGCTCAGGGCATTCCGACTTCTTGTGACCCGGTCGATAGCAATTGTAGCAAACCGTCACTTTTTCCGGGCATGATGAAGCCATATATCCCGTTTTCCGACATATGGGGCAAGGTTTATCCTTGAAGCGACAATCGCCTTTATGACCCTTTCCACAGATTTTGCAATTTGGCGACCCGCCTTTTGCATCTGATTTCTTCCCCGTTTCGTTCGTTCGCGCTTTCTTAGCAGGGCTTGGATTAACATCATGTGCCCTCCGTTCGCCCCGTTCAAGCTGCTTTTTCAATTCAATCTCTCGTTCCCGAGCAACATTTATGATCTCGGTAAGGGTCTCGTATTTTGAAGGAGTCATAAACTCCCTATACTCGGCGCTCAACATATTGTAGTAATAATATATCTTCTGTTCTTCATTTGTCACCAATTCGTCACAAAACTTCATCTTATCCATAAACATTCCCGTGATCTTGTCTATGGACTCACCCTTGTGCCTAAGTTGCATGAACTCTTCTTTGATTCGAGTAATGACCGCCTTGGGACTATGATGTTTAATAAACGGCGTCTTAAATTCATCCCATGTCATGGCCTTAGCCGCTTCACTTCCAATTTCTTTCTTTTTGTTATCCCACCAGTCTTTCGTTTGACCCCTTAATTGACCCGTACCATAGGCTAAGTAGTCATCTTCATCACAATGGGTCCTCTCAAATACCCCCTCTATAACGCTTAGCCATCGCTGGCATACTATTGGGTCTACCTCCCCATTATAGACTGGCGGTTTGCACGCCATGAACTCCTTGTATGAAAAAGCACTACAAAAAAGATCGCAATCTGAGACTGAAAAATCAGTCTCTAAAACTCCTAAATCAGTCCCTAATGGTTATTAGGGACTGATTTTGCCAGTCCCGAGCCAGTCCTAATTATCTAGTCCTAGATACTTTCATTAGTAACTAAATATCAGTCCCGATTGTATGACACCAATAGAGACTGATATTCAGTCTCCTATACATATAAAATCAGTCCTCAATATACGTTGTGGTACAACATCATTTCAGTCTCGAATACATTTCGTCGGTGACTGAAAATCAGTCCTTGATACTAGGCCTTTCAGGACTGAAAATCAGTACTTGAACCTTGTCTATTTTGTCCCAAATACATTTACTTAGATTTGGGTTCCATGACAATTCAGTCTCTAATAGACGTTGTAGAGACTGAGAATTAGTCCCTGATAACATGCAATTTCATTCCTTAATATATTTTTTAGCGACTGAAAAATAATCTTATATGTCATCTTATTTAGTTTCGAATATGTTTTTAGGGACTGAAAATATGTAGCTTTTAAGAACTTTTTCAGTCCTGAATATGTTCTTTTAGAGACTAAGAATCAGTCCCTAATAATATGTTCTTTTGGAGACTGAGAATTAGTCCCTGATAACATATTCAATTTATCTTTTAGGACTAAAATAATAATCTTAGATGTCATTATTTAGTCGCGAATATGTTTTTTAGAGACTGAAAATTTGTATCTTTTAAGAACTTTTTCAATCCCGAATATGTTTTTTTAGAGACTGATAATCAATCCCTAATATGTTAATTTCGTAACTAAATAATAGTCGCCGATGCTATAACTGTTTCTGGTTATGAGTTTTTTGAAGACTAAAAAATAGTCTTTGATACTACATTTGATAGTCGATAGTATGCATGCACATTTGGTAATATATTTACTTTTTAGGACTAATAAGAGTCTTAAATACAATGACATTCTCAACAAATTTAATCCATAACATTATAGCATATTAATTCTAAACTTTAATACTTCAAAACAGTAATCAAACAAACACCAACAAAGTAAGTTAAACTAAGTCACATCCTAGATCAAACTATCATTAACATTAACATTGAGTTGCCCATCTAAAACCCGAGTCACGAACCGAACCACACCAGATCTGAAATGAATCTGAATCGTACCAACTCAAGCCGTCAACACCTAACCACCTCCTCTACTACGGCCGGTACCACCAGCTTCACTAAACCCAAAACAGACCAAACCCGAGCCAAGACTCCCGTGCTTAATTCCGAACTGGACCGAGATAGAACAAAAAAAAAAGAATAACGGAACCACCATCACAGTCGTCGTCCTGAAACAATCATTGATCGAGCCGGAATCACGTAGATCTTAACCGCATAAAAAATGAAAGAAAATAAGCCAGATGTTTACCGGGGACGCCGACCGTCGTGTGCGGCTGCTCCGTCGTTGCAGAACCCCACCGCCACCGCCACGCGGTCTTCTTCAACCATCATCATTATCATCGTTCAACATCATCAGCAGCACTCCATCATCATCAATCATCAGCGTCGCCAGGAGAACGACCAAACCGGCGACAAGAGAGAGAGGTGTAGGGGGTGGGGTGTCGGAGCACTTGACCAGGAACTCGCTGGAGCGCCGGCTCCGGCTCCGGTTGTCGGTTACAGAACGGGGGGGCTGTTGTCAGCCACACGAAGAAGAGGAGCCGTGGCCAGAGAAGATGGAGATTCAGGGGGTGTATCGCCTGAAATCGGGACGCCGGAGAAGCTTGCTGGCTCCTGTGTTTGCTAATCTTGCAAAAGAGAGAGAGAGTGGAGGTGCTTGTTTGGTGCCTGCTTAATTGAATTCGAGAGACAGAGAGAGTGTGAGAGTAATATGTCTTGAGGGTTTGTATATGTTTATTGAGAGAGAGAGAGGGTAAGGTAAATGTGGTGTGTTTGAGAGAGAGAGAAAGACGAAGAACAATGAGAGAGAGAATTGAGAGTACAGTTTCTTTCTCCATGTGTGTGGAGGGAGAATGATAGCCGTCTGATTGTGATTTGAATGGACGGTGGATGAGATGTTTGGGATTGGTATCCATGTGCTGTGTTTTCTGGCTAAGTTATGTTGATGGGCTCCTTGCTTTCTAAGACTAAAGGGTATGGGGGCCGGCTAGGCCCGGCTAGGACCGGCGCCGGTCCCCCACACCGCCCCCTGAGGGTCGGCTCGGCCCAATCGACTCCCCAGCGCCGAATAAGACGGGGCCCCACTTCATTTTTCTAGCCGTTGCAAACGGCTCTTTTAAAAAAAAAATTATTTTTCAATTTAAATACCCTATATCTCATCCATTTTTATACAATTCTATCCCATTCTTCTCCAATTCTCTTCCTTTTTTATATAAAAACACTCCATATTTTTTATACCATTTTCTCTAATCATGCATCCTTTCAACCCAAACAACCCCAACCCAGACAACCCCAACCCGAATAATCACAACCCGAACCAACCTAACTTTTTTTCGACCCCCGCTTACACTCCGAGTATGGATCAATCGTGGGGGGCTCCGCAATTTCCTTTTTCGGGTTTCCAACAAACACCCAACGCATTCTCACAAATGTCTCAAGTTCAACAACTCCAACAATACCAAGCGCTACAACAAATCATGCAACGCAACTCGTTTGAACAACTCCAATCGCAACCGCCAACTTCCCAACCGGTTCACCTTGACGATGATGATGATGATGATGAAGTCGTCCCCGAATCGCCACCGCAAGAGCTCATCCGAAAAAAAAAGGGAAGGGGAAGAAGGTTGAAAACGTACCCGAAACCGCGCCAAAAAGCGGTTCGAGAAAACCGAGGAGACCTTGGACGAAAGTAGAGGAGGAGGCGCTAGCAATGGCGTTTACTAAGTCCTCAACTAACCCGATAGTCGGTATGAACCAGAGTTTAAATTTTAAAAGTTTTAAATTTTTTATTTTTACTAATGCATTATTTTTTAAAATTTAGGAAACAATCAAACGGGTGATAGTTTTTTTATGTTATGAAGTGACTTTATTTATGTTGTTTTATGTTGTATTTTTTAACTTTTATAAATTTTTTATTAAGTTAATAAATTAAAAGTTAGAAAATTATAAAATAATAAGGTGTGGTAGCCTCATCCTCCATCCCCCTCAAATATGAAGGAGACCCATCCCACACGAGCCGGTGACGTGGCGCTGACGTGGCGGCTCATCCCCTCCAAGCCCATCCTCTCCATACCCTTTAGTCTAAGGAAGGTGGAGGATGAGCCTACCCCACCTAATTATTTTATAATTTTCTCAGTTTTTTTTTGTTAACTTAATAAAAACTTCATAAAAATTAAAAAATATAACATAAAACAACATAAATAAATTGTTGGAGTGCTTGGTATTGTTGCATTTGTTGAACTTGGGACATTTGGGAGAAGGCGTTAGGTGATTGTTGGAAACCCGAAAACAAAAATTGTGGAGACACCCACGAAAAAAAGTTGGGTTGGTTCGGGTTTGGATTGTTCGGGTTGGGATTGTTCGGGTTGGGGTTGTTTGGGATGAATGGATTCATGATTGTATAAAAAAGGGAGTGTTTTTTATAAAAATGGATGAGAATGAGAGAAAATGGATGAAAGGAGGGGTATTTATTTAAAGTTAAAAAGTTTTTTTTTTAATAATTATAGCCGTTACCAACGGCTAATTGTTTGAAAATGAGGCCCGTCACAATAGTCGTCTGGGAGCCGGTTTTCACGTCACATGCCGAGGGGGCGGTGTGGGGGACCGGCGCCGGGCCTAAGCCAGCCCCCATACCGCTTGGTCTAAGGGGCTGTTTGTAGCCTCTTAATGACCATTCAGATGCTATCTCTTAAGGCTGGAGGATATGGAGAGCCTCATCCCCAATAACATTTGCCTTCAATGGCTAACAATTGCCCTCATTCCTCGTAGTTGTCTCTAATTAACATTTTTTTACCAATATTGGCCATACTTAACCATCATTGGCTAATATTTCCATAATTGATCATGAATGATCATAACTAACAATCAATTAGCCTATATGGATATCATTTATCATAAAGCTAAAGGGTGTGGGGTCATGATTGGGACATGATTCGCCACCTAGGAACATGATTGAAAGGCTACACCATTCCCTTGCTTGATCCACCATGGTCTCTTTTCTTTTTCTTTTTTTTTTGAACGACAAATTTGGATCACTGACGGACCACTGGAGTATCATCGTGCCACCAGCAGAACCACCCGATCATATCCATCTCCACTAGGCATAATGCCTATACACCAATTCAGGAGATTAGTGACATGACACTCACATAGAGGGTCATGGTGATCATGAGGGTCATGACCACACCCTATAGCTTAAGTGACTACTAATGACCATCATTAACCTTAATTGACCATTAATGATTTTAATTGATCATCATTGATGTTATTGACCGCCAATGACCATACATGACCATTGACTCTAATATATTCCCTTAAAATTGGAAAATATGTGTCGATTATTAGAGACTGAAAATCAATCCCAAATTTGTTTATGTACAGTACACTAGAATTTTTAGGACAAGATTACAATTTATAATACAATTCATGGTGGAGGCTTTGAGGAGGCTCCAACGACGCAAGAAGAATTGTTTGATGAAAGCAAGATGATCCAAGATCAATTAGGATCAGAATCATTTTTGCAATCACCCTCTAATACAATTAGTAACTAATAAATTAGTCCCAGATACTACGTATCCGAGACTGATAGATTAGTCCCTCATAGTTTAGTCCCTCGGTGTCAATATATTAGTGACTGAATATTAGTGACCAATAAAATGGCGTCATTTTTATTAATGGGGGCAGTTATTTAGGACTGAATTTCAGTAACCAATAAGTTTCCCCCCAAAATTTATTTTTAGACAAACATATTTGTGACTAAAATTCAGTCTCAGAAAAATGGTCCAAGTATGAAGGACTGATTATTAGTCACGGACATCAGTCACAAAAAAATCAACCTCTAATACAATTAGTAACTAATAAATTAGTCCCAGATACTACGTATCCGAGACTGATAGATTAGTCCCTCATAGTTTAGTCCATCGGTGTCAATATATTAGTGACTGAATATTAGTGACCAATAAAATGGCGTCATTTTTATTAAGGGGGGCAGTTATTTAGGACTGAATTTCAGTAACCAATAAGTTTCCCCCCAAAATTTATTTTTAGACAAACATATTTGTGACTAAAATTCAGTCTCAGATAAATGGTCCAAGTATGAAGGACTGATTATTAGTCACGGACATCAATCACAAAAATATCAACCTCTAATACAATTAGTAACTAATAAATTAGTCTCAGATACTACGTATCCGAGACTGATAGATTAGTCCCTCGGTGTCAATATATTAGTGACTGAATATTAGTGACCAATAAAATGGCGCCATTTTTATTAATGGGGGCAGTTATTTAGGACTGAATTTCAGTAACCAATAAGTTTCCCTCCAAAAATTATTTATAGACTAACATATTTGTGACTAAAATTCAGTCCCAGATAAGTTGTCCAAGTATTAAGGACTGATTATTAGTCACGGACATCAGTCACAAAAAAATCAGTCTCTAATACAATTAGTAACTAATAAATTAGTCCCAGATACTATGTATCCGAGACTGATAGATCAGTCCCTCATAATTTAGTCCCAAATGGTCATTTTTCTTGTAGTGAAGGCTTTCGTCCTCCGGACTTTTCCTTCGCTAGATTGGCACTATCTTCCAATTTCTTGATTCTCTCGTCCACTACCGATAGAACCGTGTTTTGAATCTTATCGATAAAACCAGACAAACTATTTTCGATTGCCTTTCTAACCTGCTCGGCAATCACTTCTCTCATTTGCTCGGTGACTCTCGGCACCGCATCATCGTTACTTTCATCAGCCATCTTTAATACTGAAATGTTTACATTAACCGTTAAACATTTCATTTATAACATATGATTTACTTGTTTTGATTTAATCAAGTTCATAACTTGATTCAACCGTTCTTGTTTCATGCATTTCCCGTGTTTGAGTGAGCTTACACACTCTTTTCGTGCATGTCAGTTCATGTTTCATTTCTATATTCTCTAAGGTGGTGTTTGTTTTTTGGCCAGAAGCACTTCTGGCCACTTATGTCTGCGCCGCGTAGACGCGGGCAGACGTTTGGATGTTGCAGCTTGTTTGTTTTCTCGCAGACCTTTCATTAAAAAAGGTCTGCGAGACCTCTTCACCACGCAGACAATAACCCATGTCTTCTTGGAACCTCTTCTTGGCACAGACCTGTTCTTCCCTGCCACCACCTCTACCACCACATCCCTGCCACCACCGCCACCACCTCCACCTCCACCACCACATCCATGCCACAACCACCGTCACCAACACCCACCTGCCATCACACCCCACCTGCAACCACCATCCACCTGCCACAACCCCCACCTACTCCCGCCGGCCACCACCACAACTACCGTCACCACTATCCACCTGCCACCACAACCACCATGAAAACCCCTCAAATCCAAAAACCCACTCAAAATCCCCAACTTACCGGTTTTAAGAAGAAACAACCACCAACCAACAGGCATTCTCTCTCCTCGCGTCTCTCTCTCTCTTCTCGCATATTTCTCTCTTCTCGCGTCTTTCACGCCGCCGTGCGCCGGAGAAGAAGGAGATGGGTGTGCCGGAGAAACGACTGGCCGGAGAAGGAGATGGTGGTGGTGGTGACAGATTGTAGAGAGAGATAGTTTGTAGAGAGAGAGAGTTCAAGGCTAGGGTTTGCGGTGGTGGTGATGAAGGCAGAGAGAGAGATCGATGGAGGAGAGAGAGATCTGTGAGAGGAGAGAGAAATACGGTGAAGGGCGGTGGTGTAGTGGTGACGACGGTGGTTGTGTAAGGCGGTGGTGCTTGGTGGTGGTGAGGAAGGAAGGGAGAGAGAGAGCAAGGTGTCTGTGTGTGTGTTTGTGTGTGTTATGTGTGTGAAGATCTTTTTATATAAAAAAACAAACCCTCTTCTCCTTGCAGACTGCAGACATTTGGTCCACCTCTTCTCCTGCATATGCCTGCAGATGTGGTCCGCAGACTGCAGACCTTTTCCCACAGAAAAAACAAACAACACCTAAATCTACTTAAAACAATTAACTCTTACCGGATGCTTGATCAAGCTTGAACCGAACACACTTTATTGACAACCCTTAGCTCTGATTACCAACTTGTAAGACCCAACTTAAAATAACAAGATTAATGATACAAAACATGCATTTAGTACAAAAATTTCGAGTTTACAAAAACTTCATGGTTTTAAGTTCATACAAGATCATAATATTCAAGTTATAATCCTACTAGATAAACTTGGAAAACATGATTTCAAGTGTTTACATATTACTAAAACAAAAGTAGATCACATGCGGAAGCTTTGTTCGGTGCGTTCGGTTCTTGGAAATCGCTTGATCGCCACCCGGATTAAGTCCATCATCACCTATAGTCAAAACCATGAAAATAATTAGTTTTGACACTTTAAAAATCAAGTAGAAACAAGTTCCGTGTTTAAACATTTAAAAAAAAATTCACGTTCTGGTGTGGTCGCGTAGTGCGACGGTGATAAGGGTCAGCCGTCGCGGCCCGCCACCGATGTAGCGTCGTGCGACGGTGAACCTATTTCGCTGTGGCGTAGCGCCACGGTGATATTTTGACAGAATGTTGATGGCTGGTGCTGCAAATCAGCCCAACACCATTTTTATAAATTCCAAACTATAATTCGACATAACTTTTGACTCGGGCGTCCATTTTAGCCGATTCTTTTTCCCACGCGACCGTAATTTAATTACGGATGCGTTTATCGACACAAGTCACACAAATTTTCCATTTAAATACAGTTGGCCTTTATTTTGGCTCTTTATTTATTTGACCCGTTTGTCTACAAGTTCAACAACTTGTTTTATTGCCTTCTCATGTCTACAACCGAATTACCCAATCTTGGGTTTACCCACTATAGCAATTCACTCCCTTCAAGAGGGACACTTATGCAGTAATCATCATGCTTGTTTTTCCAAAGATTTAAACATGCTTTTCTAGAACTTTTGACAAGTTAAAATTCAGAACTTTAATCTCTCTACAATAGTTCATGTTTTTGAAACAAGTTAGCGTGTCCGCTTCACGGTTTACGCTTTGTTATAACCAATCAACAAGTGATGGTCCTTGACTTCAATGTTTACAATTCAACTTGTTTTGACCCGTTTGGATGCCGAATGGAGACTACCATTTCAAGACATTCCAAACTCTATGTCTAGCTCATGTTTTGACCCGTTTTAATTGTCGAAAGCACTTCGTCGCTTCCGTGACTTAACGGGTTTTCTTGTTTGGCTAAATTCCAACACAATGAACTAGAATAAATAAACAATATAACGTAATGAAACCATATGTCGCGTACCTTTAAAGCGCACCCTTCAAGCGTGTATCTCCTCCGGCTTGTCCACTTGACGACCCGGATTCTTTACCTAAAGAGTTCCATTCACAACCAATTTAGAACTCTTTTATAACCAATAACGGACAATTCATTATGATATTCAAATCTGCGTTTTTGTCCGATCTTTAACATTTTATTCCTCACTTAGGCGTTTTAACAAACACCTAGCGGGTCAAATTTTTGCATAATCATTACTAGGTTCTTGACATGTTGTTTTCATCTACATTCACTTCAATTAGGTAATTTACACAAAATTTCAACATCAATAATACTGAATTTAACACATGAATTCAGTTTTCACTAGAATAGTAATCACAATCCTAGTGTTTATCTAGTCTCTATTAACCCAATAACCACCTACAATGGTGATTATACTCTCCACTATTATCATACCAAATTTTAACAAGAATTCATCTAGGGTTTTATCCCTAGACATCATGTTACTTCTAATTTCAACTATACAAGATATATTCAAGCTCAATTCTTGATTTTCTCATTTAACCTAAAACTGAACTTGAATCAAAATACCAAAATTTTGCATACCTTTTGATCCCTGCAACGAGGTGATCACTAATTCGTGTTTGAAACTTGATTTAGAGTATATTAGAGGCTTCAATTCTTGAGTTTTATGCAAGTTAGGGTTTTGATGGAGAAGTCTGGGTCGCCCCCTGTGTTTGAGATCGACCAGACACTAAGTGTGTGTTTGGTGTTAATTAGCTATTTTAATCTTTGAGGTTTCATAATTGACAATTTAAGCCCCTTAGTTTTATTTTACTATAAACTTAGATGTTTTAACCTTGTTATTTGTCATCTCAAGACTAGTAACTAACTGGGTTATGAATTCCTAGTTAGTTTGTTCTTGTTTATTTAACACTTTATTTTCCTGATTTTAAATTTTATAAATTTCGGGGTGTTACACCTTCTTTCAAAATTCAAACTGAAGAACACTTGCAAACATGGAGATTTATGGATGATTCAAGAAAATTTCAAGACTTGAAGATACATTAGTAGCATCTTAGAAGCACTAGGAGACCTTGGATAATCTTATCTTCACATCTTCATCCTTATTTTTTCCTAGCAAGCTTGTAAGAACTCTACACTAGTTTTATTTTTATTCTTGATTTTTAAAGAAAACAAGTTCATCTTGAAACAAAATCAAAACAAAACCCACATGAAAAACACTAAGAAAAACTAAAAGTCATTATTTTTATCTTATGATTTTTCTATGATTTTGGGATGAACTTGGAGAAATTTATACTAGTGAACATGAATCTTGATTATTTTTGTATAAAAACATGATCTAAATACATGCATGTTAGATCAACCAAAATTCATCAAAAAAAGTGATGAACATGAGTTTTGATGATTTAAATGATGAACATGCATGCTAGAAAAGTATGAGAAACCATTTAAATCCACGAAACTAATTTTTTGAAAAAATTCTTGAATAAAGTTTACATTTCTGGAAAGAATCAAAAACTCGAAATATGTTAGTAGAAATAGTTTTGAACACATATTTATGCTTTAAGTGACTATATGAGTCATCTAAAACAAGAATTTTAAATAAAATCTTGGTCTACAAGTTTTTTACAAAAAACTAAGAATAAAGTTTCCTTTTTTGGAAAGTAGGAGACTATATCATGTTCATGGCACTTTTGTTGACAAAATATGATGAATATTGATACTTGATAATGTTTTGTGTTGAAATGAATTGAACACAAGTTTTGTATAAACTTGGGAAAAATCAATTTTTCAAAAGGAACTATGGCAAAAATTTTATAAATTTTGTTATGTTCAAAAGTTGTCAAACAAAGAAATTTGTAACTAGAAAAACTATTTTAAGTCTTTAAACATGATTAAACGAATTTTGGACAAAAGTTATAAATTCATGTTTTGTGGAGATTTCTAAACGAAAAGTGACAAAGTATATATCTTAGATAAGATATATACTTTCAAAAATTCATCAAGTATCATAAATATATTTTTGGTATGTATATTATGTATTTAGTTCATGTAGGAATAAATACAAAATTATACACATTCACAAAACTACAAAAATATATAAATATGCACTCGGAAAATGAAACAATAAAATGGAATGTCCATCCTTGGACATAAACATACAATCGGACAAATTCGAACACTATGGACGATATGGACACTTTGACAAATTTGGACAAAATAAAATTTATGGCACAAACGATATAAACGAGACGGACGACACAAACTGGACAAACGACACGAATAAACCAAGCCGACACGTAGTAAAATGTTATAACAAAATACGAACCGTCACACACTCTAAAAAGCTTATGCATTAAAAAGATTTAATATATGGCGTAAGTAACAATATTTATAAAAATACTAGTATTATTATTAATTATGACTAAGCCTAAACCTTGTAAATTAAAAAGGAGTCCATAAATTAAAGTTGAGCTAAAGTCTATTTTTCTTAAATAAAATTGGGCTAGGCCCAGTTTTACAAAATATTTGACAAAAATCCATTTTTAGTCAAAATTGGACTAAAGCCTACTCTACAAAAAAAAAATAATACTTGGACTAAAACCCAATTTTTGATAAACTATTATGGACTAGACCTATTTTTAGAAAATAGTTTGGGCTAGACCCATTCTTACATAACCTATTTGGGCTTAGTCTACTTTTATAAAAGTATTTTGGACTAAGCCCACTCTTACAAATCAATTTGGGCTTGACTCGCTTCAAATAAAGTTATTTGGGCTAGGCCCATATACACTAAACATACAAATTGGGCTTAAAACCTAACTCATGAATTAAGCCCATTCAAATATAAACTAAATAGAATATATATATATATATATATATATATATATATATATATATATGAAAACATAAACAAAGAAAGCAAACAATTACGAGAAACTAAAAACGAAATTCAAGATGAATTACTTATATGAAAAACAAACATAAACCTAAGTGTCTAACGAGAATAGAACACTTGTAGGTCGATAAACAAATGACGAATCAGGAATCGAATAGAGATTTGCACGAAATGCAAATCTGTGAGTTCATGTTTCCCCTTTTATTTTTGAATGTTTATAGTTTTAAACTTTCGGGGATGTATACATGTTACAATTAGTATGATGACCACAATGAAACTATTTTTATCACATGCGGATAGGTGTTTAAAATAGAGGGACCACTAATGAATAAACAAGTACCGAGGAACAAACGAATAGATCTATTTGGGTTTTGGCAAGCCCCACTCTTAACGACAACGATAACAACGATCGTTAAGAGTGCCTTTGTGTCCAAACTAGGGTCAATGATACACACGATAAGTTGCCAAGGTTTGGTTGCCTCCTATTCTGGCATACAGATTAGTGTCCTTGCAAAACACTAATGATCACACGATTTTCATCATATTATACAAAACGAATTTACTACTTCAAATGATTTGGAGACTCAATTGATGCAAAAACTAAATAACATGAACTTACCAACTTTTGTTGACGTTTTCAAAACTAACATGTATTACAGGAGATTAGTGGACGGCTTTGAAAAAATATGTTTGAGTTGTCGAGAACTCAAGCTTTTGAGATGTCATCCATTTTCAGTTATCATGTTGTGTGGAACTGTTTTTAAACTTTGAACAACAGTGTTAAAGTTGTAGTTGTTTTATTCGAACAAGATGTTTGTATTGTAAATTATGGATGAGTATCCTTTTATGTCTTAAATATGTTGTTTACTCGATTGAATGTACGGATGAACATCATTTTATGTCTTAAATATGATGTTTACTCGATTGAATGTAATGATTGCCGCTCTGGCCACACCTCGTGACACGCTTCCGCATATATCGAAAATCGGGGTGTGACACTTACACTTGAATCTGAGTAGTTGCACAATTGAAAACCTCGATTGGCTGTCTCATTGGTCTCAGTTAGAAAACATAAATTTGAATGGTATTTCTCTTGGCAAAGCAGATAACTTGGTAAATATGATTCTAAATCTTCAAAAATTATCAGTTTTAAGTTTAGATGATTGTGACCTCTCACAGATCATACATCCATATTCTCATTCCGCAGCCAACTTTATCTCGGAAACAACAACCTCAACTCATCCATGTATCATTGGTTGTTTCCATTAACAAGCAGCCGAGTTGGTATTCTTGATCTTTCAGGAAACAAGTTAGGATACCTGAATATCTTGGAAATCTCTGCTTGGGAGTTTTGAATTTTGATGAAAACTCTGCCTATCGTATTTCCTGATTTATTGAAAAACTTGTCTGGATGTATATCTGTTACGCTAGAATTGTTGCAAGCTCAGTCTAGCTAGTTGGCAGGGTCGATATCTGATGATATCCAAAAGTTTTCATCCCTAGATACGTTATTCCTTTCTCACAATAAGTTAAATGGAAGTATAAGTGAAAAATTGTGGAAACTACCCGATCTTTTCAAGCTTGATCTTTCTTCCAATTATCTTAAAGGAGCCATCCCTAAAATCAAAGGAAAGTCAAAGATTACCATTATAAATCTTTCGAATAACTCACTCGAAGTTGTTCCTTCCATTGCTTGGAAATGTAGTGTACAAAGGATTGACATGAGCTCCAACAACTTCTATGGTCCTATACCACATGCTTCATCCACTGTGGTATGGCTAGACCTTTCCAAAAACAAATTCTATGGAAGAATCTCTTTTTTGTGTGAAAACATTAATGGGTCTTTAGGTTTACTTGATTTATCAGATAATTCATTAACAGGAGAAATTCCAGATTGTTTTTGGCATTTTAAACAACTAAGAGTTCTTAAGCTTGGTCAAAACAATTTTTCTGGAAGGCCTCCTGCTTCTATGAAGTATTTGACCAAACTAGAGGTTTTGTACTTGTACAACGAGAATTCCCCTTATCTTTACAGGCGTGTAAAAAGTTAGCCTTTTTGGACTTGGGGGCCAATAACTTTTCTGGTTACGTGCCTATTTGGATCGGCGAAAAATTGCAAAGCTTTATATTGTTAGACTTATCATGATTCCTGTCCACCAACATCCTCATACTCTTCACCGTTTTTTTCACCATCATCTTTTCCTCTAACTACTCCTAAAAAACATCAACATCCATCTCTTTAGAGTTTTCATCCTCAAATCCACATGGTCATTAATTAATTTCCATGTCGTATGTCGTTGCATGTTTATTCTATTCTACATGCAGATTTTTGGAAAACTAAACGAAATAAAATAACATGGGGAATGAATAGAAAGTTCTTCATCCAATTTTGAAGAAGTTACAAACCGTCGGTCAGTTCCAATTGAAACTTGATGACCTGTCTTTGGAGCTTAAATAACCTAGATGGCTTGGATAAGGTACAATATTACCTGTTTCATTTGAAAATTTATTCTAAAACATAAATTAAAATTAACTTTGTATTTTTATTGATTAATTATAACCAATGAAAACTGAAATTGTTTTGAAAAAATATAAGAAAAGAGCGACCACTCTGATGTTTAGGTGTTGGGTATAATCTTGATGTTGGGTCGCTTCGGGTCAAGCACGGTTAAGACAATAACGGATCAAGTCATGGAGTAGTAGAAAATGGGTCACTTGACCGATTCTGGAGTAGAAGAACGAGCTTGTTGGAGGTGGAAGTTAAAGAGAATATGCTTTAGAAGTTTGTTGCTGGAAAGTAGGATCACGTGACCCAGTATGCATGTGTGTTGGATCGTTGTATGACCCGATTGAGTCGATCAGAAGAGTCTTTTATCCGAATCAGAGGCGGAATCAAAGATACGGACACTCGATGTAATTATAATGTCTCTTATATTGATATGAAACTGATTTACAACCTAGAGACGATCCGACAGAGCTTCGCTACTCAGATCCGAAAGTTACAAATGAATAACCAAGTGCACCTATATATAGAGGAGAAGATTTCGCTTGAGACTGAACCAGTTGAAGCGAACCAGTTCAAGCGAACCACTTGAAGCGAACCAGTTGAAGCGAAATCTGATGTGTATGATTTCGCTTGAACTTGTCACAAGTTCACTTCAAGCGAAATCTTCACTTAAACCTCATTTCTCAGTTTCTCGAACCTCGTGCACTGATAATCCTATCCTATTACATGATACAAGACGAAGTCAATAGACGTAGTGCACTAACAGACTCCCCCTTGGATATTGACGCAGTCTTCAGTGACTATTCTTCAATATGACACATCTTCAGTCTTGATCATTCTGCATCCTCACTTAGATTGTAACATTGTAAGCATCCAACTATCTCTTCTTCTATCAGCTTCAGGCTCCCCCTTTCATCAAGCTTCCGTGCTTTGGGATCGACACCTAGCTTTCCATCTACAAGCTCTTCTTTGTTTCAAACTTGTCTTCAGACTCCCCCTTAGACTTTGCTTCCGGGATCGTAGTCTGGACTATCTGCAATCACTCATACGTTTATAAGTAACAACATTTTAGACTATCCAGGAATCGTAACCTGGCAATTCCAATCAAATTCTCTAATCCACTCCCCCTATCAACAAACTTCATAGATTTAGCAGTATTAAAGAATCCAACTCCCTCACATTTTATCATCCAAGTCCAAATTAATGACCTTGGAGATATCACAAACTGTTTTTGAAATTTAAAACTTCAAGTTTCAAATTAATGAACTTGTTTCATTTTCAGAAACACAATCAGCTTACTTAGATTTTGAAACTCAGCACTCAGATATCAGTTGTCGAAAATAAAGCAGAAATCAAAATCTTTTTGTATTTTCTGAAAATATAAAGCAGTAAAGAAATATGTACAAACATATTTACAAATAATATTTTTGTTTGAGAATGCGTCAGAGGATCATATCAGTTTTTGACAAGTCACAAGTACCGTTGAGCTTAATTTCACTTTATGCATTAAACAATTCACTTAGATTGTCGATATATTTGTCCACTTAAATTTTCATACAAACTTCAACTGATTCAGGATACGAATTAGGTATTTTAAGAACTTGAACTCATTCATGTGTCCCACCTCTTGAATATACTCCCGTATCCAGAATCCCAATAATCAATCTTACAGGTGAGTATACTACAATGATATCTGTATATAAATTAGGTATGCGAGGGCCGAGGGATCTCAGGTCGATACTTCCGTATACGCAGAGAGATATCAGCTTCGACTTTTCGGTATGTCCCCTTTAGAGGATCTTTTTGCTTACAACAGCAGCGACTATCAATTTTATTGTTTCATCAGCATGCTGAGGGTTTAATGCTATGTTTCAAGCATATCAGAAAGTATTAGCCAGGGACTAGGTCAGAACTACCGTTCAGCAGAAGTCCCGGAATAATACCCCAGACATCATTGAGTATAAAGACCTAGTATATCAGATTAAGAGACCTTTCAAACGAGATTTCAGGGGTTACCTATATATCCAAGTAGTGTTCCCCACGAAATAAGCAAGTGTTTGAATTTAGGTTTATATCCCGAAAAAGTTTACTAAATGTATAAAAACCTACCGACACATCCACGGTGAGATCGTTTAACACATTTAAACTTTCCATTTCTTTAGCATACTGTAACTGTCTACTGATGTACTATCATTTCCTCTTTTTACGCAAAAACTCAATTTTTGAATTTTATCATGTTTTTGACTTTTTCAAATTTTCAAATGTTTTTGTATTTTCTAACAACATTACTCCCCCTAAAATGCAAAATCATATAAAGAAAATTTGACAACCAACACTGATAGCTTTGTCTCGCCATCCATTTTCTGCATCTCATGCTCTGTTTTGCATAAAATATAACGTACCCCCATGATTTACAACCCATTGATTTTAACAGTTTGAAAACCGTTTTTCAATCTGATGAAAGTAATCATGTTTGTTCAGCCGTGAGGGTTTCGGCATATTCAATCAAAACTTCCCTTTACAACAAACTATTTTCCCATAATGATTTCAAAACACTTAAGTTTGTTTTAATCAGAATGGTTTTTCCGGAAAAATTAGTTTGTTTACCCATCACATGTGGATTCGGGGTCATCTCATCACCTTGTTCTCTTTAAAACCTTTTTGTACAAATTTAACATTATTAGGTCAAACACCACTATCACTTGTAGAAAATCAAGTACAACTTAATGTCCTTGATTTACCACATGTAAGACGAAATATCACAGTTACCATCCTGTGAATTTCTCAAGAATGATGCCGATACCTGCTTCACACTTACCAACCTGGAAGCTCCGGCAAGTCAGATTTTTCTATTTGAAAAGTTTCACCCAAGCCTGACTGTCCTTGGGTGTATTTTGAGCTTTTCTCTTTTCTTCATAAAACTCTTTCACTCCTTTTTCCTTACCATCAACCATCTTACTAAAAATATGTTTAACATTGCTATTAAACATTTTTCCAGCATCAACACCTTTTGATTTTGTGTTTGTGGCTTGTAATGGAGGAAATTTTTCATCATTCATCAAAAGAACAGTTTCTTCCTTCTTTACCTCAACTTGTGGCTCCTCTGATTTTGTGGAATCAGATTCATTGCACGAACTTGGCTTATCTGACTAAGATGAGTCAGATTCATCGCCTGATGGTGGCTTGTCTGATTTTGAAATATCAGATTCATCGCCGACCATTTTCTTCTTTTCCTTTTTCTCTTTTGTCCTCAGATTTGTATCTGAAGAATTCGATTTGCTTGGCTTTGCAGTCGAGTGAATCGATTCATCAGAACTCTTATTCGAATCAACCGGTGAACCCGAAGACAAAATCTTTTCCAAATACTCTCTCGCCTTCTTCCTCAGTCTGTCTCTCTGCCCTTGTGAAAGCTTTACTTTCTTTTCTTGAATTGTCTGATCCTGAACTTTAGGTTTTAGAACCTTCTGTTCATGGGGCTTGACTTTGACTGGCTTCTTTACCGTTCTTTGAGATTCAACCCTCGATCTTCCCATCGATCTCCTTGGGCAATCTCTGGCAATATGTCCTCTGATATGGCAATTATAGCATCTTCTCGTTTCATAATTCCAATTCTGGCAGTTAACAGCAATGTGTCCTCTAACACCACAGGTGTAGCACACTCTGTTATCGTACCATCCACTTCTGTTAGTCCAAACCTTCAGATCATAACATTGTTTGGCTTGGTAATAATCATTTCTCCTCTTCAATGCTGGATTTGTCTTTTGAGCACTGTGGTCAAACCTGCACCACTTATTACCAACATTTTGTGAGTTTTCATATTTAAATTTTTGTGATTTTTGATAATGATTGGATGATTTATCTGATGAACTTTTGATTTCATTTTTAGAATTTTTCAAATTTCTATCTTTTTGTTTCTGTTCTGCATTCTTCTTAACAGGTTTTTGTTTAGAACATTCACCTGTTTCAGTAGATTGCAGAACAGTATTTTGAAATTTTTCTTGTAAATCTAAAAATATTTTTCTTTTCTTTTCTTTTTCATCATCAGATATCTCATCACAATCTTCAACTTTTACATTTTCAATGTTGAAATTGATTGGTTTTGGACAAACATGTGATGTAGAAGTCACAAAACCTTTCAATTTTACTTCAAGCTCTTTGATTTTAGTCCGAGCTTTTTCAGCTTCTTTTTCAAGCTGAATGATTTTAGCAAGATGAGAATTGATTTCAATTTGTTTTTCAAGATTATCTTTACCAAAAACATATCTCTCATCTTCTAAAATCTTTAACTGACTTTTGAAATCATTTTCAAATTTTAATTTTTCATTTTCAAACTCTTTTTCTTTTTCTTTCAAAATCTTGTTTTCTGATGTCAAACTGTTCAAATCACTAAGCAGTTTGACATTTTCAGACTTCAAATTTTCACAAATTCCCTGCAACATAAGAATCTGGTTATCATCAGTTTGCTTCTCATCTCTCAACTTCTCAACTTCTGATGTCAAACTTTCTGCATCCTTCAAAAGTTTGTCATTTTCAGCCTTAAAGTTGTCACATTTAGAGCACACTGATTCTGAACTTGAAGATCCAAGCTTCAAAGATTCTTCGTTCTTTGGAATATCCTTTGTTTCCATCTTATATGTTCCTGCACAAAAGAGTTTAACGAAATCAAAAGGATTCATACTTTCATCAATATAACATTTCCTTTTAATATCATATTTCAAAATACTCTTTGTTTCAAGACACACACGAATTCTATTATCAATTTCATTAATAATATCCAATTCCAATTTTTGTAAATTCTTTTCCATTTTGGTAAAAATTTCCTTCTTTTTCCTATTTTCATTACGAAACTCTCCATTAACCTCATTAAAGAACTGTGTTGGATAAAGTTCTTGAAAAAAATCTTCCCTTTTTAGATCAACCAAGAATTTATCCCATTTAGCAGGTAATGCATTTGCCAATTTCGATATCTGTTCATCATTTGATATTCTAATATTCTTGTTTCTCAAACTGTCCATTAAATTTTTAAACCGTATTTCCAACTCATCCAACGTTTCATCCTTTCGACACATGAAATATTCAAATCTTTCAACCAAAACCTCCTTTTTCTCAGAAGAAGAACAACAAGTCCAATTGTTCATTCTTTCAAATTTAATGTTTTCCAGTTCATCAAACATTTTGAATTCTTGATATTTGTGCCGTGTAAATCACCTGCAAACAAACAAACAAACAATCAGTATACACAATAATATCTTGAAATAGATTGATACACTGTTGACGTGAAATAATCTTGACACGAAATTTCACTTTTCAATCGAACTAGGAAACTCAATCAGAAACACAAGTTGATTCTTCAAGCGAAATCAACTTTGTTTGACCAGCTGAAGCGAAATCAACTAATGATAACTTGAAGCGAAATCAACTGTTTATAACTTCAAGCGAAATCCCAAGAACCTATTTCGCTTCAACCTGAAATCAATCTTCAAGCGAAAACCAGCAAACACAAGTTCATTTTAGAAGTTTCAAGCGAAACCAACTATTTCGCTTTAGGAAGTCTATTTCGCTTCAGAGTTTCAAGCGAAATCCAGAACATAACACTATTTCGCTTCAGAGTTTCAAGCGAAATAATCCAAACAGTCTACTTTGAAGCGAAATCATCCTGTAACCTTCGAATACTATTCAAGCGAAATCTAGTTTTTGATCCAATTCAGTCACTTTTAATGCGAATTTCGGTCTCAAACTTTCAAGGCTTTGTTAAACTGTTGTTTTGAATGTTCGGTGAGAAGTTCAATCCATTTTGACCATTAAATCTCGTTCAGTTTGAAAAAGAAGGTGTAGAAGTCAGAATCTAATTGCAATCGAGCTAAACTCTTCCTCCTGAGCTCTGATACCACTTGTTAGATCGTTGTATGACCCGATTGAGTCGATCAGAAGAGTCTTTTATCCGAATCAGAGGCGGAATCAAAGATACGGACACTCGATGTAATTATAATGTCTCTTATATTGATATGAAACTGATTTACAACCTAGAGACGATCCGACAGAGCTTCGCTACTCAGATCCGAAAGTTACAAATGAATAACCAAGTGCACCTATATATAGAGGAGAAGATTTCGCTTGAGACTGAACCAGTTGAAGCGAACCAGTTCAAGCGAACCACTTGAAGCGAACCAGTTGAAGCGAAATCTGATGTGTATGATTTCGCTTGAACTTGTCACAAGTTCACTTCAAGCGAAATCTTCACTTAAACCTCATTTCTCAGTTTCTCGAACCTCGTGCACTGATAATCCTATCCTATTACATGATACAAGACGAAGTCAATAGACGTAGTGCACTAACAATGTGATCTATTTGTTTGTTTTATTATATATAGGGCAGTAGACAAGTTCTTATTTTCGTACCTTTTTTTCAAAATTGCAATTAGGATAGTTCAGGCAGTAATTTTGAGTTGCATTACGTGAGTTGAGTCTGATCCTTAGGGCCTGATAACCAACATTTGGTATTAGAGCAAGGTTGAAGAAGGAGGTAGTTTTGAGAGTCGGTGGCGAGAAACGGGGTGTAGACTGTGGCTGCGGGCTGAGAAGAAAGAAAGAATTCGCAGGACAGTGTTTAGGAGAAAAACGGAGGTAGGGTTTGTGACGGAAATTGATGTTCGCAACACCAGAAGAAGCAGTGTCGGCCAATGAGAAATACGAAAGTGTTGGTATAGGTTTTCATGTTGTTCGAACGGCCGTCATGAAATCAAATGGAGAGATGAAGATGTTCAGTTTTCATCATGGTTCGATGTATGATGATGGTAAGAGGCAAGGAGAATTGATTTTCCATCATTTAGGAAGAGTAAGTGACGTGAAATTTGAAAAAGCAAATTGAAAAGAAAGCAAGCAGGTGAAAGGGATAACCAGAAGGAAAGGAAGAAGATACGTGTGTTCACGGTCTGGAATCGAAAGGAGAACTGAAGCAAGTATGTAAGAAACCGAACCAAGCAAGAAAGCAAGAATGGAGGTTCGAAAGAAAGAATAAGAAAGTAAGCAAGAAAACATAGAAAGTAATTGGCAGTGCAAGAAAGAAAAAAGAAAGAGCCGTCACAAGAAAGAAATCAAGCTGAAAATCTAAGCTCGGGCTCGGCTCGGATTTGAAATCAAGCTGAAAATCTAAGCTCGGGCTCGGTTTGGTTTTAAAACGAGCTGGCTCAGTTTGGCTTCGTTTGGCTCGATTTTAAAAATAAAAATTAATACACATTCAAAATAAGTTCAACCAAATACATTACAATACTTCAAAAGAACATATTCAAAATATGTTCAATCTAATACATTACAAGCCAAAATCACGTTAAACAACGCAAAATAAGTTTTATATTTCAAGTAAATACAATATTTGTTCATTAGCATGACAATCAACCTCTAAATATGTCATAGATATCAAAACACAAGCCTATATACGTGTAAATAATAATCATTTTTTTGTAATATATTATATGTATATAAAAATACAATATATTATAAGTAAAATAATGCGAGCTAACCCGAGCCGAGCTAGGCTCACTTTTTAACCGAGCCGAGCCAGCTCGGCTCACTTTCAAACTGAGTCATATCGAGCGAGCTTTTTTCGAGCTAAATTCGAGCGAGCTCCAAGCCGCGCGCTTTTTGGACAGCCCTACTCAAAACTCATTTAATGGCATTTGTAGTTATCTATTTTTATCCGACTTAAATTACAACAAATCCATCTTTGGGGGGTCTCGACCTTTTGATCTCAAAAGAAGCAACACCTTAACTCCAATTACTTTGTCAATTAGACCCAACCGCCCATCCTTATATTTTTCTAATGTGACATGCCACATTTAAAATAATAATATATTAAGGTGGTGTTTGTTTTTTCAGATGCAAAAGGTCTGCAGTCTGCGGACCACATCTGCAGACGTCTGCATAAGAAGAGGTGGACCAAACCTCTGCAGTCTGCGAGAGGAAGAGTGTTTGTTTTTTAAGCCTTATGGTATACAAGGACCCCTGCAGATCTTAAAAATAAAACCTCAAAAATGGGGGCCTGTTCTCACATCTCACTTAACACCACCACTCTCCACCGTTTCATCATTTCACCGTCAATACAACCACCACTTCGTCCCATACCAGCCACCATCTCCACCACACCAAACACCACTTATCACCTCCGCCAATCTACACCAGAGACTCGTCACCTACCACCCGCTGCTGCTCATTCCGGCTTGTCTCGAGTCACCTCGTTTTTTGTGCTATTCCTTGTCGACATCCAGGTACGTGTTCTATACAGTTGCGGAGGTCGACGTCGCTGTGGTTGTTGTGTGGGGTCGACGAGGTGAGGGAGGTGGTTGTCGGCGGTGAATGTGGCTCAATCAGAGGTGGGGGAGGTGACGTCGGGTCAACCGGAAGTGAGGGAGGTGACGGAGATGTGGTGGTGGTGGAGGAGGTGGAGGTGTCGGTTGGGAGGAGGAAGATGCTAGGGTTTGAGAAGAGGTTGGAAGAGGTAGGAAGACATTGGACCATGTCTGCGCGGGGAAGAGGACGCGCAGAGATTTGAAGACATTTTTTAATGAAATGTCTTCTAAAAAACAAACGGTCCAGAGCTAAACGTCTGCGCGTGGTCTGCGCGACGCAGACATAAAAGGCCAGAAAAGATTTTTCTAGAAAAACAAACACCCGCTAAGTATCCTTAAAAATGACATATCCATCACTAATACATATTTATCTCATATTCATTTAATTTAACCTTTTTAACCATCTAGTATCTTCCAAACAATTCAAAACTTGAATTTTATTCCAAGTTATCTATTTTCTTTTGATATAAATTCATTTTTCTAGATTGTTTTGCTTTTTTCAACCTACAGAAAATAAAAACAATCAATAACAATATATTTATAACTAGGTTATAGACCTATGTGTTACATAGGTTTAAGGATAGAAAATGAAAGGCTCTAAGATAATTATGGAGTTGATCGAGTTCTCTGGAAAAAATTGTGTTTTCAATTTATATAAACTTGAATGAGTTTTTAAAAATAAATATGTTATTGTTGAGATTGGTTGCGTTTGAAGGACATAAAGATTATAAATTTTGAATTAATTTTTATATTTCATATTATTTCTTGCATAACAGATAATAAATATAAATTTTTATATGAATACATATAACCCTAATATGAACTATACATACAAAATTAAAGAAAAAATATAACATTACTCATTTTAAATGATGCGTTTACGAAGTAAGAACTTTGTTTTTGCATACAAAAGAATTAGTATATTTTATTTCAAATTAATATTTTCTTATTTGGAAAAAGTAGAAGATGAAATGGAATTAGTTCATAATCTAAGATTATATATCTATACTATTATTAAAAGGAGAAGTGATGTACAAAGTTGTAATTTTGCATCACGTACATATTTTAATACAGCATGTACAAAGGAATTATGGTGGAATTATAAGGGTAAAATAGTCTGCAGAATAAATTAAGACGCCTATGGGGTATTAAAGTAATTTAAGCAACTGTTTTTTTACACTTTTCTTCCAAGAATTCCCCTGCTCAATCTTGACAATGAAACCGGCGTCCCTTTGTTTCCCCTTGGTCCCTTGAAACCCTACCATTGTATAACTGCTTCACTAATGATTTCATTACCATCCCCTCCTTCAATTCCCATTCAAAACTCCTGGTGATGTTCCCAGGCGAGAAGAAACGGGGACGACGATGGGCACTCCGGTAACATTATGGGTTTTTAAATTGATCTTGTACGGGGATGACGATGATGACGCGCACTCAGGTAATGTTATGGGGTTTGATAATCGATGTTGTTGCACATAACTATCACTCCACATCAAGGATTTTGTACTTAGGGTTTTAAATGATGTCTATTAAGCAGTCTCCTTTATGGCTTTCATATATTTTACCTTTCTTTTTTTTTTTTAGATAATGGGGTTTCTTCATGTTCTTCAACAATTTATTCTTCATACTTATTTTGGCTTGTCACAAAAGGGTTAATGAGTTTATTTGAGTTGGTCCTATATATCCTCCACAGCTGATCTATTTCACAGAGCTGCAATCGCAATCCCCATATAATCAGGTGCAAATTATGCCCTCCTTGGAATCCTATGAATTTGAGACTTAATTTTGGTATATTTGATGAGTTCTGGTAGGTTTTAGGGGTGTGTTTGGGAAAGCCTATGATTGGTGGTTTTAGTGATTTTAGGTAATCTGTGTGTACAGGTCAATCTTGAAGTGTAATTGAGGATCCTAGCTGTGATAGTTTTCGTGTATAGTCCATAGGACTTACTTTGAACTAATCTAAGCTGTGATAGATATTAGGTTGCTTTTGTTTAATTGTTTCATGGAGAGGTTAATCAACTAGAAAAGTTTATATCCTGTTCTATATTGGAAAATGAATTATCAATGTTTGGATGTTTTAATATGAACAACCAGTTAAGATATTGCCTGAACTATTTTGACCCACATACCAAATAATATAAAAAGACAAAGGTGTTGCAGATCACCCTCAAAAACACCATCAAAACAAACCCAAAACCGATTCATTCATTTCCAAGAACAAAGTCCTGTGCATCCTTGCCCTAAAGTTTGAAGATCAAGACTACAGTCGTTGAACAACAAGATGAAAAAGAAGCCGGAATAAAAAATAGAGGTGCACAAATCGGGTTACGGTTCAAACCGGGTTCGATTCATACACTGTTGGGGTAATAGAGAACCGAACCCTGTAAAACCGAGTCAGGCTGGGTTCTTTCAACCCTCTCTACTTAAAAATAAACTCTCAAAAATAATAAATAATAGACATACATTATTACTTACTTAAAAAGTAGCGATGAACATTTGATACCGGATACCGGCATCCGTACGATCATTTTAGGCATTTACCCCGTTTTTATACCATACCGATCATTTTCGGTACAGATACCAGTATTTTGGTTGCTTTACCGGTAAATACCGATACCAGTACTGGTACCCGTTTTCCTCGTTTTTCGATACCGATGCTTTCAATACCGCGGTGGTTCGGTACCGGTACTTGCTCATCCCTGCTTAAAAGTTCATACTTTAATTATTTTTAGTTGGTTAAGAATTGTAAAATTATATTCTGGTTACAGATTCTGGTGACAGTAGTAGTAGTGAAGAGCAAAAAGATGAAAAAGATACTATTATTGATTTGGGTATATCAATGGATCGGGTAAACATCGGTTCGAAAAAGAAACTTCTGGCGATTCCTCTACGTGGAATCTTTGTTCACCGAGCACATCGTTGGTGGCCGGCAACAATTCCGAGAAATCGCTAGCCCGATTTTTGTTACGGCAACTTTATCGGCCAGTCAAGACAATCAAGAGTAAAAACATTGGATATGTTACTATATTGTCTGTTTATAACTTTATATATTCCTAAGTTGGATTGTGGTCTTCTGCTAGAGAGTTAGTATCATCTAACATAGTATTTATTTAATGAAATTACCAAAACAGTCAAAGTTGACCAGAAGTTTTTAAACTAGACTTTTAGCAGCTGATGTGACGGTTCCAGTTATTCACTTTAAACGGTTCGGTTGATAACCGCGTTTTCCCGGTTTATTAACCGGTTTTATCTGTATTTTTTGGGTTTTTTGGGTTAACCGGTAAAATCGGTTAAAAACCAGTTAAAAACCGTTTCCTTCTAAAAAATCCATCACCACTTATAAACCTACAGTTAAAAAACCACTAACCGGTTACTTTTCGGTCGGTTATTAACCGGTTACGGTTTCGGTTATTTAACTGGTTATTTTGTGCACCTCTAGGTCTGGCTTGGCACAAATTATTAAAATAATCATATTTTTTAGATAATTTAGGATGTTGTAAGTATTTAAATACACGTTTGAGTGAACCGTTACAGTCTGAGATACATCTTATTACTTGACCCGTTTTGTCAAACAAATCTATAACAATTGACCCTTTTTCATATAACTGCGTTGAAATTGCCACCTTTGTTTTAAACGTATAGTGAATGGAAAATGAGCCCGTTTGACCAGAAAAATCAAAAGAAGTATATATTTTGGAACTAAGCATTGAATTTCTTCACATTAATCGTTCTTTTATATACGACATTCCTGTTCTTAGTTTCGTATGGCATTGTTGAAAGTAGGTCTGCTGCAGTGGAATCAATCGAGGCTATAGTGGGTTGACCATAAAAAGTCAAAGATTAGTGCAAAAACTCAAGAACACATTTTAAGGTTCCAAGATTTCTACCATTTGTTTACTTTACTTACTATGTTTTTTTTGTAATTGTTTTGAGATATTAAAAATGGAGGGAGGGTAACCGTTCTTTATTGAATGTTTACAAATATGGCATACTCTCGGAACAATTAGGTTTAAAAAAGATTGCTTTTAAATTCGGATATAGGGGAAAAAGTGTTACATACATTGGAAAAAGGTGAAATCGTTGTTACATACAAAATGTAAGTATATTATGGTAATGCCATTGTGTTTAATCTACTGTGTTGTTATAGGGACACTACATACGAAAGCTTACTTGGTACCGCCGAAACATTTCCTCATTCAATCCCTCTCACGGTAAGTTGCCGTTCCATTTTCTCTAAGATTCTCTACTAGAGGTAGCATATTGGGTAGGCTGGGCGAGTTGGGAAACGACTCAAAATGGGTAATTTTTGTACGGGCCAGGTTGGGTTGACTTAAAACAAAAAAAAAGTTTGTTTGATTTTATTAGTAAAAAAGAGGGTTGCGGACAGTGGAGGATCTAGAAAATCCTTGCCGGGGCAACGTTTCAAAAAAAAGGGTAACGAAATCGAAAAAACGTCAATTTTTTTCCACAATTTGCACTACCGTCGGAGTGTCAAGGGGCAACGGCGGTTACCCCTTGTCAAGAGGTAGGTCTGCCCCTGGTTGTGGAGCAACTTTTTTAAATTTATTCGTCTTGTACTTTAGGCTGATTAGTCAGGGTCGTGAGGTCCAATGAGTTGAGTAACGGGTCAAAACAGACAAATTTTAGCTGGATTCAGTCAGGATTGACCCAAAACACATTTTGTCTAGCAGTTGTTTTCTTATAATTAATTTTATGTTGTATATGATAACGGATTTTTTAAACTATTTTACTGATACTCTGTTTTTTTCCAATCAAATGATTTATAGGAGGTTTTATGCAGTTGAATGAAAGATTCAAATGATGAGAAACTTTCAGCAAAGATAATTCTTTGATGTTATAATTTGACCCGTTAAACATAACCCGAACTAGCCATACTGAAACAATGTCCACAGGGTATCACAATCGTTCGTATATCAGGGGACATAGTTCATAGCAAATTCATTTCATCCCAATTGATTATGTCCTATGTATCGGCCATTTTGTAGGGATGGTATGTACTATAAAAAGTTTGGACCCGACTTCTAAATATTAATACTTAAAACAAAAATGTTTTAAGATTTTATATATTTTCAGGTTGAAGATATTTACACTTTTTTTGGCGCCCGAGCTTCCCTATAATGGCATGGGTATTCCACGACCCAAACTAAATGATGTTGCAAAGGGACCTGGAGACAAAAGAAGCCTGGTAAACGCAGGTCAAAATGATATGTGCCATGTTCTAAAAGCCATGCACATCACGTTCCTATTTGCCAACGGCTATTATTTTTCTTTTGCATTATAGATAGTGCCATAGTCGGTTAGTGGTGATGGTTTTCTTAGTTGCAAGTTAGCCATTTTTGTTAATTTCGTATTGCTTCTGTAAGGCTATATATGAGCCATATGTACTTAGATTAAGGGAATGAAGAAACGAATTATTAAAAATCTGGCTTCTCTTAACTATAAGTTTCTCTTTGGCTTCTCTCTATTTTCTAAGGACCATTTGATTAACGATTTGGTTTGTATCGCAAAATCATCTCAAAAGCAACGATATCATCTGAAACTATGTGTGCAAAAAAGCTAATGTACCCGCAGCAACGCGCGGGCATTCCCACTAGTATTAAACATACAGTGAATTTCAGATTTTGTCCTTTATCTTTATACTGAATTTCAGACGGTGTTCTTTATCTTTTAAATTGCCGAGTCTTGTACTTAATGTTTTAAAATCTTGCACGTTATATCCTTTAGCCCTAACCCAGTTATTTTTTTTCTATTAAGTCAGATCATGTGCTAGGCACATGAGGATGTATTTGTCTTTTTACTTTATTTAAAAAAAAAATACATTTAAATGAAACATTAAAATACCATATATAAACTTCATCTCTCTCTGTCTTCCATCTCTCTCTCTCTTTCTCTCTCTCATCTCTCCTGATTGAAGTTCTCTTTCCATTTCTCTCACTCTCTACTCGCTCTCTCCCTCCCACCTACAATCACCATCCACCGTCCACCACCACCACCTCTCTCTACTCGCTCTCTCTCTCCCACCTACCATCACCTCTCCTGATTGTGTCGTTGTTGTGTACGTGGCTCGTCACGGGTCGAAAAATTTGGTGATTCAAAAGCTTCATGGTTGTCACACACCGACCCGCAGCGGATATGGCACGGGGCATGATATGATTGTTCCATAGCCATTGACAATTATTTAAAGTTTGAATATTTATTATCATCAATATTAATTTGTCCCACATAACCAAATAATTGTTCCAATGAAACCATACAATATTCAAAATACAAAAGATAACATAGTCTTGATTTAATTATTCTAAGGCACAATTCTATGTGTCTTCTCAAGTAGCTATCAACCTTGTGTACCTGTTTCATGTGTAAAAGAAATTTGGGTCAACAATAGTTGTGTGAATAGATCCTTATTTATTTTTATTTAACTTTAAAAGTTTAGTTGATTTTATTTAATAAAAATTACTTAACATGCGATATTAAGTGTAATAGGTGACATAAATCAATTAATCCAATAATCAACCAATCCATATGTAAATAATATAACATGACATCACAAACCATAAGCAAAGAAACAATGATGCGATTCAAGCCCCGAAAGGCGAAAAGCGAAACTATGAAACAATGATTCAATTCAAGCCCCGAAAGGTGAAAAGCGAAACAATGATGCGATTCAAGCCCGTAAGGCGAAAAGCGATACTATGAAACACTTGACATAAAGCGGTGAACACATATAACATATGAATGATAACATGTAATGCAACGTACAAAACAAACAATGAGCACATATAACACTTAACTTGGATAAGTAATTTTTGTAAGTTTAATTCAATACTAGAGGCAGTTTAGTTTGCTTATCATATTTTATCTTCAAAAAAAATCGGCTTAACACCACAAAACAAATACCTAAGAAACTTAATAGAAGGCCATGTATCAAGACTATAAGATCCAAACGGGTCAGTCACGTAGCCAATTGGTCGGGCTACGTGCACGTCAACATAGGGGTGCGAGTTCGATCCTTGTCCAGCGCATTTTAAGCCGTTTTGGCCGAATTTTTTGTAGTTTTTTTTATTTTTCTTTTTGATTTAATAAAAACCATAACAACTAAAACTTAATAATCTTTTCTTTTTATTACTCTCAAACCATTTTAAACCAACTAAAAACATAAGAAAATCCTTTTCTTTAAAAACCATTATAATCCATAAATTTATAAAACAAATGTTCTTTTTCTCTTTTATAATAAATCCTAAAAATAATTAACTTGTTAATTCATTTTTTTTATCCTTCAATTTATGTAGAACTCAAATAACTAAGCAATTTATTTTAACTCTCTTATTTTTATTTCCTTTATTTATTTATCTCATGTTATTAACATTAATAAACGAGATTAAATAAACATCTAATATGCAATTCATAAATATTAGGATTATGATTTGTTTTGTTGTTTGCCAATAAATAATAATGGGTCGTTATGTGTTAAGTCTAAATATCTAGGTTAGTCCCTCTTGTTCGTTCTCTTGGATTTTACCCAATCTTACTCGTACGTTACTTACAAGAAATCGCAACACAACCAATGTGAGTATACTCGATTCTATTTTTATTTTTAACACTTTGGGTGCAACATGTATTCTATAAAAAAACACGCAACGCTTGAAACTTCTTATATGCACACTCTATCCATTTTTAAACATGAAACAATTTGATGCTTGTTAATCTCGTATGCTATGTAAACTTTTCGTGTCTATATGCTCATTAACTTCGTACGAGCCCACCTTAACAATTATAGCGCTATAGGGGTAACGCACCGCCCGTTTAGTCTTGGGTATTGTTAAGTTAAACATGTTAACCTCCCGTTATTCTTTGGGATAGGCAAAATTAACGCGTTGTATTCTAGGGTTTGAACATATAGTGACACTGTTTCAGCATATTAGTAACTTGTATCATGTTATTCGTGTTGGATATGAGCATTTAAACTTTTTATTCTACTTTATGCTATATATTAAACTTGTATACTCGTCAACATTTTGTTGATGTTATTTTAATACATGTTGCAGGTTGATAGACGAAGTGACGAAGAATCAAGTTAGGATGGATGTAGAAACCCACATTAATAATAAACAATATTTGAATCTTGGATTATCTTTTTACAATTTGTCTTTATTTGAAACAATGTATTTGGATTTAGTCATTTATGAAATTGAATTTAAATTATATTGTCACAATAAGTTTTGAGATGGTTGTTCAGCATTCAACATTGTACATATGTGTACGTTAACAAAACCATAATCCGAACCATCATTTGTTTCATTATACATACATGTACATATATTTGCATTCCCAATAATAAACACTAAAAATAAATATAAAAGGAAGCAAAAGTCAAAAGAAAATAATTACAATGCATATCAAATCATCAGAATATATATTTTGATAATTAATCGAAAACCAATCTTAGGGGCTGTTTGGTAGCCTCTTAATAACCATTCAGATACTACATCTTAATGGTTTAAAACCTCTGAATGAATAAGAGGTAACCTCAAGTCTGAATGGTTAAGAGGTAACCTCTGAATGGTAAATCATCACATGTCATATTCTTCTACATTCTCATTGGTAAAATTCTTAATGGTTCCATTAAGAGGTAGCCTCTTAATGACCATTCAGATGCTACAAACAGCCCCTTAAAAACTAGTTGGCATCCACATTCAAGCTACACTTTCCCATGACTGAAGAATTGAATAGAAAAGAAATCAAAATAACTTGACTCCCATGTGTTTAAGTAAAGCTTAAAAGCCATCAAAAATAATCTCCAATACTCAAATAAAAATAAATTTTGACTCCCACGTGGTCAACCTGGGATCAGAATGAAATGCAAGTGATAAAATAAATCTCATCTCCACCATTGATCCAACTAATTATTAATGGTGGAGATTACCCAAGTATAAAAGTTGTTTTAGAAAAGTATAACAAACAATAAAAAAATATAAAATACTCAAAAAGGTGTGACTAGTTTCTCTCTCCTATCTAACACTAAAAGGTGTAAGAGTTTGATTTGTTACACTAAAATTTTCATATGGAAACATGTAACATATTTTTTTACATGCATTGCAAATTAAAAAACTCGTAAATTCTAAGTTCTAAAATGTTACACTTCATAAATCTGAAACATACATTTGCTGTTGAAAACTGGAAAAAAGTGTAACAAATAAAGTTAAATGTAATGTAAATGAGTTAAAAAGACGTAACATATTCTCTCTCATCTCTCTTACACAAAAAGTATAGGTGGTATATCTGAAAAAGTGTGTAACACATGGCAAGTTGTGGTTCACCCATTTGAGTTTGTTTGGTTTTCTTGACTCAATAGGGATTTCTTGACCCAATTAAAAGTTTTAAATACAAATGGGTTTTAACGTGCAAATGTGCGAAGTGAGCAAATAACATGCGTAATTATTTATTATAACATTCGTAATTAGGGTTAACACAACCCATGCGTAATTTTCATGTTTGATGGCATACGTGATTTGAATTTTGTAACATGCGTATTTTAAATATGAACATGCGTATTTTAAATATGAACATGCGTTATTCACTGCGTACATTCGCACGTTAAGGTGTTATTTTACAATAATATTCCCTATATATAAATGAGAACCACCTTGAATTGTAAGAACCATGAGAACTAGGTCTTACAAAAAACATATTTCTCAATTATCTTTAAAAAAATCACCTGTTACAACAAAAAAATGTAGGTTGCAAAAAATTTACATCAATGTAAAAAAAATTTTATTGGTGATGTCATCATTCCGAAAAAATTACATTAGGAATAACTACCGGGTTGGCAATGTTTTTTTTTTACATGTGTCTTTGTAACATTTTCCTCTACCTTTGTACAAAAAAAAGTGACAACTCACGCGAGAAGTAGGAAATCAATCTAGTTGTATTTGATCTCAAATAATGATTGTAGAATGTTTTTAAAAATAATTTTGGACATTTTGTAACCGATTTAAGTGATTCAAAACGTTAAATACCTGGGTTTGGGAGGAGGGAGGTCTTGGGTTCAAGTCTCACAGACCACACAGATTAAAAAAAAATTGTCATTCAAAAAAAAAAAAAACTAAAACGAGTTTATTTAGTAAATAACACATGAAATAAAGACATTGGATTTAAAGACAAAAGATCAAATACAAATACCTTTCACGTACAAAGCGTTCGAACCAAAGGTTTCCTGTAAAACGCAGTGACATTTTCGTAATTATTTTACTCATAGCGTAATTATCAAAATTACTCTACAAATAATCTTGTAGGGTAATATTATAGAGTATCATAACTACTCAACAAATGATCTTGTAGGGTACTTTTGAATTGTGTATATGTTGTTTGATAAATTTGTAGAGTAATATTGATACACTTGTAGAATAATTTTGTTAATTACCCTATGAATAAATTAATTACGAAAATGTCACCGCATTTTTTTTTTACTTTTTCATGCCTTTCGCACGTTTTGTACGTTAAATGTATTTGTACGCGAGCTTAACTCTAGATTTAAAAAGTCATAGATCAACAAAAGGCTGTTGTGGTGTAGTGGTTATCACGTTTGCTTTACACGCAAAAGGTCTCTGGTTCAATCCCGGGCAGCAACAAAAACAAATTGATTTTTTTCTTAACTCTACACATCATTATCATAAGAGCAATGAATCGAAAATAGAACACACAACCCGTTTACATACCGACTATACAACCCGCCACTCCCATCTGTATTTTTTTACTCTTTTTTTGTAATGTTTTCTATCGATTTAGTAATAAATAGGATAGTCTGCAACGATACAATTTCATTATTCATTAAATTGTAAATATTTTATGGACGTATCTACCCTTACTTGAGAATAGGATTTCCCCTTGTGTGTATATATAGAGCTTATTAGAGAGGGTTTAGGTTAGTCTCCACCTTTTACAACACCACCATTATTCACCTCCCTCTCTCTCTAAATATCATGATCTTCAAGATCACTAACCACCATCATAATCATACACTAAAAGGGGAACCCAATCTATGTAGAAACATCCCAATCTTCATCAATATGGTTCACTAGCCTAATCCGTTATATAAGTTCTAAAATTTTGTTTCTATTACGTTTAATCTAAAGAATTGATCAACATATGATATCAGAGCGCATATGTTGACTAATCAATTCGTTTTTGTTAAGAAACAAAAAGTTTTGATGAAAAACCACTTAAAAAACAGATCTTTATGAAATTTTATATAACTTTCGGTTTTCATAGAACTTTTATATAATTTTCGGATCTAATGTTCATTCTTGTGTTTATGGGTTGTTAGATCTGATTAAAACCTTTTTAAATCTCATTAAAACCATTAATTTCGAGTTCTTTTAATAAAAATTAGTCAAAAAAATTGAATGTTCTTCATTTTCTTGATGATCTTCATTATAAAATGGATGAAAATCATGTATTTTGGTCTTTGATTCAAACTAAAACTTTGTTTTTAGTTATTTTGGGTGTACTTTTCCCGTTATTTGCAAATAAACCCAAAAGTTTGAAAATTGTAAAAAGGACATATTTGCCCAAAGTTTTAACATATGAATTATATGTTGTACTTTAAACAATTATAGTTGTACCATATAGATTAGTACCGCTATTTCGGTACGGTACCCATTCTGGCACGATTTTGTTTTTTAACTTTTGAGCAATGAAATGGGTACAATATAGAATAAAATCGGTACTGGCATCAATATACAGTACGAGTATCAAATAGGGTAAAATCAGAAGGAGTAGCAATACAATATGGGTACCAAATTAATACGAAAAAAATACTACTCCAAAAAATCTCTTGAAATTCTGTAAATAACGGTTGTTGCAAGGGGTTTTTTAGAAAACGAGCGGGAAACCCCACAGATCCAACTATTTATGAGACATTAGTTATGGTTTCATGGTGGAAAAGGGATAATCGAGTCAGATTTATACCTTCGGCAACCAGATCGACAACGGTACCAAACTTCGGTGCAGGGGTGGATCTATACCCAAGCCGGAGTGTGCCCGGGCTACCTCTCAACTTTGTATGCGAAGTGTAAAATAAAATTTTTCAACGTTTTATGTAAAGGATACTCTAACAAGCTGTTTGTTTACCTCTTAATGACTCCATATATAGTAAGTCCAGAAATTCCTAGTTTTAATTGACTTTTTGTGCCAAAATGTCATAACTTATACCTTTGGTTGGAGACTATTCCAGTGGATTTTTTTGCTACACATCTCAAAGCTTTGAGAGTTTTCAATGGTGACTATAGTTTGTATTTCAAAGATGAAAATGAAAACGAACATAAGGTCACATACAAGAAGACTTCTCACAGGCTTACTAAAGGGCTGGGAAAGTTATTGGCTGCGCTTAAACCGGAGGATGGAGATATCATGGTGTTTGAGTTTGTTGGACACCGCCACTTCAAGGTTGTAATCTTGTTCTTTTACGTATGTGTATTTTTTATATGTGGTTTAAGTAATAATCTTGGTTTTCAATTTGTATGTCCATATTGTGAGGGAGTAGCTTTTTCTACTGGTGAATTGCCTGAATTGCCTATGACAATAGTAGTTTAAATCATGCACATGATATATTAGAATTTGTTTTTTTAGAAAAAAAAAGTTTGTGTATTTACAAGTACGTCACAAGTGGGCCGTTTCCTTATATTTGTATTATTTTCACTGCTCTACTAACAAGCCGACACATTCTTTTAACATAACATCATTTTCATATGGGGTTTCTTGTATTTATGACTTCCCTAATTTAACAAGCCTTGAACCCATATCGGCTGCAACATTAGAGATTTATTTGGAGCAACGGTTAACTCTTTATTGTGTGTATCATGCATACGTTTCTTAAATCTCTACGACGCTTATTAACATCCCATCTAGAACTGTTTCACTTCACAACTTAAAACCCTCTTTTTTGCGTACATATTTCATCCCACGTGTAAGGCATATCGAAGAATTCCCCCTTACCAAATACATTTTTGAATCAATACTATCAATTAGATGTGTTCCAAAAGCTTCCTCGTCTAATGGAACTTCTAAATCCATTGTGTTACGTATGTCCAATATCAACAAGAGATAACTATTTTTATATTATCTAAAAGCCTGAATAGTATTGAACTATACAAAGATAAGATTACATCACATATTTATACTAATCTCATGAATAAGTGTGATTGAAAATAAGATAAACTAACTGAAAAAAAGTAAGTAGTGAAATTGATGGAGATCACAACGGTTTTAACCATAACGGTATCGTTTTATAGTGTTTCATGTATAAGATTAGATTTGTAACAATATAACTTTCATGTAAAGATCAAATACAAATGAGTCTTAACATATAAAAAGGCCTTAACGTGAGAAGTGAAGAAAGCTTTTTATCCCCTACTACTTAAGAATGATGTTTAATTGCAAAAAGTAAAAAAAAATGTGATTTTACACTAGTAGAGTAATTATAATTACTCTACTACTCTACAAATTACATAATTACTCTACTAGTGTAAAATTATCATTCATTTTTTTAATTCTCGAATTAAAGTACCTGCTTAATAAGATAGAAAAAAATTCAAAAAAAAAAAAAAACCTACAACTACCTCCACAACTACCATATTCTTCTTCCTCCTTTTTTCAGTCTAGTCTTCTCTCTCTCTCCCAGCTGATGGTGCACATCCTCCTCCTCTTGTTTGGTTTAACAAGAAAGAGAAAGACTTAGTTCTCGGTCATTGACTTGTTCTCTGGCGAATTTCACTGACGGCGATGATAATTTTAAAGATCGGTCAGCTGACCGTCACCTGATATAAGATTTCACCTTATTCTTTCTTTCTTTCTTGTTTTTTTTTTTTTTTTTGCAAATTATTAGTCCTCTGTGACTCACATTTTCAGGATCAGGCCCCATCAGATTCAATAATTACATGGGGATTTATATTTGTTTCTCCAAATTAAAACCCTCATTTCAAATTTTTTTTTTTTTGATTTTTAATCATCTAAATTGGTTCAGATTTGGGGTTTTCTTTATTTTTATGGCAAATTGTTTGCTGATAACCAAAGCTACCTGCTTTTCTTTTTTCTTTTTATAAAGATTGTTAATTGTTAATTTTTTTATGGGTTTGTTTTTGTTTGAGGTTTAATCAGTTTTTTGTTGGCATTAATTGCTTGCACGGTTATTTAGGTTTTGATTATTATGAAATTGCCTTTTTTTTTTAATTTAACAATTGTTATTATTGAATTGCACATTTTAGGTGTTTGAGGATTGTTTCAGTGAGATTGGGGATTGGAAAAGTAGAAAAAAAAAAAAGGTTAAAGGGGGGAAATTTTTGGTGGTTGGGTGAGTTCAGGGATGAACTATGGGAGGGGTTTTCCACTCCCTCAGTATGGAAATAAGGAATCGTGGATTTCCGTGAAGGTTATTCCGCTGGCAGGATTGATGTGCACCATCAGCTGGGAGACAGAGAGAGAAGACTAGACTGAAAAAGAGAGGAAGAAGAATATGGTGGTGGTGGAGGTAGTTGCAGGTTGTGGTGGGTTGTGAAGGTAGAGAAGGTGGTGGTGTTAGAATTTTAATAGAGAGGTTGAAGAAAATGAGTAATGGGTCATCTTCTTAATATATATTTTTTATTTCTTTTAATAGTTCAAGGGTAATATATTAACTGAGAAATTTAATAGAGGTTAGTATCCATCATATGTTGTAATACATAAAATGTTGAAATTGAACACAATAACTAAATTTTAGGTGAGATACAATACTTAGGCTAAAGGGTATGGGGGTCATGGGTTGGACATGATTCATCACGTAGGAACATGAATGAAAGGCGACACCACCCCCTTGCATGATCTACCATGGTTTGCATGGATTATACCATGGCAACTGTGGTCCTCCTTTCCATTTTTCAAGAAATCATTTCTTTTTTCTTTAGACGAAGATAAATTAAAATAAATAAGGGGATAACGGTTTGGGTCATGACCACACCCTTAGGGTATTGGTTTTGAATAGTGAATTAGAGGTAGGTGACATGACACTGACGTGAAAGATCATGATCATACCCTATAGCCTTATAAAAACAAATACTTAAATTAAATGTCTCTAACTCTATACTTTTATAAGAGAATAATTTCATGAAAATGTTTGTTTTAGATCTTATTAAGACAAATACTTAAAATAAATGTCTCTAACTCTATACTTTTATAAGAGAACTAAGAGCATTCACATTCTAACCATCAAATTATGTGAGGAGGGGTTTTTATATTATAAAGGGTATAAAAAGTGGTTGTGAGTAGAGGAGAGAGAAAATGTTACTGTTCATCTGTATATTTGGGGGGACACTGTTCACCCGTTATAATTTTTTAATATATTTTGAAAGTGGTTGTGAGTGGAAGTGAGAGAAAAATGTAATGATAATATTATTTAATTGAAAGGAGAGAGAAAAAATATTTGTTTTTAGTGGAAATATATTTATATAGGAGTTGTTTTTTAGTGGAATGTATGTATAATTTGATGGTTTGGATGTGAATGCTCTAATTTACCTATTTACCTATATATTAAATTTAGAATGAAATGAACAGTAAGATATATATTAAAACTAGAAATTGAAACTAACAAAGGGGCAAATCGTATTGGGTACTTGTACCGGTACCAAATTTATCAAACCGGTGTATTTTCGGTACTTGTTCGGCACCGGTATTCACCGGTTTTTACCCTCAAATACCGGTGTCATACCAATACCAACCGGTACCGAACCGTACCGTACCAGGTATATTCGGTACCGGTACCCACTTTTGGGGATTTCGGTAACGGTATTTTCGGTACCGTTGGTACCGAACTCATCAAATCCTGTAGCAACGCAGCAATGCAAGTAATTGTACCGTTTAGATTACTTTTCATACACACAGTAAGTAAATTGTATTTTGTTTAAATGAGGTTTTATATACACAACAATTTATTTTTGATTTCTTTTTTGTCTTTGTCTATAATGAATGAATTGTAGCAATGCAAAATTAACTTGGATATTTAGAATATTGTTGAGCAAATCGTATCAAATCCTGTAATCAAACCGGTATCGTATCGGTACCAAATTTACTATACCAAATCATTTTCGGTACCTTTACCTATATATTAAATTTAGAATGAAATGAACAGTAAGATATATATTAAAACTAGAAATTGAAACTAACAAATGGGCAAATCGTATTGGGTACTCGTACCGGTACCAAATTTATCTAACCGGTGTATTTTCGGTACCTGTTCGGCACCGGTATTCACCGGTTTTTACCCTCAAATACCGGTGTCGTACCAATACCAACCGGTACCGAACTGTACCGTACCACGTATATTCGGTACCGGTACCCACTTTTGGGGATTTCGGTAACGGTATTTTCGGTACCGTTGGTACCGAACTCATCAAATCATGTAGCAACGTAGCAATGCAAGTAATTGCACCGTTTAGATTACTTTTCATACACACAGTAAGTAAACTGTATTTCGTTTAAATGAGATTTTATATACACAACAATTTATTTTTGCTTTCTTTTTTGTCTTTGTCTTTAATGAATGAATTGTAGCAATGCAAAATTAACTTGGATATTTAGAATATTGTTGAGCAAATCATATCAAATCCTGTAATCAAACCGGTATCATATCGGTACCAAATTTACTATACCAAATCATTTTTGGTACCAATTTGGTACCCACCTTTTGGCGTTTTCAGAATCGTTATTTTCGGTTCGACACCGGCAGGGGCATATTTACAGCTAGCTAGGGGGTTCCCAGGAACCCGTTCGGTTCGTAATTTATAGTGTTAAATTATATAGAAAATTAAAAAGGAACCCTTTAATATTTTATAGGGGAACCTTACAAACAAATCTATAGATAGTCTAGTGGTAACTCCGTGCACTTGTTGTACATGAGATCCCTCGTTCGAGTCCGAGTATTGCTTTTTTTGCGTTTTTTTTGGTACTTCTGTTTTTTTATTTTTAACTAAAAATGATATATAGGCCATTAGGGTTTTAGTTCATCCCTATTGTCGCCCTTTCCTGATGACACCCAGACCTAAACACACACTGAATAACCCTCAAAGAACAAACGAAGATGATGCTTTTGATGATGGTTTGAGAAGTGGGTGTGGGAGCCATGAATGCTACAAGAACCTCCTCTGTATGTTCTTGCACTTTTTTAACTATTATTTCTTTTCTATCAGTTTCTTGCAATCACATTCTTGAATCTTTATGTATGTATTTATGTGGGTTTTTCTGTTTAATTATCAATGTATTGTTCTATAATTTGGCTTTTGTGAGTAGTTTAAAATGATCTTGTGAAATTGTTTCTTGATGGTTGCTTGCTTTCTTCTTTTTGCTCTATAATTTAATATTTGAAATCTTTTCAAGGGTGTTATTTGTAGCACATTCTTGAATCTGGATTGCTTCTTTTTTATCATCAAATTAGGGTTTATAAATTCTGGAATCTGTAAACATTGTTTCTTGATGGCTGCTTGGTGACTTCCTTTCATCTGCTTGTTCTTTAATTTATTGTTAAAAATCTTTTCAGGAAGTTGCAAGCATGGGCGGACCTACTTTATTGGGTGGGTGGGCGGCCGCACCCCTTGAAAAAAAAAATTAGTGGTATTTTTCGTGAAAAATCCCGACCGCACCCCTTGGAAATTTTCGTCCGCACCCCTTAGAAAAAAATGTTAGGAATTTATATAAAAAATTGTGAATACAGATTGAAACCCGATCAAATTATGTAAACAAGTTAGTCCACTAACCCCTTTAATAAAACTTAAATTCAATCCATCAAGCCCAATAACTTAATACCCATTCAAGCCCCATTCCAACTACTAGTTTTGTTAAACAAAATCAGTCAACGTAATAAAAAAAAAACCCAAATCGTTGGTGGTTTTGTTGATTGGTAAATAACAATACTAGGGCTTGAAATTCAAAATTTTAAATTGAAAATTAAGGAACATGTGCTATGGTTGAACACTTGAAGATCCTTGTTTATTTTGTATGTGATAGGATTAGGAAAGATCAATGAGTAGGGAAGTTATGTCGCGATTTCTCAAGAGGAAAGGGGTTGAGCCACTTTTTTTCGTTGGATTCTTCTAATTAAAGACCGATGTATGTTTTAGATAAGTTTTTTTGTTCTTTTATTTAATGATTAAGAGAAATAGAAGTATGTATGATTTGAATGTTGATGCTTTTTTGTTTGTTAATGTGATAGGAAGTTAGGAACTAGGGGTTTGATTGTTTGAAAATTGAAATGGACCCGACCCGATCTGATTCGACCCGCTATGAAACTTTGTTTGTTTGTATTTACTTGTTTTACATGACCCGACCAGACCCGATCCGACCCGACTAGCTATGAACCGATTTTTTTATATAGTTAGGGGTCTAAAATCTTTAATAAATTTCCGCACCCCCAGGAAAAAAATCTTGGGTCCGCCACTGGTTGCAAGACCAACATCATGAATGTAACACAACGATTTTAAAAGATGAAATATCGTAGAGAACAACTGTAGGTATGTTTTTTTTTAATTCGTAAAGAGCATTTTATTTAACGTATTTTTAAATTTATCATGATGATGATGATTTTTCCATTATTATATCGTATTTTTATTATGTGATGAACCTTATCTGGCCTGAACCGGCGAACCGACCCGTATTTTTTAAGTTCTGACATATGATATTGGAACATTTAAAAAAGTGAACCCGTTGGAAAAAATTCCGGGATCTGCCACTGGACACCGGTCTAGCACCATATCTGTATTTATTGATTTTTACCTTCAAATACCATACCGTATTGTACCGAGCATTTTCGGTGCCGGTACCTAATTTCGATGATTTTCCGGATCGGTACTTTCGGTGGCGTTACCGGTACCGGTACCGAGCTCATCCATATTTTAACGTGTTAGCACCGTAATAACTGAACTGAAAACAACCGAATTTCCAACGTGTGGGGTCCTATTATTATATATTAGGTTATTTAAAATCGCATTTTTAGGACGGAGTGACTATCCTTACCACGTCATTTTTATTGATATTCGGTATCTGCTTGCCGTTGTTGACACGCCTTTTGTAGTCATTGGGTCCCTGCCGCAACGCGCGAGCGGAAAATCAACTAGTTTCATGAAAATGTTTCTTTTAGATAACGTATAAAAACGAAACGAAATATTGGTTGTGAAAGATAGTTTAAGACCATGCGTAGTGGGCAATATTCACCCTTGGGCGTTTTGCGCCATGTGACAGCCCAGTCAGCAATGGACATTATGGGGCGTTTTTTAAAATGGGTGTAGTGGGGATGTGGGGATTGCGGGGCATTATGTTTGTAATAAAATAAAATAAAAAAAAACTTTTAAAAAATCTTATTGGCCAAATAATGGAAGCTCAAATGTGATTGGACAAGATTTCCCCCCACCCGACGTGATTTATAAAATGCCCAGACCAAAAAAAACCTAATCATGCCCATGCGTAGTGGCAAAGGGGCGATATTGGGCGCATGGGCGGAACTATAGTATTAGTAGCCGTAGCACGGGCTACGGCTCAACCCCGTAATCCTAGTGTTATTTTTTATTTTATTTTTTCGGTTTTATACAAAGGATACCCTTAAAAAATACGAGGATACCCCTAACCAAAAAATAGGATACTTGATTTTTGTAAAATCTAATTTTTCTTATAAGCCCAAACATTTTACAACCCAAAAACTTGTAGAATAAGTAAGTCCGAATAGTAAAATAAGCCCAAAATTAACAATAATAGAATTGAAAGGAGACCCAAAATATAATTGATAAAGTTAGCACAAGACCCAAAAAAAAAATCGGGCTACCCCTAAATTAATGGGCTATCTTCGCCACTGATTGGGCGTGATCTTGGACAAAAAACACCCCTTTGGGCAACCACTACAGGTGGTCTAAGAAATCAAATAAACTTGTTGAATCTAGTTAGACATAGCAATAATAACTAGTAACAAGAATATATAAATACATATTTTCTATATTATCAATTGTTTTATAAAGAAACTGAATGTTTGTTTTGAGGCTTAGTGATAAAGTATTTCATATATGTTGTCATAAAAATAAATAACATCTAGGAACGAAAAGTTAAATCTATTACAAATATTTATCAGGAACAAAAGTACACACAATATTTTTAGTAAATTACACGGTTGATCCATTTGGTTTGGGTCAAATTATGATTTTCGTTCTCGTGTTTTTTTTTTCCTATATCATCAGTCCACAAGGTCTATGATCCCGATCCAGACGACAATAGCGAGCCGGTCCGCGTCTCGGGCCTAAGCCGTGCACACGGGTTCGAGACATTGGGTTTTTATTAGTTTATTTATTTATCTTTTGGTTTGAAGTTTGAATAAGTTGTTATCTTTTAAAAGTTCCATGCCTATCTTGCAGGATAGGAGCTTTGTTTAAAAAACCTATTTTCCTATTTTTAATGGTGAACTTTTCTAGAGACATAATCGATTATCGGTTCTTTGAGATCGCCGGATTTGGCTTCTCGGTTACGTTGCCGGATTTTGGTAACGGGTTTACTTTTCGTTAAGCTTCCGCATCATTTGAAACCCAAGTTTATCAACCATAACCGTAGAAACCATATTTTCACAACTCCCCCCGTCGATGATCATGACACACACTTTCCCCTTTGACGTGCATTTGGTGCGAAAAATATTGTGGCGTAACCAAGCGTTTTCGTCCTCGGTTTTGGCGACAGTCGAGGTAAGGGCACGTTGGGCAATGAGTGCCTCGCCACGTTCTGGAAATAAAATATCGGACGGTTCTTCTTTGGCTTCGTCATCCGTGTCATAAACTGGCAATGTGTCGTCGGTAAGAGCGACGACTTGGTGATTTGGGCACTCACGACGAAGGTGACCGATTCCATGACACTTTTAACAATGTTGGACCGAGGGAACGGTGGTAGCGGGACTGGTTTGGGCCGTGGCTGGTAAAGCATTTTGGGCAGACGTGGTTGGGCCGTCGGCTTTGATTGGGCCCGGACGGCCCGGTATGTTACTTGGACCGGTGTTTCGGTTAGTGGTGGAGGGTTTTTGCTTGGCCCGTAGCTGTTTTTCAACCTTGTGTGCCAAGATACAAACATCATCGAAAGTCCAATAAGGTTGCAATTGAACAACATCGGCAATATCGGTGCGTAAACCCCCCAAAAATCTAGCTATCACTTGTTCATCTTCCTCATCAACCCCGCAACGCATACGTAATTTTTCAAATTCCATAATAAATTGTTCAACAGATAAATTACCTTGCTTACAGTTGTGGTAATCAAGATAAGAGTCTTGACGGTGATTAGCAGGAAGGAATTTGGACTTTAGCAATTTTTTCATCTTCTCCCACGTTTCCACCTTTTGCTTCCCTTCGTGATGAAACACTGGTTAACACTACGGTCGACCAGTGGGGTTACTTCAATGATAGGTTCAATCTCTTTTCTTACTCGCTGGAAATGGCTCGGCTCCTGCAAAACAGCAACACCGTTAGTCTCGTTAAGAGGGGAATATGGGGGTTTCCCTCTTAACCAGGCTCCGGCGTGAGAATAAGTACTGTTCTGAGGGAGAATAAACAGTGTGTGTTAAGTGTGAGAATATGGAGAGCAAGATGATCAACCTGGATGGTGAAGGGTCCTATTTATAGCCGGAGGGTGAAGGAGGGAAGGAGCAGCAGTGCCGGCTGTAGACGCGCGCCAGCTGTCCGACCAAGGGGAATATCCCTTTGGTCTCCTCTGCTGTGGTCAGCGTAGTGGTACACGTGGCGCGCCTGCATTTGCGTATTCAGGAGACGTCGTACTGGTGTTGTCTGCCTGCTCCTGGATCCATCACAGGCTTACCTGGCGCCTGGTGACACGTGTTGTCCTTTATGTCGGGCGGAGCATCTTTAGAGCCACCTAGATATTTTCCAGAACCTTCTAGAAGCTTCTGGATGATATCGGTGATGTCAGCGCCATATAGGATGGAAAAGTGGTGTGGTCCTTGCCATGTGGGCAAGGAATTGGGACCATACCTCTTCAAGTCCCCCCAGTCCAGTGTGCCTTATAGTTGAGTTGATCGTCTAGGAGGGATTCTGGACTTATGAAGGTAGTGCTTGTTATGGTGTGGGGTTTCTATGGGTTATCCTACCGATCTTTCTCTGATGAGCGCACGGCGCATGGTGTACCGTGCATGAGTTCTGATTCCTTGCGAAGGTGAGCCAAATGGACGCATGGCGCATGACGCATGGGTCTTGACAGGTGAGCCAAATGGACGCATGGCGCATGACGCATGGGTTTTGACTCCTTGCAAAGTTGAGCCGGACGGACGCATGGCGCATGGGTCTTGACTCCTTGTGAAGTTGAGCCAAGTGGACGCATCGTGCATGGCGCATGGGTCTTGACTCTTTGCAAAGGTGAGCCAAGTGGACGCATGGCGCATGACGCATGGGTCTTGACTCTTTGCAAAGGTGAGCCAAGTGGACGCATGGCGCATGGCGCATGAGTCTTGACTCTTTGCAAAGGTGAGCCAAATGGACGCATCGCGCATGACGCATGGGTCCTGACTCTTTGTGAAGGTGAGCCAAGTGGACGCACAGATGGTGCCAATGATGAAACACTAGTTAACACTACGGTCGACCAGTGGGGTTACTTCAATGATAGGTTCAATCTCTTTTCTTACTCGCTGGAAATGGCTCGGCTCCTGCAAAACAGCAACACCGTTAGTCTCGTTAAGAGGGGAATATGGGGATTTCCCTCTTAACCAGGCTCCGGCGTGAGAATAAGTACTGTTCTGAGGGAGAATAAACAGTGTGTGTTAAGTGTGAGAATATGGAGAGCAAGATGATCAACCTGGATGGTGAAGGGTCCTATTTATAGCCGGAGGGTGAAGGAGGGAAGGAGCAGCAGTGCCGGCTGTAGACGCGCGCCAGCTGTCCGACCAAGGGGAATATCCCTTTGGTCTCCTCTGCTGTGGTCAGCGTAGTGGTACACGTGGCTCGCCTGCATTTGCGTATTCAGGAGACGTCGTACTGGTGTTGTCTGCCTGCTCCTGGATCCATCACAGGCTTACCTGGCGCCTGGTGACTGGTGTCACGTGTTGTCCTTTATGTCGGGCGGAGCATCTTTAGAGCCACCTAGATATTTTCCAGAACCTTCTAGAAGCTTCTGGATGATATCGGTGATGTCAGCGCCATATAGGATGGAAAAGTGGTGTGGTCCTTGCCATGTGGGCAAAGAATTGGGACCATACCTCTTCACTTCGTATTGTCGCTTCTTCCGCACATGCTCCCACCATAACGAAGCATGTTTTCTGAGTTTTATTGCCATGAGTTTGACCTTGAGATGTTCGGGAATATCACGTAATTCAAAAACCCTTTCAACTGTATGTAGCCACTTGATAAAATCGTCGGGATGTAGTTGACCTTCGAACTCAGGAATTTCAACCCGTACTCCCAAAGCTTTCAAGGGATCGATTGTAGGCGGTGACCGGTAACGATTAGGACGTCCCCCGAACGGGTTTCGGCCATCATCGAACTCGGTATGGTAATCCGATTCAGTCAGTTCATCGTCCCTTGGCTCGTATCGAAGCTCTAATTCACGAACCCTACGTTGCAATCTTTCAAGTTCTGCGTCACGAGGATCTGGATCACGATAATCTCCGTTGCCTCCTGCGGCGTATCGACGGTGAAAATCGCGATTGTTCCTCCAGTTTTCAGCCATGGCTCTGATGCCAAATGATGCGGAAGCTTAACGAAAAGTAAACCCGTTACCAAAATCCGGCAACGTAACCGAGAAGCCAAATCCGGCGATCTCAAAGAACCGATAATCGATTATGTCTCTAGAAAAGTTCACCATTAAAAATAGGAAAATAGGTTTTTTAAACAAAGCTCCTATCCTGCAAGATAGGCATGGAACTTTTAAAAGATAACAACTTATTCAAACTTCAAACCAAAAGATAAATAAATAAACTAATAAAAACCCAATGTCTCGAACCCGTGTGCACGGCTTAGGCCCGAGACGCGGACCGGCTCGCTATTGTCGTCTGGATCGGGATCAGTCTACCTTTCTTGCATTCCTAATCCATGAAGGATTTTGTAAATGTATCTTTTATTTGTAAATTTATACAAGGATATACATTGTAAATATATCTTTTATTCTTATAATATTGTAAATCTGTACATATTTCTGGTTTTTTAACTTGTTTTAATTACGTGCTGATTTAACAAAAAAGAATTGACAGAAAAACAAAACTTTTTCTTATAAGTTTGCAAGATTTTGAGCAGGCGTAATTCAATGGGCCAGGTCCATTTCATGGGCCTAACTGAAAAATAAGAATACTTGGTGATTCATCACATAACTGGTGTTAGTTTTTTCGTTGTTGGTGTTAGTTTTTTCGTTGATAATATACTAAAACTCATTAGATGATAATATTATATTTAAAGTTGGTGTTAGTTTTTTCGTTGTTGGTGTTTCCTCGTGTCTTCAGAGCATGGTTGTAAAAGTCCCGCCTAGCCTCCAATTACTCCTCGAGTACTCGCTACAAGGTCGGTTGCCGAGGCTCGAGTATTGTTCGCCTAGGCCAATTAATCCCCGAGTAATCTTTGCCTAGGCCGAGTACTTCCCGAGTACTCTCAAATCCGACTAGGGAGCGCCTAGCGACTTTTGCAACCATGCTTCAGAGCATTTCTAATTCTTTCAAATAAAAATTTGATTTTGTCTAAATAAACTAAAAAAAATCTTATAAATCTTTCATATTCTAAATCATTTTTCAAATCTATAAGTAAGATTAAAGTGTAGAAAACAAAAGGGTATAAGAGTACTTTTGGAAATAACCACTTATAACTTTTAACACGGCACTGTTTTAAAAAGGGGTAACTTTGTAGAATAGTAACCAAGTTTTAAAAGCGTTCCAAATAGGTCACTCAAGTTTTAAAAGTGTTCAAATCAGGTCACTCAACATTCATTCTTCATTAAAATTAAGGGTTTTTCCATCCATTTCATAGGTAACCGTGGTGATGTGGATTTTTGTTTCTTTTTTCCCTTTTATTTGATGCTAACGTCGAGTGATGACGTGGATTGTAACTTGTTTTTTTTTTTTAATTTTTAATGTAATTAAATGGTTTTTATTTTTAATAAATATAATTTCATATATTAAAATAATTCGACCCCAGCATCTTATGCTCCATTTTTTTCTTGACACATGAAAAAAGGACATGACTCGATTTGAATGTTAAGTTATATAATTGGGATAAAAACGACACCAGTGACCTAATTAGAACACTTTTAAAACTTGGTTACTATTCTGTGAAATTTTCACTTTAAAAAAAACTAAACTATAAAATAAAGCATCTTTTATCTTTAATTTAAGTAACACATTGTTATATTAAAAACGCCAACAAAAATATCTCAAAAATTGTGTTGTATTTCTATTTTCTATGTTTTATAACATTTTTGTGCTGAATTTTATACTATATTTTTTGTCTTGGGTTTTTTATGCTAGATTTTTTTACTAGATTTTTCTGCTAAACTTTTTTTTAAATGATTTTTCGTGTTGTATTTTAACTTTTAAGAAAACAAAAGGGTGAGAGTTTGTGTTTTAGAATCAAAATGCTCTTTAATCGTAGCTATAAGAAGAACCACATGACATCGCTACAATCCTCCTTAGCCTAGTTAAGCAAAACCCATTTTTTAGGGGATGAAGAGATATGGGCTTAGACCCCATGCATGTTCGGGGAAAACCCAAAACTCAACTCAGAACCCGAATAGATGGCAAAGACAAATGACCGCGGGGCTCACCCACCAAGTTGGATACACATGGACAGAGGAGTCCAGAATGACATCATGAAAGCGACGTCTAGGCAATGACGCTCCACGAATTACTGTCTCCTTGATCCCCACTAGCGGTTACCGCAGAAGGAATAAAAAAATGACAAACGGCCCGAGGGGCACACCCGCCACGTTGGATACACCAGGACTAAAGAGACAAAAATGACATCACGATCAATAGCAATGTCTGGCCAATCACGTTCTGCGGATTTCTGCACCTCTTAACCTCTACTAGTGTAACACCCCACCCGTAACCTAGGTGATTATGTAGAATTGATACACTTACAGCGGAAACAAACTGAACTTTCATTAAAACTTATATTAGTCGGAGTACAACACTTTATTTATTTACAATATTCTACATCTAGGAACTTCTAGATCGTCAGACCTCAGTTATTTTTTCTCTATTCCTAAGAGTGTCCCATTGATTACCTGTGACATGTATACTGAAAAGACGTCAACTATATACTGGTGAGCTCATCTTATACAATTTATAAAACAGCACAATTGACATGTATGCAACATGGGTTGTGATATTTAGGGCCAAGGACAACCTGTGTCATTCATGACCTTTTCACAACCACCAGCCATCACATAGGTATGGTAGTGTTGTGATGCGTACGAGGACCCTATCCTCTTTTCAGCCAGTGCCAACACATCCCATTAAGCATATAAGGATCCAAATATACCCATACCGATAATTGCACATTACAACATTCTTATATTATTACCAGTTTAGACAAAACGAGTATACAATCACAATTTTATAAAAAAACTTGATAACTCACCTGTTTAAGAGTTGCTTTACAGTTCCTTAACCTTTGCTAACACAATCAGGTTGTCACACCCCTTTCTACGGCGGAAGCACGAGGTGTGATCATGAAAGGTTCTCATTGCATACGAAGAGTAAACATACTACAAGCTCGTAAAATAACATTCAAATACCATAATTTGAAAACATACGTTAGCGTTTACATCGCTAAGTCGCATAAAGCATTGTTTTAAAAGTTTACAACTTTATTTAAAGTTAAACACAAGCGACATCCACGAGCATAAGCGAGACCGCGCGTACATCCATCCTAGTTACCTGAAATACATGTGAGTTTTTGGAAAAACGTCAACATAAAGTTGGTGTGAATTCATGCAGTTTTGTATTTCACGTTTGTATACTTTGTATAAAAACATAGTTGTGAATAAATCAAGTTTTTCTTGAGTACTCCACGTACTTCAAGTTATATATCAATCCTCTTGAGTACCCCACGTACTTCAAGTTATATATCAATTTTAGTATGGTATGAGTTTCATGTAATTTAAAATATTCCTGTAAATATCAGGATTGTTAATGGGTTGCAAAGCCATTAACATGTGACACGACATAGGAAGTCACCAAACCTCAGGCATTTAATTGGTATATTCTGAGACACAAAAGCACTACTCGATTCTCGCCCTCACCGAGAGTGTGGCTGCCAGGCACCCGTTAGATCTAACCTTTTGTTCTGCGGTCTGAATGTATACGTTGATTAATGGTGCTTCTGTACCCTATTCGTGACACTATTTCTCATAACGCATCCTACTTGGTTCTCGTCCTCACCAAGCGCGTTTCTTGTTATCATTTCTCATAGCGCCTCATACTTGGTTCTCGTTCTCACCAAGTGCGCTTCTCATATTCTTATATTTCGTCACACTTGGTTCTCGTTCTCACCAAGTGTACTTCTTGTATTTATATCATACCAATTATAAATTTTTGTACATTTGTAAATGTATTTCACCCCCGAAGTTATAAAAACTGAAAACAGTTAAAGAGAAAAGGGGGAGCATGAACTCACAACTTTGCGTTCCTAGCGTCGTAAACTTCACCGGATTTGCTTACTTAACGTCGTAACCTATACGCGTTTTCTTAACGTTAGTCACTAGACTTGTATCGCACAAGTACAGTCATTCTCTTTTGTGTTTGTATTGTTGTGTTAAAAATATTCTATATTTTTAACTACGCATCTTACTTATATTATTTCCTCTAAAATAAATATAAGTCTTTTGTGTTTTGCACTTCGCACCCGAATTGTGTATCTTGTATTTTGTATGTGTATTTTTATGTTTATACTCCTCACGAGTATTTAGTGTATTTTTAAGTCTTAATACACTAGTACGTATAACACATACTATATACACTTAGCACATAAGTTGGTGATCAAATAATATATATTTTTCTCTCAAAAATATACATACTTATATCCATTTTTATTCTTGAAGAAATCCTCATTTCTTATCACCAAAAATTAGGGAAACCTTGGTAATGCTTTTAAACACATTTTTAGGGAATAAGTTTCTCAAAAACTTATATTTTTCTAAGTGTCAAAATTTGTAAAAATTTTGACAGAGTTTCCCCTAAAAATGGAGGTTTCCCATGTTTTCAAAACATGTGTTTATTTTCTTTTAAATCGTCAACAATCACTAATTTCTCTATTTCATGAACTTGAATATTTACAAAAATGTGTAGTAACTTACTAGCATATTTAGTAAGTCTTGTTATCCTTAAAAATAAGTTTAGTTCTTTAAAAACTTTATTTTTAAAGAGTATGTATTTTCACAACTTCTAGTCAGTTTTTATGAAAATTATTTCTTTGTTAAAACTTTTGTTACACAAGTGTCCACACACTTGTTTGTTCTCAAAAACCACTTTTGTTTGTGTAAGATCCGGTTCAGAACATGTGATTTCTTTTGATGCTTGGTCTTTTGAAAATACCACTTGTAGATACATAGATCGGCTAGTTTTGAACACTATTTCATAAGTAAAACGCTTTTACACAAGTTCACGATTCGTGTGTGGTAGAGCTTCACCCTTTAACCCTTGTTTCGTTCAAAACAACCTTATGTCATGATTCATGATCATGACCAAACCGGGTTAAATGATGATCCGAGCTACCACAACATAGATCGGGTCTAAATAATCACAAATTTCAATTACTACAACATTTACACAACATATGAGCTTTTATCCAACACTTATAGCATTTTTAGTAGACTTTAAAGTATCATCTTGTAAGATTTCGAGTTTTAACCGTCATATAACGTTTTAACCACATTAGAATAGTTCAAGAAGGTGATTTAAGCAACATACCACTAGCTCGAGGCTAGGGAAGAATCTAGACGCAAATATGGTGGATAAAAGCAAGAGGATGAGGTCCTTCGCTTTCCGTTTGCACCAAGCTTCCTAATACGCGATCCTCGACACTTGTATGGACTTGGAATGGCGAGATCAAAGCTTGGCAATGGTTGTGTGTTCAAGGGGTGCTTGGCCGTAGCTTCTTAGAGAGGGAGAGGGGAGTTTTTGTTGGTTGAAGATGATGAACTAATGGCCCTTCATGTTAATTTATAATCCAAGTTTGGGTTTTGTCCAAGGGGTTTAATGCTCCCAAAGTACAAAACAAATCTTGATCAATCCAAGAAGGAGATTCTAGCAAGATTATAGAAGATCATGGTGATCTTGGTGGGGCCTACTTGGGCCGTAAACAAGGAGAGGGGGGGGGGGGGGTTAAATGTAACTTTTAATGGTAAGTAGGTAACTAATGTTAGGTTAATGTAATATCTAGTGTTTAATGTGTAGGTTGTATGGTGTAGTATATTAAAGTGTTCAGCAGCCCATACTAGCTCAGAAAAATAATAACAATGCTTCTAGCATTATTCTGGTGTTCCGGGTATGGTCCGGTTGTTCGGTTAGATACCGATTCGTTAAAGTGCTAAATTACACTTTTTAGGGTCTTTTAAGTACCTTTCTTGTACCCTTTCGATTCCCAACACTTAGGAAAATATTCTGGATGATAAAACGACATTTCTACAAAATATTCACATGTTTAAATGCTGATTTATTGCTGAATTAAATAAATTCTGCACTTAAAGTGCGTTTCGGGTGCTTTTTAGTGCTTATTTTTGCTTTCGTATTGCATATATATTAACCCTTGTATGTACTCTTGGGTTTTAATGCATTCTTGTTGTTGGACCTACACCTAGGCCTCAATTCTAATGTCTGACTGCTTTCTGCAGTTCAGTCGACACAGTGTGTCTTACCGGTGAGTTTACTATTATTCTGACGCAACGCTCTCGTTTATGCATAAAGCAATATTTTGTAGTATTCAACATGCATGAATTCACTTGTTTAATCATATGTTCAGACATTGCTGACAATTAAACTCATAATTGCAGTCATTAAGCAATAATTAATGTGTACGGAAATTACCGGTTTGGGCCAGTTGTCACACAGGTACTGTCTCAAAGTCCTGACACAATTACATAATCCTATGTTAGGTTACGATACACGTAACTAGTCATTAGCATGGTTGAATATTGATCAATGCTGCCTTATTTAAGCATGAGTGATCAGTCCATGCCTAACTAAGGCTCGGGTACCCAATATTCGCCACTGACAATAACCCTAACACCTACTACACCTACTCCTCCTCCTCCTCCTCCTCCTCCTGCGACTGCTACTCCTCCTGCTACTCCTCCTCCTGCGACTCCGACTCCGACTACGACTACGACGACTACTACGACTACGACTACTACGACTACTACTACGACTACTACGACGACTACTACTACGACTACTACTACTACGACTACTACGACTACTACGACGACTACGACGACGACGACTACTACGACTACGACTACGACGACGACTACGACTACGACGACTACGACGACTACGACCACTACGACGACGACGACCACCACGACCACCACGACCACGACAACTACTACGACCACGACGACGACCACGACTACCACGACTACTACTACGACTACTACTACTACGACTACGACGACTACTACGACGACTACTACGACTACTACTATGACTACGAATACTACGACTACTACTACTACTACGACTACTACTACTACTACGAATACTACTACTACGAATAATAACACTAATATTAACTACTAACAATAATTAATAAATAATTAAACATAAACTTAAACGAGAACATACCTTAAAACTATATACGACAAGCTGATGTAGAGTCTCCCTACCCGTGCTCCTACTCACTCAAAAATGACTACTAGCAACACCCCAACAGAAGTACTCCATACTCAAGATTCTCTATACTAGAGTGTTCTCGTTAAAAAAAACCTATATCTAAATACACTACATGAGGTTCAATATATAGAAAATAAGGAAGCAGCTAAAATTATTTTGAATCGATGTGGGATTGAATGTGGTGTGTGCTTGCTTGCTTAGTTACGTTCTAACTCTTTCAAAAGAAATAATATATTTATATATTATAATTAATTCAGCTGCTTAAATCGTTTATCTTCAGTAACTTTTAAAATATGTCGTTTTATATAATTATAAATATACTATTAAGACGAGCTTATTTTTCTTTAACCCAAGTTTCGTTGAAAACATAGTAGGGTCAAACATTATATATTTTATTTAGAGTAAACTGCCATTTTGGTCCCTGAGGTTTGCTCACTTTTGCCACTTTAGTCCAAAACTCAAACCTTTTAAATCTGGGTCCCTGTGGTTTCACTTTTATTGCCATTTTGGTCCAAAAAATGAAATCAACTCACATTTGGCTGATAAAATCCAGTTATTTTGTCCTTTTCCTCAGGGGCAAAATGGCCAAATATCAGCTGATTTCATTAATTTAATTAATAATGTGTTATAATAAAATTATATTGACCGTTTTGCCCGTTGGGAAAATGACAAAATAACATGATTTTATTAGCCAAATATGAGCTGATTTCATTTTTGGACCAAAATGACAATAAAAGTGAAACCACAGGGACCCAGATTTAAAAGGTTTGAATTTTAGACTAAAGTGGCAAAAGTGAGCAAACCTCAAGGACCAAAATGACAGTTTACTCTTTTATTTATTATTATAGAATGGTCTCCTATAATAGCCAAGACTCATCAAGATATTTCATATTTCACATAACTATCTTACGTGTTACTTACCCGTTTGACAACATATGAATTATAAGTTTCGTATATTTTTTTTTGTCTACAAAATGGGGTGTTACAACTAGCGGCCGTTGCATAAGAATAGCAACGTCCAACCAATGGCGTCCGCGGACACACACCCTCTCTTGCCATAACTAACGGTCAGTAGGGAGAGGACCAAATGAATATTACGAAAGTGACGTCTCACCCAATAATTTCTCACCATCCGACTATAAATACAATATTCCCTATTCGGTTGAAGGACACTCTATTCTCTCTACTCTCACTCCTTATACTAAAAAAAGATTGTTTATTCTTACGTTGAATGATGGTTACGAGAAAAACCCTCAACTTCTCTTTCTTGTGACGAGCCTAACGGTGTTGTTTAGTTTTGATGATTAAAGTATTGTAGAGGATTCTTAGGATCGGGCACCTACAAAGACTAACTCGTTTGAACTAGTTTTTCTTCGGTGGATCTTCCCCACTATAAAACTAATGGGAAATATCACGTACAACTATACTGCCAAAACTCATTAAATAAAGCCTAACTTTATCATGTAATTAAAATTCAATAAAATAGCACACGGATGTTAGACATGAACACTAGACGTAAACGATTACATTGAACAAAATTCGACATGTGGCCTAGATATTTAGGTGTTATCCTTTGAAATATTTCTTAGTTTCTTGAACCTTAATATTGAATTATTAACACATCCCAAAATTCATTAATTACAAATAATGGTGTAAATCGCTTCGGGTTGACGCGTATTGGGTTTAATGGTGAATCTAAATACCACCCGTATTATTATTCGTGTCCGTAACATCAATTTTTAACCTTTCTGTAACCTGAACATATGTAACTTGATTATCGAAATGAGTAAAACAGGTTGAGAAGTTAGTAAGCAAGTTTCTTGTAATAAATAAGTCGCAACTCTACAATTTTGTATTTAGATGTATGTAACGATAGAGGTTAAGTTTTGTCTTATTATTTTTTTTTTTTACTTTTGTTAGAATTTAATATATAAAACAAAGATGTTGGATCAAGTACAAGACACTAATTACGTATGAAGTATACGCAAGAATTAGAGGATGACAAGTGTCATTTGGTATAAGGGTATTTTGGTTCTTTCTCAACTGAACAACTTTCCTCATTGATTTTCAAGCAGCTATAACTTTTTCATACGTTAATATTTTTTTTTAAATTACACCGTATTAACAAGCATTTTATTCTCTATAATTCGAGCAGCCTATTTCTATAGTTCTCTTTAATTTTTTTTACATGATTTGAATACCCATTACGTGATTTTGAATAACCATGTACTGTCGTATATTAGAGATTTAATCACGTAATAAAGTATAACAATCAAGTTCTTATTGTTGAATGTGTAATCATGTAAAAAGTATAATTGTAATAACCTCACTTGTAACAAATCATACTGAATGTGTAATCAAGTAATAAATTTATGTTGAATATGTAATCACGTAATGATTTATGTTGAATTTGTAATCACGTAATGAGTATTCAAAATTACATAGTCATGTGCTGATTATTCAAAATCACGTAATAGGCTAATGGGTATTTAAAATCCTGTAATTTTTTTTAAAGAAAATATAGCAATAGGCTGCTCGAATTAAAAATAATGAAATGCTCGTTTGTTAATACGGTGTATTTAAAAAAAAGTATTAACGTATAAAAAAATTATAGCCGTTTGAAAATCAGAGGGAGTTGTTCACCTAAAAAAGGACCAAATTACCCTTATACCAATGACATTTGTCCTCGTATCCTTCTCGTATATGCTTTGCACAAAAAAGTTATCTTGTACATAATTCAAGCACATAAAATTAAGAGTAAATTGCCATTTTAGTCCCTGAGTTTTGTCCAAATTTGCCATTTTGATCCAAATAGTTTTTTTTCGCCTGGGGTCCCTGACTTTTGCATTTTGTTGCCATTTTGATCATTTTGTCTAACTCCATCCAACTCCATCCAATTTTGTCTAACTCCATCCAAAAACCCAGTTTGTACATAATCACTAATGTTTTCAGTTGCCATTTTGATCCAATTCCAAAAAATCAAAAAAATTCCAAAAAATCTAAAAATCTAAAAATCAAAAAAATTCAAAAAAAATCATAAAAATTCTAAAAAATTCAAAAAAATCTAAAAATCAAAAAAATTCTAAAAAATCATAAAAATTCTAAAAAATCCAAAAAATCATTAAATGTTTCGGCACGAACCGTTTCGAACCGTACCGTATCGAACCGTACCATTTCGAACCGTACCGTTTTGACGCGAACCGTTTCGAACCGAACCGTTTGACGCGAACCGTTTAGAACCGTACCGTATCGAACCGTACCGTTTCGACGCCGTACCGTATCGAACCGTACCGTTTCGACCCGTACCGTATCGAACCGAACCGTTTCGACCCGTACCGTATCGAACCGAACCGTTTCGAACCGTACCGTTTCGACCCGTACCGTTTCGACCCGTACCGTTTCGAACCGTACCGTTTCGACCCGTACCGTATCGAACGGTACCGTATCGAACCGTACCGTTTCGACGCGAACCGTTTCGACGCGGTACCGTATCGAACCGAACCGTTTCGACCCGTACCGTATCGAACCGTACGTACCGTTTCGACGCGAACCGTTTCGAACCGAACCGTTTGACGCGAACCGTTTCGAACCGTACCGTACCGTTTCGACGCCGTACCGTATCGAACCGTACCGTTTCGAACCGTACCGTTTCGACCTGTACCGTTTCGACCCGTACCGTCGAAACGGTACGGGTCGAAACGATACGGTTCGATACGGTTCGGTTCGATACGGTACGGGTCGAAACGGTTCGGTTCGATACGGTACGGGTCGAAACGGTACGGGTCGAAACGGTACGGGTCGAAACGGTTCGGTTCGATACGGTACGGGTCGAAACGGTACGGTTCGATACGGTACGGCGTCGAAACGGTTCGCGTCGAAACGGTACGGTTCGATACGGTACCGTTCGATACGGTACGGGTCGAAACGGTTCGGTTCGAAACGGTACGGTTCGAAATGGTACGGTTCGATACGGTACGGTTCGAAACGGTTCGTGCCGAAACATTTAATGATTTTTTGGATTTTTTAGAATTTTTATGATTTTTTAGAATTTTTTTGATTTTTAGATTTTTTTGAATTTTTTAGAATTTTTATGATTTTTATGATTTTTTTAGAATTTTTTTGATTTTTAGATTTTTTGGAATTTTTTTGATTTTTTGTAATTGGATCAAAATGGCAACTGAAAACATTAGTGATTATGTACAAACTGGGTTTTTGGATGGAGTTAGACAAAATTGGATGGAGTTGGATGGAGTTAGACAAAATGATCAAAATGGCAACAAAATGCAAAAGTCAGGGACCCCCAGGCGAAAAAAAAACTATTTGGATCAAAATGGCAAATTTGGACAGAACTCAGGGACTAAAATGACAATTTACTCTAAAATTAAATACTTTATTTAAACAATAATAGTAATAGTTGTCTGGATAAATGAATATAAACTAAATAGTTGAATTTATTTTAGTACTTAGTCATGATTGTAAATTTCCAAGGTATAAATTACTAACATGTTTCTTTATAGTATCTTGAGTAAATTGCAATTTTACCCCCCTGAGGTTAGGGGCCATTGGCACTCTTACCTCCCCTAAGGAAATAATTGCAATTTTACCCCCCACTGTTCACCCTTATGTCGCAACCTTACCCCCTAAGCTCAGTCAACGGTAGTTTGACCATTATGTGTAAGGGCATTTTGGTAATCTTACCCTATATTTATTTTTATTATTATTTTTATTATATATAGAATCCTAAACCTCCATCATCATCATCTAGATCTGCAAACATCATCTCCATCTTCCTCATATATCATCTCCATCTTCCTCATATATCATCTCCATCTCCATCTTCCTCATATATCATCTCCATCTTCCTCATATATCATCTCCATCTGAACCGCCACAACCACCCCCGCCACAACCACCACGGCCGCCATCTTCAACCATCACCGTCGCCTTCATCAGTGACATGGCCCCCAAAGAAAACCTTACTGATCCCATCGGAAGCTTGGTGAGAACGAGCAGCAGCTGAGGGTGCCTCCACCGAATCAACAACAGGAGTCTCCGGCCAGCTCAACAGATCTGCGGTCGCACTGTGTGGCTTCCTCACCGGCGTCTTCCTCTCCATTTTGTACAAATGTATCTATATCTATGTGTTTGTTTGTTTACGATTACAAAGTAGCAGTGAGTGAAGAGCCCCTGTTTTTCTCTCTCGGGTAATTCTGTTACTGATTGATTGGTTTAATTTAGGGAGTTTTGGTGTTCTGATTGTGTTAGATTGTTGCGTTTTTTGTGATTTGTGACGTGTTAGTTCTCGAGACTCTGGATTTTGGTCAATCATAGGGATTTTGAATGCCAATCCTTTGCGTTAAGGTGTTTTGAATGCCAATCTGTCAACCTACTATTTTTCAACATGTTTTCAAGAGTGCTGGTATTTTCTTTCAGTTAAGGTGCCTAGTTCCATAAAGTCATCAGCTTCTTTAAACACTGTTTGTTTTAGATTTTTATGGTTGAATATTTCTGTCAAGAATTTTTTTCCTTGTCACTTGTTCAAATATTAATTTCACTATTAGTCAAGATGATAAGATAACATAACTTATATTTATCAGGTGAGTTATTTGTATTAGAGTGAGGAATTAGAACATAGCTCATTTTCCTTGATCGTAAGTAAATTGAGGATTCATGCCTATGGTGGACAAGGGGGTCATTCGCTCAATTCACAGTAGCAGTAGGTAACAGAGTATAACTGCATCAGAAAGTAACATGACTCGTTATGGTTGGGCAATGAGTCGAGGGAAAATTTTGTACTTCTCTCATGGCGGAAGCTGATAGAGTTTAGTAGAATCGCATTGCTGGACTAAGTGGATACTGATAAAAGAAAATTGTTTCGGTTGGCGAGCAACGATCCCCATCAAAGAAGCACTAGCAAGGACAGACTATGAATTAGAGAGAGAGGGGGGGGGGGGGGGAGGAAGAAGATGGCAGTGGTGGTTGTGGTGGTGAATGGTGGTGGCAGTGGTGGTTGAGGGTGGTGGCTGGAGGTGGCAGTGGTGGTTGTGGTGGTGAATGGCGATGGCAGTGGTGGCAGGGGGTAAAATTACAAAGTAAACAAAACACAGGGGGTAAAATAAAAGGGTAAAATAGTCATTTCACCACAAAGTCAACAGATCAGTCAACAAAATTGAGCTTAGGGGGTAAGGTTGCGACATAAGGGTGAACAGTGGGGGGTAAAATTGCAATTATTTCCTAAGGGGGGGGGGGGGTAAGAGTGCCAATGGCCCCTAACCTCAGGGGGTAAAATTGCAATTTACTCTAGTATCCTTTATCCGGGAGTTTTAAAAAAAAAAAGAAAAAGAGTTAAATATCATTTTAGTTTATGTGGTTTTGACTATTTTACCAGTTTAGTTTAAATGCTTTTTTTTTGTCTGTGGGTCAAAAAAGATTTCACCGTTGCCATTTTAGTTCACTGGGTTAACTTCATCCATTATTTCTGTTAACGAGAAGGGCAATTCGGTCATTTTATATGGCCGAATTGTCCTTCTAGTTAACAGAATTACATATAAAATGACCGGATTGCCCTTCTCGTTAACCGAAAAAAATGGATGAAGTTAATTTAGTGGACTAAAATGGCAATGGTGAAACCTTTTTTGACCTACAGGTGAAAAATGAAATATTTGGACTAAACTGTCAAAATGGCCCAAACCACATGCACTAAAATGACATTTAACTCAACGAAAAAATATTGAATTTTGACTTCTAACCATTTTACTTTTAATTAACCCACAACATTTCATCTTTTTATAATTTAACCCAAACACTTTTTATATTTTCAACTTTGGCCCCTTTACTTTTTATCTTTTACAAGTTTTTCGTTTTATGTTTCGTTCTAAATTTTACCAGTTAAAACGCCAGCAACGTGCATGTGTGGTTCATCTTTTTTTGTATATTTTCCCCGTTTGATAGGCCTGTCGCAACGCTTCTATTTTCTCCATTTGACAGATACGTTGCAACACGGGTCCTAGATCGACTTAATAATTCTTTTCTACATTTAGGTCTGATTTCTTTGTATTAATATGCCGCAACGGGCGTGAATGGTTCGTCGATTTTTTATATGCTTTTTGTCTGGTGTTATTTTTTTTCCTTTTTATTTATTTTATTTTACAAGCTTTTAAGATGTTGGTGGTCGCTGGCAATGGTGTGACATTGGTGTAATTGACATGGTTTTACGAACATTTTTAACCTATTAAGTAACCTATACTTCCTTTACATAAAAAACTAATTTTTTACATGCATATTTTTATGTACGTGTCGTATAAATCCAATTTGCTTTATGTGTTTCGACGTAAACTTTTTCTAAAAAGGAATCAGGTCAAATATGATACATTTTCGTTTTAAAAAAAATTACGTGCACATTTTTATGTACGTTTTGGTAAAAATTCGAGTTGTTATATGTTTCAACGTAAACTTTTTTGAGAAACGAGTCAGGTCAAATATAATACATCTCCGTGCTTATTTTATATTTGTTTCCTAAGTTTTATTTCGAACCGAGTGGAGTTGAATTGTGTGTTTTTTTCTATATTTTAAAAAGCTAAAATTAATCTCTTTTGATTACACGTGTCAGTTTTTCCTTTATACCCGTTACATTTTTATGTATGAGTTGGTTCACACATAATACGTTATGATTGTACGATATAAACTCGATTTATTTTAGGCTTTGATCAAATCCCAATGCTTATATAAATTACATTGAGTTCAAACGGATATGTTGAAACATGTGTTTTCATATGGTTAACGCATCATATAACGGTTGTACTAATACAATCGACACTTATGATGTACCCGTACCGCAACGCACGTGTGTCTTATTGCTAGTTTAAATAAAGGGAGTTAATATTCGCACACCTCTTCTCTCTATCTCTCAATAGATACATAGATATATATAAAGAGAGATATAGTAAAAAAAGACGTGGGAATAAGGTACGGGTTTCACCCCTGACTTAACGGCTTCGTTCCTAATTGTGGTTATGCTCTTCGAATAAATTCGTGAGTTCCACTAGATTTCGAAATGGAGACTTTTGTCGAGATGTGGATGTCACTCCTAACTCGATGAAAGGTTCTCGTGCTAGAAAATGCGCTGAGTGAGCGATCTCATCAAGAGTTCTTGGTTTTCACACCTGGTCTTGACAGGATCACTCTGTTTCGTTATGCGAGTATATTCGAAAACACGTGTTTTGTGTCAGCCTTAGGAAAGGCTAAGTAGTATTTCGGCCTTAGGAAAGGCTTCTTCGTGTGAAGCTGTAGTGCGCGGTGTTCACACAAAGTTGTAACTTTTAGCAATTTCGATCGAGAGTATCAAGTAGGCCCGATACAAACCCTACTGGGTTCGTACGAGTCGGCCTGTTGGTACTTAGACTATAGACTAGGTCAATTTCTAAGACGTCAACCCGGACTAGGTCGAGTCTTGCCTAATTCCCTATAGTTATGGCTCTGATACCAATCTGTCACACCCCAACCGATGGCGGAATCATCGGGGCGCGGCACTAGGCGAATCAGATTGCTCAAGTGAATCCATAACAACTATATTGCGATAATATTTAATACATTCGTTATCCCATACTAACAAATAATATAATCACATAAGTTATCACAGATTTCTTGTCCTCTCGAACAATGCAAATCCGACAACCTAGATTTTAGTTGAGTTTCTAGACTCCCTAGCTTGATTTGATATAGTCTGCGATCTAACCTGCAACATACGTTAAAAATATTTGTCAATACAAAAGTATTGGCGAGTATACAGGTTTGATATGTAATAGCATAATAGATTAAAAAGTGCAGCGAATTTCCACATGCATAAACGTAACACACGACATATACACTCACAAAGCTGATACTACCAACTAAGTCCTCGATGCTCGAATATGCGATGGCAAACTAGACCCCGTCGGGCGCAATAGTACTATACTAGTCGTGGTGGGACGTCGCGAGTATAAGCCCTAGCACATATGCAACTAGTATCACGTATATCTATGCATTATAGTTATTCGCAAGTGATAATTCGATTAATTGAATAATTCGTTTGATAAGTTCGATTTGTTAGAAACGTATGTTACACCCAAAATACGATTAGAAAGGGGTCAAGTATACTCACAGTGCGTATTTAGCGGGAATACAGCTTGATAGGGTCGGTTGCGAGTATGTCTGCGTTAGTCATTGACGGATATAGTAAACGATGTACGGTTAAGCGGGAATAGCATCGAAAAGTTAGTTATCTGGTCGGATGGTGCTCATCCGTTCAGATGGGCTCATCCGATCGGATGACATATGTGTAACATCCCGAAAATATAAAACTTTATATTAGAGCTATAAAGTATAAATAAACAAGAATTTATTTAACTAGGAAATTATAACCTAGTTAACTAGAAGTCTAGAAATAACTCCTATTAGAATTAGAATGAGCAAACTATATGTTAAACAAAAGTGGAGGGGCTCATGTTGTCAAAATTGAAACCTGTATTATCTAATTTAATTAAAAACAAAATCAAACACTCCATTTAGGAGGTCTGGTCGATCAGAACAAGAGAAGGGGCGACCCCCACTCTCCAAACCCTAGAAATCACAAAATCCACAAATTCAAGGCATAAATCAAGTCCAAATCGATTTCTAAGCACGGATTGGTGATCATCTCACTGAAGGGATCACAAGGTATGTGAAATTCTGGTGTTTTGATTCATCTCAAGTTCTAGGGTAATTGTGAAAAATCAGAATTTAGCTTAATTGTGTATTGCATGTGTGTAATTAGAAGATATATGGTGTTTAGGGATGAACCCTAGGTGAAATCTTGTTAAAAGATTTCATGGTAATCATAGAGTTTATAACCACCATTGTAGGTGGCTAATGAACTTGAAGAGAGCTTGATAAGTCCTAAAAATATGATCTTGTTCTAACGTAAATCTGAATTTAAGAATAAATTCAAAAATATTGATGTCAAGACTTGTGTAGAATTGACTAATTAAAGTAGTTTGGATGATAATTACTAGACATGAAATTAGTTTAGATCATGTAGAAATCCGACCCGCTAGGTGTTTGATAAAACGCCTAAGCGAGGGTTAAAATGTTAAAGGTTGGTAAAAACGCAGATTTGCATATGTTATGAACTAATGCGTTAAAGCTTATGAAAGAGTTCTAATCTTGTTATGAATTGAACTCTTTAAGCAAGGAATCCGGAACGTCAAGTAGACACGCCGGAGGTGATACTCGCGGAAAAGGTGTGCTTTAAAGGTGCGTGACTTCAGTCTCGTTACATTATGTAAATGTTTGGTTTTTGTGTAATAATGATGTCGTAGTGTAAAGGACGCGTTTGATGTGTCGTTAAAGTGGCGAAGTTCACTAGACCATCAAACGGGTCAAAATAAAGATTTGGAATTGGGTTTGGCTTGTCAATAAAGTGATGGTCTTCACTAGATAGCCAAACGGGTCAAAATAAAGATTTGGAATTTGGTTTGGCTTATCAATAAAGTGATGGTCTTCACTAGATAGCCAACGGGTCAAAATAAAGGTTTTAAAGGAATCACGTGAGTAGAAACTTGAAAATCTCATATCTCGTTAGGTGATGGATGGTACCACACCAATGAATTTGGATATGATATTTTAAGTCTACGAACCCGGGATATCGGGTCAAATAATAGAAGTCAATAGAATATGTCGTTGGAAATGGTATGCTTGAATTCCGTGAAAACAAGTGTTTAGCTCTAAGAGAACGCAAAGCCATCGTAGGGCGCGAATACTCCAAGGTTATAAGCCCGGGGAAATGGAGTAACTATGTTTAGAGTGTCTTTAGGATTAAAATATGGAACTAAGCACTTTTGCTAATGGGTTGGATAATTGAAATAAGGAAATTGTGAGCCGAATGCCGGTATCTCGGTTTCCGTGATGCGAAATTTATATGGTTAGATCCGTAATTTTATTACGGACTCATAGGAAAAAAGAATCGGTTAAATCGGACTAATGAGTAAAAAGTTATGATCTTTTAAAGTTGGAAAATAGTTAAAGGACAAAGATGCAGAGCCCACCGTAACTTACGGTTCCACCGTAATTTACGGTGGAAACCAAAAATGTTACGGTGTGTTACCCCTGTGTTACGGCAGAACCAGAGTTATTCAGGGTCTACCGTAACTTACGGTAGACACTGTAAGTTACGGTGGAACCCATAAAAACTTGTATTTTATTTAACATTATTCCATATCAGAATTCGTTTATATGTATTATAATAATGTCAAAACTAATGTTTTTAGTGTTTGACCCTAGGTATGGATGAGTTCCTTCCGGATGGTGATCAAGCACGTTGTCAAGAACCGAACACGCATTTTGAAGCTTCCGCACTAAACTTAACTTTGTATAGACTTTAATCATGTTGTAAATGTTTTTGTCAACCATGTTTGGAATCTTTTAAACTAGTTGTAGTTGACTAGCAAGGGTTAACTTTAAACTCGTTATGCATTATCTTGGATGTGTTTGGTACTATCACAAGTGTGTATGGTTTTAAACACGAAATGTTTTTGTAAACTCTGATTTTTATAAAGTTCATATGATTATTATTTATATACTGTTCAAAATATTAAGGGTGTTACAAGTTGGTAATCATAGCCCAAGGTTGTTAACAAGTGTTCGGTTCAAGCTTGATCAAACATCCGGTAAGAGTTAAATTGTTCTAAAATAGAGTTACTAAGTATAAAATGGGAAATAATGAATAGAAATGCATGGGAAGAGCGTGTTAACACACTCAAACCCTTGAAAATGCATTAAATAAGAACGGTGAAAACAAGTTATGAACTTGAGTAAACCGAGATAAATAAACCATATGTCATAGACGAAATGTTTAACGCTTAATGTTAACATTTCAGTTAAAGATGACGGATAACGGTAATGATGATGCGGTGCCAAGAGTCACCGAGCAAACGAGAGAAGTGATTGCTGAGGAGGTAGGAAAAGAAATCAAAAACAGTTTCTCGGGATTCATCGACAAAATCCAAAACACGGTATTATCAGTGGTGGAAGAAAGAATCAAGAAATTGGAGGATAATACCAATTTAGCAAAGGAGAAGTCGGGAGGACGAAAATCTTGTTCTTATAAAGAGTTCATGGCGTGCAAACCGCCCATTTACAATGGGGAGGTTGACCCGATAATATGTCAGCGGTGGCTAAGCGATATGGATGGGGTATTCGAAAGGACTCATTGTGATCCGGATGACTACGTAGCCTATGGCACGGGTCAGTTAAGGGGTCAAGCGAAAGACTGGTGGGATAACAGGAAGAAAGAAATTGGAAGCGAAACGGCTAAAGCTATGACATGGGACGAGTTTAAGACGCCGTTTCTTAAACATCACAGTCCCAAGGCAGTCATTAACAAGATCAAGGAAGAATTCATGCAGCTTCGACACAAGGGTGAATCTATTGATAAAATCACGGGAATGTTCATGGATAAGATGAAGTTTTGTGATGAACTGATAACGAATGAGGAGCAGAAAATATATTATTATTATAATATGTTAAGCGCCGAGTATAGGGAGTTTATGACTCCTTCAAAGTATGAGACTCTCACCGAGATTATAAACGTTGCTCGGGAACGGGAGATAGAGTTGAAGAAACAGATTGAAAGAGGTGAAAGAAGGGCACAAATAGTCAATCCAAGCCCAACGAAAAAGGCGCGCACAACAGAATCCTCTAAGAAACAAGAAGGGAAAAGCGGGTCATCGAACTGCAAGATATGCGGGAAGGGGCACAAAGGTGAGTGCCGGTTCAAGGACAAACCGTGTCCTATATGTGGGAAGACGGGGCACACGGCTGCATTGTGCCCGGGGAAGGTGTCGGTCTGTTACAAATGCTACCAACCGGGTCACAAGAAATCTGAGTGCCCGGAGTTGATTGGAAAGAAGGATGACAAGAATACACACACTGAGACACCAAGAGCAAAGGCGAGATCTTTCCAGTTAACAGCAATGGAGGCAAAAACAGAACCCGATGTGGTCTCAGGTATATTTGCCATAAATTCAATCCCTGCACATGTGTTATTTGATACGGGTGCGAATAAATCTTTTGTTTCACATGGATTTATTCGACATCCTTCTTTTGTACTAACAAAATTGCCTATGCCATTAGAAGTAGAAGTAGGTGATAACAAAAGTTTCCTTGTGTGTGATGTATGTCGAGATTGTAAGATAAACATTGACGATGAAGAATATTCAATAGACTTGATTCCTATGTCAATGGGGGAATTCCAAGTAGTAGTCGGGATGGATTGGCTATCCCGATACCATGCGAGAATCGTATGTTTCCGCAAGGAGATAAAACTAACATCTCCAAGTGGAAAATCTGTTACCATATACGGCGAAAAGAGGGGTAATCCCGTTATGTGTTCAATGCTAAAAGCTCGCCAGCTCATGAAGCACGGTTGTAGAGCATTCATGATATACACAAATGAACCTGATAAAGAGACACCAACGATTGAAGACGTACCAGTGATACGTGAATACGCTGATGTATTTCCGGATGATTTACCGGGAGTACCGCCAGCACGGGAGGTAGAGTTCGGAATTGAATTGATTCCGGGCGCAAAACCTGTGGCTAAGGCGCCGTATCGGCTCGCGCCATCAGAATTGCAAGAATTGATGTCCCAAATCCAAGATTTACTTGACAAAGGATTTATTCGGCCAAGTGTGTCTCCATGGGGCGCACCAGTATTATTTGTGAAGAAGAAGGATGGGAGCATGCGTATGTGCATTGATTATCGGGAGTTGAACAAACTCACGGTAAAGAATCGATATCCGCTTCCAAGAATTGATGATCTATTTGACCAACTACAAGGTGAAAGTTGGTTCTCCAAAATCGACCTTAGATCGGGGTATCATCAGTTGAAAGTCAAAGAGGAGGATGTACCGAAAACAGCCTTCCGCACACGGTACGGACATTACGAGTTCCTCGTGATGTCCTTCGGGTTAACTAATGCACCCGCGACTTTCATGGACCTTATGAACCGGGTTTGCAAACCCATGTTAGACAAGTCAGTGATAGTGTTCATTGATGACATCTTGATATATTCAAAGAGTGAAGTAGAACACGCAAGTCATTTGCGTGAAGTGTTGGAGACGCTCAGAAGAGAGAAATTATATGCGAAATTCTCGAAGTGTGCCTTCTGGCTACGGGAGGTGCAATTTCTGGGGCACATCATTAGTGCAAATGGGGTGTTAGTAGACCCATCGAAAATAGAAGCTGTGGCAAGATGGAATCCACCGAAAAATCCTTCAGAAATCAGAAGCTTCTTGGGGCTTGCGGGTTATTATCGGAGGTTCATGCAAGATTTCTCCAAAATCGCCATGCCATTAACCAAATTAACCCGTAAGGACGAAAAGTTTATTTGGGGTGAAGATCAGGAAAGGGCGTTTCAAACGCTCAAAGAGAAACTGACCCATGCACCGGTATTGTCATTACCGGATGGGACGAAAGATATGGTTGTTTACTCGGATGCGTCGCATTCGGGACTTGGCTGCGTTTTGATGCAAAGAGGCAAGGTTATAGCCTATGCCTCGAGGCAGCTAAAGACTCATGAAAAGAAATACCCTACACACGACCTCGAGTTGGCAGCAGTGGTGTTTGCCTTAAAAATATGGAGGCATTACTTGTATGGAGTAAAATGCACTATTTTTACCGACCATAAGAGCTTGAAGTATTTCTTCGATCAGAAGGAATTAAATATGAGGCAGAGGCGGTGGTTAGAAACCGTCAAAGACTTTGATTGTGAAATACATTACCACCCCGGGAAGGCTAATGTAGTGGCAGACGCGTTGAGCCGAAAGACAGATTATACGCCTATTCGGGTACGATCGATGCAACTAATTGTGACATCGGGTTTGCTTGAACAAATTCGGAAATCTCAAATTGAAGCAATAAAGGAAGAAAATGTGAAGAAGGAGAGAATAGTCGGTCAGTTAAAAGACTTGACAGATGGTAACCAAGGGTTGAAAACTCGATTAGATAGGATATGGGTTCCAAACTCATGTGGGGCCAAGGAACTTCTACTTGACGAGGCCCATAAATCTCGTTATTCGATACATCCGGGGGCGACCAAGATGTATAACGATTTAAAACAAAATTATTAGTGGCCAGGAATGAAAAGAGACATCGTGAAATATGTAGAGAAGTGTTTGACCTGCTTGCAAGTCAAAGCGGAGCACCAAAAGCCATACGGTAAGTTACAACCATTGGACATCCCAGTTTGGAAATGGGAACAAATCACCATGGATTTGTTGACCAAATTACCCAAAACCAACTGCGGGTTTGATGCTATATGGGTAGTTGTGGATAGATTAACAAAAAGTGCTCACTTCATTCCGATTCGTGAGACTTATACCTCCGAGAAGATGTCGGAGGTGTACACCAATGAAATCATAGCACGTCATGGGGTACTGATATCCATTGTGTCAGACAGAGATACTAGGTTCACTTCGAATTTTTGGCGCGATTTCCAAGAACAAATGGGGACTAAACTGTTCATTAGCACCGCTTACCATCCACCAACGGATGGGCAGAGTGAAAGAACAATACAAACGTTGGAGGATATGCTGCGGGCTTGCATTATTGACTTCGGGGGTAGTTGGGATGTCTATCTACCCTTGGTCGAATTTTCATATAACAATAGCTATCAATCGAGCATTAAAATGGCCCCGTATGAGATGTTATATGGTAGAAAGTGTCGAACCCCGGTGTGTTGGGGAGAAGTGGGTCCACGAGGATTAGCACCTACTGATATAATCCGAACTACGAATGAGAAGATCGACATGGTCCGAACTCACCTAAAAGCGGCGCAGGATCGACAAAAGTCGTACGCGGATAAACGAAAGAGGGCGATTGAGTTTCAAGTGGGCGATAAGGTAATGCTGAAAGTATCCCCGTGGAAAGGAATAATACGGTTCAGAAAAAGAGGGAAATTGAGTCCAAGATTTATCGGACCATTTAGAATCACCGAACGGGTTGGCAAAGTAGCATATCGTCTTGAATTACCCAAGGAGTTGAGTGGAATTCATAGCACATTCCACGTGTCTCATCTCCGAAAATGCTTAGCAGATGAAACGGCTCGTATCCACTACGATGACATCGAGGTGGATAACAGCCTCAACTATGCTGTAAAGCCAATTGCAATTTTAGATCGTAAAGAGAAAAGTTTGAGGAACAAAGTGATTAACCAAGTGAAGGTTAAATGGGAACATAGGAGGGGTGCGGATACCACATGGGAATCCGAAGAAGAGATGCAACGGCTCTACCCCATACTTTTTGGTACGTAAATTCGGTTTCGGGGACGAAACCCTTTTTAAGGGGGGGTGGACTTGTAACATCCCGAAAATATAAAACTTTATATTAGAGCTATAAAGTATAAATAAACAAGAATTTATTTAACTAGGAAATTATAACCTAGTTAACTAGAAGTCTAGAAATAACTCCTATTAGGATTAGAATGAGCAAACTATATGTTAAACAAAAGTGGAGGGGCTCATGTTGTCAAAATTGAAACCTGTATTATCTAATTTAATTAAAAACAAAAACCAAACACTCCATTTAGGAGGTCTGGTCGATCAGAACAAGAAAAGGGGCGACCCCCACTCTCAAAACCCTAGAAATCACAAAATCCACAAATTCAAGGCATAAATCAAGTCCAAATCGATTTCTAAGCACGAATTGGTGATCACCTCACTGAAGGGATCACAAGGTATGTGAAATTCTAGTGTTTTGATTCATCTCAAGTTCTAGGGTAATTGTGAAAAATCAGAATTTAGCTTAATTGTGTATTGCATGTGTGTAATTAGAAGAGATATGGTGGGATGAACCCTAGGTGAAATCTTGTTAAAAGATTTCATGGTAATCATAGAGTTTATAACCACCATTGTAGGTGGCTAATGAACTTGAAGAGAGCTTGATAAGTCCTAAAAATATGATCTTGTTCTAACGTAAATCTGAATTTAAGAATAAATTCAGAAATATTGATGTCAAGACTTGTGTAGAATTGACTAATTAAAGTAGTTTGGATGATAATTACTAGACATGAAATTAGTTTAGATCATGTAGAAATCCGACCCGCTAGGTGTTTGATAAAACGCCTAAGCGAGGGTTAAAATGTTAAAGGTTGGTAAAAACGCAGATTTGCATATGTTATGAACTAATGCGTTAAAGCTTATGAAAGAGTTCTAATCCTGTTATGAATTGAACTCTTTAGGCAAGGAATCCGGAACGTCAAGTGGACACGCCGGAGGTGATACTCGCGGAAAAGGTGTGCTTTAAAGGTGCGTGACTTCAGTCTCGTTACATTATGTAAATGTTTGGTTTTTGTGTAATAATGATGTCGTAGTGTAAAGGACGCGTTTGATGTGTCGTTAAAGTGGCGAAGTTCACTAGACCATCAAACGGGTCAAAATAAAGATTTGGAATTGGGGTTGGCTTGTCAATAAAGTGATGGTCTTCACTAGATAGCCAAACGGGTTAAAATAAAGATTTGGAATTTGGTTTGTCTTATCAATAAAGTGATGGTCTTCACTAGATAGCCAACGGGTCAAAATAAAGGTTTTAAAGGAATCACGTGAGTAGAAACTTGAAAATCTCATATCTCGTTAGGTGATGGATGGTACCACACCAATGAATTTGGATATGATATTTTAAGTCTACGAACCCGGGATATCGGGTCAAATAATAGAAGTCAATAGAATGTGTCGTTGGAAACGGAATGCTTGAATTCCGTGAAAACAAGTGTTTAGCTCTAAGAGAACGCAAAGCCATCGTAGGGCGCGAATACTCCAAGGTTATAAGCCCGGGGAAATGGAGTAACTATGTCTAGAGTGTCTTTAGGATTGAAATATGGAACTAAGAACTTTTGGTAATGGGTTGGATAATTGAAATAAGGAAATTGTGAGCCGAATGCCGGTATCTCGGTTTCCGTGATGTGAAATTTATATGGTTAGATCCGTAATTTTATTACGGACTCATAGGAAAAAGAATCGGTTAGATCGGACTAATGAGTAAAAAGTTATGATCTTTTAAAGTTGGAAAATAGTTAAAGGACAAAGATGCAGAGCCCACCGTAACTTACGGTTCCACCGTAATTTACGGTGGAAACCAAAAATGTTACGGTGTGTTACCCCTGTGTTACGGCAGAACCAGAGTTATTCAGGGTCTACCGTAACTTACGGTAGACACCGTAAGTTACGGAGGAACCCAGAAAAACTTGTATTTTATTTAACATTATTCCATATCAGAATTCGTTTATATGTATTATACTAATGTCAAAACTAATGTTTTTAGTGTTTGACCATAGGTATGGATGAGTTCCTTCCGGATGGTGATCAAGCACGTTGTCAAGAACCGAACACGCATTTTGAAGCTTCCGCACTAAACTTAACTTTGTCTAGACTTTAATCATGTTGTAAATGTTTTTGTCAACCATGTTTGGAATCTTTTAAACTAGTTGTAGTTGACTAGCAAGGGTTAACTTTAAACTCGTTATGCATTATCTTGGATGTGTTTGGTACTATCACAAGTGTGTATGGTTTTAAACACGAAATGTTTTTGTAAACTCTGATTTTTATAAAGTTCATATGATTATTATTTATATACTGTTCAAAATATTAAGGGTGTTACAATATGGATCTGGGTCGGATGGCTGTCATCCAGTCGGATGACAGACTATCCGGTCGAATGACTGTTGACTGGGTCGAATGGTCATCCGATCGAATAACATGTTAACTGGGTCGAATGGTCATCCGATCGAATAACAAGTTAACTGGGTCGAATGGTCATCCGATCGAATAACATGTTAACTGGGTCGAATGGTCATCCGATCGAATAACTGTTTGACTGGGTCGAATGGCACGTCTGTTAACGTTTCGGTCAACTGTTTTCGAGTGTTTTCGGAAGAAATACGATGCGGTCTTGTTGGGACGGTGTAATCTCGCATTAACCATTGAAATTCTATCAATTCCGACCCGTTCTAACGGCCGGGAACCACCCCGTTCCATCAGATCTGGCCGTTCTTGACGGTTTCTCGTGGTTAACTCGAAATCGCACAGTTCCTTGGTTAAATACATAGAATTTGGTGAGATTTGTTATCAAAATATGTGGAAATCACCCAGATCTGAGTCGTTTATGGTGGGATGAGGTCACAACTTGAAGTTCATATGAACTCTTGGTGACATCACCTTAAAACACCTCAAATCAGTAGATTTCACGGTTAGAAATCGAGTTTTGAAAGACAGAATCATGTAGAATCGAGTGTAGATCATAGAAGTACGAGTTTTAGGTTGGAATCTTACCGGGATCGCGAGGAATCGAGAGAAAAGGGTCCTGGAGCGTGCTTGGTCAAGTGGGAGCTGCCACATCACTTAAACAGTGGTGTGGCAGGCTATTTATAGGCAAAAAGAGGAGAAGGGGGTGACTGGGTCGAATGGCCATTCGTTCGGATGGCAATCCGTTCGGATGGCTCATCCGTCCGGATGGCCACTCCGGCGCGATGAGTTTCTTCCGTTTTCGATCGTTTTGATAGTTTTTGGAGTACGTGCTTTCTATAGTTAGTTTATATTGGCATTATATATGTATATATATCACTAGGGGTCGTATTTACGTATCCATATTTCAAAGTTTCGATAATTAACAATCGGTTTTCGATTCGAGTATGCGATTATTAGCGACGTTTCACGGCCATCAAGTAGGGTAGTATAGGTCCTTTCTCAATGTCATCGTGAACGTTATTGTGTGCTGTGCCACAAGGACAGATGGGGTACCATTCACTCGTATTGTCATCATCGTCACGATGACTGGAGTTATAGCACTCACCCGAGAGTCTTTGTTAGCGTTAGTTGTCTGCGTTTTGACACATCACGGCCACCGAGGAGGGTAGAATAGGTCCTCACTCAAGGTCATCGTGAGTGTTAGTGTTTTCGATGTGATATAGTGATAATGTATTGCGAAAGTAAGCGATTATCCTTCGAATAGCGAAGTATGCGATATAGTTACATTATGATCCGAATCTCTGGTGCTAGGCGTAATGAGTATATCGAGTAGTAACAACGCACGAAGGTGCGGGTTGTTACAGTCTCCCCTACTTTAGGAAATTTCATCCCGAAATTAATCCAACAGGTAGACTTTTGAGAGTTGATCCTGCATAAGATAGCGATTTAGCGAGTGATTTGGCCGTGAGTTGACAAGCGAGAGTGCTTTGAATAAGAGAGATCGATTGCGATAGCGAGAAGGCGACGTAAGAGGCAACAGTAATATCCCACGAGTTGGCGTTACAAAGCACCTCGTGTTGCGAAGAATTCGTTAGCTCGATGCGATTGTAATTTGAAGAACTTGAAAGGTTTCTCATGACGTAGGGTTAACTGAGTCGATGTTAACCAACGTTGCAAGGAAGTTTAGGTCTTACACACTTTAAAGAATTCGAAGATGAAAACTGAGGTTACGAAAACTCTCCTATGATATGGGTTCAGCCGAACTTGATGCTGAACCAACGTCTCAAGAAAGTATTGTTTTTGATATTTGAAAAGGTTTTAAGGAAAAATTGGACTCGTGAAAGCTCCCCTTGGACATGGAGTTAAGCTGGTTCGATGTTACCTCCACATTGTGAGGAATTTCACTTGTCCCATGGTTTTAACAAAAGTTTTATAAAATCAGTTTTAATAGTACAGAAGGTAATTAATCACCGAGCCCCACTTGGCACTTTCCCACGAAAGTTTGTTAATATGTTTAAAACATTTATATATAGGAAGTACCAGCGGCGTATCCACCATGTTTTGCTCATATTACTTCCGTTTCGTGAGGCGGTGTCAGGTTAGCCGATATGACACGGATAGAATTTGCGCTTACTCGGCCCAATCGATAGGAAGTCGGACCGTGTATAAGGTAGAATTGAACAGGTTAAACCGGCGGGTTGAATTGCGAGCGTAGTTGTAGCAGCGTGCGCGAGTAGCCTGATGAAACGAAACATTTATGTGTCGTGTCTGGGTAGGCGTCGAGCGACAAGGCGATAAGCGAATAGTGCGTTTTCGATTAGATTCCATATTAAACCCACATGGCACGTTTCCACGAGAGTTTCCTAACATGGTGAAACACCACGTTTGACCAGGTTAGTTTTGCCTCGTGAAGCGATGTCATGTGTATTAATACCACACAGACTGCAATGAACACCAAGCGAGCGATAAGCGGTAGACTATACATGATAAGTGATAAGCGATTAGGTGATTAAGCGATTAACACAACATAACACCAGTAATGACGGAGGCGATAAACGAATTACGATAAGCGGCAGTTGTTGCGTTGCAAGCGATGGGGGGTATACACGACTTATGCGGTTCGATTTGATTGATTAATACCACATAATTTAGCTAACATCAGACCCCACATGGCCTGTTTCCACGAAAGGCCGCTGATATGACTAAAACACCTTGCTTTAACCATATGAGCTTCCTCTCGTGAAGCGAGGTCATGTGTGCTAACTTAACACAAATATCACAGATTGCAGTAGGCGATAGCGATAGACTGACACACAGCAAGCGATATAGAGTCACATAATAAGCGATAGAGATTGCGAGATACACATGATGAGCGATTGTGATTAGTCGAGTTTTGTTTCGAATAAGCTTTCCGTTACGTTGCGACGCATCACGGCTATCGAGGAGGGTAGAATAGGTCCTCACTCTGACAACATCGTGAGCGTTAATGTGCTTGATGAGATTTGTTGCGACAGACTTACGACCAGTCCTGCGTTGATGCACTTGTCCTGCGAGGTAGACTCCCAGAGTCCATCGATGAGGCGATTGCACTGCGTTTGCAGACTTGCGACAAGTCCCGCGATGATGCGATTTAGCTGTTACGCCTTGCGATTGAGTGTAGTGTGTTGAAAATAATCACAATAGTATGATAGGTCTAATAACGTTCAACTCCACGTGGCACTTTCTTCACGGAACTTTGGTAGTATGATAAAGCACACCTTGCTTGACCCCTACTACTTTCATCCCGTGGTTTGGTGTCACCTTTTGTCAAAACGCTTGTGGTACCTTAGAATTCACTACGATCTCCGTGCACTGACCCAAATAATCCCGTGTGCACCCGCGATTAGTCGTTCCTTGCACGTTTATCGTATCTCGTTCTAAGAGTGTAGTGAGGCTAAAACACATTATTTCGTAATATAGTATATAGTATGTGCGTGATTCTAGTCTAAGTGCGACGATTAAAGAGTGAAAGAGAGAACGAAGACGAGAGTTAACGTTACACATAGTGGTAATATCTAGTAATAGAGTAGGTTCAAAACTTAGAAATTGACGTCGAAAATCGTATCATTACAACTTTATCCTACGCTTGCTAGATGTCTGATGCTGAAGACTTTTGCTGGAGCTGTTGTTGTTGTACTCAAGTTCACGGTTCGATGCGGCAGTTGCGGGTGAAGTGACCGTAACGGTTACAGTTACTGCAATAGCGACAGTTAGCCCCAACTGGATGATGATAGGTGCATGAGTAACACTGGGGATGAGTTCCAGTGTAAGCTCGTTTTGGAAATACCGGAACTGTTCGAAGAGGTTTCGGTTGCAGCAGCTCGGTTGTTGATGAGCTCGGGCTTGAAAACTTTCGTTTGCGGCTGGGTTTGTCGGTGTCCTGCGAAGAGGTGTCGTCGTTGGAGGATTCGCCTGAGGACTCACTTGCAGAGTCTTTGGCAGATTTGTCGTTGGAAGGACTGTCGGCAGATTTGCCAGAAGAATCGGCAGCGGATTCGTCAGATGAATCGTTAGCAGATTCATCAGGAGAATCATTAGCAGATCCGTCAGATGAATCGTCAGCAAATTCATCAGGAGAATCGTTAGCAGATTCGTCAGGAGAATCGTTGACATGATCGTCTGAAGGATTAATGTCGATCGCTTGATAAGCTTGCTTGACAGGATTCTTTGAGGAAAACTCTTCCATGAGTCGTTTGTCGTTGATTTATGCGGCTAAGCGGTAGGTTTCTTCGATGGTAGCTGGCCTTGCAGCTTCGACAAAATCACCCACACACTCCGGCAAGCCACGAATGTACTTCGCAATGGCCTTTTCTGAAGTGTTGACCTGACCTGGGCAGATTATGCTAAGCTGTTTGAACCTTGCGGTGTAGCCAACATTGTCACCTTTGGTTTGCTTGATTTTCCAAAATTCGTCTTCCAATTTCTGAATCTCGTGGGGGGGGCAATATTCCTTCTTCAGGAGCTCTTTCAGCTCATCCCAGGAGAGAGCATATGCTGCAGGGATCCCACGTTTGTTACGTTCGGCGGTCCACCAGTCGAGTGCTCGCGATTGAAATACTCTGGTAGCGCAAGTAGTACGGAAACTATCGGGACACCCACTTTGACGAAGGGTAACTTCGATAGAATCGAACCACTGGAGTAGTTGAGTCACACCTCCTTCACCTGTGAATTCCATCGGGTCACAGGCTTTGAAGTGTTTGTAGAGAAAAGCAGATTGCGGCGCTTCCGTCTTGGAGTCTTCCGAGGCCCGAGAACTGCTGAGAGAGTGCACTTGAGCGGCAATTCGAGGAATAAGCTTTACCACTTCTTTGGTCACAAGTGATGCAATCCTCTTATTGGCGCTTCGTTTGGCTCTCCTCCTAGCTGTTCGTCTCAAGGTAGAATTGTTGGAAGGCATCTAGACAGGAAGAGACTACGAATGAGATTCGATCAGAATGATTTTTGAGTTTCGTGATGCGATTAAGCGCGTTCCAAAACTTGGTGCGATAGTATAGTAGTAAAGCGAATCACATAGGAGCCACATAGGAGACACGAAATTCCCAAGTTCTCACACATTGACTTGTTATTTATACGTATATATAGGTATTTATATAATTGTAATTTGTATTCTTACACATACAGGTCGATTTAGGATATGCGAGGACGCGTTGAAGTGAGAAAGCGAGAGCGAAGACGATAGATTATGCATTAGTTTTGTTGCGAACATTCGGATTGCGTTTTAGATTGCGATGGCTGTGCGAATTGTGCGTTTATAAAACAGGTAGTGAAAATCGTTAAATCGAGAAATCGATAAAGCGTAAGGTTTCAAAATACACAACGTAATTTAAGTTCCAACCATTTGTAAAATCGGCGGTTCGTATGATAGAGTGCCTTGGGTGTTTAGGCATCGACTGCCCAAGGTAACCCAACTATACCTGACAAGTTCGTGCGCGCGCGTTGACCTAGAAGACTCCATGCTTCCATTGGGATGCAGCTCATGGCATTCGTCTTCCTAGTCATCGCGTGGCTCGAGTTATCGTGATAGTCGAGTCCTTGGTGAGAGCTTTTTGAAAACCAGTTTATAGGGAGTGGGACGGCTTATTAAGGTACGGGTTTCACCCCTGACTTAACGGCTTCGTTCCTAATTGTGGTTCTACTCTTCGAATAAATTTGTGAGTTCCACTAGATTTCGAAATGGAGACTTTTGTCGAGATGTGGATGTCACTCCTAACTCGATGAAAGGTTCTCGTGCTAGAAAATGCGCTGAGTGAGCGATCTCATCAAGAGTTCTTGGTTTTCACACCTGGTCTTGACAGGATCACTCTGTTTCGTTATGCGAGTATTTTCGAAAACACGTGTTTTGTGTCAGCCTTAGGAAAGGCTAAGTAGTATTTCGGCCTTAGGAAAGGCTTCTTCGTGTGAAGTTGTAGTGCGCGGTGTTCACACAAAGTTGTAACTTTTAGCAATTTCGATCGAGAGTATCAAGTAGGCCCGATACAAACCCTACTGGGTTCGTACGAGTCAGCCTGTTGTTACTTAGACTATAGACTAGGTCAATTTCTAAGACGTCGACCCGGACTAGGTCGAGTCTTGCCTAATTCCCTATAGTTATGGCTCTGATACCAATCTGTCACACCCCAACAGATGGCGGAATCATCGGGGCGCGGCACTAGGCGAATCAGATTGCTCAAGAGAATCCATAACAACTATATTGCGATAATATTTAATACATTCGTTATCCCATACTAACAAATAATACAATCACATAAGTTATCACAGATTTCTTGTCCTCTCGAACAATGCAAATCCGACAACCTAGATTTTAGTTGAGTTTCTAGACTCCCTAGCTTGATTTGATATAGTCTGCGATCTAACCTGCAACATACGTTAAAAATATTTGTCAATACAAAAGTATTGGCGAGTATACAGGTTTGATATGTAATAGCATAATAGATTAAAAAGTGCAGCGAATTTCCACATGCATAAACGTAACACACGACATATACACTCACAAAGTTGATACTACCAACTAAGTCCTCGATGCTCGAATATGCGATGGCAAACTAGACCCCGTCGGGTGCAATAGTACTATACTAGTCGTGGTGGGACGTCGCGAGTATAAGCCCTAGCACATATGCAACTAGTATCACGTATATCTATGCATAATAGTTATTCGCAAGTGATAATTCGATTAATTGAATAATTCGTTTGATAAGTTCGATTTGTTAGAAACGTATGTTACACCCAAAATGCGATTAAAAAGGGGTCAAGTATACTCACAGTGCGTATTTAGCGGGAATACACCTTGATAGGGTCGGTTGCGAGTATGTCTGCCTTACTCATTGACGGATATAGTGAACGATTTACGGTTAAGCGGGAATAGCATCGAAAAGTTAGTTATCTGGTCGGATGGTGCTCATCCGTTCGGATGGGCTCATCCGATCGGATGACATATGGATCTAGGTCGGATGGCTGTCATCCAGTCGGATGACAGGCTATCCGGTCGAATGACTGTTGACTGGGTCAAATGGTCATCCGATCGAATAACATGTTAACTGGGTCGAATGGTCATCCTATCGAATAACATGTTAGCTGGGTCGAATGGTCATCCGATCGAATAACATGTTAACTGGGTCGAATGGTCATCCGATCGAATAACTGTTTGACTGGGTCGAATGGTCATCCGATCGAATAACATGTTATCCGTTCGGATGACATGTGACCCGTTCGAATGGCACGTCTGTTAACGTTCCGGTCAACTGTTTTCGAGTATTTTCGGAAGAAATACGATGCGGTCTTGTTGGGACGGTGTAATCTCGCATTAACCATTGAAATTCTATCAATTCCGACCCGTTCTAACGGCCTGGAACCACCCCGTTCCATAAGATCTGGCCGTTCTTGATGGTTTCTCGTGGTTAACTCGAAATCGCATAGTTACTTGGTTAAATACATAGAATTTGGTGAGATTTGTTATCAAAATATGTGGAAATCACCCAGATCTGAGTCGTTTATGGTGGGATGAGGTCACAACTTAAAGTTCATATGAACTCTTGGTGACATCACCTTAAAACACCTCAAATCAGTAGATTTTACGGTTAGAAATCGAGTTTTGAAAGACAGAATGATGTAGAATCGAGTGTAGATCATAGAAGTACGAGTTTTAGGTTGGAATCTTACCGGGATCGCGGGGAATCGAGAGAAAAGGGTTCTGGAGCGTGCTTGGTCGAGTGGGAGCTGTCACATCACTTGAACAGTGGTGTGGCAGGCTATTTATAGGCAAAAAGAGGAGAAGGGGGTGACTGGGTCGAATGGCCATTCGTTCGGATGTCCCATCCGTCCGGATGGCCACTCCGGCGCGATGAGTTCTTCCGTTTTCGATCGTTTTGATAGTTTTTGGAGTACGTGCTTTCTATAGTTAGTTTATATTGGCATTATATATGTATATATATCACTAGGGGTCGTATTTACGTATCCATATTTCAAAGTTTCGATAATTAACAATCGGTTTTCGATTCGAGTATGCGATTATTAGCGACGTTTCACGGCCATCAAGTAGGGTAGTATAGGTCCTTTCTCAATGTCATCGTGAACGTTATTGTGTGTTGTGCCACAAGGACGGACGGGGTACCATTCACTCGTATTGTCATCATCGTCACGACGACTGGAGTTATAGCACTCACCCGAGAGTCTTTGTTAGCGTTAGTTGTCTGCGTTTTGACACATCACGGCCACCGAGGAGGGTAGAATAGGTCCTCACTCAAGTTCATCGTGAGTGTTAGTGTTTTCGATGTGATATAGTGATAATGTATTGCGAAAATATGCGATTATCCTTCGAATAGCGAAGTATGCGATATAGTTACATTATGATCCGAATCTCTGGTGCTAGGCGTAACGAGTATATCGAGTAGTAACAACGCACGAAGGTGCGAGTTGTTACAAGTATGGTTTCCGGGCGAAGGTCAGCATGCGTAACGGCCGGGGCCCGATCGAACATCGCGTCCGGAAGAGCGGGGCTGACGGGGGATTGTCATCGACATGAACCCGGTGACCTATAGGTCTTGTACATAGAAAGTCACCCTTAAAAAAAGGTATTAAGGATGACAAAAAAGCCTGAGTCTGAAGGTATACTTAAAACCTGAAATATACGGGCTGGTTATACCTGAAGCTTGACGGGTATGAGAAAATTTGGGTACGGGTATGAGGTTTAGTGATATCCACCCGATACCCTTCTCATTTTCCTGAATAATACCCGAAAAGTATTTTATTTTAAATTTAATTTCCCATTTATATAAATTTTACAACATACCCTTATTCATTATTCATAGAGTTTGCTATGATGTTTGTCTTCAAAACTTTAACATATACATACAAGATTTTATATTTAGTTATGTTGTTTTTATGCAAATTAAAAATGTGTGATAGTTTTGAGATTTTCTAAATATATTTCAAATTGTTAGATACTTGGGTCCTCATTAATGCTACTATTTTTCATGTCTAGTATTCAGTTAAATGCAAAATACATAGTTAAATGCAAAATACATAAACTGACATTATGTATTCTAAAGTAGCAGTACCTTAATTAGTTAATTATGCAGATATATGTTTCAAATATGCATTTGAATATGATATGTATATGTGTTATTGGTCATATTTTCATTTGTTATAGTTATAAAAATACTAAATTATAAAAACTTTAGAGTAAAAAATGCACAGAGGAGTCTCAATGGAATTTTTATCAGTTTAGCGGGTATACCCGATACGATACCCGATGGGTAATTACCCGACAAATACCCGACGGGTGGCGGGTCAGGTATGGGACAAAGAATTACAACCGGGTACAGGCTTGGCAATACCAATACCCGGCCCAAACCCGACCCATTGTCATTACTAATAGGTACCTAAAGATACTACCTAGAATTACAAAACAATGCCAGCGACTACCAATAAATACCTTAGAACCATGAACCCTGCCCTTTTACTCCACACACCAATCACATACACCCTACCCCATCTTAAATTCCAAGAGTCATATTTCCAAACCTTTACCATGCGGCAAAGGTAACCCATACAAACTATCCCCAGTGCCCACCCTAGGGCGTGACAGTGGTGTTACCTAGGTTTGTAAACGAATCGAACGGACACGAACAAGGCCTTGTTCGTGTTCGTTCATTAAGGAATAAGCATGTTCATGAACTGTTCACAAACGCTTACCAAACTAGATTTCTTTTTTCGTGTTCATTTATTAAGGAAACAAACGTGTTCACGTACGCTTACCAAAAGCAAATGAACTCATACTAATGTTCATGAGCATCAATGAATATGAACAACACTTATGAACACAAATGAATACCCACGAACATATATTCATTTTAGAATAAAATCTGCATAATTTGTCATAAAGATTACGAAGAACTCATCAAAAAAATAAATAAGCACTAAACATAATTATCCCAACACATTTTACGTAATTATCAGAATCATGATTAACACAAAATTGAGAATTTTGTCAAGCTTTAACAAAAAGTGAAATTGAAATGGTCAAAGGAGGGATGTTGTAGGAGGCATATACTACAACTAGGGATTCAAAAATACAAAAAATAAATGAGAGAACAAAAATAGAACATATAAAAACCTTTAAATGAACATAAATAACACATTACCGAACGTTAACGAACATAAACGAACGAACGCAACATCTGTTATGTTCGTTCGTTTAACTTAGCGAACAATTTTTTTTGTTTGTGTTCGTTTATTTATTAGACGAACAAACGTAAACGAACTTCCCGCCACAAGGGTTGGAACCCTCAACCTTTATTAGACAAACAAAACATAAACGAACTGTTTACTAAACATTCGATTTGTTTACAACCCTAGTGTTACCGCAAGGGTTGGAACCCTCAACCCGTGCCCAACATCCTTTGTATACAAATGAAAAAAAACAACTAGAAATTAATTAATAAAGTGTACATGTATATACATTATATATATGTATTCTAAAGTATTATGATCTCAGTTTTCTTGCAAGCCCTTATCCTGACTTCTGCCGTGTTATATTATGATCTCAGTCTTCTTGCAAGCCCTTATTCTGACTTCTGCGGTGTTATTATTGCCATCAACATTCAATACATCACAACATTCCCCTCTATTTCCAACCTAAAAGATGAAAACAGAAGTATATTAGTTTCATAATACATATAATCATTTTTATAACTAAAAATGACAATATATTTATCAGGATATCCATGGGCTTACAAAGTTTAGTTTTGTTGCCGGAGAATAAACTCGAATCTTTGTAATATAATCCGCAGAATGATGTGGAGAACAAGGCGGCAATTCACGGGGCTTGTAACGAGCATAGGTCGTCATGATTTCATATGTTGTGATATTACTATTACTATCATAATTATTATTCAAATTGCTTATCGAATGAAAGTAGAAATTATGTGGAGTTTGACACGAATTATTGGTGATCAGAAATCGCGAGTTAAACATATAATTATATGGTGGTGTTTGATTCAAGCTCCATGGAGTAAACGTCTCCAATGGTCTTCTAAGAATGCTTCGAGGGATCAACTGCTCATAAATGCAAGCCGAGTATCCCCAAGCTATCGAAAATGCCCACTTTTTTTGTTTGTGGTAGCAAACAGTTTGTTGGAGAAGGCGCGTCTGATCTACTTTAGCTGAAATCATGAGATGTTTAAGAGACTTATGGCGGTCCATGGTAGGGAATATTGGAGAGACGATGTCGAGGTGGTGGAGGGAGATCAACGGTGCGTGTGGGTGAGCCGATAAGAACCCAGAAATGTTATGCACAAGATCAATCTATAAAATCAAATTTTCCTTTTAGATATGGGTATTATGACGAAAGAGTGTGATTACATGGGGTATGAGTTTGAAACATACTACAAAAGGGGTTGCTGCCCCATGGTTATGTTTGTTCATTTATTAAACGAACGAAATTTCTCGTATAATGGTTCACGAATGGTTTGTTAAACGTTCGTTCGTTAGTTTACAACCCAATTTCCACCACTTAAAAATTTCACTTTTAGTTTTTCTTAAATAACATGTTATTTTTAGTATCTTTTAAAAAATCAAAATATTTATTTGTATTATCTATTTTGTATGCTTTGATATAAATTTTATTGAATTGGAAAGTATCTAAAGTAACGGTTTTATAGAGATAAAAAATACTTTATTTTGAAAAGAACTCGGATTTTAATAAATTTTATATAAAAAAACATAGAAAATAATAATAAAAAAACTGTGTATTGAAATTTTTAAAAGTATTTTGGATATACGTTAATAGAGAAAACTAAATGAAAACTAAAAAAAAGTAAAAAACGAAAAATTTATTGAAAGTTGTTGGAGATGTCTACCCCAATTATACATATGTTTTAGCATGATACCCCCATGTAATCATACTCTTATCAAGTATACACGTTACTGATAGAGAATTTGTAAAAACATTACTATAAATATTAGAACATAATGGTCGTTAATAGCATGAAGTCGCTAATAGTGTCTTGGCATAGGCCTTTGAGTATACCTTAACCTATCTTAACTCAACCTAAGTGTCACATCAACCTTTCTTTCCCATTTCACTCTGCATCACTCCCAGAAAATGGTTTAATCCCGTTAACTTCATTTAACCTTATTTTTAGTGGTTTTTGGTAAAAAAAAACAAATAATTAGTTTAATTTCTTAACATATAATCCGTTTAATATCCCTTGACATAAGAAGGGAGTAGAATGCAATGTCAATTAACATGACATGTCATCGTTAACATAAAAAAATTGTAAGGAATAACATTTGATGCTTAGTTAAGATTACCTGATGAAACCCTTTTTCAGACGTAAAAGGAACACCAAGATCAGTAATGCAAGCACTCATAATCTGATCGCTATTCAAATAAAAAGGGTAAGTCTCTATACATCTATCAAGATTCGCGACCAAAGCCTCCACCAACGGGTAACTTAACGCAAACCCTCCACCACCATATGCCATCTCGAACGAGATGTCGAAATTCGACTTAACACATTCGGACACACCACCAATATAGACATATTTGGTATGGTCATACCTCCCTAAAAGCTGGACCAAATTATCCAAGAAAAAAATTGTGTCATCATCTCCCATAACGTACCATCTAACATCCTTATCTCCCTCACTAAACGATTCCAGGATCGTTCTCACGATCCTGATAACGTCAGGCTTCGCGTGTCTAGAGTACACCACAAGTTTTGTGGTGTTCTCAGACACGCGATATGGAGGGAGATTATCATACGGCCAGGGGAGAAACTCTGCCGTGGGTTCTTTATCAAAATAAATATATCCACGCGTGACGTTTGGCCGCCACCATTCTCGGAAATACGATCCTCGGGAGCGCCATGTCTTGACAGATCCCGCGATAGTGAATACCAGTTGCCTAATATCTGTAGGCGGAGATGGAGGTGGTGATGATGAAGAAGTAGCTTGTTTTAGTTTTTTCTTGACTGGTGAAGTGCAGACGGATGATTGATAAATATGATACATGATCAAAAGGTACAAAATGAAGGCTGAAATGGCCAAAAGTTTGCATAGATTAAATCTTGTTGGCATATTATCATGCCTTTGTGGGTTTAACATTTCATCAAAAGTTTTTTTCTTTCCTCCTACAATTGATAGTTTGTTGTATATATATTCGTTCGAGTGTTTAAGTTGTTTTTTTTTTTTTTAAATTTATTTTTTATACTTACATGCTTTTTTACTTCTTTTAGGTTTAAGTTGTATTCTAGGCATCTAGAAAGGCTTTATTTTCGTCTGCTTTATTCTAGGCATCTAACCCTAAACTACTTTTTTTTGAACGGCAACAACTTCTATATATTATATAGAACCCGGGCCAGCAAGAAACTGAAAACCCGAAAAACAAACGAGCAATGATTACACAATTACATCACGAATGTTGAAATCCAACCACCTATCCCAATTTAAAGCTTTAAATTTAGTTCTACAGGTGATCCAAAGAAAGGAATTCAACTTGATTTCTTCCACCACCTTTAAAACCGGGACGTTCCAACCTTCGATCTCCTTTGCGTTTCGAGCTTTCCATATTTGCCAAAAAGTCGCCATGAAAATCATACTGACAAGTTTCTTCCATTCTTTAGAGCCCATCAAGTTTTGAAGCAAGTTCCATATCATAATAAAATAATAAAAGAGAAATCTTCTTGAGGAATTGGGATTTTTATCCGCACTAGCACATGCCACCTCACAGTATGGGCCAATAAGCAAGAAGCTAGTACATGGTCCATGGATTCCTCGTTCTGCCCGCATCTCGCACACGTCGTGTCTACAAGCCGCACTCCCCTTAGCGAAAGCTGAGTTTTGACCGGGATCCGGTTCAACGAGGCTCGCCATAAAAAGTAGTTTATTTTTAGGGGAGCCCAATTGTTCCACAGGGGCCAAATAAAAAAAAATATATCTCTTGGATAGAGGGGAGGCACCTTACCACCGTAATGTTACTGAGGACGAAAATTCTTTTGTATTATTTCCTTATTTAAAAAAAGTTATAAACGTAAATTATTAAAAAAATATTAAATTATTTGATAAATTAATATATGTTCTAAAAAAGAAACAATAATTATTAGAAAACTGTAAAGGAAATATATGGTTTTAAAAAAGAAAAAATAAGAATATGTTACTAAAAGTAAATATAATAATAAAATAATATATTTATATAATAAAAATATATATCATTTTAAAAATAAAGTTACTATTTTTATTAAATTAATTGTTTTTTATTAAAATCATATTTTTTAATTAAAAAACATTTTAAAATCTGATTTTTTTTACAAAAAATAAATTTTGTCAGGATTTTTTACAAAAAACGTTTTTACGAGCCGTTTTTTTTACGAGCCGTTCTTTACGCCCCGTTTTTTACGCGCCGTTTTTTACTACCCGTTTTTACGCGCCGTTTTTACATCCGGTTTTACGCGCCATTTTTACAGCCGGTATTATGCGCCGTTTTTTTACCCCCGGTTTTACACGCTGTTTTTAGCGCGCCGTTTTTTACGCCCCGTTTTTATGCGCCGTTTTTTACATCCCGTTTTTACGTGCTGTTTTTTACGCGCCGTTTTTTACGTCTCGTTTTTTCGCCCTGTATTTACGCGCTTTTTTTACACACACATTTTTTAACTTTTTTTTAAGGTTTTTAATTTTTTTTACGAAAACTTTTTTACGGTTTTAGACTTTTTTTTACAAAAAAAAAAATTTTACAATTTTTTTTTACAAAAACTTTTTAACAAAGAACAAAAATTTATACGAAATTTTTTTTACGGTTTTAATCTTTTTTTTACAAAAACTTTTTTTACACACGTTTTTTAAACTTTTTTAGGTTTTTCTACAAAAACTTTTCTTACGGATTAAAAATTTTCTTTTACAAAAACTTTCTTACCAAAAAATTTTTACAATTTTTTTAAAGAGACTTTAAAGAGGATAGAGAGATGATTTGATGGTTTTGATTAAATGTGAATAGAGAGAAATTAAAACGACTTTAAAAAGAGAATTTAAAGAGGAGAGAGAGATGATTTGATGGTTTTGATTAAATGACTATATTACACCTTAGGGTGTCATTACCTGATTTGTGGAGAGTGGTTCTCGTGGTTCTCTTAACTGGAGGTGCTTTTCATTTTAGCGGACCCATATATATATATATATATATAGAAGCATCCGTTAGGAACCACCCTTTATTGCGAGAACCGCGAGAACCAATGTGAAAACAACCAAAAATACCTAAAAAACACACAAAAAAATATTTTTTTATAAATAAATCGCTACTTTTAGCAGACAATTTTTTTTTAATTTATTTTTTTTGCTACTAAAAGTAGCGATTTTAATGTAAAGAATATTAAAACAAAAATTTGTGTTTTTTTTTAGATTTTTTAAAGTTTTTTCGGGGTTTAGTTTTTAGCATTTTAGCTTGAGGGTGGGGAGGGGGTTAGGCTTTTGGGGGGTGGGGGAGGGGGGTTTAGGTTTGGGGGGGGGGGGGGTTAGGTTTTTTTAGCTATTTTAGGTTGTGTTCACATTGGTTCTCGCGGTTCTCGCAATAAAGTTGTTTCTCGCATGAACTTATCCTGACCATTGGTTTTGTAGATCTAGATTTTTTTCTTTGGTAGCAAAATTGTAATTATATTTTGTAATTTACATGTTTTTTAATAAACACACGAGTATAAATGTATTTTTCTCTTTTCATTTAATTAATTGATTTTTTTCTTTCTCCTGATTTCTTTTTCCAATTAAAAGAATATTTGATTAAATTATCTATATTTTTTTATCTCACAAATTACCTAACTTAATATTTGTTAATTTAATATATATATATATATATATATATATAGGACAAATATCCGTTAGGAACCACCCCTTATTGCGAGAACCGCGAGAACCAATATGAACACACCTAAAAATGCCTAAACATAGCTAAAAAACACACAATTTTTTTTAATATTTTTTATGCTAAAATCGCTACTTTTAGTAGCAAACAAAAAAAAAAAAATTTTGGCTACTAAAAGTAGCGATTTTAACATAAAAAATATTTAAAAAAAAAATTATTGATTTGTTTTTATTTTTTTTAGGTTTTTTGGGGGTTTAGTTTTTAGCATTTTAGCTTGGGGGGGGGGGGGGGGGTGGATTTAGGTTTTTGGGGGGGTGGGGGGAGGGGGGTTTAGGTTTTTTTTTGGGGGGGGGGGAGGGGGGTGGGGTTTAGGTTTTTTTAGCTATTTTAGGTTGTGTTCACATTGGTTCTCGCGGTTCTCGCAATAAAGGTGGTTCTCGCATGAACCTTACCCTATATATATATATATAAACATTATCAAATATTGTTCCATCTAAAACACTATTAAAAATATTTTGAGTTAATTGCCAAAATCGTCCTTGAGGTTTGGGCATGTTTGCCATTTTCTTCCAAAATGACACTTTTGTACCAAATTGCCCCCAACGTTTGTAAGTTTTTGTCATTTTCATCTAAACCACTAACTTAGTTTATTTTATATGTTAAGTTGATGATATTTGGCTGAAACTGGCAAATATAAAACCACAGGGACGATTTTGGCAATTTACTCAAACTCTTTTAAATTTCTTTTATTTAATTAATTTGTTACATATATAATAAAAAAATAATATACATGCAATTTTTATATGAAAAAAATAATATCTTTGTCACATAATTTTTATAAATTTTCATCCAACTACTAACTAAGTTAATTTTTCTATTAAGGCGAAGGATGTTTATAAACTAAGACAGAAATTAATTTCTAATTTTTTTTATATGAATCAGTTTTATAAAAATAAAATCTACTTAAACCTCTAAATTTTATAAAACTAAACTGCTTGTGACCTTATTGAAAAAGATCAAATTAAAAAATCTTATCATATGTACCAAGTTTGTAATTCATCTTCTACTCTTTTAAATTCGCTCACAAGGAAAAACAGAAGCCAGTGCCCCCCCCCCCCCCCTCTATCAAACAACGTATCGTTACCAAATCTTAAAATTACCCACCAAATTGTAATTATAATGCTATGATCCAAAAGTTTCTTTACTCAAGCCACTCAGAATAAGTATTAGTTAGTTACCCTCATAATCTTAATTAAATAAATATTTTATTTCTACCAACATATTTCCTAGGTGCTCAACACATTTAAAAAATATGTAACGTTTTACAATTTTTTTCTATCTTTACAACTGATAAATACTAAAAGTTGTAATCGATTGTTATGTGTTGCACACCAATTACATTTTCTCTTTATAAAACTGATTTATATAAAGAAGTTATAAATTAATTTCTGTCTTAATTTATAAATTTAAAACATTCGTCGCCTTAACATAAAAAATAATCTGAGTTAGTGATTTGGATGAAAATTTATAAAAATTATGTGACAAAACTATTAATTTTTTTTCTTCTAAAAACTCCATGTATATTCTTTTTTTATTATATATGTAACAAAAACAATTAAATAAAAGAAATTAAAAAGGGTTTGAGTAAATTGCCAAAATCGTCCCTGTGGTTTTATATTTGCTAGTTTCATCCAAATATCCCCCACTTAACAGAAAAAATAAACTAAGTTAGTGGTTTGGATGAAAATGGCGAAAAGTTATAAATGTTGGGGGCAATTTAGTACAAAAGTGTCATTTTGGACGAAAATAGCAAACGTGCCCAAACCTCAGGGACGATTTTGGCAATTAACTCAAATATTTAATTAATTATCTATACATATATGTATTAGATCAATGTTTGATGAAAAGATGCATAGTGGAAATAATTTGTAATAATACACAACTATATAAGTCTGGTATATACCGACCTATATACACTATGTACTTGAATAATACACAAGTGTATACATCTGGTATATATTAAACTGTATATGTCACACCCCCAAAATCCACATACGGAGTATTACCGCTTGGAGGCGTGACTGACCAGGATCCAGCCACCAATCATATTGAACAATGTATTTAGAATAAATAAAATCCAACCACACAATATAATTGGTGTTCAAAAACCAGTTAACCAAGTTCAAGTTAATTAGCGGAAGCATAAAACGAAAAAGCAAAATAAAAGTTCAATGAGTTTAAATGTAACATGGCACACAACCGTCCATGCTCCACAACGACTCCTCCTGCTCGTGCAAGCTCCAAAGATACCTAACGACCTGCAAGGCATGTAACAACGAGTCAACAACAAAGTTGAGCGAGTTCACAGTTGGTGTTCATGATTAAGTTCAAAACCAGGAGTTCATTTGTAAGTTGTAAGTTAATCCGTTTACCCTGTTTCCCAAACATATCCATAGTTGGTGGGGGCTTCCCCATGTTAACCACTAGACCTGTTTACCATATCGACCACTGACTGAAGTAAGTTGGTGCCCTAATGTCAATGTCTATCATCATTGACGTGCCCAGATCCATTAGTTCACGCCCGTCCTCTGCGGCACGGTGTGAGGCTTGTCAAACCTAAATAGCGCTATCTAACTAATGACCCGCTCGCCATTGGCCCGGCGATTAAGTCGATATAAAAAGGAGGGACTTCATGATAGAGAGTTTTGGTTTAGTATCTGTGTTGTCACCCTTCAAATAAGAGGGTGTGTACGTAATCCCCAAACCAGGAGATTACGCAGGTTCCGATTAAGTTCTTAGTACGTGTTGTCACCCTTCAATAAAGAGGGTGTGTACGTGTTCCAAACCAGGAGATCACGCAGTTTCAGTTCAAATCCTTTACCCATTCCCGACCCCTGGGAATCCCATGCCTTGTAGAAAGTGTGAACTCACCTTAGGTTTGCTCGGTTTGATAATGTACTTCTAACGTTAAATAATTGTTAGGTCCGTTACTCGCGACCGAATAAATCGAGATGAAGTAGAGGAAGTCTTCGAGATGGGGGGGGGGGGGTTCTCCTGTTGCCGTTCGTAATCTTGAGAAAGGGTAGGGTTTGTTTTTGTTTTGAGATATTGATAAGTAATCTCATATAAATCCTTCATGTGTGCGTCTGTATATTCTGAAGTCAAAGCCGGCCCCAACACACAATTTACTTGGGCTCTACCAGGCCCAACATAGGTCCGGTGCACAAAGGTGTGGTATTTTGGGCTTCGGGTGTGCGCGTATATGTATAAGGACTCACATAGGCCGGCCCAATCTATAAACCTTGATTGGGTCGAATAGTTCAGCGTAGGATAACCTGTGTGTGTGTCGAAGAGATTTATAATGAGCGCGACCCAATTATACTCTAGGTGTGTGTGCAACCCAAACACATAAACAACTATTCTCGTTTTATAACTAACAAACTTATAATAGCACAGAACGTTTAACAAGTTTAATCACAATAAGAACGTAACAGAGGAATGATGCGAAAACATAATCGCGAGACTAAAAGATACAAACCTCAAAAGTTCGGGTTGTCACATCATCCCCAAGTTGAAAGAAATTTCGTCTCGAAATTTAGCACGTAGTTACTGGGGAAGCTAGTTAGGTTGCATGGTTTCCTGGGGTGTCACATCATTCCCCCGTTGGTGTGGAATTTCGTCCCGAAATTCCGCAGTAGCTTCAGCCTCAGTAGTGGTTTCATTGTTTTCGCCATCAGCCGATTCCACAACAGGTTGGGTTTCAAGAAGCATCAGGGTTAAGCAGAACAGTGGCGAAGTGATTAGTCACCAAGAGCACGTAGGCTACCATGTTGTTATAATCCCGGCGTTGCCCACGCCAATCCCTAATGTCCCTCTATGAGCATCATTTCCCGTGTTGTTGTACTCGTTGCGAGGATTTCCAGTACGACCGTCGTTTCCTTGGTTGTTATCGTTTTGATTTAGCGACAGCCACTCTATGTCGTAGGCACCTTCCTTTCTATACTTTTGGTTGCCATATCAAGTACCTTGATGTTGCCGTGACTGTTGCCTCCATTGCTGTCGTTTGAAACGGAGCTCTATGATCTTTCATCGACAGGGTCCATCTTTTCATGTTCCGTGCCATGTTCTAAGGCGCTACCCCTTGTGCTGGCAGTTTCACGTTCTATACCATGGTCGATTGTCATCGTTTATGTCCCGATTAATTCGTAAAAGTTGACTCCCATGAGTCGCTGGCTGGGGTTAAGGATTCGATTGGAGTCAAATCGCTGATGTTCGTTGCTGGTAACTAGGGTCGTTCAAATGCTGAAGTCCATCGTTATTGCAAGTTGACTGAGTAATACACGGTATGTTACGAAAGTGTTGCAGAAGTGATCGTACTTCGAAATCTAAGGCGTCAATACGTTAAGTTCCAGCAAACGAAGAAAGGTGAGAAAGATATAGACCAATCATTGTCATTGCAACATCCAACTCGGGGATGTTCGTACAAGCACCTAACATTCTACACAGTTCGCTAGGCGTTCAGATGGGTGTTCAGGTAATACTCGATAGCATCGAGATTCGAAAGGATCCAGAGAGGAATGAAAAGTTCATGTTCGAGTAGGGGACAATCACCGCTATAACCCCTATAGGTTTGTTATGTTTCACATCGATCAAATAATGGAATGGAACCCTTTTTTTTCACTTGTTAAGTCTCACTGGGACTCGCATGCACCCCACATTATTATTATGTGTGCACCCACAATAATATTGCGATTTGCATGCTCATCTCACTTCCTCCTAACTCATGTCAAATGATTCCTCAAACTCAGATGTCAAACGGAGGTCATCAATGTGATAAGATCACAAAAACCTAAGGACTATGGCATACTATCAACGCATCATAAGGTGAGCAAACAATCCATGCCATCTTGCTATAGTGACGAGCGTGTGTTCGTGTGTTTCGTCATAAACAAATGTGTACTGTCACATCAAAGGAAACATGGGTGAGAGAGGTTCGCGAGAGTGCGATGACAGAAGAGAGTAAGCACACAAGTGTTTTCAAACAATAGTTGTTACGTTTATCTAAGCATATCACGAGCAAAGTTCTATGTAACTAGCAAGTAGGCAATATAAACATAAATCATATCACCTATAGTGTGGAGTCTTGCACGTGGAGCGAAGCGTCGTTGTGGATCGTTGAGCACTGTACAGGTTATAGTCTGGTTTTATCAAAAAGTTTTTCCCCCTTTTAAAACCAAGTTCACTATAACCAATGGCTCTGATACCAATCTGTCACACCCCCAAAATCCACATACGGAGTATTACTGCTTGGAGGCGTGACTGACCCGGATCCAGCCACCAATCATATTGAACAATGTATTTAGAATAAATAAAATCCAACCACACAATATAATTGGTGTTCAAAAACCAGTTAACCAAGTTCAAGTTAATTAGCGGAAGCATAAAACGAAAAACCAAAATAAAAGTTCAATGAGTTTAAATGTAACATGGCACACAACCGTCCATGCTCCACAACGACTCCTCCTGCTCGTGCAAGCTCCAAAGATACCTAACGACCTGCAAGGCATGTAACAACAAGTCAACAACAAAGTTGAGCGAGTTCACAGTTGGTGTTCATGATTAAGTTGTTTCAAAACCAGGAGTTCATTTGTAAGTTGTAAGTTAATCCGTTTACCCTGTTTCCCAAACATATCCATAGTTGGTGGGGGCTTCCCCATGTTAACCACTAGACCTGTTTACCATATCGACCACTGACTGAAGTAAGTTGGTGCCCTAATGTCAATGTCTATCATCATTGACGTGCCCAGATCCATTAGTTCACGCCCGTCCTCTGCGGCACGGTGTGAGGCTTGTCAAACCTAAATAGCGCTATCTAACTAATGACCCGCTCGCCATTAGCCCGGCGATTAAGTCGATATAAAAAGGAGGGACTTCATGATAGAGAGTTTTGGTTTAGTATCTGTGTTGTCACCCTTCAAATAAGAGGGTGTGTACGTAATCCCCAAACCAGGAGATTACGCAGGTTCCGATTAAGTTCTTAGTACGTGTTGTCACCCTTCAATAAAGAGGGTGTGTACGTGTTCCAAACCAGGAGATCACGCAGTTTCAGTTCAAATCCTTTACCCATTCCCGACCCCTGGGAATCCCATGCCTTGTAGAAAGTGTGAACTCACCTTAGGTTTGCTCGGTTTGATAATGTACTTCTAACGTTAAATAATTGTTAGGTCCGTTACTCGCGACCGAATAAATCGAGATGAAGTAGAGGAAGTCTTCGAGATGGGGGGGGGGGGTTTCTCCTGTTGCCGTTCGTAATCTTGAGAAAGGGTAGGGTTTGTTTTTGTTTTGAGATATTGATAAGTAATCTCATATAAATCCTTCATGTGTGCGTGTGTATATTCTGAAGTCAAAGCCGGCCCCAACACACAATTTACTTGGGCTCTACCAGGCCCAACATAGGTCCGGTGCACAAAGGTGTGGTATTTTGGGCTTCGGGTGTGCGCGTATATGTATAAGGACTCACATAGGCCGGCCCAATCTATAAACCTTGATTGGGTCGAACAGTTCAACGTAGGATAACCTGTGTGTGTGTCGAAGAGATTTATAACGAGCGCGACCCAATTATACTCTAGGTGTGTGTGAAGCCCAAACACATAAACAACTATTCTCGTTTTATAACTGACAAACTTATAATAGCACAAAACGTTTAACAAGTTTAATCACAATAAGAACGTAACAGAGGAATGATGGGAAAACAGATTCGCGAGACTAAAAGATACAAACCTCAAAAGTTCGGGTTGTCACAGTATACACATATGTACTTGAATAATACACATGTGTATAAATCTAGTTTACACCGACCTGTGGGAACAAGATGTAATAAAACACAAGTGTATAAGTCTTGTATGTATACATATATGTTAAAAAATATAATTTAATTAGGTTTAATATTTAATTTTAAAAAGAACATAAGAGTTTATTTAAATAATTAAAAATGAAAGAGAAAGAGAAAGAGAGAGAGTTAATAGATGAGAAAATTAAGGGATTTTATTACAAATATTTAACTAATGTCAATCTTATGCTTTTAATCTAAAAAATGATCAAGGGCCAAGATTAGTTTACTCTTAAGAAGTTGTTCACAAATGAACATAATCCTCTCTCTCTCTCTCTCTCTCTCTCTCTCTCTATATATATATATATATATATATATAGGGGAATGATCCACTAAAAAGTGGATTTTACCTAAGTAGCCTAAGAAGGATTGTGATGATGACATGTGGCACTCCTAATAAGTAGAAATGAAGGGCATTTTGGTTCTTATAAATAGGAATAAAAATGACATGTGGCACCCCGTTTGTTTTTTAAAAATACAACAAAAAAATCTTGTACAAAAAAATCTAACACAAAAAAACTAGTACAAAAAAATTTAGCACAAAAAATCTAGTACAAAAAGTATAGCACAAAAAAATATAACACAAAAAAATCTAGTACAAAAATATATAGCACTAAAAAATTCAGAAAAAAATGTAGTACAAAAAAATGCAGCCCAAAAAATTGAGAAAAAAAAAATTAAGACAAAAAAATCCAGTACAAAAAATTTAGCACAAAAATATAGTACAAAAATTCAGCAAAAAAAATGTTATACAACATAGAAATACAACACATTTAAGTGGGTTTTTTTAGTCATCATATTTTCTATGACAATATGGTACTCAAATTAAAGATAAAAAGACGCTCGATTTTATGGTGAAATTTTTATGAAAAAATAATGTCGTATAAAAAAGTTATGAACGTTTAAAAAATGGGGGTGGAATATGCATGTGCCTTGCATGTGGAGAGAGAAAGTCAATAAATATAATTTTTAAGACACCCTTGCACTTCTCATTTCTCCTAACATTTCATCTTAACCATTGATTTGAAAAATGAATTGTTAAGATTACTTCTCATCCTATTTAGGGAAAATTAACTTTTTATTTGATCTTACCCCTATATATATATATAGGGAGCCGCTAGAATGAGAACCACCACGAGTTATGAGAACCACGAGAACCGCGCCCCGCGGGTCGCCGTTGACCACGAATTTTTTTTTACACCTAGATCCGTATATTTTAAGACCGGGTGTAAATTTTGGGTTCAAACGGCGCGCCCGAGGGGGTAGTTTTTTACGCCCAAAGTTTGGGTTTTTTTAATTTTTCTTTTTTTTTTAACCAAACTTTGGGCGTAAAAAACTACCCCCTCGGGCGCGCCGTTTGAACCCAAAATTTACACCCGGTCTTAAAATATACGGATCTAGGTGTAAAAAAAATTTCGTGGTCAACGGCCACCCGCGGGGCGCGGTTCTCGTGGTTCTCATAACTCGTGGTGGTTCTCATTCTAGCGGCCCCCTATATATATATATATATATATATATATATATATAGGGCCAGGATCATTTCAGAACCATAAATATTTACAGAACTCGCAGAACTCCTAATAAACAATCTTTTTATTTATATAGTTTTATGTTTAGGATAATTTTATCATTTATTATGTGTATTTTAACGATTACATACATGTTAAGAGTAATTTTATCATTTTTTATATGTAATTTTATAATTACACATATGTAAACTAGTTTTTTACAGATATGTAATTAGTTATGACACATATATATATAATTTTGGCAATTAAACATATGTAAACTACTTTTAACATGTATGTAATCAAAGAAATACATATAATAGATGATAAAAAGATCCTAAATAAAAAACTTATATATAAAATGATTGTTTATTAGGAGTTCTGAAAGTTCTGTAATTATTTAGAGTTCTGAAATGAACTCAACCCTATATATATATATATATAGGATTAGGTTCAAACGTGAACAAAATCTCAAGAGTGAACTGCGTGAACTGATCTGGGCCCTTGATTTTTATGATCTTGAGATTAATGTGAGTGGCATGATGGTAATTATTTGGTTAATTATTTCTATTTAATTAAATACAAAAAGGGTATATGTGTAATTTCAATCTTAAATTGATTGCATAAATCTCTCACAAATCAAGTAATCAATTATCCTCTTAAATTGATTGCATAAATCTCTCACAAATCAAATCAAGGATTAGGAAAGATGTAACTTAATTCAATTATTAAAATAATTATTTGTTTAAATGCGATGTACACATGTGTATATCGTCTATTTTTGTGATATCTCAGAATTTTTTTTGTACTGAATGTTGATGTACACCTGTGAATTACTATACACATATGTACGATGCTGAGTACACATGTATATTGTTCTATTTATATCCAAGTACACATGTGTATACCGTTGAAATATGAAGGTTACGTGGATCTTAAAAATCATAATTTGAATTCTGATGATGAAATTTGAAATAAAAATTAAAATTGAAATCTGGTGATTAGTAGTTTGTTTTGATAATTATCTTATTAATAAATAAACATAATGTGGATAATGAATTTAAATTAGGAAAGATGTAACTTAATTCAATTATTAAAATAATGATTTAAATCTAATTTTTTATATAATTACAATCCTACCCTTAACAACTAAAAAGGAAATCAAGGGTCCATATCTATTCACGCAGTTCACTCTTGGGAGGTTGTTCACGCTAGAACCCTATCCTATATATATATAGGGGAGGGTTCATTGGGGAACACTAAAAAAGTGGGGAACGGGGGAACACTCTTAAAAATTATACTTAACATGTTAAAAAAAAATTATTTTTCTAAATTTTTTTCGGCGTTTTTTCTTATAAATACAAGTAGAAATATTTTTGATAAAAAAATTAAAAACTAAAAATATAAAAAAATGTTTAGAAAACAGTTATATCTTATAGAATTAACTTAACATGTTAAAAATAATTTTTTTTTAAAAATTTTTCAGCACTTTTCTTTATAAAAAGGAGGAGAAACGAGTCGAGTAAAAAAATAATTTTTCTAAAAAAAACAATTTTTAGCCTTTTTTTTAATTGTTTTTTTTTAATATTTTTAGTTTTTGATTTTTTTTTATTAAAAATGCTTCTACAAGTATATATAAGGAGAAGCGCTGAAAAAGATGTTTAAAAATTAATTTTTAACATGTTAAGATAAATTTTTAAGAGTGTTCCCCGGTTCCCCACTTTTTTAGTGTTCCCCAATGAACCTCACACTATATATATATATATATATATATATATACACCTACATTGAATCTATTTATCTTACTTAGAACGACTCCTGAAACTAATTTAAAGTTAGGTAAAAGTCAAGTATTATTGTTATCTATGTAATCCTTATCAATACAGTTAATTAATGCAGATGGTCGCCTATAACTAATTACATGCAAGTTCTCCAAATACACCAAATACTATTGGTTAAATTAGTTTTTTTTGAATAGCAAACCAAATCTTTATTCAAAACCAAAACCAAAGGAACAGAACCCCAGCCAGACATTGAGGGTTAAAATTACAAACCAATAAAGTGGTGTGTTCCTCAACAAAACAAAAAGATTGGGAGTTTAAATCCGACCAAGTATAGATGTGGTTATTTTAGGAATAAAGTAGGTGTAGATCAGTAGAGAGTGTGTATGTTTGCTGGTCAAAAAGATAGTTATTCAAAATCTATTGTAGAGATATTCGATCACTTATTTTCAAAACTCAATAAATAAAGCCTAACTTTATATCATGTAACTAACGACCATTAAAATAGCACAGGGAATGAGTTTAAGCCGATTATTATGGGGATGTTCAGCGATTTTTTTTAGCAATGGAGTTATCAATAAAGGGTGTAACTCTTCATTCGTAGCTTTAATTCCTAAAACCAAAGATCCGCAAGAGCTCTCTAATTTTCGCCCTATCTCACTGGTTGGGTCTTTATATAAAATCCTTGCTAAAGTCCTTGCTAATCGGTTGAAAGCTGTTCTTGACGAGGTCATATCTCAGAATCAATCTGCCTTCGTCGGTGGAAGAAACATTCTAGATAGTCCTCTTATTGTCAGTGAAGCGATTACGTGGGCGAAGAAAAATAAATCGGAAATGCTTATTCTCAAAGTTGACTTCGAAAAAGCCAATGACTCTATCAATTGGAAATTCCTTCTTTAGATGATGGTTCATATGGATTTTCCGGCCAAATGGATCTCGTGGATTAAAGGGTGTCTTCGGTCAGGCATGGGCTCTGTATTAGTTAATGGCTCTCCTACTTCCGAATTCAAATTCAAACGCGGGTTGCGCCAAGGGTGTCACACCCCCAAAATCCACCATGCGGAGTACCACCGCTTGGAGGCGTGACGTGACCAGGATCGAGCCACCAATCATATTGAACATCGTAATTAAGTAAATAAGACCAACCTCAATACAATTGGTGACCAAAGCTAGTTAACCATGTTTAGTTTAAACAGCGGAAACATAAAAGTAAATCCAAAAGCACAAGTTCACAGTTTATAAGTTAAAGTTCAAAACGCTAGTTTAATAAGTTCATAAGGATTTAAATAATAAGTACGGAACATAACAGTCCGTACACCACAACGACTCCTTCCTCGTGCAAGCTCCAAGCGTTTAGTGACCTGTAAGGCATGTAACAACGAGTCAACAACAAAGTTGAGTGAGTTCACGTTTGGTTGTTTGGTTTTAAGTTGTTTCTGAAAAACGTGGTTTGACTTTCGTTGGCTTATTTGCCGTGGGGGTTATCCCGAAGTTGAAAGTATGTTTAACCATTTCCTTTTTCTTTACCCAAACCGTATCCATAATTAGTGGGGGCTTTCCCCGTGTGAACTACTAGACCATACATATCGACAACTGACGAACAATAGTTGTGCCCTACATCAGTGTCTATCATCACTGACAGTTTGCCATAGTCCATTAGTACACGCCCGTCCGACTGGCACGGTGTGAGGTTTGTTAAACCTAATAGCGCTATTAACTAATGACCCGCTCGCCATTGGCCTCGACGATTAAGTCGATATAAATTGAGGGACTTCATGATAGAGTTTTGTCTAGCTAGTTTTAAGGTTGTTGTCCTGCACCAGGAGGACGAACGTACGTATTCTGCACCAGGAGAATTCGTAGGATTAATACTGGCATCCTATCTATGGAGGATGGCCGTACATATCTTCCCAAGGGGATATGTAGATTTAGTTTTAAATTCTTTAACCTATTCCCAAACCACCGGGAATCCCATGCCTTGTAGAAAGTGTGAACTCACCTCGGTTTGCTCGGTTAGATTCTCAAATATAGCTAACGGTCAAGGTCGGTCAATCACGTCCTAATATGATTACCAGTTAGTCATTTAGTGACTTTCAAATAGAGCACAAAGTTCCTACACGTATATATCACATAACATGCATCACTTTAACGGTTTATGCCCATCCAAGTTTCCCATCCATTCCCCACTCAAAATCAAACATACGATAATGCACATAACACATATAACATGTTAGATCATTCACAGATAGCATACTCGACATTTAGACACGCAAATCACAACTTATGTCATTTCAGCATTAATATTCAAAACCGGCTGTTTTCGGACATTTTAATAAAATAGTTAAATTATTCCAAAAGTTCCCAAATTTTTACAGAATGTCTTAAACGTTCTAAATTTTATTGTGTAAAAATATCGGGGTCCGGTTCCTTACCAATATTTTATAAAAATTCATTTTCCGGACTGAACTCAGATTTATATATTTCTGACCACTGTCCACGGAACAATTTATTTAAAATTCCTCGAGTGTCCGATTTACGAAATTCCAGTGGGGTAATTACAAATGCATCGGTTTTCATCTACTGTACAAATTTCATGGTCCGATTCATCACAAAACTCAGGTTATGACTGAAGTATAACACCCATTTATTGCTGTCAAAATTCAGCTTAAGTTGTTGTTACAAATCGACACTTTAAAAATAGTAAACGAAGTCCAAAAATTACGATTCCGGTGCCATTAGAACCGTATTTCATAATTACATATTTTAGATTCAAAATATCAGTTTTTCGTTGAGTTTATGACCTGTTTAGAGCCAACTGAAGTTGGCTGTAAAACCGGGACAGATTCTGTTTTCACTTTCTAGCTTACTAACTTGTGTTCGATTGATTCCGTTAATCATGTTTAGTGACCACAACAACATCACATATTAATATTAATCAGAAAAAACATCAGATAATCAACCAATAATCATAATCACACAAGATCTACATGATTTACACTAATATTCATCCATTAACCACCTTGTTCATCACTTTAGTAGACTTTTAGTTGGTGATTTTATATGTTAGTGATTTTCAACCGACGAAACTCTTATTAACCACTTTAGAATAGATCAAGAAGATGTTTAGAGTCACTTACTACTAGCTCGAGGCTAGGGAAGAAACCAGTCGAAAAACGAGTGGTTAAAAGCAACGTGGGGAGGTCCTTGACAATCCGCAAGCACCGAGCTTCGTCGTACGCGATCCTTCACACTTGTATATGCTTGGAATGGCAAGATCAAAGCTCGAAAATGGATGGATGTGGGTGTGTGGGTTCAGCCGAGGATATGGGCAAGAGGGAGATAAAGAGTGAAGTTTTGTTAAGTGAATGAATGTGATGGATGGACTCAAGGTCTTATTTAATAACCATTCATCCTAATTAACCAAGGGATATTATGTCATCTAGATATATGGCAAGTAGGATTATTTTAATCAAACTTGTAAGATGGTGTCCCCCATGGGGAACCTATCTCGTTAGGGGGGGGGGTTCCATGGTTAGATTGTAACTAATTGTTAAGTATTAGGTAGTTAGTTAGAGATTTAAAATTAGTTACTAGTGTGTTGTAATTTACAACGGGTGTTAGGGTGTTCGGGGACCCTAACTAGCTCAGAAAAAGAAAAACAATGTCAATGACAATATTTTTAGGTTCCGGGTTAAGTTCGGTTGTTCGGTTGGATACTGTTCCGTTAAAGCGCTTAAATAAATCCGTAAAGCTTCCTATATATATATTTTTGTGACGTTTTTACTTTTCAATACTCAGGAAATCATAACAGGCTATTTAATGACTTTTCTGTACATTACTAGTGTGTTAACAGGCGCATGTAAATATAACACAGATATCAGAAAGCAGTTACGTAATTCCACACAGTCGTCAAGCATATTAATTATTATTAATAAACTGTACGGTTACATGTAAATTTGAGGGTTGTCACATTCTCCCCCTGTTAAGAGAATTTCGTCCAAAAATTTAGTGCGTGGTTACTGAGGAAGCTAGTTAAGTTGCGTTGTTTTCCTGATTTTCCTGGGGTGTCACATCATCCCCCCGTTGATTTGGAATTTTGTCCCGAAATTCTGCAGCAGCTTCAGCCTCAGTAGTGGTTGCGTTTTTCTTAAACAGTTGGGGATACTTGAGTTTCATTTGGTCTTCTCGTTCCCAGGTATACTCTGGGCCACGACGAGCATTCCAACGAACTCGGACCAGAGGTATCCTGGTATGCTTGAGGATCTTAACATCTCGATCCGTAATCTCTACTGGTTCCTCGATGAATCGCAGCTGGTCGTCGATTGTGAGTTCCTTGAGAGGAACTATGAGGGTCTCATCTGACAGACACTTCTTCAGATTCGACACATGGAAAACATTGTGAACTCCGCTGAGTTCTTTAGGTAAATTCAACTTGTAGGCGACTTTGCCAATTTTCTCGGTGACTTCGAATGGTCCGACATAACGCGGATTGAGTTTGCCTCGTTTGCCAAAGCGGACTACACCTTTCCAAGGTGAGACTTTGAGTAGCACTCGATCCCCAACCTGGAGCTCGAGTGGTTTTCTTCCCTTATCAGCATGACTTTTCTGACGGTCACGAGCTGCCGCCATTCGCTGTCGTATCTGAGCAATTCTCTCGGTGGTATCTATCACAAGTTCTGGGCCAGTGATTTGGCTGTCACCAACTTCTGCCCAACAGAGAGGTGATCGGCATTTGCGTCCGTACAATGCCTCGAATGGAGCGGCTTGGATGCTGGTGTGGTAGCTGTTGTTATATGAAAACTCCACTAACGGGAGGTGTTTTCCCAGCCATTGCTGAAGTCGATTACGCATGCCCTAAGCATGTCTTCCAAGGTTTGGATGGTGCGTTTAGATTGCCCATCCGTCTGTGGGTGATAAGCGGTGCTCATATCTAAACGTGAGCCAAAGGACTTGTGCATTGCTTGCCACAGTTCAGAAGTAAAACGCGCGTCACGATCAGATATAATAGAGGTTGGCACTCCGTGCCTTGATACTACTTCCTTTAGATAAATGTCTGCAAGAGTAGAAAACTTATCCGTTTCTTTGATGGCCAGAAAATGTGCAGACTTGGTCAGTCGATCTACGATCACCCAAATGGTATCGTTTCCGCGTTGAGATCTAGGCAGGCCAGTAACGAAATCCATGGAAATTTGCTCCCATTTCCATTTAGCTATCTCTGGTTGTTGAAGTAGGCCTGATGGTTTCTGATATTCAGTCTTGACTCTCGCACAAGTCAAGCACTTACTGACATAGGTTGCTATGTGAGCTTTCATGCCAGGCCACCAATACATAGTCTTGAGGTCGTGGTACATTTTATCCGAACCAGGATGTACCAAATAACGTGACTTGTGCGCTTCGTCCATCACAAGCTCACGTAAGTTTCCATAAAGTGGAACCCAGATGCGCCCTGTTACATAGTAAGCGCCGTCTTCCTTTTGTTCTAGCCGCTGCCTCGATCCTCGTAGGGACTCAGCCCTGATGTTTTCTACTTTCAATGCTTCGACCTGAGCCTCGCGAATCTGAGCGGGAAAGTTAGATTGGATGGTAAGCTGTAGAGCACATACACGCTTAGGTAGGGTATCCTTTCGACTGAGGGCGTCGGCCACAACATTGGCCTTGCCCGGATGATACTTGATTGCGCATTCATAATCGTTCAAGAGTTCGACCCATCGGCGTTGACGCATGTTTAACTCCTTTTACTTGAATATATGCTCGAGACTCATGTGATCAGTGTAAATGGTGCACTTGGTACCGTACAGGTAATGTCTCCATATCTTAAGCGCGAAGACAACTGCTCCCAGTTCCAAGTCGTGTGTAGTATAGTTCCTTTCGTGAACTTTAAGTTGGTGCGATGCGTAGGCAATGACCTTGTCACGTTGCATCCATACGCAACCAAGTCCTTGGATGGAAGCGTCGCAGTAAACCACAAAATCATCTGTGCCTTCAGGCAATGAGAGGATAGGCGCGCTACAAAGTCTATCCTTCAAGTGCTGGAATGCGGACTCCTGTGCATCACCCCAATGATAGATGACACCCTTATGAGTCAGTGAAGTGAGAGTTTGCGCAATCCTGGAGAAATCTTTTATAAACCTTCTGTAATATCCCGCCAAACCCAAAAATTGGCGGATTTCTGTTGGTGTACGGGGTGCAGGCCAGTTCTTGATCGATTCAACCTTAGATGGATCCACATGAATTCCATCCTTGTTTACCACATGGCCTAGAAAGTGGACTTCGCGAAGCCAGAAGTCACATTTCGAAAACTTGGCATACAACTGCTCTTTTCGAAGAAGTTCCAGCATAAGTCGTAGATGCTGCTCGTGTTCCTCCTGACTCTTAGAATAGATCAGGATATCGTCGATGAACACAATAACGAACTTATCCAGGTAAGGCTTGCACACTCGGTTCATGAGATGCATGAAGACCGCTGGTGCATTCGTCAGCCCGAATGGCATAACCAGAAACTCGTAATGGCCGTAACGGGTCCTGAATGCTGTTTTGGAGACGTCTTCATCTTGGACTCTCAGCTGATGGTATCCCGATCTCAAATCAATCTTGGAGTAATAGCTCGACCCTTGCAACTAGTCGAACAAGTCGTCAATACGTGGAAGAGGATAACGATTCTTCACAGTCACCTTGTTAAGTTCGCGAAAGTCAATACACATCCTGAAGGTACCGTCTTTCTTTTTCACGAATAGTACTGGAGCTCCCCAGGGCGAAGAGCTAGGACGTATGAAACCCTTTTCCAAGAGTTCTTGTAGTTGTGTGGACAGTTCTTCAAGTTCTGATGGAGCTAGACGATATGGTGCTCGAGCAACTGGCGCTGCTCCAAGAGCTAGCTCGATTTGAAATTCAATTTGGCGGTGAGGCGGAAGACCAGGTAATTCCTCAGGAAATACCTCGGGAAAGTCACGTACAATAGGGATGTCTTCAACTCTGTTTTCTTCCGTTGATGTGTCAGTAACGAGCGCTAGAATGGCAGTGTGGCCCTTTCGCAAACACTTCTGGGCCTTAAGGAAAGAGACGATGCCTTCGACAGCACCACTCTTGTCGCCACGAATCATGAGGGGTTCCTCACCAGAACAAGGAATACGGACGATTTTCTCCTTGCAAACAATCTCCGCTTGATGATGAGATAGCCAATCCATCCCAATAACGACGTCGAAACTACCAAGTGTGATAGGAACAAGATCGATAGGGAAAGTCTGACCAGCTAAGACGAGGTTACAACCTTTAACTACGTGTGTGGCTTCAAGACTTTTACCATTTCCTAGCTCTACCGCGTGTTTGGTGTTCAAAAGTGTTGGGGTGCGCTTAAGCATTTGGCTAACTTTTAAGGACACATAACTAGTATCGGCACCCGAATCGAATAAAACAGTAACAAAGAAGTCATCCAGAAGAAACTTACCCATCACAACGTTGGGATCATTCCTTGCTTCTCCCTGACCAATTACGAACACACGACCCCTTGCCCCATTGCCATCATTGTTTCCCCTTTATTGTTTTCGTTCCCCTGGTTGTTGTTGTTGTTCTGTTTCCGGTTCAACTGGGGACAGTTTCTCTTGAAGTGACCTTCAGCACCACACTGATAGCATTCCTTGTTACCCTGCTGTTGCTGTTGGTTCTGTGGGGCTTGTGGCTGCTGTTGCCGATTCTGATTCGCAGGACGTGAGCTCCTGCAATCTCTGGCTTTATGTCCAAGCTTGTTACATCTCTGACAATGATCCTTGTTGCACGGCCAACTGTGGTGCAAACTACATCGTTTGCACTTTGGGTGATTTCCCCTGTATCCACCCTGGCCTTGTTCTCCAGAAAACTGCTGACTGGGGCTCCGGTGTTCATCTGTCTTTCGTTGCTGGGGCTGGGACTGAACTGGAGTGAAGCCCCTGCCCGAATTTTTATCCCACTTGCGCTTGTCACTGCTGGGAGCACCAGTAGCAGTAGTGCTAACACGCTTGGGCAGCTTGCCCTCTTCCACCGCCTGATCGGTGAGTCGGTGCGCCAAACGAATGACTTGCTGGATTGTGGAAAGGTTGGCCTCCATTACAGACCCTTGGATTTCCGGAACTAAGCCTCTGAGGTATAGCTTGATTCGTCTAGATATGGGTCGTGACAAGTTAGGACATAAGTCAGCCAAGTTGTTGGACCTCTTTGTGTACGCCTCAATTTCTGATCCTTCCATCTTCAAACCATAATACTCTGTTTCAAGTTCCAGGATGTCGTCCAGGTGGCAGAATTCTTCCTTAATCAAATCCTTGAAGTCGCTCCAAAGGGTGGCATTCGCGTCTGCCAATCCGAGCATCTGGACTTGTGTGTTCTACCAAGAATACGCTCTCCCTTGCAACATGCTGGTAGCGTACTCTACTCGTTTGCTGGCAGGGCTTTCACTCTCTTCAAATGCATATTCGATTCTTCGGATCCAGTGCAGAAGGCCGATTGCCCCTTCAGTGCCGTCCAAAGTGGGAGGTTTGCATTCCAGGAACGCCCTGAAGGTGCCCATGCATGTTGGAGAGTGCATGGGTTGACTCCTTGATTGGGTTGCTAAGGCTTCAGCAATCCGTTCGTTAATCAAGGTCGTCAGCTGACCCTGGGTCATGTCGAGACGTCCACTCATGATCTTCATAATGAAGTAACGTAAGTGAGAAAGGTGTCGCGGAAGTGCGTAAGTGTGGGACGATAGTAGAGAGTAAGCACCCAAGGTTCAAATAGCAATTATCACATTATCTAATGCACTGTGAGAACTATCTAACCGACATTATAACATAAATCATACCACTTATGGGTCGAGTCTTGCACGTGGAGCGAAGCGTCGTTGTGGATCGTTGAGCACTGTACAGGTTATAGTCTGGTTTTATCAAAAAGCCTTTCCCTTTTTAAAACCAAGTTCACTATAACCAATGGCTCTGATACCAATCTGTCACACCCCCAAAATCCACCATGCGGAGTACCACCGCTTGGAGGCGTGACGTGACCAGGATCGAGCCACCAATCATATTGAACATCGTAATTAAGTAAATAAGACCAACCTCAATACAATTGGTGACCAAAGCTAGTTAACCATGTTTAGTTTAAACAGCGGAAGCATAAAAGTAAATCCAAAAGCACAAGTTCACAGTTTATAAGTTAAAGTTCAAAACGCTAGTTTAATAAGTTCATAAGGATTTAAATAATAACTACGGAACATAACAGTCCGTACACCACAACGACTCCTTCCTCGTGCAAGCTCCAAGCGTTTAGTGACCTGTAAGGCATGTAACAACGAGTCAACAACAAAGTTGAGTAAGTTCACGTTTGGTTGTTTGGTTTTAAGTTGTTTCTGAAAAACGTGGTTTGACTTTCGTTGGCTTATTTGCCGTGGGGGTTACCCCGAAGTTGAAAGTATGTTTAACCATTTCCTTTTTCTTTACCCAAACCGTATCCATAATTAGTGGGGGCTTTCCCCGTGTGAACTACTAGACCATACATATCGACAACTGACGAACAATAGTTGTGCCCTACATCAGTGTCTATCATCACTGACAGTTTGCCATAGTCCATTAGTACACGCCCGTCCGACTGGCACGGTGTGAGGTTTGTTAAACCTAATAGCGCTATTAACTAATGACCCGCTCGCCATTGGCCTCGACGATTAAGTCGATATAAATTGAGGGACATCATGATAGAGTTTTGTCTAGCTAGTTTTAAGGTTGTTGTCCTGCACCAGGAGGACGAACGTACGTATTCTGCACCAGGAGAATTCGTAGGATTAATACTGGGATCCTATCTATGTAGGATGGCCGTACATATCTTCCCAAGGGGATATGTAGATTCAGTTTTAAATTCTTTAACCCATTCCCAAACCACCGGGAATCCCATGCCTTGTAGAAAGTGTGAACTCACCTCGGTTTGCTCGGTTAGATTCTCAAATATAGCTAACGGTCAAGGTCGGTCAATCACGTCCTAATATGATTACCAGTTAGTCATTTAGTGACTTTCAAATAGAGCACAAAGTTCCTACACGTATCTATCACATAACATGCATCACTTTAACGGTTTATGCCCATCCAAGTTTCCCATCCATTCCCCACTCAAAATCAAACATACGATAATGTACATAACACATATAACATGTTAGGTCATTCACAGATAGCATACTCGACATTTAGACACGCAAATCACAACTTATGTCATTTCAGCATTAATATTCAAAACCGGCTGTTTTCGGACATTTTAATAAAATAGTTAAATTATTCCAAAAATTCCCAAATTTTTACAGAATGTCTTATACGTTCCAAATTTTATTGTGTAAAAATATCGGGGCCGGTTCCTTACCAATATTTTATAAAAATTCATTTTCCGGACTGGACTCAGATTTATATATTTCTGACCACAGTCCACGGAACAATTTATTTAAAATTCCTCGAGGGTCCGATTTATGAAATTCCAGTGGGGTAATTACAAATGCATCGGTTGTCATCTACTGTACAAATTTCATGGTCCGATTCATCACAAAACTCAGGTTATGACCGAAAGTATAACACCCATTTATTGCTGTCAAAATTCAGCTTAAGTTATTGTTACAAATCGACACTTTAAAAATAGTAAACAAAGTCCAAAAATTACGATTCCGGTTCCATTAGAACCGTATTTCATAATAACATATTTTAGATTCAAAATATCGGTTTTTCGTTTAGTTTATGACCTGTTTACAGCCAACTGAAGTTGGCTGTAAAACCGGGACAGATTCTGTTTTCACTTTCTAGCTTACTAACTTGTGTTCGATTGATTCCGTTAATCATGTTTAGTGACCACAACAACATCACATATTAATATTAATTAGCAAAAACATCAGATAATCAACCAATAATCATAATCACACAAGATCTACATGATTTACACTAATATTCATCCATTAACCACCTTGTTCATCACTTTAGTAGACTTTTAGTTGGTGATCTTATATGTTAGTGATTTTCAACCGACGAAACTCTTATTAACCACTTTAGAATAGATCAAGAAGATGTTTAGAGTCACTTACTACTAGCTCGAGGCTAGGGAAGAAACTAGTCGAAAAACGAGTGGTTAAAAGCAACGTGGGGAGGTCCTTGATAATCCGCAAGCACCGGGCTTCCTCGTACGCGATCCTTCACACTTGTATATGCTTGGAATGGCAAGATCAAAGCTCGAAAATGGATGGATGTGGGTGTGTGGGTTCAGCCGAGGATATGGGCAAGAGGGAGAGAAAGAGTGAAGTTTTGTTAAGTGAATGAATGTGATGGATGGACTCAAGGTCTTATTTAATAACCATTCATCCTAATTAACCAAGGGATATTATGTCATCTAGATATATGGCAAGTAGGATTATTTTAATCAAAGTTGTAAGATGGTGTCCCCAACCGATCTCCTTAGGGGGGGGGGGGGGGTTTCCATGGTTAGATTGTAACTAATTGTTAAGTATTAGGTAGTTAGTTAGAGATTTGAAATTAGTTACTAGTGTGTTGTAATTTACAATGGGTGTTAGGGTGTTCGGGGACCCTAACTAGCTCAGGAAAAGAAAAACAATGTCAATGACAATATTTTTAGGTTCCGGGTTAAGTTCGGTTGTTCGGTTGGATACTGTTCCGTTAAAGCGCTTAAATAAATCCGTAAAGCGTCCTATATATATATATTTTTGTGACGTTTTTACTTTTCAATACTCAGGAAATCATAACAGGCTATTTAATGACTTTTATGTACATTACTAGTGTGTTAACAGGCGCATGTAAATATAACACAGATATCAGAAAGCAGTTACGTAATTCCACACAGTCGTCAAGCATATTAATTATTATTAATAAACTGTACGGTTACATGTAAATTTGAGGGTTGTCACAAAGGGGATCCGCTATCCCCGTTCCTTTTCATCATCACCATGGAAGTAATTAATTTGTTTTTGAATAAAGCGATGGCTGCTGGCCTTTTTCAAGGTTTTCAGCTTCCAAATGGTGGGCCAATCCTCTCTAATCTCTGTTTCGCTGACGACGTCCTTTTTATTGGATAATGGTCGGTTCAGAATGTGGTGACTCTCAACCGATTACTTAGATGGTTGGGGCTAGTCACGGGACTAAAAATTAATAATAAAAAGTGTAAGCTTTTCGGGGTTGGAGTTCACGATGAAGAGGTAGCTCTTATGGCATCTAAGTTAAATTGTGAAGCTGGGGCACTTCCGTTTTTGTATCTGGGAGTCCCAATCGGGGCAAACATGAAACGGGCCAAATTTTGGGAACCAGTGGTGAGTAGTGTGGGAGCGAGACTGTCAAAATGGAAAGCGAGACACCTTTCTTTTGCGGGTAGGCTCACTCTCGCTAAATCGGTATTGGGGAGTATTCCTTCTTATTATATGTCCTTGTTTCTCGCCCCAAAGATTATTATTAATAAGATTGATAGAATCAGGAGGGATTTTGTTTGGGGTATTACGGGCTCTAAGAAAAAAATTAGATGGGTTAGATGGGAGTCTATGCTGCGTTTGAAAAAGTCCGGGGGTTTGGGGGTTGGAAGATTAAATGACCTCAACCTAGCGATGTTGACTAAGTGGTGGTGGAGATTCAGAATGAATCCGAATCAGCTTTGGGCTCGTGTGATTGGTTCGATTCATAAATTCAATCAAGTGGATCAACTTATTCCGGCCTCTAAATCCTTTCCCGGGGTGTGGAAGGATGTTGGTTCCATGGCCACGAAACTGTTTAAAAGGGGGATTGATGTAAAGCAGAATTTGGTAGTCAACAATGGCTCCTGGAAATGGCGATCCTGCTCGGATGACACGTTCTCGGTGAAACAAGTGCGGAGTGATCTTGAAGACTTAATGGGGCCGGATTTGGGCTGTAGTTCTGGTTTCGTATGGTCCAGTTGGGCTCCGCCCAAAGCTAAATACCTCCTTTGGCGAGCTACTCTCGGGAAGATAGCTAGTCGGGTCGGGCTAACGCACAAAGGCATCGTCATGCCAGACGTTTCCTGTCCGCGGTGTAACCTGGGAAACGAAGACTCCAACCATATCTTCATTAACTGTCTTTGGGCCAGAAGCATATGGTGGAATGTGCTCTCGTGGGTTCGGATTAGTTTCCCGGAGCATTGCGAGTCTGTTGCTGACCTCCTGTCTTACGTTAAAGAGACTCCAGGTGGTAAGGTTTGGAAGAAACTGATTCGTACTATAGTTATGGCTACGTTTTGGAGGATTTGGAGTGCCAGAAACGCAAAAGTGTTTGATGACAGGTTCATTCCTATTATGAAGACTGTTGAGCTCGTGAAAGAAGATGCTTTCCTTTGGATTAGCAATCGCTCTAATCTAAATCAGATTAGTTGGAGCAATTGGAGGTGTTTTGATTTAGTTGGCATTGTTTGATGAGTTTTCCTTGTTTGTTTTGTTTCGTTTCCTTTTAGTTTGTATGTTGTTCCTCAGCTTCTTGCTGGCTCTTTATATGCATCATATACTTACGACCCACCTCATATGAGTATTATGAAGAACAAAATTACGACCCTTATCCATCATATACTTACAATGAAGGACAATGGTGTGAACCATTTACTTCATATGGGTATTATGAGGAGCAAAGGATCGAACAACCGGATTCGAGCTTTGAAAATCACGATCCTTTTTCTATAACCGAAGTGACCGATAGGATATTAGAACACCTTAGAGTTATCGATCGCTATATAAAAGAATCTCGCGCAAGGGAAGAGGAGTCCGGCGCAAGAGAAAAATTAAATAAAGAAGAGATAACTAAAAGTGTAAAAATGGAAGAACAAATGAGTGAAAAACCAACACATGAGTTAAACAACGAAAAAGGTGAGTCCGACAACGTTAAAATGCAAGAAGAGTGTAATTTTGAAGAAATTAATCTCTTGTCACCTTCTTTTGAAAATCATTGTTTAGTTCCAACTCATGTTAAGTTTTTAAAAGAGTTAAACACTAACACTAAAATTGACGAAACGGTAAGTGTTAAGTTAACTATTGATCAAACCTCACTAATAAAAGAAGACCCATTTGAAATTAACATTACACCGGTTCCATGTTTCTTTCAAAATTCGTTTATTAGTAATGCAACAATTGATAAAGATCTTTGTGTTAACATAATGCCTAACTACATTTTAAAAAAATTAAGTATTAGTGATTTTTCTCCACTTCAAATACCCATTTTCCTAGCCAATCGGAAGGTAATAAAATCAAACGATATAGTTGAGGATGTCTTGGTTCAAACAAATCAAATGGTAGTCCCCACCGACTTTGTCATCCTCGATGACGCTCCTCTAGTGTTGGGACGACCATTTGTAAAAACTCACGAAGCTTTGAAAAACCGGAAGTACAACAATCTACCTCTTCAATTAGGGGCATTTAAAAAGAGTGTCGATCTTGAGCGGTCAATGAAATATCCATTCGGCAATAATGACCCCCTAATTGAAGATGAAGATGAACCACCCGATACAAGTGAAAAGTTTGACCACTTTGTTGAAGAAGAGGTCGCCATAGAACAAACTTTTAAGGTTCTTGATCAAAATGAGCAACCAAATAAGGAGTCTCCTAAAGACCCACCTCTTGAGCTAAAAGAACTTCCAAAAGGTTTGGAATATGCTTTTCTAGACAAAGATGGTAAATTACCTGTAATTATTTCATCTAAATTAGATAGTTTAGAAAAAGAAAAATTAATTAACCTTTTGAAAAAACACAAAAATGCGATTGCTTGGAAGCTTGTAGATATTAAAGGAATAAGCCCTTCCATGTGCACGCACAAAATTTTAATAAATGATGACTACAAATCGGTAATACAACCACAACGTCGAGTAAATCCAAATGTTCAAGAAGTGGTTAAAAACGAAGTCATCAAATTACTTGACGCCGGACTTATTTATCCAATCTCCGATAGTCCTTGGGTAAGTTCCGTCCAAGTTGTTCCAAAGAAAGGAGGTATGACGGTAATAACTAATGAAAAGAATGAATTAATACCAACGAGAACCGTCACAGGATGGAGAGTATGTATAGATTATAGACGATTAAATGAAGCAACAAGAAAAGATCACTTTCCTTTACCCTTCATTGATCAAATGTTAGAAAGATTATCCGGTCATAAATTTTATTGTTTCTTGGATGGTTTTTCAGGTTACTTTCAAATCCCGATAGCACCCGAAGACCAAGAAAAGACAACCTTCACATGTCCCTATGGAACTTTTGCTTATCGACTCATGCCGTTTGTCCTATGTAATGCCCCCGCAACATTCCAACGTTGCATGGTAGCCATCTTCCATGACATGATAGAAAAGACAATGGAAGTCTTCATGGACGACTTTTCTATCTTTGGGGATTCATATGACCAATGCCTCGATAACCTTGAACGAATGCTATCCCGATGTGAGGAAACTAACCTCGCCCTTAACTGGGAAAAATGCCATTTCATGGTAACGGAGGGAATAGTATTCGGTCACAAAATCTCAAGCGAAGGAATGGAGGTGGATCGAGCCAAAATAGATACCATTTGTCGACTACCACCCCCATCCTCCGTTAGAGCTATCCGAAGTTTCTTAGGGCATGCCGGATTTTATAGACGGTTTATCAAAGACTTTTCTAAAATTTCAAGGCCTCTAACAAAATTACTTGAAAAAGATGCTCCTTTCATCTTTAACAAGGATTGCAATCAAGCATTTCTAACCTTAAAGGAAATGCTGGTCAATGCACCTATCATGATAGCGCCTGATTGGAAATTTCCTTTCGAAATCATGTGTGATGCTAGTGACTTTGCAGTTGGAGCTGTTTTGGGACAAAGAAAAGAAAAGCATTTTCACCCGATTTATTATGCTAGTAAAACACTTAATGATGCACAAGAAAATTACACAACAACTGAAAAAGAATTGCTAGCTGTGGTATTTGCTTTTGATAAATTTCATTCTTATCTTGTTCTTTCTAAAACTATAGTCTATACAGATCATGCAGCCATTCGATATCTCTTCAAAAAGCAGGACGCAAAACCACGTTTGATTCGGTGGATTCTACTCCTCCAAGAATTTGATATTGAAATCAAAGACAAAATAGGAGCAGAAAATACCGCAGCGGATCATCTTTCACGCTTAGAAGACCCAGCTTTGGAGGCAACCAGGGACGAGCAAATCAACGAAAAATTTCCAACGGAGTCCCTAGAAATGGTGGAATACAAAGAAGAACCATGGTACGCCGACTATGCTAACTACCTATCTAGCGGTATGGTCGCAAAAGGTTGGCCACATCATCAAAGAAAGAAATTCTTTGCTAATGTGAAACATTATTTTTGGGAAGATCCATATATTTTCAAAATGTGTGCCGACCAACTCATCCGACGATGCGTCCATGGTAGCGAAGCACGAAGAATTCTCCGCCATTGTCATGAAGGTCCATACGGAGGGCATCATGGTGCCGCGAGTACCGCATGAAAGGTATTTGATTCACGATTTTTTTGGCCAACCATTTACAAAGACGCCCAAAGTCTTGTCAAGACATGTGATGCTTGCCAAAGAACAGGTAATATTTCTTCCAAAAACGAAATGCCACAAAATGGCATTCTTGTTTGTGAAATTTTTGATGTGTGGGGACTCGACTTTATGGGACCTTTCCCACCGTCGAAAGGAAACAAATATATACTTGTGGCAGTAGATTACTTGTCTAAATGGGCCGAGGCCGAGGTACTTCCAACAAATGATGGAAGAGTCGTGGTAAGATTTCTGAAGAAATTATTCTCTCATTTTGGAACGCCTAAAGCATTAATAAGTGATAGAGGTACCCATTTTTGCAACCATCAACTTGAAATTTTTTTAACAAGATATGGGGTCTATCACCGGGTCTCAACAGCGTATCACCCTCAAACAAATGGACAAGCCGAAGTGACTAATAGAGGTTTAAAACGAATACTTGAAAAAACCATAGGGTTAAATAGAAAAGAATGGGCAGATAAATTTGATGATGCTTTATGGGCTTTTCGAACTGCTTATAAAACAACAATAGGTACAACCCCATATAAGCTTGTCTATGGAAAAAGTTGTCACTTGCCAGTAGAAATTGCACACAAAGCCTACTGGGCAATTAAAAATGTAAACTTAGATTTAGATTTTGCTGGTAAAAATCGATTTTGTCAATTAAATGAATTAGACGAGCTTAGGAATTATGCATACTCAAACTCAGAAATTTACAAGGAAATGATGAAAAACTTGCATGACAAACATATTAAACCTAATGAATTTCGAGTGGGAGATCTAGTTCTTTTGTTTAATTCACGACTTCGATTGTTTCCTGGTAAATTAAAATCTAGGTGGTCAGGACCTTTTTCCATCACCCATATTTTCCCACATGGTGCAGTAGAAATTAAATCTCGAAATGGACCTCCATTCAAAGTCAATGGCCAACGGCTGAAACTCTATCAAGGATTTATTGAGGATGAAGAGGAGGAAATCTCGCTTCAAACGGTCGATGAGTAAAGACAACAACATCATACCTGGTAAGTTACGAACCAACGGGATGACATCTTAATCGGTAAGTCTTCCAACCAAGTTTTTGGGAAACAAAGGGCACTCACATGAGCACTGAAAAAAAAAACTTTACTCGGCACGAGGCCGTGTCCGCTGGACACGGGGCCGTGTCCGCTGGACACGGGGCCGTGTCCGCGCTACTGTCGGGATATACTCCCCTTTTCATAACAGTTACACCATTCCACACGCCCCGTTTCCCCGAAAACGCTCTGGTTCCAGGCGATTTTCCGCAGATTTTCGACGTCTCCTATCGTTCTAACAACATCAAGGTATGATTCCATCACTATTATTAGTTAGATTAAGCATTTGCATGTAGTTAAAACTCCAAAAATTTGGGGAAAAATCTAGGGTTCATGAACTCTATCCGGATTGAACTTCAAATTTTTGCTTTAATCTGTTAGCATTTAGTTAGATTAGTGTTATAGGAAGTAAATCCACTTGTATTGTTCAAATATTCACCCGATTTCTCACAAAAACCTCAAACCCTTGTTTTTGAACCGAAAAAGATAAAATTGAATGGGTAAACGGGTTGTTTTGGGAAAAACGACACTTGGGGTTTCATTTTCGGGGGAAACCGCACCTATTGGACCAAAAAATTTCAAGTTTTCGAAACCGGGTCGAAAAATGATGTTTTTGAGTAACAGACGCCTGGACACGGGGCCGTGTCCGCTGAACACGGGGTTGTGTCCAGCAAGCTGTTTGCAGTTCTGTCCGAAAATTCTACTGTTTCATGCTAACTTTTGGTGTATTCTTTCAGATGTCTAGGAAGTTCATGAGGTTTAACGCAAATGAGCTCGATGCTAGGGCTAGATACGAAGTACTTCAAACAAGACCGGAGGAATACCCAAGACAAGCATGCATGGATTTGTTAGCATTGGTGAACCAACTTAACCGTTTCAACAACCTTGTCACCGGCCCACTAAGAGTAGCTTTAACAACTCGACTTCGTTCCGTCCACTAGTGCACTTTGGAATTCTATAGCACCTTCACGTTCAATTCAAGGTGTGACCCATTTGACAATGATGGGGTAGCATTCCGATGTGGTGGAACTAGGTACTCGATTTCAATGGCACAATTTGGGTCGATTGTCGGGTTGTATGCTGAGGAAGATGCAGGTAACGAGGAAAATACTGGAGGGATGCGAGAGATAGATGAGAACGATCGCCAAGCCGCGTGGGCTCAGATTGGTGAAGGGCACTACAATCCGAGCAGCACTAAGAGCACTAAGTTGAGGGATCCGCTCTACAGATACATCCATCGACTCCTCGGCTACTCTCTTAGCCAAAGGCACGATAGCGGTGGCGTTGTGGGGTTAAGAGATTTGGTTGTCCTCCACTGCATTCATAACCGCAGACACCTTGATGTTCCATTCCTCCTGCTCCGAAACATGCATTTGAACCGACTTGCTACCTCACCAACCCCTATCTTCTTTGGAGGATGGGTATACCGTCTCTTCAAGCACTTCACCAACATACCTAGGTCATTCGAAAGGAGCCCATGGTCGGGAAGGGTAGACATACACATTTGCCGCTCAATGAACCTAATTTATGAGGCTGAAGACGGGACGGTTAGCTTCCAAAGGATGCAGGGGCATGCATGGAACCCGCAAGAGGCACTTGTCCTTCACGCTCCACAACATCATCAGTACCAGTACCAGCCCCACGGTGATCCGGGCCAGTCCTCCTCGCAAGGAGGTGGTTTTCCTAATTTCCAAAGTTTACATGATTTATTGCAGGAAAACCTCATGTGCACCAGGAACACCTATAACATGGTGAGCAACACGTACAACCGGGTTGGAGCAATCGAGAGAAACATATCCGATATCCAAGATGATATTGGAAATATCCGGGAGTACATTGCGGGGCATGGTGGAGATGATGATGATGAGGATGAGGATGAGGACATGGACTAGGCGGGAGGAGCGGAGGCGGAAGCGGTTGGTTGGTGATCCCACAGGTTAACCCCCTTTTTATCTTGAACAATTTCCGGCCTGCGTGCCGTGTGCTGAACAATTTACTTTCTTTTAACTCTTTTTATTTTCTGCATTTCTTTTTCTTTTTTAACTTTGTGATGGATGGGATGTTGAACGTTGGTAATTTAGGATGTTTGCTATGGTTTGGTGTAGTGTTTATTGCTAAAACAGGTACATACGAGGCTTAGAGCACTAAATCTTAGTGCTACTAAAGCCGGGACAGGAAAACTAGAGCCAGAAACCTGTTTTTCAACCCTGCAGATTGTCAACACGGGGTCGTGTCCAGCCGACACGCCCCCGTGCCCACTTCCCCAGACCTGCTGTTTGTCTAAAACTGCAAACTTTTGCCAGACACGGGGTCGTGTCCAGCAAACACGCCCCCGTGTCCACCTTCTGTAAGTTTTTCGTTACTGGCACCTGAACACGGGGTCGTGTCCAACGAACACGAGGCCGTGTCCAGGCGCCCAGTAACACAAATTTTTGCTTTTTCACACCTTTTACACATTCAATCAACCTAAAAACTTATTTTGGGACACATTGAGGACAATGTGTAATTTAAGTGTGGGGGGATGCTAAAACCTTGAATCTTGCAAGTCCTAATTACAAGCCTTACACAAAACTCTATTGGAACCGCTAATCACCCCAATTTTTTTTTTCAAAAATCTTCATTTTTTTACTTGTCCAGGTTTAATTTGGGAATTTCAAAATTCTAAAAAGGTTATATTTTTACAAATTTACAACTGATAGCGTCGTGATAAAAAGAACCAACATAAGAAAATTATGAAAAGACATGACAAGCTTAGTTAAAATTTAGTTATATATACTTGATCACATAAAAACCCATTCCCACAAAAGTGAGTTTTGGGCCTTTATTGAGCATACAAATACATATCTTTAAACTAAATGCTCATTTTTCGTTTCTAGTGTGAATAGCCGCTTGGTTCTTACAACTCTAGAACTTGCCACGAAGATACATTCCCGGTCCTTACCAACTTAAACCCGAGTAAGTAAATGATGGAGGCATTAGGACTAACCATTTTTATTTCTACACCATTATTTTTTTACCACCTATCCAAAAATCCCCCTAGTTAACCCCTTTGAGCCTAAACTTTTTCATTTCTTAAACCCAAACAAAACGCTCTTTCACCCACCAAAACCTTTTTATTTTTTAACCCTTTGTTTTAGTAACAAGCTCAGTTTTTCGTATGACTTTGAAAAAAAAATGTTGATGATGAATCAAAAGAAATAAACAAGCAAGTTCATCAAAAATAACTTTGTTTGAATTATGGCTTCATCAAAATAAAAATAATTTTTTTTTTGCAAAAATAAAAAGTCTTACGAAAAACAGATGCTTTTTACGTTTTTCGCCCTTTTTTACTAACCACTAACCCAACCATATATCTTTAACCCAAGCCTAACCCTTCACCCAAAAGTCCTCTTGATATTTACAAAGTTATATAGTTAAAAAGGAGGAGGATTGATTGCTTGGCAAGCCTATGGTAGGAGTAAGTTCCATGCCGCTCTCGAGTGATTCACTAAAATACATCTTCGACCGAGTGTTGAGTGATCCCCCGTGAGGTATGTGAACTTGTATATAAATAGAATTTTAAAGAGGCATGTTATGCCCTAATAATTAATTTATCTTATGAAAAGTTTTAAATAAATCATGACGAATAGGATTTTAAATAAATAAAAATAAAACTTAATAAAGAATCTTGGAAATCCCGACACTCTATGACAAGCCCAAAAACCTTCTCTTCTACCAATTCCATTTTGGAGTGTAAAGCCACATTATAAAGAGTTTTGCTTGAGGACAAGCAAAGATTCAAGTGTGGGGGTATTTGATGTGTGCAAAATGCAATATATAAATTACATCAATTGTGGCATAAAACTAACTCTTTTTTAGTACTAATGTTGGAAAAAAGTGTGTTTTTGTTTTCCTTTTGTATTTTCAGGATTAAATGAGCTCAAATTAACAAAAGAAGCAAAAAGGCAGCTAAATCTAACATAAATACAAGAAAAGGAACAAACGTGGTATGCCCGACCTCCCCGAAAGCATCTTCCCAAGCAAAACAAGAGAACAGAAGGCTGAACACGCCCCGTGTTCAGTGAACACGGGGGCGTGCCCAAGTGTTAGCATAAAAGACAAAGTTGTAGAAGCTTCCATCGCCCACCACGGGGCCATGCTCAGCGGACACGGGGCCGTGGTCAACTATAAGATTCGCAGAATCCAGGCAAATCTTGATAGTACAGATATGCTTCTGCACACGGGGTCGTGCTCAGCGGACATAGGGCCGTGGTCAACTAATGCGGACAAAAGCAATTAATGAAGACAGAGAAGAGGATGGACACGGGGCCGTGCCCGAGCTTCTGTTCAGCCTATAAATAGGAGTGCTTGGCTCAAGCTCAAACCATCCCTTGGCACACCACCTCTCTCACACTTCACCCACCACCCACCACCACCATCCACCACCATCATCCATTGTCTATCATAGAGTGTGTGAGTCGTATCGGGATACAAGATTGATCGTAAGAGTTCTTGACAATCAAGGCCATGTTTGCCTAAGTCTCTTACATCACTTGCTGAAGACAAAGTGTCTAGTGTAATACTTTTTATTTTTAATCTTTTCGCACTTTTTAATTGGTTATGTATTAATGACTTTAATAACTAGTTTCTTATGTTGAAGGTGATTCTTCCTTATCGTTTGTCCGTGGTGTCTTGGCATTATTTTACTGTTTATATAAAATAAAAGATTTTCACCATTCATATCTCCACGGTCTATATGGAGGTATGTTGGCTACCTGGTCGGGGGGTTAAGGGAACGGTTTGGTAAGAGTATTGCCATTGTTCAGTGTATAGATCCTGCAAAGGACCTGGGTCAAATTTAGTAGGACCTCCTTCAATACTTAACGGTATTGGATGGCGGGGGTCCAAACTCTTTGATCCCCTCATAAGTTAAACTACTATTAAAACTTTAACCCGGCTACTTAGGACTGTATCCCTGCTGACTCAGACTACTTAGCCGAGGGTAACGTCGCCTTCAAAAGAGGGGCCTACCACATTATGCATTAATAACTTAATTAATTATCTTTCAATAATCCAAACCTTTAGGATTGTATCCCTGCTGACTCAAACTACTGGGTTGAGGGTAACGTCACCTCCAAAAGAGGGGCCTACTACAATAACTAAGATAATCTCTTAACAAAGTGCAAAAGTGCGGAAATAATCAAAGGTTACACTATACACGAGTCGGAACCAAGTGATTTATCTTGTCTATCTGTTTTATTTTTTTATTTTTATTTTCAGCATTTTAGTTAGTTTTTCTTTCTTAGTTTAAAACCTTTTTCTAAACTTTTGATTTGATTAGACGTTGAGGATAAACCGGTACTAAAAGCTCTTGTGTCCTTGGACGACCTCGGTATCTTGCCAACACTATACTACGCTCACGATGGGTGCACTTGCCTATATGTGTGTTTAGTGTTAGTAAATATCGTGTTTTATAAATTTAAAACTTGGGTAAAAAATGTTAAAAATGGCTTAACATATACATTAAAAAACTAATAACACTCACGCACATCATGGCGCGTGCTGATTGGAGGGAGTTAAGAGATGTCACTCCCCTAAGAGAGGAGTGCCCCTCTCACCCTTAGAAACAGTTTGATATTTAAAACATATATGTAAAATGAGTAAATTGCCATTTTAGTCCCTGAGTTTTGTCCAAATTTGCCATTTTGATCCAAATAGTTTTTTTTTCGCCTGTGGGTCCCTGACTTTTCCATTTTGTTGCCATTTTGATCATTTTGTCTAACTCCATCCAACTCCATCCAATTTTGTCTAACTCCATCCAAAAACCCAGTTTGTACATAATCACTAATGTTTTCAGTTGCCATTTTGATCCAATTCCAAAAAATCAAAAAAATTCCAAAAAATCTAAAAATCAAAAAAATTCAAAAAAATCATAAAAATTCAAAAAAATCTAAAAATCAAAAAAATTCTAAAAAATCATAAAAATTCTAAAAAATCCAAAAAATCATTAAATGTTTCGGCACGAACCGTTTCGAACCGTACCGTATCGAACCGAACCGTTTCGACCCGTACCGTATCGAACCGAACCGTTTCGACCTGTACCGTATCGAACCGAACCGTTTCGACCCGTACCGTTTCGACCCGTACCGTTTCGACCCGTACCGTATCGAACCGAACCGTTTCGACCCGTACCGTATCGAACCGAACCGTTTCGAACCGAACCGTTTCGACCCGTACCGTTTCGACCCGTACCGTTTCGACCCGTACCGTATCGAACCGAACCGTTTCGACCCGAACCGTTTCGACCCGTACCGTATCGAACCGTACCGTTTCGAACCGAACCGTTTCGACCCGTACCGTACCGTATCGAACCGTACCGTTTCGGTTCGATACGGTACGGGTCGAAACGGTTAGGTTCGATACGGTACGGGTCGAAACGGTTCGGGTCGATACGGTACGGGTCGAAACGGTACGGGTCGAAACGGTTCGGTTCGATACGGTACGGGTCGAAACGGTTCGGTTCGATACGGTACAGGTCGAAACGGTTAGGTTCGATACGGTACGGGTCGAAACGGTTCGGTTCGAAACGGTACGGGTCGAAACGGTACGGGTCGAAACGGTACGGGTCGAAACGGTACGGGTCGAAACGGTGCGGGTCGATACGGTACGGGTCGAAACGGTTCGGTTCGAAACGGTACGGTTCGAAACGGTTCGTGCCGAAACATTTAATGATTTTTTGGATTTTTTAGAATTTTTATGATTTTTTAAAATTTTTTTGATTTTTTGATTTTTTTGAATTTTTTAGAATTTTTATGATTTTTTTGAATTTTTTTGATTTTTAGATTTTTTAGAATTTTTTTGATTTTTTGGAATTGGATCAAAATGGCAACCGAAAACATTAGTGACTATGTACAAACTGGGTTTTTGGATGGAGTTAGACAAAATTGGATGGAGTTGGATGGAGTTAGACAAAATGATCAAAATGGAAAAAAATGGAAAAGTCAGGGACCCACAGACAAAAAAAAAACTATTTGGATCAAAATGGCAAATTTGGACAAAACTCAGGGACTAAAATGACAATTTACTCATGTAAAATTAAGACAAAAGTAAATAAACTGCTCTTCAGTTCAGCTGTAATTTACATATTTACATTGAATTAATTCCACTTAGGATGACACATCAAATACGTAAGTAATTGACAGTTAGGCATTGCTATATTTATTATTATCATCTATGTAATCCGTTTCTATACCGTTAACTAGCACAGATAGTCACATATAACCAACTAAATATAAGTATTGCATATGCATCAACTACTATATATTAGTTATGATTATTCTCCATTAGTTATATAAAACGTATATTAAATTATCTGATTACTAGAAAACTAGTATAGATGATCACATAAAAGTAATCCCCCAAAACTCAAAGCTTATATAATGTGGGAGTAGCTCACTTGATAGATGCTCTTGCCTCTTAGTGGAAGGTCTTGGGTTCAATCCCAAGCAAGGTGTAGTTTAGAATTTGGTGTAATTTAGAAGATGTAAGATTTGCCATTCAAAAAAAAAAACTAGGTTATAGTATCGTGTGTTACACGAGTTACACGAGTTAAATAATGAAGATGGTTTGTTTGTGGAGCACAACAAGACAAATAGGTGTACCGGAAATCTTGATAAACGTACAACTTTAACTTTCAATCAAATTCTAGATCTCCAAAAGTCGTTTTTTTTCTCCAAGTCTAACTCTCTTTTTAGGGTTTAGTATGTAAATAACTTCTTTACATCTTACATGCCTAATTCTTTGTCCCTAAAGCATCTAAGATCTAAACTGATATGAGAGTGGAAGGAGTGCTCCCCATTTTGAGACTAAGCGGTATGGGGGTCGGCTAAGGCCCGGTGAGGCCAGGCGCCGGTCCCCCACACCGCCCCCCTCAAAACGGCCCGGCTAAACCAGCAGCTCACAGCCGAAGTCGACGGCCCCACTTTCAAAAATATATCCGTTATTCAACGGATAGTTTTAATAAAAAAAAAAATACCTTTTTCACTTTAAATATATATTAACTTCATCCATTTTTTTATACCATTCACATCCATTTCTCCCATTCTTCTCCTATTCTCATCCATTTTTATAAAAAACACTCCCATTTTTTTTTACCATCATGAATCCATTCAACCCAAACAACCCCAACCCGAACAATCCTAACTTTTTTTCGAGTCCCGCTTACACTTCGGCTATGGATCCTTCGTGGGGGAATCCACAATTTACGTTTTCGGGTTTCCAACAATCACCTAACGCCTTCTCCCAAATGTCCCAAGTTCAACAAATGTAACAATACCAAGCACTCAAACAATTCATGCAACGCAACTCGGTTCAACTTGATCAATTCCAATCGCAACCGCCAACTTCTAAACCGCAACCCTCGGTGGAGCTTGACGATGATGATGAAGTCGTCCCCGAATCGCCACCTAAAGAACTCAAGCGCAAAAAAAAAAACACGGGGAAGGGGAAGGCGGTTGAAACCGAACCTGACACCACAAAAAAAGCGGTTCGAGTGCAAAGCCGAGACAGTGGACAAAAATAGAGGAGGAGGCGCTAGCAATTGCGTATGTTAAGGCCTCAACTTGCCCGATTGTCGGTATGAACCAAAGTTAATTTTTTTAATTTTAGGGAACAATCAAACGGGTTCTGGTTTTTGGAAGGCATGTACGGATAGATTTAACGAGCTTATGGAGCAAGGCCCGGCCCGTGATCTCGATTCCGTATCGGGCAAGTGGCGGAAAATGAACAAGTGCGTGAATGATTTTATCGGGATTTATAACCCACTTTACATCAATTGTCCTAGTGGGAGTAGCGACGAGGACGTTCTTAACCTTGCGATGGCTAGATGGGATACAAAAAATCCGCCTTTCCTGCACCTCCGAGCATGGAACATTTTAAAGAAAGAACCTAAATGGGCGCCGGTTCCAAATGAGGTCGCAACCGCCAAACGGACTAAAACTTCCGAGTCCGGAAGTTATAGTGCGGGAGGCTCCACCGCTCGTTGTCAAATCGACATAAATGACGAACCGGAATATCACGAGATCGAACGTCCCGACGGAAGGAACAAAGCAAAAAAAGAGGCCGCGGAAAGCGCAAAGGGGCCGGCTCGAGTGGAGGGGGCGGCTCGGGTGGTGGTGGCGGCTCGAAGGCGTCTTCGAAAATGGACGAGTTGATTTCCGAATTCCGTTCGTTTAAAGACTTTGCGGCCGAAAAATATAGTCACAAGAAAAACGTGTCGGCCGACTATGCTCGAGCGGAGGATTTTAGGATAATGAGGTTGGATCTCGACTCGGTTCCGGAGGATGAACGAGAGGTGTATCGGAAGATGAAGGAAGAGGTGAAGAAAAAATGGACATCTTAGGTTTTTATTTTTTATTTTTAGGAAATGTAATTTTTTTTTTATTTTTCGGAAATGTTTTTATTTTTTTTATTGTTAGGAAATGTAATTTTTTTTATGTTATGAAATGAATTTATTTATGTTGTTTTATGTTGTATTTTATAATTTTTATAAGAGTTAATTACATAGTTAGTCCCTGTGGTTTGCACAAAATAACAACATTAGGTACTAATAGTTTAAAATCACATTCTAGGGTATTAACTTTTCTTTTTGTAACGTTTGAGGGTATTAACTTTTCATTTTGTAACGTTTGAGGGTATTAATTTTTCATTTTGTAACGTTTGAGGGTACTAATAAAATGTGATTTTAAGCCTTTAAACAGTGCTAATACTCTCAAACGTTACAAAATGAAAAGTTAATACCCTAGAATGTGATTCTAAACTATTAGTACCTAAGCTTGTTATTTTTTGCAAACCACAGGGACTAACTATGTAATTAACTCTTTTTATAAAGTTTTTATTAAGTTAATAAAAAAACTTAGAAAATTATAAAATATTAACGTGGGGTAGCCCCATCCTCCACCCCCCTGAAAAGTGAAGGAGGCCCATCCTCCACGAGCCGGTGATGTGGCGCCTACGTGGCGGCCCATCCTCATGGGGATGGGCCTCCCCATACCTTCTAGTCTGAGAGTGGTAAACTTATTCTCTAGCCAATAATGTCATACAATGTCAAGTCCCCACTCCACTCCCTATTTTGCAATCAATCACTAGGGGTGCTCAAACAAATGGGGAATCTTTTTCTTTATATATATATATATATATATATATATATATATATATTATTTCTAGAAAGTATGCATTTATAAATAAAACATATTTTAAACAAAATAAAAGAACATTTAATTAATAAAAAATTACCTTAAATTAAAATAAATAAAATGACATTAAAATATAAAAAGACATTTTAAAACTACAACTAATTTAACTATTCGTCGTCGGAATCCGCCAAAAGGTGGGGTAAATCTTGTTCTCCAAGATGCTCCACAAGATCATATTTTAGTCTATAATGTGTATCTTCATCAATGAGCTCGTTATAAACAGTGTCATCGAAAACAGGCTCGACTGGAGGATCCTGAATATGTACCAGTGCAATCGCGTCTCCGTCGTCTTTTAGAATCATGTTATGCTTAATAATGCATGCATATACGACATTCCTAATCTTTTTTACACTCATAGCACGCATCAGTCGATTAAGTACACCCCATTTTGCCTTTAAAACATCAAAAGCCCGTTCAACGTCTTTTCTTGCCGCCTTGTGTTGCCTATTGAACTTCTTTTCTTTCACAATGTGAGGATACGGAAATGATTTCACAAACACGGACCAAGTAGGGTAGATTCCATCGGTAAGATAGTATCCACGCTTGTACAAGTGGTTGTTCACGTAAAATGGGCATTTTGGTGTAGTTCCATTTCGTTGAGTAAGAAATAACAAAGATTTTTGGAGCACGTTGATGTCGTTTTGTGAACCTGGTGGACCACAAAAAAACATGCCAAATCCACAAATCTTGAGAGGCCACCGCTTCGAGCATAATTGTCGGGTACCTGTGATCCCCCTCATATATTGGCCCCGCAACTCTGTTGGACACATTCTCCAAACAAAATGTGTACAACCAAGACTACCCAACATCCTAGGTCGGTGATGTTTATCCTCATGAGCTTGTTACAAGATCGCAACGTCGTGGCTAGTTGGTCTACGTAAGAACTCGGAAGCGTATAAATTACATACCGTTTCACAAAAATTATCTAGACAGTCACTGGAAGTCCTTTCGGCCATATTTAAATACTCGTCGTTCTCGTCTGGAGGGTTACCGATTGCAAGTTGCTTAATCTCGCCGACGTAACTTTTTGCATCGGTGTAAAACTCTTCTTCATTCTCGCATCCACGCCATCTTGAAACCACGAGTTATTCGCTTGCACCTCACTCACTATTTTTAAAAACAACATTTTCGACATACGAAACCTATGACGAAAAACCTCTTCGCTGAATTTGGGCTCCTCGACAAAATAATCTGCCATAAGGGTTTCGTGACCTTTCTCTCGATCTCGAAGGACATATTTCCTTTTTTCTAGAAGTACCCGTGTCTTCAAGTGCGGCGGCTTCCTTAATAAGATTTTGGAAAAAAAGTAAACTACTTGCACTTGAGAAAGAATCATCGTCTTCACTAATATCAAATGGAATGAATAGCGGTGGTATGTCATCCGCCATTATTTAGAAAATAGGGTTAAATGTGTTGAATGTAAAAGAAAGGATTTAGGTTGAATAGAAGTGAAAACTGGTGTTGGATGGTGATAGCCAATCCATAACGGATCCGGTTGGAGTGCAAAAATCCAAGTCCGTAGACCCGCGACCCGACCCGACCCAGATGGAGAAAATGTGGGTAAACTTATTTCAGTCGGCTTGTTGGAAGATTTTAGCAGTTACATGCATGATCACTCCATGCAACCCCACGTCCCCATTATTTGCTTAAAAAATGTCTAGCACTTTATTTTAGTTTATTTCTTATGCTTTAGTTAATTGTACTTTTAGCTTAAAAGATAGTACTAGATTTGTTCGTGAGTAGTGGAAGGTTATCACCAGTTTCTTTTATTTTCTATATGTATTTCGTAAAGGACAATCAATGAAGGCAGTGAGTTTTAGAATGATTTTTTCTTGTGTAATTATCTCATGTTTGTGGGTTAATTAATTCGTCTATGCTAGCTCAACCGTGGCACGTTGGGTGGTGAACTTAGACACGATTCTCTAACCGTAGTGGTGTATCTGTATCTTCTGTTAGAAGTCGCAACCCTACCGTTTTGTTTGGTGGTGAATTTGTATCCAAACGAACTGTAGAACTATCTTTTATTTTACCATTTGATTTGAACCGGTGATTCGGGGTTTTACTCCTATCATTTGGTATCAGAGCTCGGCTCGTTCCATCCCGATTCTCTACTCTGTAAAACACCAAAAAAAAAAAAAACCCGTTGCAGGTATAGTTTTTGTTTGTTCTGATCTTCAAAAGGCAGCCTTGGTTAACCACTTCAAATGGTGGTTCGAAGAATCCTCAACAGTTCAATAGATCACAAAGGAGAATTTTAACGAGAGACTATTTTCCAAACTCGATGTACCGCAGCCGGAAAAGTGTGTACTGTGATTGTCGATAGAGGTTGTTGTACCAACATCGCTTCCCAAACTTTGGTTTCAAAATTGAAGCTCGCAATTGTGCCGCACCCATCACCGTACATTCTCAAGTGGCTCAATGAGGGAGAAGGTATTCTAGTCTCCAATCGGGTCTTATTAACATTTAGTATTGGTAACATATATGTAGATGAGATTTGGTGTGATGTACTGCCCATGGATGCTTGTCATGTGTTATTAGGCAGGCCTTGGCTATTTGATAAAAGGGTAATACATGACGGGTTCAAGAACACATGCTCGTTTGTTCATAACAATCGAAGAATTACCCTCACGCCAATAACTCCCGCCACATCAGCCTTAAACGAGCTTCAACCAATTAAAGAGAAGGTAGCAATAACCGATGATAATTGTGATAACGGCACGCCCAGGGAAGATGGTTCAGATATTGAATTTTTGGTGTTCAAAGAGTTGAAAATAAAAAAAGAAGATGATGGTGGACAACTTGCACAAATGAACTATAATGTTTTTAGTAAAAGTATGGCTGAATTTGCACTTGATGTTCTTACCAAGTCTGACTCCAACAACGAGGCTTTGAATCAGATTTCGGTGGTCCCTACACTGACTCCAACAATGAGCTTAATTAAGCTATATGGTTACTGTACACAGGAAATTATACGTATAAATAACAATGGTGTGCACTAAATGAAGGAAATTCCTCCTGAACCACCACCAAAGCAAGGGGTACATCACAAGATATTATTTCATACTATGAACCATTTGATATGGTACCCATCCCAATTTCGTTTCAAGCTATACGCCATCGGATATCCACCGAAAATACCTCCTGAGCCACCGCCTGATGATTCTTTTCCATGTTTGAGGACAAACTTTCTCAAAGAAGAAGAGAATGATAGCCAATCCATAACGGATCCGGTTGGAGTGCAAAAATCCAAGTCCATAGACCCGCGACCCGACCCGACCCAGATGGAGAAAATGTGGGTCAACTTATTTCAGTCGGCTTGTTGGAAGATTTTAGCAGTTACATGCATGATCACTCCATGCAACCCCAAGTCCCCATGATTTGCTTAAAAAAAGTCTAGCACGTTATTTTAGTTTATTTCTTATGCTTTAGTTAATTGTACTTTTAGCTTAAAAGATAGTACTAGATTTGTTCGTGAGTAGCGGTAGGTTATCACCAGTTTCTTTTATTTTCTATATGTATTTCGTAAAGGACAATCAATGAAGGCAGTGAGTTTTAGAATGATTTTTTCTTGTGTTAATTATCTCATGTTTTTGGGTTAATTAATTAGTCTATGCTAGCTCAACCGTGGCACGTTGGGTGGTGAACTTAGACACGATTCTCTAACCGTAGTGGTGTATCTGTATCTTCGGTTAGAAGTCGCAGCCCTACCATTTCGTTTGGTGGTGAATCTGTATCCAAACGAACTGTAGAACTATCTTTTATTTTACCATTGGATTTGAACTGGTGATTCGGGGTTTTACTCCTATCAGATAGTGTTGGTTAAAACGGAAGTATGTGTATGTATTAATCCTAATCATGGATGCAGGTCTCGTAGATGAAGCTAATTTCATCTTCTTAGAGACCCGTAACCACAATAACCAACTCACAAATACCAAATCCCATCATAACAACAAAAAGGTTAATTATCACAACCAAACATGGGAAAATGAAAAATGGTTCCGGATGAGAAAACACTCAGGTCATCGAAGCAAAGAAACCCACAAAAGCCAACATATAAATGGTTAACTATAAGGTTAAAACCCTAAATGGTTAACCAGGAAAAACAAAACCAGAAAACACCGAACCACTAAAATATGGTAACTAAACATTTTCATTCTCACCAACAAAATCATATCGGCTAATATGGACATTCAAAATGATTCTCAGATGAGAATAGACTCCTCGTCACCGAACCAACAAAAAACACAAAAACATGATTTGACGCATCGTCACCGAACCAAAAAATCCTAATGGCTTAAAAGAAAGCTTAAACCGGTTACAAAAGCATATAGTCGAAATGTTTAGAAAAACAAAAGGAGATCGAACCTGAAAACCCTAAAGTGTTAACCGAAACTAGAAGCTTGTTGGGTAACGTCACGTAACGATCAGTAGCTGGAATCGAAAGCATAGAGATGCGTAGCGGATCGTCGGCGACTACAATGTGGTATGAAAAGAGTTAGGTGAGGAGCACTGTGGCAATGGGGGTTTAGGCGTTTAAAGACAATCAATCGTCAAAATAAACAGTCGGAACACAAAGAGGGGAGCCACGAAGCTGATGAGCGTGTAACTGGCGGAGCGGGTGAATAAAATATACCATAAAATAGCACTAACACCAACACCAAAAACAACAATAGATAAAAATTAGGAAAAATAAAAAGGGGAATGGAAGGCAGAAAAATTAATTTAGTAATAACTGATTGGATAATTAATAATGTATATATGTGTGGGCGCTAGGGATGCAAAAATGAAATTGCACTAATTCTAAGGTTATTTTTACTAATTTTGGGAAAATAACGTCAAAAGTGGCAAGCGGTCATCATGTTGTGGCATTGATAGCCGAAAAACAAGGAGGTACACGCTTCAACCAGTCTTTGTCCTGATTGTTGAGTGTTGCGCGCCTTAGGTCCAAGGCTTGATGAAAAACAACTATTGAGCCGGGGGTCCCAAAGGAAGCAGTCTCTCTATTCCTATGGGTAGAGGTAAGATAGCCTACATCTTACCATCCTTAGACTCTACCTTAGCTTTGCTATTGATGGGATTTAGTGAGTATGATGATGATGATGATGATGATGATGAATAGTTTATTTTATTGTTGAAGAGAAAGAATTAGCTATAACTTTTTTGATAAACTTAGATTAACTAAATAATTGTTATGAATATAAATTTTGATAAGAGTGTGCCTATTGGCACACCAAACCCTAGCAAAATTAGGGTTTATCTACGCTGAGTATTGGTCAATACGCAGCGTATAGGGTTAACCCTATACGCTATCATTGCACAGAAAACAAGGTTCATATACGCTGCGTATTGGTCAATACGCAGCGTATATCAAACAGCTGCTTATTTGGGGTCATTTTGGTAGGTTTGAAGTGTCAAATTTTTGCCAGGTTTGTATACGCTGCGTATTGGTTTGTATACGCTGCGTATTGACCAATACGCAGCGTATACAAACCTGGCAAAAATTTGTCACTTCAAACCTACCAAAATGACCCCAAATTTGCAGCTGTTTTATATACGCTGCGTAGCGGGTAACAATTACGTAACCATACTTCTTTCCCGTTTCTTGTACCAAATTATTCAAATCAGTTAGAGACATGAAACGCTAAAAAAAAGTTACGTTAATATTTGGTCATTTTATGAAACTCATACTTCAGGGACTAATATGGTCATTATTGAAACTATTTTAACTGAATGTTTTAGCCAGGTTAACTTTCATATAAAGATTTCTTCTTTAAACACTAACTCAGTTAGCATACTTAACTGAACAGTACAGGGACCATTTTTGTCAATTTTCGAAACTTCAGGGACCATTTTTGTAAATCCTGGAAACATCAGGGACCATTTTTGTAAATTTATGAAACTTCAGGGACCATTTATGTCAATTTTCGAAACTTCAGGGACCATTTGTGTAAAAATTGAAACTTCAGGGACCAAAGTGTAAATATATCAAAAATCTGTAAAAAAAGGGGTCTTCTTTAAAGAACCGGCCCTTGCAAGGATCGAACTCGTGACCTATCGTTTATAACCGCAACGTCTTAACCAGTTTATCCTCTGTCTCAGAGCTGTTAGAATATGACACTTAATTCTTATATACACTAGTTAGGTTATACGCTGCGTATTGACCTATATGCAGCGTATATGAACACTCTATATACGCTGCGTATAGGTCAATACGCAGCGTATATAACCTTCTGAATTTTATTTCCACACAGAATATGTTAAATAACCTGTTATATATAAACTTCCAGAACTTTATCTATACAACAGAACATGTTATATAACCTACCAGAATTTTATATGTACACCACAATATATATATAACCTTTCAGAATATACAAGAGTTTGATATATACAATAAAAGTTTGTGCATACATAACAAAAATGATAAAATACTACTGCTGCTGCTGCTGATGCTGCTGCTGCTGATGCTGCTGCTGATGCTGATCCCATTCCGCATCCGTAATGAAGGGTAGTGGAGGTAACCCGTCATGCTGTCGCTGCTGCTGCAGCGCCGCAGCCACCCACTACAACAGATAATTGTTCCTTTCAGCTAACCGAAGCTGCCGCTGATGTGATGGGTCAGGACCGGGCCAAACATGGCGTGGGAACTGAGGCGCCCTTGGTGGTCCACGCGGCGGTGGTGGCTGCGGAATGACGACGGCCGACTCATACGGCTCCGGCGGCTCCGGATCGTGCGGGGGATAATACGGAGGGAACTCTTCCGGCAGCTGTTCAAGCTGATATTGCGTGCCGTCCAGCTTCTTAAACCGCTTCCCGTCTGGGAAGTCTTTTGTAACGTGCATTCCGGATATAACGTTCTTCCCCATCCGCTTCGGCTGTGCCGGCGGGCCTACATTGTCGCGGTCAGTCTCCGGATGATAGCCCAACGAAAGGGCTATCCTAGTCACGTAGGCGCCGCCGAATAACTGTCAGCGCTCCTGTCGATGATGCGCGGAGGCGAAGTATTGTGCCAACCCGTAGGCGAGAGCGCACGGCCTCTTGTATAAGAGGCAATATAAGAAAAATAAATCACCACTGGTGCACCACTCCCGGCTTTTGTTTCGAGCAGTGATCGAAGTGGAAATCATTTTGTGCAAATACCTGCACAAAAGGAAACCAGTCAGTAAATAATAATCAGACGACATCGACTAAGATCGTCGTTAAATAATATTTTTTTATTATTTAGTCGACGTCGTCCGTAAGGCGCGTACGGGCCTAACGAGCGTCGAAACAAAGTTAGTCGTTAAAATATATATTTTTTTTACTATTTAGTCGAAGTCGAACCGTAAGGCGCGTAGGTCCCTAACGAGCGTCGAAACTGAGATCGAAGTTTTATATTTTAACGACGATCTCAGTTTCGACGCTCGTTAGAGACCTACGCGCCTTACGGTTCGACTTCGACTAAATAATAAAAAAATATATATTTTAACGACGAACTTAGTTTCGACGCTCGTTAGGCCCGTACGCGCCTTACGAGCGTCAAAACATTTCTTTATCGTCGTTAAATTATATTTTTTTATTATTTAGTCCATGTCGAACCGTAAGTCGCGTAGGTCCCTAACGAGCGTCGAAAAAAGTTCGTCGTTAAAATATAAAACGACGAACTTAGTTTCGACGCTCGTTAGGGACCTACGCGCCTTACGGTTCGACTTCGACAAAATAATTAAAAAAATTCTGTTTAAAAAAATAAATCTGTTAAAAAAAATTCTGTTAAAAAAATTCTGTTTAAAAAAGCAGTTTTCTGTTAAAAAAAACAATTTAAGTTTAAAAAAAAATCTATTAAAAAAAACAGTTTTCTGACGACGCTCGTTAGGGACCTACGCGCCTTACGGTTCGACTTCGACTAAATAATAAAAAAATATATATTTTAACGACGAACTTAGTTTCGACGCTCGTTAGGCCCGTACGCGCCTTACGAGCGTCAAAACTAAGTTCGTCGTTAAATTATATTTTTTTATTATTTAGTCTACGTCGTCCGTAAGGCGCGTACGGGCCTAACGAGCGTCGAAACTAAGTTCGTCGTTAAAGTATAAAACGACGAACTTAGTTTCGACGCTCGTTAGAGACCTACGCGCCTTACGGTTCGACTTCGACTAAATAATAAAAAATATATTTTAACGACGAACTTAGTTTCGACGCTCGTTAGGCCCGTACGCGCCTTACGGACGACGTCGACTAAATAATAAAATATTTTTTTTATTATTTAGTCGAAGTCGAACCGTAAGGCGCGTTGGTCCCTAACGAGCGTCGAAACTAAGATCGAAGTTTTATATTTTAACGACGATCTCAGTTTCGACGCTCGTTAGAGACCTACGCGCCTTACGGTTCGACTTCGACTAAATAATAAAAAAATATATATTTTAACGACGAACTTAGTTTCGACGCTCGTTAGGCCCGTACACGCCTTACGAGCGTCAAAACATTTCTTTATCGTCGTTAAATTATATTTTTTTATTATTTTGTCCATGTCGAACCGTAAGTCGCGTAGGTCCCTAAAGATCGTCGAAATAAGTTCGTCGTTAAAATATAAAACGACGAACTTAGTTTCGACGCTCGTTAGGGACCTACGCGCCTTACGGTTCGACTTCGACAAAATAATTAAAAAAATTCTGTTTAAAAAAATAAATCTGTTTAAAAAAATTCTGTTAAAAAAAGCAGTTTTCTGTTAAAAAAAAACAATTTAAGTTTAAAAAAAATCTATTAAAAAAAATAGTTTTCTGTCGACGCTCGTTAGGGACCTACGCGCCTTACGGTTCGACTAAATAATAAAAAAAACATATATTTTAACGACGAACTTAGTTTCGACGCTCGTTAGGCCCGTACGCGCCTTACGAGCGTCAAAACTAAGATCGTTGTTAAATTATATTTTTTTTATTATTTAGTCTACGTCGTCCGTATGGCGCGTACGGGCCTAACGAGCGTCGAAACTAAGTTCGTCGTTAAAGTATAAAACGACGAACTTAGTTTCGACGCTCGTTAGGGACCTACGCGCCTTACGGTTCGACTTCGACGAAATAATAAAAAAATATATATTTTAACGACGAACTTAGTTTCGACGCTCGTTAGGCCCGTACGCGCCTTACGAACGACGTCGACTAAATAATATTTTTTTATTATTTAGTCGACGTCGTCCGTAAGGCACGTACGGGCCTAACGAGCGTCGAAACTAAGTTCGTCGTTAAAATATATATTTTTTTATTATTTAGTCGAAGTCGAACCGTAAGGCGCGTAGGTCCCTAACGAGCGTCGAAACTAAGATCGAAGTTTTATATTTTAACGACGATCTCAGTTTCGACGCTCGTTAGAGACCTACGCGCCTTACGGTTCGACTTCGGCTAAATAATAAAAAAAAATTTAACGCCGAACTTAGTTTCGACACTCGTTGGGACCGTACGCGCGTTACGAGCGTCAAAACTAAGATCGTAAAAAAAAATCTGTTTAAAAAAAAATTCCGTTTAAAAAAAAATCTGTTAAAAAAATTATGCTTAAAAAAAACAGTTTTCTGTTTAGAAAAAAAACAACAATTTAGGTTTAAAAAAAATATATTTTCTATTTAAATAATAATAACTATTATTAAAATAATAATAACTAACGTACCTGTGGAGCGGATCCTTAATCGCCGTAACCCTCCCCTTGGATTGGTGGTGGTCCCACTGACCGATGTCCGCGATCAGAGCCCAAAACCCTAAAAGCGTGGGTTTATCAACAATTACCAACCCCTGTTTACACGAATGTTTATTAAACGTTAAATTAATATTAAATCTTAAATTTTATATATTAAAATAATAATAATAACAATACAAAATTTGTGTTAAACGTACCGTCCTATATAGATCCGTAGCGATCTCAGCCTCCGTATACAAACCGCTATGCACCGCAAAGTCTGCAAGTGACATAGAACGCGCCTGGCCAGCCATGCGAAACGAAACCTCGGCCGGCTGCGCGGGGTCCACACCCTCGTTTGGCCGACGAGGATGAAACTCGAACGACGACAGGAACTCGATCAGTATCTCCCTGTAGCTCGGCGTAAACGCTAGCTCAAACAGTCGATCCCACGGTGAATCACGGGGAAAAAACTCCCGCGCCCAATCTTCCGCCGCGAGCTCCCGGAGGGTTTTCCAAGAAACCGCAAAATGGGCACCGACGTGCATCTTCCGAAGCTTGTCGCAACGGAGAGCAGCGTCGTACTCCGGAGGAAACTCCAAATACGGGTGATTCAGGAGATGATCCGCCGGTGGACGCTTCTGCTTTTGCGGCTGCTCCGGATTAATTTCTTCTATTTCCATTTCAGCATCCATCTTTCTCGTCCCGAAAACCAAAAAAATTATTAGATAAACCAACGAGTGTTTACTGTATTTTAATATAAAATAGTTTTCTGCGATTTCGCAGCCGTTTGCGGCTGCGTTTGCAGCCGTTTAAACACCCGTTTGCGGCTGCATTTCGCAAACGGCTGCGAAATCGCTGCCGTTTGCGGCCGCATTTGCAGCCGTAAACGGGCGTTTAAACGGCTGCAAACACAGCCGCAAACGGCTGCGAAATCACTGCCGTTTGGGGTTGCATTTGCAGCCGTTTAAACGCCCGTGCCCAAATAACAAAGCTAACAAGTCAAACAAAGATCAGAATTGTAAACAGTTTAGCATTTGAACATGTTGAAGTTGATGATACAGCTGTTCATGATATATATCGGTTGCTAGTGAACTCTGGTTTAGCATTTGGGGCAAGACGTTGGGTAGCAGCGCTTGATAGACAATGCCAACGGCTTGCAAGCGCAATGGCTAACAATATTCCGGCTGGTGACATTGGAGGTAAAACTTGTATTACTTAAGAGGTGTTAAAATGGATGGGTTGGGTGACTTGAAAATCTATTAATTTGTCCAAAAGTTCAAAGTTTCACACATAGTTACACCATCTTGAAATTATAATTATAAATTTTACATGTTGTTGATAATAATAATAAAATGATTTAAGTATAATTGGCTAGAAATATACTTTATGAGTCTTTTACCTTGTTTAACCAATAAAATGTGTCATATTAAGTTAATATTTTTGTTTTACCTTTTATAACCCATTAAAGACTAACCTAACCAGAGTAACTAGTAGTATACCCGCCCTGTGAACGGGTTCTTTCATGTCGTAATGACAAAAGTTTTTATATACATTTACACGTATCTTATCAACTGATGTGTATAAAATGCAACATATAAATTACACCAAATGAGGCATAAAACTAACCCTTTTTAGTGCTAATATTGGAAAAAGAGTGTTTTTGTCTTCCTTTTGTATTTTCAGGATTAAATGAGCTCAAAAACGTAAAAGAAGCAAAAAAACATATAAATCCAACATAAATACAAGAAAAGGAACATTAGTGGACTGCCCGGACCCTCAACGGCACCTTCCAAAGCAAAATAGAGAAAACAGAAGTCTGAACACGCCCCGTGCTCAGCCAGCACGGGGCCGTGCCCAAGAAGCAGCAGAAAAGACAAACCTATAGAAGCTTCTATTGCCCATCACGGGGCCGTGCTCAGCGGACACGGGGGCGTGTCGAAAGTACAGCAGGCGCATTTATTGTAATTGCGAATTACAATTAATGAGGAGAGAGAGTGTCAGACGGACACGGGGCCGTGTCCAGCTCTCTGTTCAGCCTATAAATAGGAGTGCTTGGATTCATTTCATCTCATCCCTTGGCACACCACCTCTCTCACACTTCATCCACCACCCACCACCATCACAACACCATCATCCACCACCATCATCCATTGTCCATCGTAGAGTGTGTGAGTCGTCTCGGGATCCAAGATTGATCGTAAGAGTTCTTGACAATCAAGGCCATGTTTGCCTAAGTCTCTTACATCACTTGGTGAAGACAAAGTGTCTAGTATAATACTTTTTATTTCTAATCTTTTGCACTTTTTATTTGGTTTTGTATTAATGACTTTAATAACTAGTTACTTATGTTGAAGGTGATCTTTCCTTATCGTTTGTCCGTGGTGTCTTGGCATTATTTTACTGTCTATATAAAATAAAGGATTTTCACCATTCATATCTCCACGGTCTATATGGAGATATGTTGGCTACCTGGTAGGGGGTTAAGGGAACGGTTTGGTAAAGGTCTTGCCATTGTTCAGCGTTTAGAGGTCCTGCAATGGACCTGGGTCAAATTTAGTAGGACCTCCTTCAATACTTCACGGTATTGGATGGCGGGGGTCCAAACTCTTTGATCCCCTCATAAGTTAACTACTATTAATACTATAACCCGGCTACTTAGGACTGTATCCCTGCTGACTCAGACTACTTAGCCGAGGGTAACGTCACCGCCAAAAGCGGGGCCTACCACAATACTGCATTAATAACTTAATTCATTATCTTCCAATAATCCACCCCTTTAGGATTGTATCCCTGCTGACTCAAACTACTGGGGTGAGGGTAACGTCACCTTCAAAAGAGGGGCCTACTACAATAACTAAGATAATCTCTTAATTATGTGCAAAAGTGCGGAAATAATCAAAGGTTATACTAGATACGAGTCGGAACCAAGTGATTCATCTTGTCTATCTGTTTTTATTTTTATTTTTATTTTCAGCATTTTAGTTAGTTTTATTTTTCTTAGTTTAAAACATTTTTCTAAACTTTTATTTTGGTTAGACGTTGAGGATAAACCGGTACTAAAAGCTCTTGTGTCCTTGGACGACCTCGGTATCTTACCAACGCTATACTACACTCAACGATGGGTGCACTTGCCCATATGTGTGTTTAGTGTTAGTGAAATATCGTGTTTTATAAATTTAAAACTTGGCTAAAATAAGTGTTAAAAAGGGCTTAAAATATACACCTAATATATATATAACACTTCACACGCATCAAGTTTTTGGCGCCGTTGCCGGGGACACAAGGATTTTAAGAAAGTTAGGAATCAACGGCCTAATCATCTTTTATTTTTCTTTTAATTTTTTTAGGATTTTCTTAGTTTTTCAGCTTCTGCAGCGCTCAGCACGGGCCGTGCCCGGTCAGACACGGGCCGTGCCCAGCAATCATCACTGGCAGTTTTTATTTTCTGAGTTACAGAGAGCTGAACACGGGGCCGTGTCGGTGCAACACGGGGTCGTGTCCAACTCCCAGTAACAGGGATCCAGAAATCAATTACTGTGCCTCTGAACACGGGCCGTGTTCATTGAGCACGGGGCCGTGGTGAACATTCTGACCAGCGTTCTTTTCTGTTTTTGCTGCAGGACTTGGAACCCAGGCGCCACATTTGAACCTCCTACGTAGTGCATGAGCTCCAGTTCTAGTAGAGACATAAAAGAACCCCTAGAAGAACCCGAGCGCTTTCTCAGAAAAAGACTAAAAGCTAAAAATCAAGAGAAAGCTTCGGGGGACCCACTTCCAATGGCGGACCAACGTACCCTCATGGATTACTTACGGCCTACCGTAGGCAATCTTGGCGCCACTATCAATGCCCCGAATGTCGAGGCCAACAACTTCGAACTTCGGCCGCATTTGATACAAATGCTCCAAAACTCCGCAACCTTCCACGGGCTTGCGGACGAGGATCCCCATCTACATATTACTAACTTCTTAGAAATATGTGATACCTTTCGGATCAATGGAGCATCAAATGACGCCATCCGCCTTCGAATGTTTCCTTTTTCACTAAAAGACCGAGCTAAGGCTTGGCTTAACACCCTCCCAGCTGGATCGGTAAACACCTGGGATGAACTCGCCCAAAAGTTTTTGTATAAGTATTTCCCTCCTGCTAAAACGGCTAAATTAATGACTGAAATTAATACATACTCACAAGAGGATGGGGAATCCTTATATGAAACTTGGGAAAGGTTCAAGGAGCTTCTAAGAAAGTGTCCTCACCATGGTCTAGCGGTATGGCAACAAGTATCCACTTTCTACAATGGATTGTTGCCACACACAAGACAAACACTTGATTCAAGCTCCGGGGGACTCTTAGGTAATCGTCGCCCAAATGAAATATATAACCAAATTGAGGAAATTGCTCAAACCAATTTTCAATGGCACACTCCCCGAGGTAATAAATCTATTGCCCCGGGCGCCCATAAGGTTGATGAAAGCACCTCTTTACAAGCCCAAATCGAGGCCCTCTCTTCAAAAATCAAAAGGCTGGAAATGACAAAAACGGCCTCGGTTATGGCTTGTGAAGGGTGTGGTGGGTCACATGAAAATTGGAGTTGTATGAAAGAATTAGATGAACAAACTGAAACGGTAAACTACATGGATAATAGACCTAGGCCGTCGGGTCCTCCAACGGGTACCTACAACCAAGGATGGCGTAACCACCCAAATCTTGGTTGGAGAGATCCCGGAAATAGTAGTAACCAACAAAACCAACGAACTAATTTTCAACAACCGCAAAATTCTCCTCAACAACAAGGTGGAAGAGAAAGGCTTGAAGATACTGTATCTCGCCTCATCTCTGACACTGAAAAGAAGAACTCGGATCGATTTCAACAATTGGAATCGAATTTCAGAAATCAACAAGCTAGCATTCAAAACGTTGAAAAACAATTAAATCCACTAGCTCAAAATTTCTCCGAGAGACCACAAGGCACATTACCCAGTAATACCGAAACGAACCCAAAGGCACAAGTCCATCTCATCACATTAAGAAATCGAACCGTGGGTCCCGAGGATGCTCCCTTGCCGCCAAATGAAAGAAGCCATTCCAGCCAGCCTGTGACTCCTCCTGCGCCAGAAAAGGCTTCTACACTAAATCAAGAGCCCACCAAGACTCCTCCAATCCCGTACCCCGGTAGGATAAATCGTCAAAAGACCGATGAGCAATTCGCAAAGTTCGAAAGTTTACTAAAACAATTGCATGTTAATATTCCTTTTATTGAGGTCCTAACCCAAATGCCTAAATATGCAAAATTCATGAGGGATTTCCTCACTCACAAGAGGAAAATTGAATCATTGCAATTAGTTAACTTAGGCGAAGAATGCTCAGCTCTAGTACTCAACAAACTTCCACAAAAGAAAATCGACCCCGGGAGCTTCACAATCCCTTGTTCGATTGGGAAGTCCCCCGTCCGAAATGCTTTAGCCGATCTTGGGGCTAGCATCAACCTCATGCCCACCTCAATGTTCAAGCGACTCGGCCTAGGAACAACAAGCCCTACAAAGATGAGCATACAACTCGCCGACAGGTCCGTCAAATTCCCACATGGTGTCGCCGAAAATCTGCTAGTCAAGGTCGACAAGTTCGTCTTTCCAACCGACTTTGTCATCTTAGACATGGAAGAAGACACCGAGGTCCCTCTCATCCTCGGGAGGCCATTTCTAGCCACCGCTCAAGCATTGGTGGATATGAATGACGGAACTCTAACATTGAAGTTTGGGGATGAGGAAGTGAAATTTGAATGTGGAAAGCGAGTAGAGGAAGAAGATCCGGTCAACTACATGAAGGTCATAGACTCAAGCTTGGATGACGCTCTCCGACGGTGTAACATGGGATGCAACACATCCCACTTGGGTAACATATGACCAGGCTTTGGGTCTAGCCAAGGACCCTTATAAACGTGGCGCACCATGGAGGCATTCCACGGAACTATCCTTAGTTTAATTTAGATTAGTTTTTATGTTTTCTAGTTAGTTTAATTTTCAGGAATAAAACACACTCATGGTGGTAAAGGATGAAAAGGGGAACGAGAAAAATGATCCAATGCACAAGAACGAGGCAACCCGACAATTTCCTCCATTTCAGAAGGTTCAACACGGGCCGTGCCCAACCAACACGGCCCCGTGTTGAACCACCTGCAGAAAACGCCCAGTACAGGTACCTGGACACGGGCCGTGTTCACCCAACACGCCCCCGTGTCCAGACTTCTGTTTCTCTTACTTCAATTTTGTTACTGGCACTTGAGCACGGGGCGGGCCGTGCCCGGATAACACGGGGCCGTGTTCAGTGCCCAGTAACACAAATTTTTGCTTTTTAAACACTATTTTACACATCTAATCAACCTAAAAATTTATTTTTGGGACACATTGAGGACAATGTGTAATTTAAGTGTGGGGGGGGGGGGGGGGGATGCTAAAACCTTGAATTTTGCAAGTCCTAAATACAAGCCTTACACAAAACTCTATTGGAACCGCTAATCACCCCAAATTTTTTTCAAAAATTTCATTTTTTTTACTTGTCTAGGTTTAACTCGGGAAATTCAAGTCCTCAAAAAGGTTATATTTTTACAAATTTACAACCGATAGCGTAGTGATAAAAAGAACCAACATAAGAAAATTATGAAAAGGCATAACAAACTTATTTAAAATTTGATTATATATACTTGATCACATAAAAACCCATTCCCACAAAAATGAGTTTTGAGCCTTTATTGAGCACACAATTACATATCATTTGACTAAATGCTCATTTTTCGTTTCTTGTGTGAATAGCCGCTTGTTTCTTACAACTCTAGAACTTGCCATGACAATACATTCCCGGTCCTTATCAACTTAAACCCGAGTAAGTAAATGATGGAGGCATTAGGACTAACCTTTTTCATTTCTACACCATTATTTTTCTTTTTCTTTTACCACCTACCAAAAAAAAAATCCCCCTAGTTAGCCCCTTTGAGCCTAAACCTTTTCGTTTCATCACCCAAAAAACCCTTTCACCCACCAAAACCTTTTTCATTTTTAACCCTTTATTTTAGTAACAAGTTCGGTTCTTCGTGAAAAAAAAAAATATTTGTAATAATGATGAAGCAAAAAGAAAATAAACAAACAAAGTAATCAAAAATAACTTTGTTTGAATAGAAGCTTCATCAAAATAAAAAGTTGCAAAAATACGAAAACCGACACTTGTTACGCTTTTAGCCCTTTTTCTACTAACCACTAACCCAACCACCTACCTTTAACCCTAGCCAACCCTTAACCCACAAAGTCCTCTTGATATCTACAAAGGTATAAAAGTTAAAAAGGAGGAGGATTGATTTCTTGGCAAGCCTATGGTAGGAATAAGTTCCGTGCCGCTCTCGAGTGATTCACTAAAAATACACCTTCGGCCGAGTGTGAGTGATTTCCCCGCGAGGTATGTGAACTTGTATATAAATAGAATTAAAAAAAAAGGCATGTTATGCCCAAATAAGTAATTTCTTTTATGAACAGTTCTAAATAAAGCATTACGAATAGGAATGTAAATAAATAAAAATAAAACCCAAAAAGATCTTGGAAATCCCGACACTCTACGACAAGCCCAAAACCTTCTCTTCTACCTATTCCATTTGGGAGTGTAAGCCACAAATTAAAGAGTTTTGCTTGAGGACAAGCAAAAGTTCAAGTGTGGGGGTATTTGATGTGTATAAAATGCAACATATAAATTACATCAAATGAGGCATAAAACTAACCCTTTTTTAGTGCTAATATTGGAAAAAGAGTGTTTTTGTCTTCCTTTTGTATTTTCAGGATTAAATGAGCTCAAAAACGCAAAAGAAGCAAAAAAACATATAAATCCAACATAAATACAAGAAAAGGAACATTAGTGGACTGCCCGGACCCTAAACGACACCTTCCAAAGCAAAATAGAGAAAACAGAAGTCTGAACACGCCCCGTGCTCAGCCAGCACGGGGCCGTGCCCAAGAAGCAGCAGAAAAGACAAACCTATAAAAGCTTCTATTGCCCATCACGGGGCCGTGCTCAGCGGACACGGGGGCGTGTCGAAAGTACAGCAGGCGCATTTATTGTAATTGCGAATTACAATTAATGAGGAGAGAGAGTGTCAGACGGACACGGGGCCGTGTCCAGCTCTCTGTTCAGCCTATAAATAGGAGTGCTTGGATTCATTTCATCTCATCCCTTGGCACACCACCTCTCTCACACTTCATCCACCACCCACCACCATCACAACACCATCATCCACCACCATCATCCATTGTCCATCGTAGAGTGTGTGAGTCGTCTCGGGATCCAAGATTGATCGTAAGAGTTCTTGACAATCAAGGCCATGTTTGCCTAAGTCTCTTACATCACTTGGTGAAGACAAAGTGTCTAGTATAATACTTTTTATTTCTAATCTTTTGCACTTTTTATTTGGTTTTGTATTAATGACTTTAATAACTAGTTACTTATGTTGAAGGTGATCTTTCCTTATCGTTTGTCCGTGGTGTCTTGGCATTATTTTACTGTCTATATAAAATAAAGGATTTTCACCATTCATATCTCCACGGTCTATATGGAGATATGTTGGCTACCTGGTAGGGGGTTAAGGGAACGGTTTGGTAAAGGTCTTGCCATTGTTCAGCGTTTAGAGGTCCTGCAATGGACCTGGGTCAAATTTAGTAGGACCTCCTTCAATACTTCACGGTATTGGATGGCGGGGGTCCAAACTCTTTGATCCCCTCATAAGTTAACTACTATTAATACTATAACCCGGCTACTTAGGACTGTATCCCTGCTGACTCAGACTACTTAGCCGAGGGTAACGTCACCGCCAAAAGCGGGGCCTACCACAATACTGCATTAATAACTTAATTCATTATCTTCCAATAATCCACCCCTTTAGGATTGTATCCCTGCTGACTCAAACTACTGGGGTGAGGGTAACGTCACCTTCAAAAGAGGGGCCTACTACAATAACTAAGATAATCTCTTAATTATGTGCAAAAGTGCGGAAATAATCAAAGGTTATACTAGATACGAGTCGGAACCAAGTGATTCATCTTGTCTATCTGTTTTTATTTTTATTTTTATTTTCAGCATTTTAGTTAGTTTTATTTTTCTTAGTTTAAAACATTTTTCTAAACTTTTATTTTGGTTAGACGTTGAGGATAAACCGGTACTAAAAGCTCTTGTGTACTTGGACGACCTCGGTATCTTACCAACGCTATACTACACTCAACGATGGGTGCACATGCCCATATGTGTGTTTAGTGTTAGTGAAATATCGTGTTTTATAAATTTAAAACTTGGCTAAAATAAGTGTTAAAAAGGGCTTAAAATATACACCTAATATATATAACACTTCACACGCATCACAACTCATCAAATGAGCTCACATTAACATGTATAATATACCTAAAAACGAAAAATCAAGGTTGAATGAATCATTAACTACTAAAACATAAAAACAAATATAGTCTGTTGAAATCAAAACTTCAAGTAAACAGTTTAGAGAGTTCACAGGGCAGTTTAGAGAGTTCACAGGAAGTTCTTCAAATATAGTCAGTTGAAATCAAAACAGTTTAGAGAGTTCACTGTAAACAGTTTAGAGAGTTCAGTGGCTAAACCCTAACAAGTCAAACAAATCAACACTAATCAAAGCTTAACCAAACCCTAATTTACGAAAGTTCAATCACTAACCAAACCCTAACTTACCTAAAAAACATCTAATTTACGGATAAAATACAAAAAAAAAAATCAAAATTACTTAAATAGGTTGAGTAAATACCTGTTTTATACTTCGAATTCGTGTCGTATACGGTCGATTTTGTCAGTCGCCTTCTTATGCTCTGTTCTTTGTGTGTTTTGATTTGGGGAAGAACAGAGCTGGGTAGGTATTTCCCTGATTTAAATCAGTACCTCTACGCAGCGTAGAGAGCCCTACGAAGCGTATAAGAATAATAAGTTTACCATTTTACCCTTCTGTTTGGGGCAATACGAGGCTGACAATAAGGGTAAAAAGGTCATTTACCATCCCTATATAAGCTGCGTATGGATCTCTACGCTGCGTATTATTATTATTATTATTATTATTGTTATTATTATTATTATTATTATTATTATTATTATTATTATTATTCTCCTGAAATTTACAGACGCTGCGTAGAGCTCCATACGCAGCGTATACAAAGGTTGTAAAATGACCTTTTTACCCTTACAATTAGCCTCGTATTGCCCCAAACACAAGGGCAAAATAGTAATTTAACATATATAGGTTTTGAAATTTTGATTTGGGGGGAAATTGTCCGCCTTTTACATACGCTGCGTATGGATCCATACGCTGCGTATAACAATGCTCATTTTACTGTTTTGCCCTTGTGTTGAGGCAATACGAAGCCAAAAACAGGGGCTTTTTTTGTCCGTTTAACTACATACGCTGCATAGGGATCCCTACGCAACGTATATAAAGTTCCATTTTTTTTTGTGTTTTCCTTTGATAAATAATACAAAAATTATGAATTATAAAAATTAAAAATGATACAAACTTTATAAATTAAAAAAATTCTACAATTTACAAAAATACAAGTTTCCGGTTAATCTTCGATATCATTTATACTCGGTTCTCTGTCTTTGTCTAAGTCTACTTTAGGATTGATTAACTCGTAGTAGTGCTGTAACCGCGGTCTATACATTTCTTCCCACCGTTCCGCAACTATTGATCGATGTGTCGACCACAACGGGGTCGCTAAAGGCATGGGGTAGTCTCCTTCCAACTTAGCATGTATGAAGTGTCCCCCGTCAACATGTACGAGCGTTATCGCTTGAGGTCGTGGATCTAATGGGGCATCCGTTAATGGGAAGATGGTAGTGCTCCATTCGATGCTTAGCACGTGGAGGACAATATTATACCTTTGCGCTACGAGAAGCCCTACCTAGGGCATTTCCATCCAGTGACTTGGACCGCACGCTTTCAATGAATGCCATTCGATGCTCTTGCGTATTCGTTTAAAGTCTCCTTTGTTATATGTTTCGAATACATGCTTCCAACGCGCCTCGTTATGGTCAATCTCCAGTAGTAAATCTCTTCGAATATTGGGCCATGCGTGTTCCAGAAAACCTAGCCCGACAGCCATAGACCTGTACCCACAATAACCGTCTGGGGTCACATCTTGTATACGCGATATGTAAGAGTGAAACTCTGATGGAATTTGATCCTTAAACCTCTCAATGCTTAACAAGTGCTCGTCCCCCTTCATTAATGGAAAACCCTTATCATCCCGCGTCTCCTTTTTTTTATAACTCGTTGAACTGTTTCGTTGCATTTTAGGTTTTTCAGACTTTACAACCGAACCAGTTCCACGAGAGCCCTCTGACGGTACGTATGAGCTGTGTCGGGGTAAATCGTACCTATGTTTGGGGGAAGCGGTATATACGTTGCTGTCCTCGCCCTAGGAGCTGTATCTCGCAGCTTCGTCTAACCTCGCAGCTTCATCTAGCCTTTCTTGTACTTTCTTTAATGTAGGCCGACTGCGAGTATTTTGCTGGACGATCGGTGGTTTCTTGGTTGACGATTTCGGGGTGAAGACCGCTTTTATCTTTGAAAGCAAACTCTTTTGCTGAACGGGGGACTGCGCCTCTAAATGTTGCCGCACATTATTTAGCTCTGCTACAACATCGACCTCCTCGTCTACCAGTTTACACGGGAGCAAGTCAAGCTTACGCCAGAATACATCTATGTCGTCGAGTTGTATCATACGCCCTGCACAGTTAAGTTAATACGGTGTGAGAAACAGCTAAATCGTAGAAAATAACAAAAGGTTTGTAGTTTTAATATTTTTTACCTGTACGTTTGTAGTTTTCCAGCCTACAAGCACACGGCAATCCATAGCCATGCCACATATGACAACCACATGATGCGTTAAGTTTCCGCAACACCTCCATCTTCCTCATTAGCTCTTTTGACAGCAAATCAAGTGCTTCATAGGAAACCTTTCCACGTAGGTTGTCCAACAGTCGGTGTCTGTGGTGGTTCATCGTTTTTTCGATGCTCTCAGTGAAACTTTTTTGTGTTTCATCGTACTGAGTTTCAACTATATCAATGACGCATCTTGCTATTCGCTCCAATGAACTCCCGCGCGTAACGTATCTTTTTAAATTTGCGTGCTGGCTCTCAACTCTGTTGGTGGTGCGCTGACCAAAGTTGCGACACTTATCGGTCCACGCATAAACAAACATTTCTTTATAGTCTTTGAGCCAGTTTTCGTAGACGTAATCATAGACACCTACAAAAATAAAATAATGAAATGTAAAAGCGTGTGTAAAATATAATAGATTGGGTGAGTCGTTTGTTGAAGGAACACTTACTTTCTCGGTTGGCAACCACGAGTCGGTTATACATTTTCTCCAAGTTGTACTTGTACATGGGCTCTGATGAAGATTCGCACAATCTCCGCCAGTACGACATAAATTTCCCCCCAATCTTCTTTATCGAACCCTTTCTTGCACTGTCTAGCTATATTTTGTTGGATGTGAAAGTGGCATAGAAGCCTGGTTGCGTTCGGGAATACTTTAGAACATGCGTTAATTGGGGCAAGCTCCCTATCCGTGACTATCACACGCGGCATCATACATTCATGCAATATTGACTTGATCCGCTCAAGCACCCACACGTAGTTTCCGATTCGTTCTTTACAAATAATGGCATGTGCGATACAAAAAGACTTGCTGGTCGACGTCATACCCACAACCTGGATAAATGGCATGTTGTAGAGGTTTGTTTTGTAGGTCGCGTCGATCAACATCACGTGCGGGAATGCATGCCACATAGTGATTGAATAAGGACGAACAAAGAAAATCTCTGTTACGACTTCTGTTTTGGGATCCTGTCGGGTGTCGTAAATGAATCGGTGGTCATGCAGCAGGCTTTCCAGTGCCTGAATAGGATTCTTTCCGTCCATTATTGTCGCTCTAATTTTTTGTACCGCATTTTGCACGTCTTTCTGAACGTGCAGGCTGTCGGGGAACTGTTTTCTTAGGGTTTGAAATATGATACGTGGCTCCATGTTTTGAGCAGTTAGCTGCTCCACTAGCTTGTATTCGGCTTTAGTAAATCTTCGCACAAAAGCGTGGCCCAACAGACTCGTCGTAGGTTCGTGGTTATGGTTCGCACAGTCCACTTTTAACTCCCACGTGTCATTCGTCACGTCCCGGATGGCGAGTAATGAAAATGGGCAACCGATTTTTTTGCTACCAGCTTTCCTAACTGTTGCTTTACTACGGTGCTCACCACTACGGTCGCACACAAGCCATACCATCCCAGTAGTACCGCCAATATTTTTTGATCGGCGGGTAACAATTACGTAACCATACTCCTTTCCCGTTTCTTGTACCCAATTCTTCAAATCAGTTAGAGACATGAAACGCTAAAACAAAGTTACGTTAATAATAATAATAATAATATAAATGAAACTCATACTTCAGGGACTAAATATGGTCATTATTGAAACTATTTTAACTGAATGGTTTAACCAGGTTAACTTTCATATAAAGATTTCTTCTTTTCGAAACTTCAGGGACCATTTGTGTCAATTTTTGAAACATCAGGGACCAAAGTGTAAATATATAAAAAATCGGTAATAATAATAATAATAATAACAATAATAATAATAATAATAATAACAATAATAATAATAATAATAATAATAATTATTATTATTATTTTAAAAAATCGGTAATAATAATAATAATAACAATAACAATAATAATAATAATAATAATAATAATAATTATAATAACAATAACAATAATAACAATAATAATAATAATAATAACAATAATAATAACAATAATAACAATAATAATAATAACAATAATAACAATAATAATAAAAATAATAATAATAATAACAATAACAATAATAACAATAATAATAACAATAACAATAATAAAAATAATAATAATAATAATAACAATAATAACAATAATAACAATAATAATAATAATAACAATAATAATAATAACAATAATAACAATAACAATAATAATAATAATAACAATAATAATAATAATAATAATAATAATAATAATAATAATAATTTTAATGTGATACCTCATTTATTTGAAACGGATTGCCCGGGGTAGATGGTTCATAAAGTGATGTATCGTATCCACTGTATCCACCTTCACCCACGTATCCACTGTAACCACCTTCACCCCCATATCTATCGTATCCACTGTATCCACCTTCACCCCCGTATCCACTGTAACCACCTTCACCCCCGTATCCACCTTCACCACCGTATCCACTGTAACTTCCGTATCCACCTTCATCCCCGTATACCCCGTAACCCGGATACGATTGCTGCATCGGGTAATATGGTTCATCAACAGGTGCATTCTCAGCACCGTATCCACTTTGTTGCACGTACGGAGATTCATACCCGTATCCGTAATCTGGATACACTTGATGCGCCGGGTAATTTGGTTCATCAACAGGTGGAGTGGGAGTCTTGTTCAAGTCTGGCAACTGTGTTTTTTGATCAACAGGGACTCCAGACACAACCTCCTCCTCCTCATTGGCAGCATTTGCTCCCCATGTGTCGTTAGAATAGCGATTACCGAAATAATTATCGTTCCAAAATGATGACATTTTAACAAGATTAAACAAGATGTTTACTGAAGAAGAAGATGAAAAAGAAAGCAGAGGAGATGAACTCGAAGTGAACAGAGATGCATGGATAAATAGAATTTCAAATTTACTTAAATACGCAGCGTATAGCTCTCTACTCCCCGTATTACTTTATTCACGTGCCTAGACAACATCGTATCAGTGTCAAATCAGTCTGACATATACGCTACGTATTGGTCAATACGCAGCGTATACTGTTAACCCTATACGCTGCGTATTGACCAATACGCAGCGTAGATCTGACTGATTTGACATGGTACTAGGTTTGACTGTTTGGTCGTGTACCTGCCCCTTACATACGCTGCGTATTGGTCAATACGCAGCGTATAGTGTGCAGATAGGCAAACTGAGTGTGCAGATAGTGAGAGCCTTTTGATAATTTATTTAGCTATAACTGTTTGAATAAATTAAAACACGACATGACCTTTGAATTTTGTCCATTGTAATTGGTCTAATAAGCTAGGAAACCCATGTAATAACTAACAAATATTGTATGTTTTCGTATTATTTACAATGCATAGATCTAGATACATCTCTATAACTGTAATTGGTCTAATAAGCTAGGAAACCCATGTGATAACTAACAAATATTGTATGTTAATTCGTATTATTTACAATGCATAGATCTAGATACATCTCTATAACTAATTGTATTGTATTGTTACAGTTAGTAAAACAAAACAAAAGTGAAGTGTATACAAATGAAAAACAAATAACTAAAAGTTAATAACAAAGTATACATGTTGTATAGATAAATATAATATATGTCGTCTAAACTATTATGATCTCAGTCTTCTTGCAATCCCTTATCCTGATTTCTGCCGTGTTCTTGTCATCAATATTTAATACATCACAACATTCCCCTCTATGTTCAACCTAAATGATGTAAGAAGAACATGTATTAATTCCATTATGTATGATGATTTGTATATAGCTAACAATAGCACAATATAGTAAATAGGGCATTCATGGGCTTACAAAGTTTAATTTTGTGGCCGGAGTGTAAACTTGAATCTTTGAAATATGATCCGCCGAATTATGTGGAAAACAAGCTGACAATTGACGGGGCTTGTAGCAAACATAGGTCAACTTGATTTCATCTGATGTGGTATTACTATTACTATTACTATTACTATTACTATTACTATTACTATCAGTATCGTTATTACTATTGACTTTGGTTATGGAATGGAAGTAGAAAATATGGGGAGTTTCACATGAATTGTTGGTAACTAATCGTGTGTTGAACATATAATCTGGTGGTTTACGTGTCAAGCTCCATGGAGTAAATGTCTCAAAAGGTCTTCTAAGAATGCTTCGAGGGATCAACTGCTCATAAATGTAAGCCGAGTAGCCCCAAGCTATTGAAAATGTCCAATTATTTTGCTTGTGGTAGCAAACGGTTTGTTGGAGGAGGCGTGTCTGATCGACTTTAGCTGCAGTCATGAGATGTCTAAGAGACTTATGTTTGTCCATGGTGGGGAATATTGGAGAGACGATGTCGAGGTGGTGGAGGGAGATCAACGGTGCGTGTGGGTGAGCCGATAAGAACCCGGAAATGTCATCCACTAGATCAATCTGTTAATTATTAGCACAGATATTAGGACTTTTATGGTATGGCTAATTGATGGCGATGGCTAGTTTAAGAGGTTGTAAGGTTTGCGACTGTTTTGCGAGCAAATTGATGGCGATGGCTAATCTTGTGACCGTTACGATTTCAGTTGCATACTAGCCGCTAAATTAGCAACCTTTTTTTGCAACTGAGTTTAAGCGGTCGCAAACCTATTTTTGTGGGAACAGGTACTGTACCAATAGACCACTAGGTCATGGCCTCGTGGGTATGAACACCATCGCTAATATTTTATTGCCATTAAATGTGCATTAGTAAGTCATATAATATGAATATTTGATGCTTAATTAAAACTTTACCTGATGAAACCCCTTTTCAGACGTAAGAGAAACACCAAGATCAGCAATGCAAGCACTCAAAATCTGATCGCTAACAAAATAAAAGGGATAAGTCCCAATGCATTGATCAAGATTTGCGACCAAAGCCTCCACCAACGGGTAACTTAGCGCAAACCCTGCGCCACCAAACGCCATCTCGAACGAGAAGTCGAAATTTGACTTAATGCATTCGGATATCCCACCAATATAGAAATATTTGGTGTGATCATACCTCCCTAAAAGTTGCACCATATTATCCAAGAAAAAAATGGTATCATCATCTCCAATAATATACCATCTAACATCCGTATCTCCCTCCCTAAACGTTTCCAGGATTGTTCTCACGATCCTGATCACGTCAGGCTTCACGTGTCTCGAGTACACCTCAAGATTTGTGGTGTTCTCAGACACGCGATAGGGAGGGAGATTATCATAAGCCCATGGTAAAATATCCACTGTGGGTTCTTTATCAAAAAAGATATATCCACGCGTGATATTCGGCCTCCACCATTCTCTGAAATACGACCTACGGTTGCGCCAGGCCTTAACCGATCCTGAGATACAAAATACCAGCTGGCTAACATTTGTCGATGTAGAAGGCGGCGGTGATGGCGATGGCGATGGCAATGGCAAAGGCGACGGCGAAGGTGAAGATATAAAGGCAGCAACTTTATTCAATGTTTGCTCGACTGGTAAATTGCAGATGTGAGATTCAGAATTATGATACACGATGATAATGTATATAACAAAGGCTGTAACGGCTAATATCTTGCATAGATTTAATTTTGTTGATAAATTATTATGCCGTTGTGGGTTCATTTCATCACAAGCTTTCTTCTTTCCTCCTGAAATCTTTCGCAGATTATATTGTATTGACTTGTTTGTTTTTGTCCATAATTTTTGTATGGTTTTCGTAGGAGTTTAGGTTTTTAGGTTTAAGTTGTATTCCCATGTATCCAAAAAAACTTTATATATGTTTCGTCTGGGGATGTCAAATTTCTTAATTATACTTGTATTTTGAGGCTTGAAATTGTTTTCCCTTAGATCACGATAGGATAAGGATTAATATAATACATTACAAAGAAAATGGTGTAGAATTAAATTAATTAAAGATTTAATACATAGCGGAAACTCATGATAGTAGTAAACTAACAATTAAAATTTCGTTTAAATCTATATCTAATCTAATCTAATCTATACTTTCTATAAAATGAGAAATCCCAATGACATAAGAAAAGCTGATATGTCAGCCAGAGAGGTTGTCCAACAATGTTTTTCTTATGTCATTACTGCATCATAAAGCTTAATATATAAAATCATTTTCAATTCTGTCTAAACCTCTGCTAGAGCCCAAAACCTCTGCCCATGTCTTTCCTTTCAAGCCAACATATAACTTAGCAGATGTTTGCTTATGTCTAAACGTATACCTTAGCAGAGGTTTAGAAATTGTCGGTAATTTCAAATTCAAAATGCCTGAGGATATGTAATTTGCAATTAATGCATGTCACTCACTCACTTCTTTCAATAATCTTCTTATATATATAAAGGTTATTTTTTTCTCATTTCACTTTTCATATTTACACTCTGCTTAAGTTCTCTGCTTTTGTATTTTCAAACCACACTTCCAATGTATCTCTCCCTCAAATCCCTTCTTCTCAATAGTCGACATTTGTTCATAAAGGATAAGAGAAAACGGAAGCTCTCTCTAACCCACTTTCAGAACAAATTTTGGGGATATGTGGTTTGCATTGATGATGGTAATGTCATATATATAATTATGTTTGTTTTGGTTTTTGATTTTTACTAATTGTTTTTTATCTGAGTTATGACTAAATGATAATTGTGAATGATCTGAGCAGATGACGATGGTGATTGTTCTACAGTTATTGTTGGCATCATTATTCCAACATCGTTTAAAGTATGTTTTTTGGGCTAATCTAATTTTGAAATTTTGAATTTTTAATTTTGAAGTGGTCTACTCTAATTCTCGCTTTATATTTTAGTATAATCATAGTTGTTTGAAATTCATACAATCATCTGCGGGTTATTTTAGGTTGTGGATATTGTTGGAATCAAATTAAAGACAAAGAAAGATTATTAAATGTAGAGTTAAAATAATTTTTGCTTATGTCTAAATAATGTTTATAACTGACTTGGGCAGATGATGATGATGTAGAACCCACAGTAGTTCCTACTAAACGCAAGAAATGATCTGCTACAGCTGTAAGATAAGATTTTATTTAATAAGATATATAAGTAGATTCAGTTTGTTCTTTCCTGCCTTTTTTGTATTAACAGAAGCATAAAGTATAGAATGTATATACTTCTGTAGGCTCCGATGATTTAAAGCATCTCTTTATCAAGCAAGTTGATGATTAAGTATATGAGGATAGGGCTACTCTTCAACTGCTGAAGAAGTGTTTTGATGTACTGCATCTTGGTCTGTTCACGAGAGAGCTGGTTTCCAGAAACCTGATGGTGATGCCTTCAATACTTCCGTGGAGTTCATGGCGATTGTCAAAAATATACATTGAGAAGTTCAATATTCGATGGAGTTGAAGCTAAAACTACTTAATTTTTGCTGTTAGATTCCTAAATTTCTTGGTGTTGTTAGATTTTAAGGTTTCGTTGTTCAGTACTCGATGTAATTGTTGATCTTTTAATCCTCATAATTAAATTTTAATCCTATTAATGTTTGTGGAGCCATTTATTTTTGCTAATTTTAAGGTGCATAAGTATTAGAGTAAACTGCAATTTTACCCCCTGAGGTTAGGGGTCATTGGCACCCTAACCCCCCCTAAGGAAATAATTGCAATTTTAACCCCCACTGTTCACTGTTATGTTGCAATTCTACCCCCCGGCTTCAATTTTGTTGACTGGTCTGTTGACTTGGGGGTGAAATGACTATTTTACCCCCCAACGTTTGCTGTTATGTCGCATGTTTACCCCCTGGAATCAAATATGTTGGCTGATCTGTTGACTTGGGGTAAATTACTAAAATACCCTTTCTTATAACCCCCTATAATTTGTGTTTAGAAGCAAAATTACCCCTGGAACTTCCAAAACCTTTCCCGCCACCATCCATATTCGATTCAACCACCCATATAAACCCCCTGGCATCAAATATGTTGACTGATTCATTTCAAATTCATTTAAAGGTTGTAACAAAATTCTTACTTTGAACCAACCAAAGCATTTGGAATGCAAAGATTGAATTCATGGTTGGAATGCAAGGTTGTAACAATTTAAAACTGGCATGTTATATCACAGCTTAAAAGCATTTTGGAATGCAAATGCATCAAAACTATTGCTAAATCAGTAGCATTAAAACTGGCATGTTAAAGGCCTTCTGTAATGCAAATGCATCAGCCACAGCTTAAAACCATTGATAAAGGCCTCAATTGCATCAGAAACAGGCATGTTACTCGATTGCAATTTTGGAATGCAAATGCATCAGAAACAGGCATCATTTGCATTTGCATTACACACAGTAGCAACTTAACAACAGAGTAACCAAATATACAGTCAATGCTTCTGATGTGTTCTATGACCAACATTAACAGCAGAGCAACTTAACAACAATGCTTCTAAGTTAACAACAACAACTTAACATTAACAGCAGCAACTTAACATTAACAGCAGAGCAACCAAATATACAGTCAATGCTTCTGATATGCAATTTAACAGACAAATATAACCAACATTAACCCACATTAACAGTCAATGTGTTCTATGATCAAACATAACCTGTTCTATGATCAAGCAAAAGATTCTTAACAGTCAATCTGTTCTGTTCTATGATTAAACCAAATAGCAGCAACTTAACAGTCAATATGTTCTGTTCTATGATCAATAACCAAACAGCAGCAACTTAACAGTCAAATATAACCCACATAACCTGTTCTATGATCAAGCATACCAAAATATAACCTGTACAATCAAGCATACCAAAAGATCCTAATATATAACCCACATTAACGGTCAACTACACTACATATTAACCTAAAACATCCTAATATATTAGAGTTTTACACAACCATTTACTGCTGCGGGGGAAACTAGAAGTGCAGGAAAGGGCGACCCCGCATTTTCACCACCACTGAGACCACAATCGACCGGACTGACCACCGAATCCTCATGTCCACTACAAACACATAAAGATGGATGTTTCAATAACCCCCTGTTTTTTAACTTGTTCACACAGATCGGTTTATACCTGACAGGAGAGACCAAAAGGAGGATCGGTTGTTTGAGCCGGAAACCATGTGCATCGGCGGAGGTGTGGTCGCCATTGTGGTCATCGGAGGTGGAGGTGGAAGGATGGGATTCTCTCCACTCATTGTTAGTTGGAAGCCGGTGGTGGAGGTGGAGGTGGAAGCCGGTGGTGGAGTTGGAAACAGGTGGTGGAGGTGGAAGCTGGTGGTGTCGCAATAAGCCGGTGGTGGATGTGGAAGGATGGATGGTGGTGGATGGATCGCAGGTGGTGGATGGATCGCCGGAGGTGGATGGATGGAAGAAGGAGTGGATGGAAGAAGCTTAGGGGGTAAGATTGTGAGATTATGTTTAGTTTAAGGGTTATTATAATATATAAGGTACTAATTAACGTGAAATTACCTATTTGCCCTTTGACTCTCCCATGCTTTTATTGACCAGTCAACAAAATTGAAGCCGGGGGGTAGAATTGCAACATAACAGTGAACAGTGGGGGTTAAAATTGCAATTATTTCCTTAGGGGGGTAAGGGTGCCAATGACCCCTAACCTCAGGGGGTAAAATTGCAGTTTACTCTAAGTATTATTATGTAATTTTTAATATCATCTGAGTATTGCAAATCGATATTGATGTAGATGTGAAATTGTCTCTGAGTTTGATTTATTTTATGTTGATGTTGAATTGTGCTTGAACAATCTTTTGAAGAATTACAAAGAATCAATTTCTGTTACTGTATAGATCTGTCAAAGTTAAAGTTTGCCAAAAGAGAACATCTGCTCGAAATTATCATCTGCTGATCTAACGGCTATTTGACTTGCTACTGTTGTCAACATCTGTTGTTGCCTAACAGTGCTTCTCAACATCCGTCTGAAATTTTATTATTTTTTTATTATTTGGTAAGTCAACAGTTTTTTGAAGAATTTATGCTCAATTAAAAGTGATCCTCTGCTGATGAAGACATAGTCTGAAGAAAGTTTTAAGAAGTAAAGGTCTGCTATGGGTCAACAGATTTTAAAGAACAACAGATGATAGACATTAGATCATGCTCAACAGATTTTTTAAAAGACAATTGTTGAAGTTTTGAAATGCGGATAATGGTAGATAATCCCCAAGTGGCATAAGAAAAGCTGATGTGGCAGCCAGAGAGGCTGTCCAACAATGTTTTTCTTATGTCATTATTGCATCATAAAGCCTAATATATATAAAACTATTTTAAAATCTATCTAAAAGTCCGCCTCATCTCAAAACCTCTGCCCATATCTATCCTTTAAAGCCAGCAGAGGTTGAAAGTCCTTCCATTGGCAAACGTGTAACTTAGCAGATGTTTTGAAATTGCCGGTAATTTCAAATTTAAAATGCTTGGGGATATGTAATTTGCAATTAATGCATGTCACTCCGTCACGTCTTTCTTATGGTAAAGGCGTCTTATGGTAAACGAGGAGGTTAAGTGTAATTATGATAACCTGTTTTCTTTTAAGGTTTAAAATTTGTCCTTTGGATTTCTTGATATTTAATTTTATATTTTCCCATGGAAATGCAGTTTTGAAATGTTTTGCATTAAAGGCCTAACCATCGTCGCATCATATTCTTTACACACTAAGTTAGTCTGACGATGTATTTAGTCATAACCGCCTTCATTGGGTATATAAACTACATTGGGAAACTGCTTTCATCATTACCTTTTCATCCATCTACTTAATTATCTTCAAAGTTTTTTTACAATCAGTATCTTTACAATTTCTTTGGCTTTCAAACACGCATTTCTTCACTGCGAAATGGAAAACAGTATGTTTCAAATTATTGTTGACGAAATTTTCACAAGGCTCTCGGCAGAAGATCCCTGCAGAAGATATTGGTCGTTTGAAATGTCTTTTCAAAAATTTTTATAGGGAACTGTCAAGTCATGCATTTGGGATGATCCATGCTCTTTGAAGTGGAGATTCACTACAAAAGAAATTACTCTCCTATAAAGACACGTCAATTGTCGTTGATAGCATAGTAGCTGGTAATTTGCATGTCGGGACAAGCAAAACCTTAAGTTTTCCTAACAATGTCCACCCTACTTTCTTACGTAATCTATCATCATTTAATGGATTGCTGTTAGTTTGTAATGAAGGGATTTGCTGTGAGCTGATCCTTTGGAATCCAACTACTAGGCGCTATAAGTTTTTGTCTGACGACTACTTAAATTATATTCATGATCGAAATTCTGATACAAGTGGAATTTATTTTGATCAATCCAATGATCTGAAAGTGCTTCACATCAGCGGTTACTGTAATGTGGCTACTGCTCGTGTTTACTCACGACGTTGTGAGTCATGGAGAACAATAAATTTCGGTAGCGTAAATAATTATGCTTCAAGCAGTTATTCATGGTCTCTAGGAATTTATGCTGATAAAACCATATATTTCATGGTTTCAAATTATTGGTATCCACTAGGTGAGAGGAACATCGTTGCTTTCAATGTTCTTTCTGAGACTTTCAGAATGCTTCATTTTCCCGAGAGTATCGTAGTCAATCCTTGCCAAGGGCATTTTTTGACCATTGCAAAGAGGCTACATTTGATTGTCATTGGAAAGTCTGCTGAGCTGACTGCTGATTTGCTCAGATATGAAGAATAAGGCTGGATCAAGGTATTTGTTTTCAATAATCCTCATGTAGTTGATTATATAGATAGGCGCTGAAGGACTAATATAATTGAAAACAACAAGTGGCTGATAACAAGCATTTGGGGGGATATGGTTGAAGTTGATCTGAACAAGGAAGTTTTGAAATACCTCCAACATGTTGACAACTACAATGGTCCGAAAGGAGCTTTATTTATCGAGACTACTGTTCGCCCATAGATTAGAAATTATTATGCTGTATTGTACTGAATGTTGTTTTGAACTTTGTTTTTTTTATAGTTATGTCTGTTTGACACTTGTAGTTTTTATATAATTAGTTGTGTTAAAATTATTAACTATGTTTGTTATTTAAATTAATTAAATGAATATTTAGGTTTGAGAGTTTAAAAGCTTGTAATATTGGCAATTGTCTGTTTAAATGATGAAAGGTCTGTTGTTGTGAACACATGTTTGAAAATAAACAGTGGTTGATACATTTGGTCAATAGATGGATGAAAACATATGTTTGATACTACTGTTGGGTTAAAGCAGAGTGTTGTGAAGAAAACTGTGGTTGAAACTGCTGTTGGGTTAAGATGGTGGTTTAAAACCACTGTTGGGTTAAAATAGTGTTTTGTGGAGGTTGAAGGGGATTGAAACGACTGTTGAGTTAAAATATTGTTTTTTGGAGAAGGAACATGCTTGAATGTAAATATTATTTTGTTTACAGAATGAATTATAAGTTGTATATTTTTGTATTTTTCATACTCTAAACTTTAAGTATTTAAGGTTGAAGTTGAAGTTGGGTGGATATGGTTTAAGTTGATATGAGCAATCAAGTTTTGAAAATACCTCCAACATGTTGGCAACTACAATGGTCCGAAATGAGCTTTATTTATCGAGACTACTGTTTCGCCCATTGATTAGAAAATATTGTGTTGTATTTTACTGAATGATGTTTGCTGTTTTGAACTTTGTTTATTATATAGTTACCTCTGTTTGACACTTTCATATTTTATATAATAATTAGTTGTGTTAAAATTATTAAGCATGTTTGTTACTTATATTAATTAAGTGAATATTCAGGTTTGAGAGTTTAAAATGTTGTAATATTGGCAAAGGTTTGTTTAAATGATGAAAGCTTTGTTGTCGTGGACAGATGTTTGAAAATAAAATAGTGGTTTATAGATCTGTTGACTTTGGTCAACAGATGGATGAAAACAGATGTTTGAAACCATTGTTGGGTTAAAGTAGAGTGTTCTGGACAAAACTTTTGTTGAAACCGCTGTTGAGTTAAAACGTTGGTTTAAAACCACTGTTGGGTTAAAATAGTGTTTTGTTGTGGACAGATGTTTGAAAATAAAACAGTGGTTGATACATCTGTTGACCAGTCAACAGATGGAAACAGATGTTTGAAACCACTGTTGGGTTAAAGTAGAGTTTTGTGGAGAAAACTGTTGTTGAACCCGTTGTTGGGTTAAAACGGTGGTTTAAAACGACTATTGGGTTAATATAGTGTTTTGTGGAGGTTGAAGGGGATTGAAACGACTGTTGATTTAAAATATTGTTTTTTGGAGAAGGAACATGCTTAAATGCAAATGTTATTTCCTTTACAAAAGATTAATAAATTGTATATTTTAGTATTTTTTATACTCCAAACTTTAAGTATTTACCGACTGACTTATATATTTACAAGTCTATAAATATAACCATATTCATCATTTATATGTGTTATGCAGAGTTTTCTAAGAAACCACCCGTGTTTGCACACGGGTGTTACCGCTATTACTAATAAAAGAATACTTCTAATGCCACATGGTATTTTCTCCTCTAACATCACTTCTAATTAATGCCACATGGCATTTTCATATTTAATTCATTAATAATATATAATAATTAATAGAGTTAATAGCCAAAATGGTCCCTGAGGTTTGCTCACTTTTGCCACTTTAGTCCAAAATCCAAAATTTTTAAATCTGGGTCCCTGAGGTTTGCATTTTGTTGTCATTTTAGTCCAAATTTCAAAAACTCCATTTTTGACTGTTGCAACCAGTCTATTTTGTCCTTTTGTGCAGGGGTATTTTGGTCATTTTTATGAGTTATTATAACAAACTTAGATCAAGAACCCAGAATACCCCTGTGCAAAAGGACAAAATAGGCTGGTTGCAATAGTAAAAAAAGAGGGTTTTTAAAATTTGGACTAAAATGGCAACAAAATGCAAACCTCAGGGACCCAGATTTAAAAATTTTGGATTTTGGACTAAAGTGGCAAATGTGAGCAAACCTCAGGGACCATTTTGGCTATTAACTCTAATTAATATTTGATTCTAATTTATGATAATTCATTAATAATATATAATAATTAATATCTATTTCTAATTTATGATTAAAAATATACATAAATGATCTATAATTTTTAAAACTATGATGTTAGTACTTCTTAAAATAAAATAGTTTAAATTACACACGAAAAAAAAAAACAAAAATTGTTATCCTTATTTGAGATTATCTATAAAATTAATATATGAGTTTTTCTAACATATAAATAAATGCTAAAACAGAGTAAGTAACCAGAGACTATCTCGCAACAAGACTAAAATTCTATTGAACTCGGTTTTAAAATGATAGACGGAGAGAACTTACGGTTTTGAAGTTTTCTAGATGAGATAATATTAAGATTTGTAGCTACATTGATTTATGATGTGTTTTCAATTTAATAGAACTAAGAATATATTAATTTAATTTTATGCCCATTTGTGACATAGTCAATTAACCTTTAATAATGAAAAGATTTTATTAATCATATATAAACTTTTAACTTATATCATAACTTTACAAATACAATTTATTAATTAAATTCACATAACAATTATTAGTAAGAATAACAAATCTAATTTGTGTCGTACCAATAATATTAGCTTTTTACCAAGAAAGATAAAAAGAACAACTTAGATAATGAATTTTGTAAACAAAATTGAGGTCTTAGAGATTTAGTTTAAATAAAAGTTATATTTAAAAGATACACAATGATAAAAATTATTATTATTTATACATTGTTATATGTAACGTAATACATAATTTCATTCATATTAATAATATATAAATTTGTTAATTACATGTTTTTCAGTATTCAACCTCTGTAATACATAACTATTATGGTATTTTCAGCATTACTAATTAAGATGGGCCAGTTATTGTGATAAATTCAAGTTAGTTGTGTGAATCATTATATTGTAATAGAAATTCGTTTATATAAAGTTTTGTTGCTAATTAACATAGATCATTAGTAATATAAAGCTTTTTAAAGATTATATAACTATTTCATTTATATTGTAAAAAATCGTGTAATACGCGGGTCTATAAACTAGTATATATTATATAAAGGAAACCATTGGGGGACACATGTCACCCTGTGGTTTCACCTCATATACATTTTCCCGCCTAAATAAAAGATTGCTGAACACGCTTTACACACACATTCTATTACTCCCAAACCCTAATTCCAAAATCAGGAGCACCCTCCAATCTCTTCTGCATCGCTCATCTAGGGTTTCTCCCAGAAATCACATTGTCTCATCCAATCCATCTTCCGATTTTGTTCGACCCAACCTTCTAATCGACGGATTTAAGGTAAGATTTGTTGAACAAGCTTTACACACACGTTCTATTACTCCCAAACCCTAATTCCAAAATCAGGAGCACCCTCCAATCTCTTCCGCGTCGCTCTTCTAGGGTTTCTCCGAGAAATCACATTGTCTCAGCCAATCCATCTTCTGATTTTGTTCGACGCAACCTTCTAATCGACGGATTTAAGGTAAGATTGATCTCATATTTGACATTGTTTAATCGATTTGTTTGACAATGCATTTGAGAACAGGGATTAAAACTAGGGTTCGTAATGTTTGATTTGAATGTTTAATATGTCTAATATCATCCATGATTATGAATCTCCAGCACCAAGATCTTCCATTGTTATCCTCATCTCTCATTAGGTAATTTAATGTGTGTATTTTGTCTGTTGATGTTCGTATTTTGGCAATCTATACTTTTTTTTTTAAACGTGTGTTTGATGAACGATTATCTATAAATTCTTTAAGTTCATAATCTTTCTTTTATTCCTTTTTGTTTGTAATGTGCAGGGTTTCTTGGTTCAAACTCTTTTATATACGATTTAGGTTTTTTTTTTTTTTTTTTTTGTTTCATTGCTGATTGATGTTGTTTTATGGTTGTGTGGATGATTTTGTTGAGTTGATTTGTGCTAATTAGTTGATTTAAGCAGTTTTTAGCTGCAATCTGGTAGTGAAACATAGGTTTGATAAAGAGGGAATGAGTTCCACTATTAGCGAGATTTTCGCTTGTGATGTCATAATTAGTGCTTATAATCGCTTTCTTCTGCAGTGTGTGATATGAGAAAACATTAATTATTTTGTCACATTGTGTACATGACATGTCATTACAGGACTTAGTTTTGAGGAACAATGTTGAGCATGGATTTAATATTGCTTTCCGACTCGATCACACACTGTCACTGCTCAGGTTTATTTTGATTACATATAATACATGTTTTTGAATATTGATTGTCATTAAGGAAGCATGAAGGATATGTTAATTTGTTATCGCCTCATGGTTTGACAGCAAGGTTTTTAATGCAACAGTGGATAAGTACTAGCATGGAGAAGGTCATCAGGTGTTTCATTTATATGACAAATCTGAAAGGTATGTGTTGGTCTTTTGTTTTCTTTTATGATTAACATAAACTTGCAAACACTTGACTTCTTTCTTCCAAATTCAGCTCTATTCGGATTAATCTCATCTGGGTATATCTCCAATTCACGATGAACAAATGAATTTTCAAGGGTAAGGTATACAACGTGACAATGGGATCTAGAGGGGTAGTGACCCATTCAACATTGTTGGGTTACTCCGTTTAGACAAGTGGCAGAGTCGGGTGCATGGGTCGCCGCTGACCCGGTGTGATACGGCGTATGTTTGTGCCAACACGTTTCTGCAGTTGAATCATCTGGGTATAGGTCTGGTTCTTACTTTCATCAAACTCTATACACATTTTTTGCTTATTCTTGCAAATTCTGTTGTAAAAACATAGATATTTTGTGATTCAACTGAATATGTAAATGAACAATGGTTTACCTTCACTCCTTCGGTTTTACCGAAGTATGCTGCAACATCCATATGGTATGCAGACATTGGCTTGTGCACTGTCTCAGGTTTAGTCGAGGTGTGCGTTCGTATGTCCGAGGATAACATAGTTTTTGAAGAACTCTTTTGAAGCTTAAGAAAGAGCTCAACAACATTACATGGGACCGAGCGAGATATTACAAAAGACACCTCATTATATGAGCAAGTTTGTGTTGTTATACCAGACATAATTGCTCACTTTGTTGGACCTGACATGCGGGTATGTCGTATTCTTTAAGGTTTACTTGCAGTGTCTTTTATTAGTATAAGGATTAATTATAGTATCTTTTATCACTCAATTTAATGTTATATAATAATAATTAGACACAATTTTGGTGTGCAGAGGATGCTATAGAGAAGTATCATGAAACGCATGATTGCTGGGGTGCAGATGAAGCATTCAACTATATTTTCAAGAGGCGCGGTCGGATTTTTTTTTGCCTAAAATATACACTTAATTTTTTTATGCCTGATTGAATGTTTGATGTTTGTTTGCTTGTGTTTGGGTTGTGTGATTGTGTGTAATGGTCTGTGGGTTGCAGAAAGTGGAGAAGCTTTTATCGAAGGTTGACCAGTCGCCGAAAAGGTCGATGATTGATGTGCTTAAACCGTCGATGAGGGCGTTGATTAAAGATGGTCTTTAAAAACATTTTGATGTCGATGTGAAGGTTGTAGTTGCTTCCTGCATAAGTGAGATAATGAGAATTACAGCTCCTGATGCACCTTACTGTTAGGATCTGAGTTTGGTTTTGATTGTCTTTTATGTTTGAATTAAGATGAACAATGAACAAGTAGTGCAGCGGAATAAAGATGGTAACAAACTTTTCACAATCAAATAGGAGAATTGATTTTAACACACATTTTCAACAAAGAACCGAATGATTGAATTTATTTCATCAACGATTACAATTTGCATGTATGTAACAAACTCCCCCTCAGCCTGAGCTTACAGTGATTTGTTCGTACAGGAAGAAAGATGGTGAAGAGCTAATAGAACAGTACAGGGTACTTTTCTATTTATAGGCACGGACAAACCACTGTGGCATCTTTGCTGACGTCACCATGAAAGTGACATCTAACCTCCTAACAAACTCTAACAACTGATCTGATACAACCACTGCTAAAGCTAACTACTGATTACATATGTTACATAAGTAAAACTAAACTACTGCTACATCCTTCCACTGTTGTGACTCCAGAAGTACTTGATATAAACCAGCAGAGCTTGACCCATAGTAGTAGATTGATCAGCAGGGCTTTAGTCTTCATCAGTCTTTGACTTGATCAACAGTTGTAGGTCAGCGGTTGTAATGATCAGTGGATTAGAGGTCATCAGATGTTGAAACCACTTTCAAGCGGAGAGACTTGTATACATAACATCTGCTCTGATCCAGTTTTGGCTTTAATTATCTGTTCCTCTGATAGGGTTCAATCCCAACAATCTCCCCCTGGAACAGATAATGCCAAAACCCTTCATTATTTGTAGATCTTTATTGCCTCATCAACAGTTCCCTTATTTGACCTTTGAGTTGTAACTCAAAGTCTAAGGCATATGTGTCATCTTCATCCCTGCAAAGTGGAAGATCAAGGAGATCCTGCAAATCTTCAATACTAAGGCCAAGTGATTGTTCCCTTGTTATTTTTTTCACTTCTCCACTAGACTTAATCACAGTCAGTACAAGGGTCTGTTTGTCAGTTTTGTAAGGCCCTATAATGGTGTAGGTTTACGCCTATCTTTATCAAACACAAATATAAGCTATTGGGCTTAGCCTTGTAGTGGGTTAGATAGTAATGAAATAAGCCATGTGGGCTAATTAGTGATTTGGGCTTGTTTGGTTAGTAATATTGTGCATGTGGGCCTGGCCCAGTCTGTAACTAGGTCACCCTGTGTAACTATAAATAGGGTGAACCTAGTTCATTATTAGGTTAGACATTTTTGAGAGGTTCTTTAGTATTTTAGATTTCTGTGTTGGTGTACCAGACGGTTCTCTTGAAACCGTGTGCACTTTGGTTGTTATAATCGATTGTTTGTTCTTGTTCTTCTACACTTTTCTCGGTATTCCGCGCTTTGATTAGTGTTTGATATCCGATTGTGTTGTTTTGGGACTTACAATTGGTATCAGAGCCTAAGTAGTCTTGTGAAGGCTCGGTTTTAATCGGATATTTTTGAAGTTCGAAGAACACACTTGAAGATACGAAGAACAGTTGAAAATTGGTGGTTTGATCCGTTTTGGGAAAATAGTCAAAGTGTTTGCTATTATTTTGGAAAGTTATTGGTGGAAAAATCTCTCAAAATTAAATTTCGAAATATGTTCCTTATTTTTCGGGATTTGAATTTTGATTGGTTTAAAAATTTGGTTTGGGAATTATTTATAAGGGTGCAACCGACAAAAAAAAAAAAAGGAAAAATTGAAGTGTGAGCTGTCTTGTGCGATTACATTGGATTGTAGTGATTCTGGACTTACAAGTTTTCCACTTTAGTACTTTTGAGTCTGGTGGGTTTCTTGGGAGATTTTTATTAGATGAGGAGTTTGGTGATGCTGGCCTTGTGATGACTGACTTAGCAGTACTTGCAGGTTGATTCAATCCAAGAGTTTCTTCAATCATCTTCTTAGTACCCTCTTTTACAAGGTTATCTCCTGCCATTAGTTCTTCCACTGTTTCAGCATCCAACTGTTTTTGTTGTCTTCTTTTATAGATGGCAGCACCAGTTGGAGCAGTGGATCTCCTGATTTGCAGGTTTGGTGGTCTTGTCGAAACCTCTGCTTCAGGATAATCAGGTTTTTGTGGAACCCTTGGATCTTTCTTTCTTAGTTCCTCCAACCTTTTGTAGGTGGTCCTGACTTTGTCTTCTTTCCATCTCATCACTTGATTTTTAGACCCATAATCAGCAGCAATCAATTCCTCTTTCATTCTCTTCAGCTCCAATGTCTTTTCAGGTACATTTTTCTTGTACTTTGCCCAATCTAGAGGAGTGTGTTTGACCGTATTCTTAATCATTTTTTGAATCCTGGCTGCTTCACTTTCAAGCTCAGGAATGGTCCACTCTTTGTACATATGTTTTTCCTCCTTATACTTCTTAAAAGCCATGATATTTTCAATGTAGTCTTTTCTCAGGGTTTCATCTGCTCTTTCTGATATTTGCATACAAACATTCTTTGCAAACTGCTCTAAGGATCCGACTTGAGTGAGTAGAAATTGATAATGCCTCTGAATTTCTTTGTCATATTTTCCTTGTGAGCTTTTCTTAGAGATATCCTCTGCTTGTTGAGGCTTAACTTTCAAGTACTCTTCAGTGTTGTTAGGCCTAGGATATCCTTCAACTGATGGCAAACTCATTTTAGCAGGATCATCCTCAAAGTAGAAGGATTTGATCTCTTCTTTGACTGCTATAAGTTCAAGAGTATATTGAAAACCTGCAGGAATGATGGCAGTGATTGGTTGTTGGACATGGGCTGATGAGAGAGGAACATGATTTGGAATAAGTGCAAGAGATTGTGAAGATGTTGGTGGTGGTGATGGAGATTCATCATCAGGTATAAATATCCTTCTCCTTTTTTGTTTAGAAGAGGCTGATGATGTATTGGGTGGATCAGTAGAGGTTATTTGAGTGGTGGAAGGTGGCTGACTAACAGTTGTTGAAACATCTGATGTCTTCTGCTTTTTAGCAGGAGGTGATGGTGGTGAGGTTGTTTTTGGTGGTGATGGTAGTTTTGGTGGTAAAGTGATTTTTGGCAGTGGTGGTAAGGCAGTGGTTGTGGTGTGTGTTGAAGTGATAACAGGTGTTTGGCTGGCAGTTTGTGACACCCCGTTGAAACGTTCTCATTTACACTAGCTTGTCAGTGGCTGCCTTAACTTTCGGGACGAAAGTTCTTAAAACTTGGGGATAATGTGACACTCTAGGTTTTTCCGAGCAAACACCGTGAAATTACTTAGTGCGTATATGTATATATGTTATTAAATGAAAGTTGTGATTGTTGTGATCCTTCTTGTGCTATGTGTCGATAACGTGTATGTAATATATATGTGTGAATAAAGATACTCGTGAACCGAAACCACGACTCGAGACCACCCGGTCTCGAGTAAATAGTGAACAGTTGGGCCGCTTGGGCCGCACCCCCATTCGGAAACCCTTAGGGTGCACATGTTCGGAATGGGTATAAAACCCCACATATGTAGCCGATATCTCCTCTTTTGGCAAGAACAATCATCATCTCAAATCCCAAACATTCCCTTATCCATTCTCTCTCTCCTCTCATCCTTTCTCTCTCTAGAAAACCCTAACAAATCAAGCTCACCTCCTCCCCTCTCCCTCTCGGATTGAATCGGTAACAACAAGGAGGATCGGTCAAGCTCATCATCATTACTCGGACACTTCATTGTCTCACTTTCTTCCTTTACTCGGTGCCTTTCCACAACCGGTTAGTACTTTAGATGTTCATTATGTGTTTATATGTACAATGGTGCTATTTGCTTGGAATGATTGAAATGATGGATGAATCATGTGAACTCTTGTATGATAATAAAGTGCTAAGATATTGAATGATGAATGATTGTTAGTGTAGGGTGTTTTATGTTTAGAATAAATATTCACATGATCCTTGTTGACCAAGTAGCATGATATGTATTGTAGAATAAGGAGGTATGCTTATGCTTTGAACAAGAGAAATGTTATCTATTTGAATGAATCTCGTGATGAACCGTATGAACATGTTTATGATGAAAACCCTAATGATGAACTTGTTGAATATGACATGAATATTTGAAATATTGTGTGTTTGATCCATTTTTATCAAATGTTAGACAAAGAAACATGTTTAGGGAATTCCTATTGGCTAGTACACTATTACATGAAATTGCAAGATTATTGGTTAGTACATCAGATGTTCTAGAAGGACTTCATGTGCACGTTTGCGAGTCGAGACACCAGTTGCGACTCGAGAACAACACGGGACAACTCGAGACTATAACAATCACGACTCGAAACCATGTCTAAACAACTCAAAACTGACTTCAGGGACTCGAGACCATCAAGGTCTCGACTCGGAGTCTCCTGATTGCGACTCGAGACGGGACTCGAGATCCCTGAGGTTGCGACTCCGACCAGCACTACTCGAGATCATTACGCTACAACCCGAGACCACTTGGTCTCGACTCGAGACCACCTTGTCTCGAGTGGGCCGCTGATCTCCGTTATTGGGCCGAAGTAAATGGACTGATTATGCATGATTATTGTTTGACTGGACTAATGTGTTAACTGTTACTGTTTAACCGTATAACTATAAGGACAGGCCCAATGACTTAAATGGTAACTGTATGCATTCGATGTGTTAGATACCAGTAGGATATACGTGATTACTTGTACCCCCAAACCTGACCTATACCGGTAACCATGTTAGGACGTGGTGACCAGCAAGCTTGACCAAGTAAGCTAATCTGCCGAGCAACCCAAGGTGAGTTCACACACGAAAAGCATGCGTCCAAGGGAGGGACACGAACAAACTAAAGAATGTTTTCAAACTACTAATTTCCAGGGGAATATGCAAATGGTACTCTTGTACTACTACATCCGGGGGAGATACGTTTGGGTATTATTTATAAATCACAACTAGCAACACTAAACAAATCTCTATCATGTAAAGTCCCTGCTTATAGTACCGATTAATCGCCGGGGGCGAACGAGTTATTAGTTGATAGCGCTATTAGGTTTGACAACCTCACACCGTGACCGGGGGAGATCGGGCGTGAACTATTAGACCTTGCATCTCGGTCAATGACGATAGACATTGACCTGGGGCACAAAATCTTCTCGTCAACAGTTTCAGTAATTCAAGTTTAGTAGCTTCCATATGGGGTAGCTCCCCATGACATGATTATAAATGCTTTACCTAAACAACCTTCATTTTCTTTTGAAAAGCTGAAACTGGACATCTCGTGAACTCGCCAACATTTTTGTTGACACCCTACTGCATGCTTTGCAGGTAACCAGTGAATCAGGAGCTTGCAGCTTGGGGATATGTAGTGGTCGTCTTAACCCGTGTGTTGGGTTTTAAATAATCTGAACTATGAACCTTGTTTTGAGACTGTCTGGTCTATGCTTCCGCTGTTTGTCTAAACTGTTATTTGAACTTAAACTTTTAGAATTTTAAAATATGGTGTTTACTAACTATTGTGGTTGGTGAATACTTTACTATCAATCAATGCTCAGTATAATTGGTGGTTGGATCCTGGTCAGTCACGCCTCCAAGCGGTAGTACTCCGCATGTGGATTTTTGGGGGTGTGACACAGTTGTTAGAACCACTGAAGTATCAGCAGTTGTTGATACAGCAGGAGTTACAACAGCTATTTGGGTGAAGGTTTGATGTTTAGAGCCTTTGGAATGTGGTTTAGAGGCATACTTTGTGGGTCTGGATGGTGTGTGTTTGGGTTGCCTCACTTGTCTAATGGGCTTCTTCTTTTCTTCCTTAGGATTTTCATCATCCATAGGTTCAGAAGGACCTTGCACATTCAGCTTCATAAACTCCCTTTTCTCATGTTCCCACCTGGCATTATCCTTAGCCTTTCTATCCCTTTTTACCTCAGCTAATGCATCAGCAATAGGATTAGTGGTAACATCAATCTTTTTGGATCCATCTTGCAAAGGGATATTTTTTAGCATACTATCTTGTTGGGGCTCAATGTAAAGACCATCTTCAATTCCCTTCTTCTTCCACTGCTTGATTTTCTCCCCCTTTTTGGCATTATCTGGTGGGGGGTTATCAATAAAGAGAACAGTGGGAGGAGCAGTGCTAGTGGTGTTCAGTATGTGGGCCTTGATAGCCTTGATGTCAGCTTGGGTATCTTTAAACCTTGACTCCAGCATGTTTCTCAGCATTTGAACATGTATGTCATGCTGCTGATCAGCCAATTGTCTTTGTTGTTGGAGCAGTGGTTGAAATAAGGCCCATAACTCATTTGCAACAGGTGCAGGTCGTGCAGGTGATTGAGCTGGAAGAGTAGTGGGTGGTACCTTTGAACTTTCAACAACTGTTGCAGCAGATCTTTAATTTTTGCAACAGAAGTATCTAGTTTATCAATTCTGTCCATCAATTCTCGGTACATTAAACCATCACCCAACTTAATGGGATCATCTGATTTCCCACTAATAGTGGTTGTAATAGTGGTTGACTCAGGGAATGTATTCCAAAAGTCATCCACTGATGCCCCTTTGTCTCGGTACTGGGGATTTCTTTCTTCAAATGGAGAAACCCTTTTTAGTGAACCAGTGAAGACTAGATAAACAAGTGTTCCTAGAGAATAAATTGCCTCCAAGAAAGTCTTATTGATGCAACCACTGTCCAAATGAAAACCAGTGGGTTCAACATTTGTAGTGGCTGCTTCACTTGGACTACCACCAAGAGTTACTTGTAACTCAAGGGGTGTAACCTCCTCAGGTCTTGTTGGTGGGTTAGCAATGATTGATACATCAGACCCAGTCAATGATTGATACATCCAAGAGTTTTTCAATCATCTTCTTAATACCCTCTTTTACAAGGTCATCTACTGCCATTAGTTCTTCCACTGTTTCAGCATCCAACTGTTTTTGTTGTCTTCTTTTATAGATGGCAGCACCAGTTGGAGCAGTGGATCTCCTGATTTGCAGCTTTGGTGGTCTTGTCGAAACCTCTGCTTCAGGATAGTCAGGTTTTTGTGGAACCCTTGGATCTTTCTTTCTTAGTTCATCAAACCTTTTGTAGGTGGTACTGACTTTGTCTTCTTTCTATCTCATCACTTGATTTTTAGACCCATAATCAGCAGCAATCAATTCCTCTTTCATTCTCTTCAGCTCCAATGTCTTTTCAGGTACATTTTTCTTGTACTTTGCCCAATCTAGAGGAGTGTGTTTGACCTTATTCTTAATCATTTCTTGAATCCTGGCTGCTTCACTTTCAAGCTCAGGAATGGTCCACTCTTTGTACATATGTTTTTCCTCCTTATACTTCTTAAAAGCCATGATATTTTCAATGTAGTCTTTTCTCAGGGTTTCATCTACTCTTTCTGATATTTGCCTACAAACATTCTTTGCAAACTGCTCTAAGGATCTGACTTGAGTAAGTAGAAATTGATAATGCCTCTGAATTTCTTTGTCAGATTTTCCTTGTGAGCTTTTCTTAGAGATATCCTCTGCTTGTTGAGGCTTAACTTTCAAGTACTCTTCAGTGTTGTTAGGCCTAGGATATCCTTCAACTGATGGCAAACTCATTTTAGCAGGATCATCCTTAAAGTAGAAGGATTTGATCTCTTCTCTGACTGCTATAAGTTCAAGAGGATATTGAAAACCTGCAGGAATGATGGCAGTGATTGGTTGTTGGACATGGGCTGATGAGAGAGGAAGAGGATATGGAATAAGTGCAAGAGATTGTGAAGATGTTGGTGGTGGTGATGGAGATTCATCATCAGGTATAAATATCCTTCTCCTTTTTTGTTTAGAAGAGGCTGATGATGTATTGGGTGGATCAATAGAGGTTATTTGAGTGGTGGAAGGTGGATGACTAGCAGTTGTTGAAACATCTGATGTCTTCTGCATTTTAGCAGGAGGTGATGGTGGTGAGGTTGTTTTTGGTGGTGATGGTAGTTTTGGTGGTAAAGTGATTTTTGGCAGTGGTGGTAAGGCAGTGGTTGTGGTGTGTGTTGAAGTGATAACAGGTGTTTGGCTGGCAGTTGTTGAAACCACTGAAGTATCAGCAGTTGTTGATACAGCAGGAGTTACAACAGTTGTTTGGGTGGAGGTTTGATGTTTAGAGCCTTTGGAATGTGGTTTAGAGGCATACTTTGTGGGTCTGTATGGTGTGTGTTTGGGTTGCCTCACTTGTCTAATGGGGTTCTTCTTTTCTTCCTTAGGATTTTCATCATCCATAGGTTCAGAAGGACCTTGCACATTCAGCTTCATAAACTCCCTTTTCTCATGTTCCCACCTGGCATTATCCTTAGCCTTTCTATCCCTTTTTACCTCAGCTAATGCATCAACAATAGCATTAGTGGTAACATCAATCTTTTTGGATCCATCTGGCAAAGGGATACTTTTGAGCATACTATCTTGTTGGGGCTCAATGTAAAGACCATCTTCAATTCCCTTATTCTTCCACTGCTTGATTTTCTCCCCCTTTTTGGCATTATCTGGTGGGGGGTTATCAATAAAGAGAACAGTGGGAGGAGCAGTGCTAGTGGTGTTCAGTATGTGGGCCTTGATAGCCTTGATGTCAGCTTGGGTATCTTTAAACCTTGACTCCATCATGTTTCTCAGCATTTGAACATGTATGTCATGCTGCTGATCAGCCAATTGTCTTTGTTGTTGGAGCAGTGGTTGAAATAAGGCCCATAACTCATTTGCAACAGGTGCAGGTTGTGCAGGTGATTGAGCTGGAAGAGCAGTGGGTGGTACCTTTTGAACTTTCAACAACTGTTGCAGCATATCTTTAATTTCTGCAACAGAAGTATCTAGTTTGTCAATTCTGTCCGTCAATTCTCGGTACATTAAACCATCACCCAACTTAATGGGATCATCTGATTTCCCACTAATAGTGGTTGTAACAGTGGTTGACTCATGGAATGTATTCCAAAAGTCATCCACTGATGCCCCTTTGTCTCGGTACTGGGGACTTCTTTCTTCAAATGGAGAAACCCTTTTTAGTGAACCAGTGAAGACTAGATAAACAAGTGTTCCTAGAGAAGAAATTGCCTCCAAGAAAGTCTTATTGATGTAACCATTGTCCAAATGAAAACCAGTGGGTTCAACATTTGTAGTGGCTGCTTCACTTGGACTACCACCAAGAGTTACTTGTAACTCAAGGGGTGTAACCTCCTCAGGTCTTGTTGGTGGGTTAGCATTGATTGATACATCAGACCCAGTCAATTGTTGAAAAATATTCTCATTGATAGGTGATTGAGAAGGACTGGTTTGTGCCTGGTTTAAATCAAGAGCATCCAACAGTATTTTTGTTTGTGGGGGAATTGTGGAGGTGAGGTTGGGTGTAGAAAGAGAATTGACCCCGGGCATTGGGTTGTGGATGATGGAAGCAAGTGATTCCAGAGCATCATATTGTGGTGTCCCTATTTGTACAACCTGTTCTTTTTTAGAAGAAGTAGGAGGAGTTTCAGGCATGGGTTGAGATATTTCTACCAACTGCTGTGAGGAAGTAGCAGCAGTGGTTTGTTGTGACTTTTGTGCTGTCACTGGCAGTTGCTCTGGTATCTCATCCTCCAGAGTTGCCTTTTTGGTAGGTTTGGGGGGCTTTAGAGTTTTCTTTTGTTTTGGCTTTTTGGTGATTTTAGGTGTGGGTTTCAAAGCAGTTGTTTTGCTGCTATGATCACCTTGAGCAGTAGGCTCAGCAGCAGATACCTGAGGAGCAGTGGTAGCTGCTAAAGTCTGCTCAGGCACCTCTGCTTGTGTTTTGCAAGGTGTTGACATTCTTGTAAAATTTTCAACAGTTAAACTGTTTATTTGAAAAGAGTCACCTTGTTTTATTACATGAGCATCATCCTTACCAAATTTCTTTTGAAAATAATAACTTAGAAATCTTGGAAAAAGTAAGAATGGCTTTTTATCAACATGTTTAACTAAATCATTAAAGATTTCCTGGGAGTAATTGAAATCTTCATTTTGTAAAATAGCATATCCCAGGTTTTGAATCTTTAATGGTATCTCATTAAAAGCAGTTGTTTTGTTTGAGACACACATTAGCAGGGTATGGAACAAAAATCTTGTTGCAGGTGGAAAATTACCTTTTTGTAAGGTATCCTTTTTTATTGTATCTGCATACCCCCTTTCAAGGAAATCAGTTTTTAACTCATTTTTGGGAAAAGAAGTTTTACCTTGCTGATCATTGAGTTCAAAGACTTCCGAGATTGATTGTGGTGTGATTTTGACTGCTTTACCCATTAAAGAAGAGTTAATAGCTATGACATTTCCGCCTTGTTTGTCAAGAGTAACATTTTTCCAAAACTCTCTTTGGGTTTTCAGATAAATCGGAGCATCTGCTGTTAACAATGTTTTGTACTTTGATGCAGACATGATATCAATGATGGAATTGAAAGCATCGGTGGTGTCGGGTTTTGTAAGGAGACCCAGATAATTGTGAGGAGATTTGTATGGTATTTCGATGGGTGTGGTAGCCTTTTGAGTGGCCTTTTTAGGAGATGATTTTGAAGTGGATTTCGCAGATGACTTTGATTTTGTCATTTTGGAGAAGAAGATTGATGAAGGATTTGAAGGATTTGAGAGAAGGAAATGAAAACTGCTTTGAGAAAGGAATTTTTCTAAATTCGATTCGACAGTAAAACCCTGTTTGGGGTTTTGAAGAGGGTTTTATAAAGGAAAAAGAGAATGCTGACGTGGCAGCGGTTACAAAAGGTCTGACCACTATGTACTGTCCACGTGCCAACCCCTGATGAAATGAAGGACATATGTTTTTATGAAAACCACTGATGGAATAAGATCAGTGGTTGTAACGGTAACAGATGAAGGCAGTGGGTGATTTTTACTATCAGTGGATAAAAAAAACACTGAATTTGAACAACAGTGCTTATCAAGGAAATGAGAGAGCAGGGGTTGACTTTCAGCAGTGGACAGACTTTTAAGTAGAACAGACTTTTGAACAAAATAGTGGTCATGGCAGACTTTTAAGGATTTAATGAAAAATTCATTTTTAGCTATTTTTAAGGATGGATTTTTGATTTTCTGAAAACATTTTAATGCTTTTATTCATAGAAAAAACAGGATTTTGCCTGTTATTCCATGTTTAGCATGCCAATACTAGAGATCAAGCTTTCAAAGGTGGATGTGTCTAATGCTTTGGTTAGCACATCTGCCAGCTGATCTTTAGTTGGAACATGGTGCAGAGAAATCAAACCTTTTTCATAGCAATCCTTCACAAAGTGATGTCTGATGTCAATGTGCTTGGTGGTTGAATGGGAAACTGGATTTTTGATGATATTTTCTGCTGCCTGGCTGTCCAACATGAGTGGTGTCTTTAAGGCAGTGATACCAAAATCCAGCAACTGATTTTGAAGCCAAAGCAGTTGGGCTGTACAGCTTACAGCAGCTATATACTCTACCTCAGCAGTGGATGTGGAAACAGCTGCTTGCTTTTTGCTTTGCCAAGACACTAAGCAATTGCCTAGGAATGGGCACCCTCCTAAAGTGGACTTCCTTGTCTTGTCACATCCAGCAAAGTCACTATCTGAGAAACCTGAAAGCTCAATTTTACCATCAGCTGGATACCAGATATCAAGTGTGGGAGCACCTTTTAGGTATCTGAATATCTTTTTTACAACAATAAGGTTTGACTTTCTAGGGGCTGATTGGGATCTTGCACAAACACATGTTGCAAACATGATGTCTGGCCTGGATGCAGTTAGGTACAATAAAGACCCAATCATGCTTCTATACAAAGTTTGATCAACCAAATCATCCTTCTCATCAGACATGACTATTTTATTGGTTGCAATGGGTGTACTGCATGGCTTACAATCATCCATCTCAAATTTCTTCAACAGTTCTTTGGCATTTTTGCCTTGATGGATAAAAGTGCCATTTTGCAGTTGCCTTACTTGGAGACCAAGAAAACACTGGAGTTCACCCATTGCACTCATTTCAAACTCAGCTGTCATGAGTTGCCTAAACTCTTCACATATTTTATTACATGTGCTTCCAAAGATGATGTCATCCACATAAATCTGGACAATCATCAATTCCTTTCCTCTCTATTTTAAAAACAATGTTTTATCTATCTTATCTCTTGTGAACCCAATGGATAGTAGAAAAGTGGAAAGAGTTTCATACCAGGCCCTTGGTGCTTGTTTCAGGCCATACAAAGCTTTATTTAGCTTGTAGACATGATTTGGATTAAATGGATCCTCAAAGCCTGGAGGTTGACACACATAAACCTCTTCTTGAATCTTACCATAGAGGAATGCACATTTAATGTCCATTTGATACACCTTGATTTTGTGGTTGACAGCAAAGGCCAGAAATAATCTTATAGCTTCAAGTCTTGCTACAGGGGCAAATGTTTCATCGTAGTCAATGCCCTCTTCTTGTCTGAACCCTTGAACCACAAGCCTAGCTTTATTCTTGACAACAATGCCCCTTTCATCAGTTTTGTTTTTGAAGACCCACTTTGTGCCAATAGGACTTACACCCTCTGGCAGTGGTACAAGTTCCCATACTTGTTGTCTTTTGAACTATTGGAGCTCTTCTTGCATGGCTTCTCCCCAACTATTGTCTTTCAGTGCCTCTTGGTACTTGACTGGCTGATGGAGAGATAGGAAACCAGGAAAAAGACAAATGTTTTAGGATTGACTTCTTGTAAGCACCCCTTCATTGATGTTGCCAATGATTTGGTCAGGTGGATGAGATTTCAAGAAGATAAGATCTCCTTGGTATGGAACAATTGCATTTAGTGGTGAAGGCTGCAGATGTGAATAATCTGAGCTAACCACTGCTGGTGACTTTCATGATCCAGGAGTGGCTTCAAATGGAGGTGGAGGAATAGATGGAACTGGTGTGAAAACATGCTGACTATTATCCACTGATGGAGGACTATCAACAGTGTTTGATGATGTGGAAGCAGGGGTTAAAGGGCTACTTTGATCAACAACTGTTGAGGTAGCAGTGGTTGAGCTTTGACAGTTGTTTTTAACATCTGCTGCTCTTCCCATGGAGACAGACCATTGTTGAGGAATGATGACCTCATACCCATAATCTGATGATGATTCTTTAGATGGACCTGGATTGTTAGTCTTGACAACAGTATTTTTAAAAGTAAATTTATCAAGATCAAACAATTCTGCAGGGTTTGCTGGGATTTTCATTGATGAAAGTTCATTGAACTTTACATTCAAAGTCTCCTCCACTGTTTTGGTCCTTGTGTTAAACACTTTGTAGGCCTTAGCAGTGGTTGAGTATCCCAGATGATAACCACAATCAATTTTGGCTGCAAACTTTGAGATAGAATCTTTTAAATTTAAAATGAAGCATGGGTAGCCAAAAACCTTGAAATATGAAATCAATGGCTTTATTTTATACAGCATTTCATAGGCAGTCTTTTGATGCCTGGGGTTGATTAAAACTCTGTTTTGGACATAGCAAGCAGTGTTTACTGCCTCTGCCCAAAAAGTTAATGGCAAACCTGAATCAGCAAGCATGGTCCTGGCAGCCTCAATCAAGGTCCTGTTCTTTCTTTCAACAACCCCATTTTCTTCTGGTGTTCTTGGAATGCTGTATTGCCTCACAATTCCTTTTGACACACAGAAATCATCTAACTCCTTGTTCCTGAACTCTGTGCCATTATCACTTCTGAAGATTTTTACTGGAAGGTCAAACTGCTTTTCAACCTGTTTCACAAAGTCTTGCAGAATACCTGCAGTCTCATCTTTTGAGTGTAAAAAGTAAGTCCATGTAAACCTAGAAAAGTCATCAACAATAACTAAACAATATCTCTTTTTCTTAAGACTCATGACTTTAACTGGGCCAAACAAATCCATATGAAGCATTTGCAAACATTTGGTTGTTTTGGACTCATCAATTGATTTGTAAGAGCTTTTATGTTGTTTTCCTTTTAGGCAGGAAACACAATGCTCCGGAAAGGTGAACCTCTGTTTTGTAAGAGCTCTTACTAACCGCTGTTTTGATATGGCAGTGATTGTCTTGAGATTTGTGTGCCCCAATCTCCTGTGCCATAATTCTGTCTCTTTGTTTGATGCAGCTGAGAACAGACAGGCATCAGTCCTAGGGCTCTCTTTTGACATATCAACTACGTAAACATTGCCACTTCTTTGAGCAACAAGTTTGGTATTTCCAGTTTTTATTATTGCTTCAATCTTTTTAACCATTTCTGATCCAACAACCCTACAACAATCCTTTGTGAAGAATGAGCCATAGCCCTTATCACTCATTTGTGAAACACTCAGGGGGTTGAATTTTAGATTGTCTATCAGATTGACATTTTCAAATTTTACATTACCAGATTGTACTGTACCAGACCCCAGAACTTTCCCTTTACTATTATTTCCAAAGGATATATCACCCCCTTCATGGATTTTGAAATCTTTGAGTAGGGGTTTACATCCTGTCATGTGCCTGGAGCCTCCACTATCTACATACCAAAGGCTATCTAAGCATGCAGAAGCTCCCTGCACATGAAGTAAAAGGATTAGTTCATTAGGGTCTCCAAAGCCAATAAGGCTTTGGATGGGGTCTCAACAGTGTCTGGGATGAGTTCAGATGGATGAACAGTGGTTAGGTCAGGGGTTTGGATAGTTTTAGGACTGTTTTTCTCTAACCACTGTTGGGGGTCTTGCTCAATGATCTACTGATAACAAAAAGGATGCCTGTTCACTCTTGGTTTAGAAGGCCTTTTATAAGCCTCATAAACATGTGGGATCCTTTGGTATGGTGGTTGTCCCTTGCCTCTTCTGTATTGATTGGCAGGGGGTGCATCAGTCACTTGAACATCTCTTTGGACAGATGTTTGGTTCAGCTATTTTGTAACAGCTTTTTGGACTGGCACAAACAGTGGTTGGTTCTTGGTGAACTTGACAGATGATGTTGATGAACTTAAGGATGTTTTTGCAGTGTACTCATTCTTTTTAACATCAAAGTTTTTGAGATACACACATTCATGAGTTTTGTGGTTTGTTTTACCACAGATGGTGCAGCTTTCAGCAGGTACAATGACACTTGTTTTGTTTAGATCATATGCTTTTAGATGAAAACAGTCTTTTGTTAGATGATTCTTCTTTTCACAAAAATCACAAAACAGGTTTTTGATCTTTTCTCTTTTCTTCCTTTTCTCAGACTCCTTAGCAACAGAGTTTTGAACCACTGTTGGGATGTCTTTGATAGGAATGACATTTGCTTTTGGAGCTGTGACACCATCAGTGGTTGTGAAATCCATGGGCTTGAAATTTTCAAGAATGTCACACTCATCAGACCATGTGGGTTTAAATTGGTATTTCTCAATTTCCTCAAGGGTTGAGGACCCCACAGATCTTTCCAGAGTGATTTTGTTACCAAGTTTGTCAGTTATTTAAACTTCTTGGCCATTCTTGTTGGTTGGTTTTATTTCAGATGAACCAGCTTGTTTTGCAGCAGTGTTTTCAAGTTCATCATATTTTCTATATCATATTCCAAACTTGACATTGCTTTGCTGTTTTTCTAACATGACCTCATAACCTTTGCAAGATTCCACCCATCTTTCACAAGTAATTTGGGTGGATTCCAACTCCTTTTTGCAAACTTGATATTTTTCTACCATAGTTTGGAGTTGGTTCTTGGTTATGCTTTGCTCTTCTTTTAGACTGCAGATTTCTTTGTCTTTTTCAGCCAATTTGTTTTTAAGTTCTTTTAAAGACTTTTCAAATTTGACCTCATCATTCAACACTCTATCCCTAAGGTTTTCATTCACCTCTTTGATGTTAGCAAATGCTATGATGCATTTTTCTGAACATAGATTTTCAAGAACCTGAGATGATACCTTAGCTGCAGCCATCATGGCACAGTCACATTGATGATCATTTTCTTCATCAGCTCTTTCTTCTTTCTCACCTTCTTCCTTCTCTTCCTTTTCTTCTTCTTTGGACCAGGGGTCAACCAATGGTTCAATCAGGGTTTCTGAATTTTCTCCCAGCAGTAGTTCACCAGCAACAGCAGTAACCACTGCCTCAGCAACTTTATCCACTATTTCAGCACTAGTTTGCCCCTTTTCAGCATTCAGCTCTTCTGGTATTGACTCTAATGCCATGTTGGATCGTGTACGTGACCCTAAAAGTCAGTTAAGGTAGTTCATCTTCGTGTATAAAGGCGGAATCAATGCACATAAAGTCAAAACAGCTTGTAATCCTTTTAAATCTTTCTTTTCTGATTTATTTACGTGCTGGTACAATGTTTTCTGATGAAAATCCAGCAGCACTTCGTGATTCACACAATGACCTCCTACCGTTCCGTTTGAAATGTGACAGACACACTCCTATATATAGACCTAGACCCTTCCGTTTGAACATTACACATCCTTGTTCAAACGACAGATCTCAAACGGAACCCTATGTTCAAACGATAGTTTCAAACGGAACCATCAGTTTCAAACGGAACCCTAATTCAAACTATGATTTCAAACGGAACCCTCTAAATCACTTTCTAAAATCAAAACTAAAACCCTAATTTGACATTTAAGATCCAATCTTGACTTTCTTGAAATAAGACTTGATGAAGATGCAGTCAACAGACATTCTTGTGCATCAACAGACTCCCCCTTGGATGTTGACGTAGTCTTCAGATCCTGAGTCTTCAGTCTTAGTCTTTTCTCTAACTCTGTCTTTTCATCATAAGCACTCTATCTTCACACTCCCATATACTGTTGATCTAGACTTCCCCTTTCACAGACTCCCCATCTCGATATACTAGAATTTGAGATGTCTGGTTCAAGCTTTGTCATTTAGCTTCCAGTGGGAATAATGAAAACCAAACCTGCATATTCTCTACCACAACATAAGTTTCACAAATTTATAACCGTTGAATTTAAAAACTTACTGGTAGACAATATTCATTCATCAAACAAAACTAGTTACATCAAGTTCAAATAAATGACCTTGATTAACTAAAACACACAAACTTTCAAAACATTTGTATATGACATTCAAAGTTTTCAATATATTCTTCCAACCCTCTAGTTCATCAAGTTTAGCACTTGGAATTTTGAAAATCAACTCTTCAACATCAGTTGTCGAAAATCTTTTTGAATTTTCAAAATTTTATGCTAAAACACTCCGAAAATCTTTTTGGATTTTTGATCTTGACTGAAATGCAGTAAAGAAATATATACAAACAATATTTTTGTGAGTTTGTGTAAGAGGATCATATCAGTTAATGAGACAAATCACAAGCACCGTTAAGCTTTTAACATTTTAAGTTCTAAACGATTCACTTAGATTGTTAGTATACTGATCCACTTAAATTTTCACACAAAGTTCAACTGCTTCGAGATACGAGTTTAATGTCTTAGATACTTAAACTTATTCGCGTATCCCACCTCAGAATATACTCCTGTATCCAGATCCCAATATTCAGTCTTATAGGCAATTATAACACAAATGATATCTGTAAGGGGTAATAAATTATGAAGAATCATGAGAGCTCAGGTCAGAACCATCGTTCAGCAGAGAGATCATGACTCAACTTGTGGGTGTGTCCCCTTTAGAGGATCTTTTTTACAACAGCATTGTTAAGCAATTTTATTGTCTTATCATTGATGCTGAGGGTGATGTTGTGTTTCAAGCATTTGCAGAAATTATTATCCAAGGACTAGGTCAGAACCACCGTTCAGCAGAAGTCCCGGAATAATACCCCAGATATCAACTGAGTATAAAAACCTGTATATCAGAATACGAGACCTTTCAAACAAGATTTCGGGGGTTACCCATATATCCGAGAGATGTTACCCACGATATAAGCAAGTTTGAAATTTAGGTTTATATCTCGTTACAATCTACTAAATGTGCAAAAACCTACTAACACATCATCAGTGAGACCGTTTATCACATTTGACATTTCATATCTTTAGCATGCTGTGATAGTTCACTGATTTATTATCATTTCCTCTTTTTCACAACAAAACTCATTTTTTGCTTTTCAATGTTTTTGGCATTTTCAAATTTTCTAAATTTTTTAAAATTTTTCTCCCCCTAAAATCAAAATATGTTTCAATTTTGATTTTCTGGGAAAATTTGAAAAACAGACTATACAAGAAACGTGACAAACTGATATCAAATCACATCAATTCGCCATCCACTTGGCATAAACAATCAGAACTCCCCCTGACAACAAACTATTTTTCCATTAAGATTTCAAAACACTTAAGTTTGTTTTAATCAAAATGGTTTTTTCGGAAAATTAGTTTTGTGTGTCATTTCACAAACTTGGGGTTACATCACATTGTTCTTTTTCAACCATTTTAAAGATTTAACAATTAAGACCCTTGTCAACAACAAACACTAGTAGAAAATCAAGTACAACTTAATGTCCCTGATTTAGCACTTGTAAATCGAAATATCACAGTTACCATCCTGTGAATTTCTCAAGAATGATGCCGATACCTGCTTCACACTTACCAACCTGGAAGCTCCGGCAAGTCAGGTTTTTCTATTTGAAAAGATTCACCCAAGCCTGACCAGCCTTGGGTTTGACAGTTTTTACCCCAACAGATGGCTTTTCTGGTTTTGATGAACCAGAATCATTGCCTGAATGTGGCTTGTCTGACTTTGACACATCAGATTCATCGCCTGATGGTAGCTTGTCTGACTTTGACACATCAGATTCATCGCCAACCATTTTCTTCTTCTCCTTTTTCTCTTTCGTCCCCAGATTTGTATCTGATGAATTCGTCTTGCTTGACTTTACAATCAAGTTAGTTGATTCATCAGAACTCTTATTCAATCTGTTTGGTGAACCCGAAGACAAAATTTTCTCGAGATACTCTCTCGCCTTCTTCCTTTTCTTTCGCAGTCTGTCTTTCTGCCCCTGTGAAAGTTTAACTTTCTTTTCTTGAATTGTCTGATCTTGAACTTTAGGTTTTAGAACCTTCTGTTCATGGGGCTTGACGTTGACTGGTTTCTTTGCCATTCTTTGAGATTCAACCCTCGATCTTCCCATTGATTTCCTTAGGCAATCTCTGGCAATATGTCCTCTGATTTGACAATTATAGCATCTTTTTGTCTCATAACTCCAATTCTGCCAGTTAACAGCAATGTGTCCTCTCACACCACAAGTGTAGCACATTCTGTTATCGTACCATTCACCACTTTCACACCATATGCTTAGATCATAACATTGTCTGGCTTTGTGGTGATCATCATTCTTCTTGAAAACTGGTTTTGGCTTTGAAGCACTGTGGTCAAACCTGCACCACTTATTACCAACATTTTGTGAGTTTTCATTTTTAAATTTTTGTGATTTTTTTATAATGATTGGATGACTTATCTGATGAACTTTTATTTTCAATTTTAGAATTTTTCAAATTTTTATCTTTTTGTTTCTGTTCTACACTCTTCTTAACAGGTTTTTGTTTAGAACATTCACCTGTTTCAGTAGATTGCAAAACAGTATTTTTAAAATTTTCTTGTAAATCTAAAAATATTTTTCTTTTCTTTTCTTTTTCATCATCAGATATTTCATCACAATCTTCAATTTTGACTTTGTCAAAATTTGTGACATTGTCACTTATTAGAACAGAATTGATCGGTTTTGGACATGGATAATCTTGTTTCACAAAACCTTTCAATTTATTCTCTAACTCTTTAATTTTCTTTCTATCACATTCAACTTCTTTTTCAAGTCGAATAATATTCTGACGATGGGAATTTATTACCTTTTGCTTTTCAATATTGTTCTTACTAAAAACAGATCTCCCATCTTCAAGAATCTTTATTTGACTTTGAAAATCCTTTTCAATCTTTAATTTTTCATTTTCAAAACTTTTGATTTTATCTTTAAAAACAGAATTTTCATTTTCCAAAACTTTTATTCTATTATCAAAAACTGTTTCTCTATCTTTTAAAGCCTTATTTTCTAATTTTGCCCAAAACACTGTTTCATGTTCTAAAGTGTTTAGCTTATTCTTAAAATCTTTTTCTTTTTCTTTCAAAACCTTGTTTTCTAATGTCAAACTATTCAAGTCATTTAACAGTTTAACATTCTCAGATTTCTGCTTTTCACAATTCAAACGCAACTCCAAAATCTGTTCATCATCAGCTTTCTTCTCGTCTTTGAACGCTTTGTTTTCCAATGTCAAATTCTTCATATCTTTCAAGAAATTGACATTTTCTGCTTCAGATTTTTCGCATTTTGAACACACAACTTCATATTTTGAAATTTCATTTTTCTTGGATTCTTCAATCTTTGATGTTCCTGCAAGAAAAATTTTAACCATATCAGCAGGATTCAAATCTTCATTTAAAAAACAACCTCTCTTGTGATCATATTTCATCTTTCTTCTTACATCAACACCATTTTCAATTCTTTTGATGATTTCAAGAAACACATCCAAACTTAACCATTTTGATTTTCTTTCTAATTCCTTTATCAACTCTTTTTTTCTCTCTTCATTCTCATTATTGCGTTTTCTAAGCTCTCTGATGAAATCATAATAACCAAATTTTGAGAACCTAGAATCCTTTTTCAATTTTTCCAAAAATTCATCCCAATCTGAAGGTAATGCATCTGCAAACTTAGATATCTTTTCAGCATCTGATATCTTTAAGTAATACATTCCAAAACCTTTATGTAAATCTTCATATCGCTCATATGTATCATTAAAGTTCTCATATTTCCTACACGTAAAATGTTCAAATCTTTCAAGCAAAACCTCCTTTTTCTCAAAATGAGAACCACAAGTCCAATTGTTTATTCTTTGAAGATTATCATATTCTTTTTCATCAAACATTTTGACCACAATTTCTTAGTATTTGCACCTTGTAAATCTCCTCGAATCACCTGCAAAAACAACCAAACACTTAGTAAAATTTTCGAAGATTTTGGAAAAATATCAGATTCAAAAGAAACTTGTTCAAACAGAATGGTTCAAACAAACTGATTGTTTTCAAACGGAATGGACTGTTCCGTTTGAATCAATAGTTTCAAACGATAAAGATTTTAAACGACCACTTCAAACGACAACTGTTTCAATCGACAGCTGTTCAAACGATAACTGTTTCAAACGATAGACTCAAACGATAACTGTTTCAAACGATAGACTCAAACGACAACTAGTTTCAAACGATGTACTATTCCGTTTGAATCAATACTTTCAAACGATAAAAATTTCAAACTACCAACTCAAACGATCAACTTCAAACGGTCAGATTCAAACGATGTGATCATTTTCAAACGATAGTTCAAACGATTGTTCAATTTCAAACGATAGTGTACTTTTTCAAACGATATGTGTATTTTCAAACGATGACGTCAGCAAATCGCGAAACTTTTCAAACGGTATGCATGATTTCGATTAGTTTTAGGTCGAATTTTGATTTCAAAATTTCAAGGATTAGTTAATAGTGAATTTCGTTTGTTATGTGAACGTTTCAAGCCATTTGAACTGCGAGAACTAGTTAAAATCAGAAAAGAAAGGTAGAAGTGAGATAATCCGGTGATTTCAAGCTGTATTTGGTATGAACTCCTCGTCCTGAGCTCTGATACCACTTGTTAGATCGTGTACGTGACCCTGAAAGTCAGTTAAGGTAGTTCAACTTCATGTGTAAAGGCGGAATCAATGCACATAAAGTCAAAACAGCTTGTTATCCTTTTAAATCTTTCTTTTCTGATTTATTTACGTGCTGGTACAATGTTTTCTGATGAAAATCCAGCAGCACTTCGTGATTCACACAATGACCTCCTACCGTTCCGTTTGAAATGTGACAGACACACTCCTATATATAGACCTAGACCCTTCCGTTTGAACATTACACATCCTTGTTCAAACGACAGATCTCAAACGGAACCCTATGTTCAAACGATAGTTTCAAACGGAACCATCAGTTTTAAACGGAACCCTAATTCAAACTATGATTTCAAACGGAACCCTCTAAATCACTTTCTAAAATCAAAACTAAAACCCTAATTTGACATTTAAGATCCAATCTTGACTTTCTTGAAATAAGACTTGATGAAGATGCAGTCAACAGACATTCTTGTGCATCAACATGCCATAAGACAAAATTCATCATTAGAAGCATCATTAGTAGCATAGAGTGCAAAATTTTCATCCCCTAGCTCTTCAGGTAAGCTGCTCTAGTGAACAAAGCCTTGGGTGAAAAAGTTTTGCTGATCTGGTTGAACCACTGCTGGTGGTGTAGCTTGTTGTGGTGCAACTGGTTGCACTTGAACCTGAGGTACAGGAGACTGAACATACTGAATTTGAGGGACAGTGGTTTGAACATAATGCACAGGAACAGGGTTTGCATAATGAGCAGTGTTTACATGGGCAGCAGGGGTATAATGGGAATAGTGCACAGTGCTTTGATTTTATGGCCTAGGGTTTGAGCTGGGATGAGTAACAATTGGACCAGTGGTTTGACTCCTACATTCCCTAGAAAAATGTCCTAGCCTATTGCACTTGTAACACTTGATTTTTTACTTATCCAACCCCACTTTTAAATTTCCATGTAACCCTGGGAATTTTCTACCTGTTCTTTTGTAAAATTTGCTTGTTCTTACACTAAGCAATGCCAATTGATGCAAAATGTCCATTTCTTCAAGGTCAGTTGGATCAAAGTGCTGTAAATCATTGAGTTCAAAGCACACGTTATCTGACATCTGGTTTTCACAATTTGCAGTAAAAGCATAATTTGCAGAGTGAGAATCAGAGTTGTTAAAATTTCCACCAGCAGTTATGTAATACCCCGTGTTTCTAAAGTCAAAGTCAAGGTCAAAGTCAACGACTGATTTCGCGCGACTTGACTAGTAGTGAATTTCTTTTGTGTGTTTATTTTAGTTGTATTATGTGGAGTAAGTGTCAATAATCACAATAATCGACGTATATTATTCGCTATTCAATCGACTTACGACTGTGAACTATAGGAAGTAACAACGCGATAAAGTCAACTAAACGCTAATCAATCCAATTTAATCGACATCGAATCGCAATCGCACTCGCAACTCGAATTACGCATTTTGGTTATTGTTATACGTGTGTGTGTGCCTTATGTGTTACTTGTGCATGTTTATTTATCTTAAATGTGCTAATCAATCGAATCGCAATCGAAACACAAACGCAATCGAACTCAATCGCAATCGAAATCGAAATGGTATGATAATTGGTGGAGAAAAGATAGTGCGAGATATAGTAGTTGGGATTAAAAGTAATTTGAATAGGAAACTCTATCGCATTCGAATCATTCGCAATCGCAATCGAAATATCAAAAATCGTCGCGCCGAACACCCGAACCAATTGCCATCCGGCCGGATTGCCATCCGACCGGGCTGCCACTTGAACATGGTGCCAGGTTGCCATCCGACCGACCTGCCTCTTTCCTCTTTTGGAACTCTATAAATACCCATGTCACTTTCATCCTTTCTACTTTTGGCAACTCTATGTCCGAACAGCCCGTGCTCCTCACCTTTTCTTCGATTTCTCTCGAATCCGGTAAGATCTCGTCCTAAATCTTGTACTTCCTTAATCTACACTACTCCTACACCTTTCTATCTTTTGGATCTTAACTTTTAACCGTGAAATCACTAGATTTGAGGTGTTCTAGGATGATGTCATCATTGTGTTCTTGGGAACTTCATGTTTTGGCTTAAATACATCAAGAACAACTTAGATCTAATCGATTTCCACATAAATAAACAAGGATCTTGCATAGATCTAAACACATTCATGGTGAAAAAGGATTGAAAGATGGTTTCTAACTTTCTTTCAACTCTTTTACACTCAATGCACTCAAAACCAATAGAATCGGACCTTGTTCTAGTCTTCTACTCATTCATAGTGTTGGGCTAGCTCAAGATCTGGATTCTACTCACGAGACCACCGATTTCGGGTTAACCAAGAACAACCGTCTTGAACCGGTTAACTGGACGAACTAGGGTGACTCCTGTTCTACCGGATCACTTGGCTCACGATGGGGTTCTGTTGGTTAACACGCTGTCACAACGTCTCGATAAAACTACAAACAATCAAAACAACCAAGTGAAAGACGAACAGGATAACCAGCACGGAGTGCTATCCGACCAGACTATTGTCCGAACGGACAGCCATCCGAGCGATTGCCCATCCGAACGGCTTGCACCTTGGGTTCCACACTTAACCAACTTTATCTGAAGTTTAAGTATTGAACGAATTGCTATCCGACCGTATTACTCTTCGGATCATGAGATACTTGGACTTTAACACTTAATCGATTTTCAAACATGTTCAATACACTAAGGATGCCACCCGACCGGTCTGATGTCCGATCGAGTGACAAAGTGCTGTGGAATTGTTCTCACTGAGTAACCTCGCCACTCGAGTCGCCGTCCGACCGGATAACCATCGAAGCGGATTGTCATCCGCACGACTGACCGTCCGATCGACCGACCTGAAAGGTAGAGATACTTCAATGTTTTCAAAATGCTACAACGAAAACTTCCAAAGACAAGCCAACATACACAAACACATCCTTCGCATAGGAAGAAACCATCGACTCGAATAGTCATCCGACCGGACTACCATCCGACCGGATGACCATCCGAACGGATTATCACCCGCACGACTGGCCGTCCGACCGGATTACCATCCGACTGAACTGCTGTCCGAGCCACTTACACCTTGCATCGTTTTACGCGTCAGTTATCGTTATGCTATCGTTCTGATCAGGCTAACCCTACTCTCTAGCGCTCCTTTCAATCCATCATTGCTGTGAGTATACTAGATCCCTTTTTGCTTTATGCACTTTTGGGTGTTACATACGTTACTTATACTAAATCACATCGAACACACTACGCAATACTATTTAAACGCTAACCGTTACCGCATGTTATACGTGACTTAATGAATGATGTTTGTTATGTTTACACAGGGAATGATGTCTACCTGCCTTAGCAACGGTAGTACTATTAGTTTGGACTCAGCACCTATTCACTCGGGGGTTGTTAAGGACAATTATTTGCATGGATTACAGTGGTGATCATGTATTACGAACTTCCCTGGGCAGTCAACCCGCAGTCATTGATATCGATAGGTTCATGTCGATAACTAACATGCCTCATTTCACTATGTGTACGTGTTGGTTATGCGTAACGCTTTCGAACTCTATATGCTATTATCAAACTTGTATGCTCACCTTTACACTATCTGTATTGACTTTTATTTTAACGTATGTGACAGGTGCTTAGGATGCTTATCTGCTAGGAAATCGAGGCTAGAATAAGGTCATAGAGGCCAACACATAGTTGTCTGTACAAATGAAATCTGAGTTGTCGGAACAGAACTATTTGCCTAGATTTTGTCTGTAATAATTGGATTATCTTTTGAGACATGGTATGGGACATGTTATTTTAAATTGATTGGTAATGAAATTGTTATGGAAACTTCTGGACAATCTGTTTCGCTCAGTGCCATGCCCCGATGTTTCCGCCATCGGTTGGGGTGTGACAGATTGGTATCAGAGCCATAACTCTAGGGAATTAGGCAAGACTCGACCTAGTCTGGGTCGATGTCTTAGAGACCTAATCTATAGTTAGGAACCACAGACTGACTTGTGCATATCCGTTAGGGATTATGTGTGAGCTTACTACCATCTCTCGCTATTCTCGCCTATGCTACACTATCACTACACTCGAATTTTCAATTATGATAGAGCAACTAAGTCGAGATTAGGTGTGAAAACCGCAAACTCTCGACTGAATTGCTTGATCAACCCATATTTTTATCTATAAACACGAGAATTTGCGTTGAACCCGGAGTGAAATCCACACTTCGATGCATGATTTCTCTTTTATTTTAGCAAAACAGGAATGAAGTTGTTAAGCTGGGGGTGAAACCCTAACCTTGACGACTTGTTTCGCTTTTTCAAACTCTCACCAAAGTCTCGACAGACTCCAACGACCTGAAGTCACGATATGACCAACGGGATGCGTGCCCAACGCCCAAGAATAGAGGCAAAGGCACTGCCCTGAAGGTCAACGTGCACAACAAGTCCTTGTGAATAGTCGAATCACTTTGGTTAGTCAATGTCTAATAGCCGCAGACGATCTATTTCTCAATTTTTTTATATATTTCAATTCTGAGCCCGCAACTGCTGACTCTGATGATTCATCGATTTTATGTGTTTTATGTGAATTTGCCTGTTTATATGTTTAAATTTTGGATGTTTATTTGATTTTTGCTTCACACCGATCGACACGCATGACTCGCACTGCATTTCTATCTCAAAACACTGACAAGTCGCGAAACTATGGACGACCTTATGCTATGGACGACCTTATGCTATGTTATACGCTTATACTATACTACTCGACAAGTTAAAGGCGATCGCTATACTCGAACACTCGCAGACTTTAAATAATAGGTTTCTGTATTCTGACTGCTTCTGTGTGCTTCTAGGAGAACTATGTGATATATGTGTTTCTGTGTTTCTGTGTCCTACGTGCTTATGTGCATATGTGCCTCTATGTGAATCCGTGATTATGTCCTTACGTGCTTACGTGATATATGTTTCCCTCAGTTCCTGCACTTTAGTAAGTATAGACGTGTGAGGTGAGATTCGATTATGATGTGTCTGAGACCTATGACGATGTCTGTTGCAGACAATGTCAACTGGACCATCATCCCGTCATCACGACTCTCTCGTCAAGAACAGAGAGACAAACGCCTTGCTGCCATCCTCGCTAAACAAGTTGCCAAGGTTGTGCCTCAGATCGTGAGTGAAATTAACGAGAACGTCAGCAAATCGTCTGAGGAGTCTAGAACCGAAGCTCCTAAAGCTGCTACTACTTTCAGCTTCAAGCAGTTCAAGGCATGCGGTCCGAAGGAATTCCCTGGAGAAGATGGCCCGACGACTATGTTTCAATGGTTCGATTCCGTCGAAGTCACATTGCGCCAAAGCGGCTGTCCTGAAAATCTCCGTACCCTAAATGCTACCGGCGTCTTCCAGTCCCGTGCACTAGACTGGTGGACGGCCGGGAGAAACAAACGCGGGAATGATGCAGCTTATGAGCTGACTTGGGAAGAGTTGAAAGCCATCATGATGGACGAATTCTGCCCTCCCCATGAACGCCAAAAGCTGGAGGACGAGTTTTGGAACATAAAGCAGAAGGATGGAGACAACGCTGCCCTGATTGCTTGTTTCAAACAGCTCAGCATCATCTGCCCTGATCAAGTGAAGACGCCTGACATGGCAATCAAGAAGTACATTCGAGCTCTACCCGACTGTGTTGCGGATTTTGTGCACGCCATAAAGACCACAACGATTGAAGAAACTTACTTGCTTGCCGCTGAAATCAACGACAAGCGGGTAAAAGCTGGTTTTTGGGATAAAGCTTCAAAGAACCTGCATCAAGTCACCGCCGCACCTACTGCCGACACCGCCACCGCTCAGTCGTCAAAGTCCTCACGCCGCAAGAAGAAGAACAACAACAGCATCTCCAGCAACAAGAACTGTGCTATCACTACCACTGCTGCTCCTCTCCAAGCCGTACCGGCCCAGCAGCAGCATCACCACCGACCAGCATCAGTTGCTTACGCACCGCCAGCAAAGCGTGCTTACACAGGCCCCCACCCGGCTTGCCCGACATGCTCTTATCATCACCCGGTGGGTCTTGCCTGTCGTTTCTGCGCTCACTGCAACATGTACAACCACTTCACTGTCAACTGCCGTACTGGTCCTCGTCAAGCACCAGCTCAAGCCACTGCTCATCAAGCTCTGCTCCCAGCCCCGTAAGGCCAACAAGCGTCTCAGGCACCCGCGGTCAACGCCCGAGTCTGCTTAACATGTGGTGATCCCAACCACTTTGCAAACATGTGCCCGAACAGGGCTGTGAAACAAGAGCCTCAGCAGCCGCAACACCAACATCAACAGCCTTAGTAGTAGCAAGCCGCACGCGCTAGAACTTTCAACATCAATGTGTGCCAAGCCCAGGCTGGCAACAACGTGGTCAATGGTACGTTCCTTGTGAATGGTATTTATGCTTCATGTTTGTTAGATACTGGAGCCGATAATTGCTTTGTGTCGTTCGAATTCGAGAAGCTCCTTAGTCGTAAACGCTCCCATCTCCCCTCGACGTTCAATGTTGAAGTCGCTACTGGAAGAACTATCGCCGTTAATTCTGTTCTTCGTGATTGTACTCTTGAGCTCAACAATCACATCTTCCCAATCGACCTTATTCCGATGCAACTCGGGAGTTTTGACGTCATAGTAGGCATGGACTTTCTTCGTGAAAACCATGCTGAAGTTGTGTGCTTTGATAAGATGATACGATTCTCGCTCGCGAATGGTGATTTATTATGTGTTTATGGTGAAACTGCTTCGAAAGGTCTCAAGCTCATGTCATGTGTCCAAGCTAGCAAGTATCTCCGCAAGGAATACAGAGCTTTCTTGGCTAACATTGTAGTAGCGGAGAAGGAAAAGAAAGGAAAGACAGAAGTGAAAGACGTTCCTGTGGTTCGTGAATTTCCTAATGTGTTTCCCGATGACCTTCCAGGTCTTCCGCCAAGTCGTGATATCGACTTTCGTATCGACCTCATTCCTGGAGGCAACCCTATTGCCAAAGCTCCTTACCAACTCGCACCGTCCGAAATGCGTGAACTCTCGAACCAACTCCAGGAATTACTTGAGAAAGGCTTCATTCGCCCGAGCACCTCTCCTTGGGGCGCACCAGTACTTTTCGTCAAAAAGAAGGATGGGTCATTCCGGTTGTGCATTGACTATCGGGAATTGAATAAGTTAACTATCAAGAACCGCTACCCTCTGCCTCGCATCGATGATTTGTTTGATCAACTACAAGGTGCTACGTGTTTCTCGAAGATCGATCTACGCTCAGGCTATCACCAACTATGCATTCAAGAGGAAGATATACCCAAAACCGCATTTTGCACTCGATACGGCCACTATGAATTCGTTGTTATGCCTTTTGGTTTAACCAACACACCCGCGGTTTTCATGGATCTGATGAATCGCGTGTCTAAACCATATCTCGACCGTTTCGTCATCGTATTCATCGACGTTCTCTTGATCTATTCCAAATCGAAAGCCGAACACGCGCAACATCTACGTTTGGTTCTCGAGCTACTCCAGGGGAATCGACTCTATGCCAAGTTCTGCAAGTGCGAATTCTGGCTGGAGGAGGTTCAGTTTCTGGGTCACATTGTTAATAGCCAAGGTATTCACGTCGATCCGGCGAAGATTGAAGCTATTAAGAGTTGGATTACACCTAAGAACCCGTCTGAAGTCCGTTCTTTTCTTGGATTAGTGGGCTATTATCGACGATTTATCAAGGGATTCTCAAAGATCGTTGTGCCGGTTACCGCTCTCACGCATAAAGACAAGCCTTTTGTTTGGGGAACTGAACAAGAGACTGCTTTCCAAACCCTCAAACACATGCTTTGCAATGCTCCTGTTCTCACATTGCCCGACGAAAACGACGATTTCATTGTCTATTGTGATGCTTCCAACCTTGGTCTTGGTTGTGTTCTTATGCAGCGGGACAAGGTTATAGCATACGCATCTCGTCAGCTCAAAATCCACGAGGTGAACTATACAACCCATGACCTCGAGCTAGGCGCAGTTGTTTTTGCATTAAAGATTTGGCGACACTACCTGTATGGTACCAAGTGTACGATCTTCACCGATCATAGGAGCCTACAACATATCTTTAGTCAGAAGAAACTTAATATGCGTCAATGCCGATCGGTAGAACTTCTCAACGATTACGACTGTGAGATTCGTTATCACCCAGGCAAGGCAAATGTTGTTGCCGACGCACTCAGCAGGCGGAGCTATCTGCTTAGCACTCGTAACGTCCAAGCCCAATACGATCTCGAAACTCTCATCCGCGAAGCTCAGCATGCCTGTTTTAATGAACGCACTCTGAAGAAGGAAAGAATCTATCATGATGGAGCCCATCTTGTGAATAAGTCGAATGGGATATTCCACTTTCTGGACCGAATTTGGATCCCTAAACGGACCAATTTGCGATAGATTTTGATTGACGAAGCCCACAAATCCCGGTACTCTATTCATCCCGGTGCCGACAAAATGTACCACGACCTTCGCTACAAGTACTGGTGGCCTGGCATGAAAAGGGATATTGCTCTCTACGTTGGAAAGTGCCTGACTTGTGCAAGAGTCAAAGCAGAACATCAAAGACCCTCTGGCTTACTCGAACAGCCGTCGATCCCTATGTGGAAGTGGGAGAGTATAGCTATGGACTTCATAACAAAGCTTCCGCACACGTCATCAGGTCACAACAGCATTTGGGTTGTTGTTGATCGTTTAACCAAATCAGCTCATTTTTTGCCAATACGGGAAGACTACAAGGTAGAACGATTAGCCCGAATCTACACCGATGAGATCATTTGTAATCATGGGATGCCTCGTGACATCATCTCTGATCATGATGCTCGGTTTACCTCGCGACTGTGGGAAACGTTTCAAACAGCTCTTGGTACATCGCTTAATCTAAGTACCGCATTCCACCCTCAAACCGACGGTCAGACTGAAAGAACGATTCGTACTCTTGAAGACATGCTCCGTTCGTGTGTCATAGATTTCGGTGGTAACTGGGATAAATACCTGCCGTTAGTCGAATTCTCGTATAACAACAGTTATCATTCCAGCATACAAATGGCACCATTCGAGGCCTTATACGGAAGAAAATGTCAATCGCCTATTGTGTGGCACGAGATCGGTCACTCACAATTAACCGGTCTCGAGCTATTGCAAGAAACGACTGAAAAAGTCCTCCAAATTCGAGACAACTTGTTGAAAGCTCAAAGTCGACAGAAAAGTTATGCCGATAGACGTCGCAAGCCCCTTCAATTTGACGTTGGCGACTACGTACTCCTAAAGGTATCACCTTGGAAGGGTGTGGTCAGATTCGGTAAGAAAGGGAAATTAGCGCCTCGATATGTTGGACCTTTTAAGAGTTTGGAAAGGATCGGAAAAGTCGCCTACAAACTCGAACTACCGGAGGAACTTAGTAATGTCCACCCGACTTTCCATGTGTCAAACCTCTGAAAGTGCCTGGCTGAGCAAGATTTAATTGTACCTCTCGATGACCTTCAAGTAAACGAAACACTCCACTTCGTGGAGAAGCCTGTCGAAATCATGGATCGCCAAACCAAGCAGCTCAGACGCTCGCGCATTCCTATTGTGAAAGTCCGATGTGAAGGCAAACGAGGCGCAGAGTTCACTTGGGAACTCGAAAGCGACATGAAGGCGAAGTACCCGCAGTTATTTGTTACGGCTTCGGCCTAATTTCGGGACGAAATTCCCTAAACGAGGGGAGGCTGTAACACCCCGTGTTTCTGAAGTCATCAAAGTCAAGGTCAAAGTCAACGACTGATTTGGTGCGACTTGACTAGTAGTGAATTTCTTTTGTGTGTTTACTTTAGTTGTATTATGTGGAGTAAGTGTCAATAATCACAATAATTGACGTATATTATTCGCTATTCAATCGACTTATGACTGTGAACTATAGGAAGTAACAATGCGATAAAGTCAACTAAACGCTAATCAATTCAATTTAATCGACATCGAATCGCAATCGCACTCGCAACTCGAATTACGCATTTTGGTTATTGTTATACGTGTGTGTGTGCCTTATGTGTTACTTGTGCATGTTTATTTATGTTAAATGTGGTAATCAATCGAATCGCAATCGAAACACAAACGCAATCGAACTCAATCGCAATCGAAATCGAAATGGTATGATAATTGTTGGAGAAAAGATAGTGCGAGATATAGTAGTTGGGATTAAAAGTAATTTGAATAGGAAATTCTATCGCATTCGAATCACTCGCAATCGCAATCGAAATATCAAAAATTGTCGCGCCGAACACCCGAACCAAGTGTCATTCGGCCGGATTGCCATCCGATCGGGCTGCCACTTGAACATGGTGCCAGGTTGCCATCCGACCGAGATGACATCCGACCGGACTGTCATCCGGGTGAGATGCCATCCGACCGACCTGCCTCTTTCCTCTTTTGGAACTCTATAAATACCCATGTCACTTTCATCCTTTCTACTTTTGGCAACTCTCTGTCCGAACAGCCCGTGCTCCTCACCTTTTCTTCGATTTCTCTCGAATCCGGTAAGATCTCGTCCTAAATCTTGTACTTCCTTAATCTACACTACTCCTACACCTTTCTATCTTTTGGATCTTAACTTTTAACCGTGAAATCACTAGATTTGAGGTGTTCTAGGATGATGTCATCATGGTGTTCTTGGGAACTTCATGTTTTGGCTTAAATCCATCAAGAACAACTTAGATCTAATCGATTTCCACACAAATAAACAAGGATCTTGCATAGATCTAAACACATTCATGGTGAAAAAGGATTGAAAGATGGTTTCTAACTTTCTTTCAACTCTTTTACACTCAATGCACTCAAAACCGATAGAATCGGACCTTGTTCTAGTCTTCTACTCAATCTTAGTGTTGGGCTAGCTCAAGATCTGGATTCTACTCACGAGACCACCGATTTCGGGTTAACCAAGAACAACCGTCTTGAACCGGTTAACTGGACGAACTAGGGTGATTCCTGTTCGACCGGATCACTTGGCTCACGATGGGGTTCTGTTGGTTAACACGCTGTCACAACGTCTCGATAAAACTACAAACAATCAAAACGACCAAGAGAAAGACGAACGGAATAACCAGCACGGAGTGCTATCCGACCGGACTACTGTCCGAACGGACAGCCATCCGAACGACTGGCCATCCGAACGGCTTGCACCTTGGGTCCCACACTTAACCAACTTTATCTGAAGTTTAAGTATTGAACAAATTGCAATCCGACCAGATTACCATCCAACCGGATTACTCTTCGGATCATGAGATACTTGGACTTTAACACTTAATCGATTTTCAAACATGTTCAATACACTAAGGATGCCACTCGACCGGTCTGCTGTCCGATCGAGTGACAATCTGCTGTGGAATTGTTCTCACTGAGTAACCTCGCCACTCGAGTCGCCGTCCGACTGGATAACCATCCGAGCGGATTGTCATCCGCACGACTGACCGTCCGATCGACCGACCTGAAAGGTAGAGATACTTCAATGTTTTCAAAATGCTACAACGAAAACTTCCAAAGACAAGCCATCATACACAAACACATCTTTCTCATAGGAAGAAACAATCCACTCGAATAGTCATCCGACCGGACTACCATCCGACCGGATGACCATCCGAATGGATTGTCACCCGCACGACTGGCCGTCCGACCGGATTACCATCCGACCGAACTGCTGTCCGAGCCACTTACACCTTGCATCGTTTTACGTGTCACTTATCGTTATGCTATCGTTCTGATCAGGCTAACTCTACTCTCTAGCGCTCCCTTCAATCCATCATTGCTGTGAGTATACTCGATCCCTTTTTGCTTTATGCACTTTTGGGTGTTACATACGTTACTTATACTAAATCACATCGAACACACTACCCAATACTATTTAAACGCTAAACGTTACCGCATGTTATACGTGACTTAATGAATGCTTGTTTGTTATGTTTACACATGGAATGTTGTCTACATGCCTTAGCAACGGTAGTACTATTAGTTTGGACTCAGCATCCGTTCACTCGGGGGTTGTTAAGGACAATTATTTGCATGGATTACAGTGGTGATCATGTGTTACGAACTGCCCTAGGCAGTCAACCCGCAATCATTGGTATCGATAGTTTCATGTCGATAACTAACATGCCTCATTTCACTATGTGTACGTGCTGGTTATTCGTAACGCTTTCGAACTCTATATGCTATTATCAAACTTGTATGCTCACCTTTACACTATGTGTATTGACTTTTATTTTAACGTATGTGACAGGTGCTTAGGATGCTTATCTGCTAGGAAATCGAGGCTAGAATAAGGTCTTAGAGGCCAACAAATAGTTGTCTGTACAAATGAAATCTGAGTTGTCGGAACATAACTATTTGTCTAGATTTTGTCTTTAATAATTGAATTATCTTTTGAGACATGGTATAGGACATGTTATTTTAAATTGATTGGTAATGAAATTGTTATGGAAACTTCTGGACAATCTGTTTCGCTCAGTGCCATGCCCCGATGTTTCCGCCATCGGTTGGGGTGTGACAAGTTATATCAATAAAATGATCATAACTCTGATCCTTACTACTGCTACCAGATTCTTCCTGACCAAAGAGAGTTGTGCTGCCAAATGAATTATCATCAGCAACTTTACCAGACTCTTGCAACTTCTTTTTCTGGTTTAACTCCCTTTCATATCTCAGGAGTCTACCATGAAGTTGGGTCAGGGTCAGATCTTTGAACTCAGCAGAATTTCTAGTTACAAAAGCTATAGTGTTCCATTTTTCAGGTAGTGATCTAAGAAACCTGCAATTTTGTGTTGAATTAGGAAATGTAACTTTAACAAGTCTTAGCTCACTAATGAGACAACTAAATCGCTCAAACTGCTGGGTCAATGATTCACCCTTGATGTGACAGAAGGTTTCATACTGCTGATTCAGAATTTCCCTATTATTTTCAATAACTTCTTCCGTTCCCCCAAACTGTTCCTTCAGTGCATCCCATAGCTCTTTGGCACTATTACAATGTAACAGCCCAACATAGATTTCATTGGTTAATGCAGATGCAATGATGCTAAATCCTTTGGCATCGAGTTTGAACTTTTGGAAATCAGTTTCAGTATAATTTTCAGTTTTTTTCGGTTCGAACTTCTTTTTATCCTCAGCACTTGGCACCATGGGAACGTGTGGTCCAAAAACAACAGATCTCCAACATCCAGTATTCTGTTGAGCAAGGATGTGACCCATCCTTCTCTCCCAGATGTTGTATTCATTGCGCTTAAGCATTGGTGGTTTGAAAAGTGAGCCGATGTTATTTTTATCATCTTGTGATTGTGACGTCATCCTGGTTGTTTTACAGGCACTGATTAATCAACTTTGATGGTGATTAAACCTTGCTATATTTTTCAACAAAACGAACAACTATCAGTATCAACGATTATGAGTTGAACTATTTATGTCAAACTGATTGTTAAATCAAATTTGACTGTCCGAGCACTGATACCAACTGTTAGGATCTGAGTTTGGTTTTGATTGTGTTTTATGTTTGAATTAAGATGAATAATGAACAAGTAGTGCAGCGGAATAAATATGGTAACAAACTTTTCACAATCAAATAGGGGAATTGCTTTTAACACACATTTTGAACAAAGAACCGAATGATTGAATTTATTTCATCAACGATTACAATTGCATGTATGTAACAAACTCCCCCTCAGCCTGAGCTCACAGTGATTTGTTCGTACAGGAAGAAAGATGGTGAAGAACTAATAGAACAGTACAGTACAGGGTACTGTTCTATTTATAGGCACGGACAAACCGCTGTGGCATCTTTGCTGACGTCACCATGAAAGTGACATCTAACCTCCTAACAAACTCTAACAACTGATCTGATACAACCACTGCTAAAGCTAACTACTGATTACATATATTACATAAGTAAAACTAAACTACTACTACATCCTTCCACTGTTGTGACTCCAGCAGTACTTGATATAAACCAGCAGAGCTTGACTCATAGCAGTAGATTGATCAGCAGGGCTTTAGTCTTCATCAGTCTTTGACTTGATCAGCAGTTGTAGGTCAGTGGTTGTAATGATCAGTGGATTGGAGGTCATCAGATAAACCACTTTCAACGGGAGAGACTTGTATACATAACATCTACTCTGATCCAGTTTTGGCTTTAATTATCTGTTCCTCTGATAGGGCTCAATCCCAACAATGATGCTAACTTAATGAGGGTATACCATGACATGATACACACAACTTGATATTTACATATATGTTTATGTGTATTGTTTTGTATTCTAAACTTCTTTTATGCACATGATGTATTTAAGTTAATTTTTTCTACGTTTGAGGGTTTAGCTGACCAGTCCAGCCGATCTTATGCTAAAAGAGCTTCAATTCTTGAAATTGCTTTGAAAGTCAGGTCATGTTTCATCATGCTTGATCTTGAATGTGATGCGTTAGTTGTGGAAATGTTTCAGCATTTTCTAAAATCAGTAAGGTATGTTATAGAGTTCTTAGTGCTAAGTTATGCTTCATTTTCGTCACAATATGTAATTATATATTTTTGAATTTCGGGGACTATCATTTTGACTTCGTATTTCCATCGATGGAAAGTATAATGGTGTTGGTTATAGAAGAAAGTGAACAAATTCCAGTTGAGATGCTCAAACCACCACTCGCTCGTGTTAAAAAGGATAACTCGGTACGACGTTTAGGACATCTTTATTAATCAAGTTAAACTTGTTTTTGGTTTCCCATTAAGTTTTTTGACAGAGTTATTCATCTTAATTTAGGACGTCTTTCCAATAGCTCGAAATTTAAGTGAACGAGTGCTTGTGAAATCTGCCGAAAAGCTAAATCATTACTTTCTACCAGCTGTCACGGCTCTTGGTAAATCTTTAGATACGTACACTAAAGTTGTGACTGCAGTATGTAAAGGCACAACTGCTACTAATGAAAATAATGATGAAAATACTTCTAGGCTACAAGAGGTATGATTATATTAGTATATATTGTCTAACAAGTAATTAAATTGTAATGGAATATCATATATTATAAGAATGGCGGTGGGCTGCTCTAAATGATGCTAAACAACAGGAGCTTCGGCAGATCCTATTGTTGGTTGAGCAACCAGTGATGTCGAACACAAGGGATAAGTGGATGTGGGCGTTGGATGGGGCTGGGGTATTTTCTGTTAGAAGTATAAAAAGAGAGCTACGAAGGAAGTGGTACGGGGTCTCGGCCAATGTGTTTGAGTGGAAAAGTTGGAGAGTAGGTTTAGAAAGGTTGCCGACTCGTGTGATTTACTGGTTAAAAGCATTAATGTGTCGTCTAATCTATGTCCGATGTGTAACGAAATGCTAGATATGGTTATCTGATCAGCAGATGGCTTTGCTACAGTATCAGAGAAAGAATCTTAATTTTCTGAGTGAGGAGGTAATAATAATTACTGATGAAAAAAATAATCGCCAATTGTAATATTCAAAGAATTGGGTTAGATTGGTGATTTTATGTGCTTTTCTTGATTAAAAACATTTATAAGACCATATATATATATGTCGCAACCCCCAACCCCTGCCTCGGGAGGCGGGCGGTCGCGGCCTACTTAGAGATGGTGGTATCGGTGTTTATCATTATTTGGAAGCGGAATTTTCATCAGAACCGTAGTTAGGAAATATTTTATCAGAGTAAAACACCACATTTTATAATAATAAATATATTGGGATAAAACCCAAGTTTCCATTACAAACATGTTTTTGGGGATAAACCCTAATTTATTGAAATAAAACATCTTCTTTATTTAGGTAACTTTTATAGCCACATTTCCAAGCCTTCAGTGCTGTCCAGCTGGCTTATATTTGGCTTTCACATTGTGTAACCTGAAACGCGTTTAAAAACATTTTGTAAGTGGGGCATCGGTTCTTCGTGTGGGTATGGGTTCTCTAGGATTTCCCTGATATACTGGTCATTATCCCAATATGGATCTAGAGGGTCCAAGTTGGGATAGGATGCTACTGGGTTTTGCATGGGTTCCTCTATTGGGTAAAGTTCTTGATAATCCCTGTGGTCATCATTCCAGGGGTCGTAGGCTAAAGGGTTTGGTGCTGGGACTCTAGGGATTTCAGCTAGGTCGAAAGCAGGCACTGGAATATGGTCTACTGGGTTTGGTTCAATTTCCATGGGTTGAGTGGGAAACAACGGTAGCGGCTGTGGTGCAAGGATTTGTTTTAAATTTGGGTCTGCAGCTGTGGTAGCTAAGATGTGAAAATTAGCTAATCTCCTATTGAGCATATCCTGAGTTTGGGCATTCATCTCTCTATTTGCTGCTGCTAAGGCCCGCTGTTGCTACATTTTCCTCATTCTTTTCCTACGCTCGTGTGCTCCCAGACTGAACCATCCTCTCTTTTTGGTAGGGAATGGTTCTTCGGATTGTGTCTTAAATATAAAAATCCCCTCTTCTGTGTCAGCTGAGTACCCCGAGGGGGTAGGCTGGGAAGAAGTTCCTTCAACCTTAGGCGAACTAGACAGTTGACGATAAGCGTCCGGAGGTCCTTGATCACTCATACTGTAAACTAACAAATTGTCAAATAACACAAAACAATAATATATGCACGTAATCCCGTGGATAATTTCCTAACATAATAGGTAAAATTTTGGTGTCAGCAGAACACTTCTGCGGCTGAATCAATGGTTGTAGCTCTGATACCACCTTCTGTCGCAACCCCGACCCCTGCCTCGGGAGGCGGGCGGCCGCGGCCTACTCAGAGATGGTGGTATCGGTGTTTATCGTTATTTGGCAGCGGAATTTTCATCAGGACCGTAGTTAGGAAATATTTTATCAGAGTAAAACACCACATTTTATAATAATAAATATATTGGGATAAAACCCAAGTTTCCATTACAAACATGTTTTTAGGGATAAACCCTAATTTATTGAAATAAAACATCTTCTTTATTTAGGTAACTTTTATAGCCAGTTTTCCAAGCCTTCAGTGCTATCCAGCTGGTTTATATTTGGCTTTCACATTGTGTAACCTGAAATGCGTTTAAAAACATTTTGTCAGTGAGAAATACTGGTGAGTGAATCCCAATTTAATCAAAACAGGTTTTATCAGTTTACAGTATTGAGGGCAATCCAACAATCACATTTGTTTCCATCTACTTTAATTACCACCCACGATAGTGTAGTGACAAATTTTGTATACAAAACCCCAACATACCGACGATAATTGTAGAATTTACAAATACTCAATCACTGTGAAATATAATTTAAAACATTGAGGCTTTGTAAAATAGTTTGCAAAAAGGAGGATTACTCACATTGCTACTTTAGGTTTTTCCCTGTGACTTCCTGGTTATAATCTAGGAAAAATTACAAGTTTTGTCCTTTATCTTTAGGGTACTTTACAGGCGGTGTCCTTTTTTTCAAAACTTTACAGGCGGTGTCCTTTATAGGGAATTTTGTTGCAAGTTTTGTCCTTTAAGCCTAACCCAGTTAGATTTTTTTGTTAAATCTGATTTCCCAAGGGTATTTTAGTCTTTTTACTTATTTAAAGGACAAAACTTGTAATTTATTCTTTAAAAAATATTTCAAAAAAAAATTATATACATATATATGTTTGTATAACAATGAAACCAGGTATTTATCCCCCATCCCCCTCTCTCTCCCTCCACCAGTTCACCTACCACCACCACCGTCTTCATCAAAACCACTCAGACACACTCTCTGCTCCTCACCCTCTCGTTTTCCTCCTTCCCTCTCGACTGATACCAGCAACACCCCCAGAGCCACACCAGCGGGTTGTCGGTGACGGGTCCAGCCGATGAAGATAAGAAGACAGTGGCCGACGACGGAGCTGGTTTCAGCGGCAACAGCAGACAGCTCCGGCAACAGACATCAACGGCGCCGCTCGGATCTGCTTATTTTTGTTCCGGTGAGCTCTTGATTATGGTATTTCTTTTAAGATTCGTTCATTTCTTTTCCTTTACTGATGATGTCGATGATGGCGTTGGCTGACAAGGGTGTTAATGATGATGGTGGTGGATCAGAAGACGTCGACGATGGTAAAGAAGCGACGGCCGACGGCCGTTCACGACAACCACAAAACAGAACTTTCTGTTGTCTCTCAGGTTCTGTTTGGTTCAAACCGTTTACGGTTCGGGTTTGTTGGGGATAACGTATCGAAGACAGTGGTAGCGGTGTTATACAATTCAGATTAGATTTGTGCGACACATGTATTGAGGAGATCTGGGGATGAATTGAAGAGGTGGTGGCGAAGACGGTGTTATACAAGTTTTTTGCTGTTTGTTCATGGTCTTAAAGAATGCAATCGATATTCTGTGTTTGATTTCGCTCAGAACATTCTGAGATACCTGAAATTTCGGTATTCGCTCTAATTGTTTTGATCCGAGTTGAGTAATTTTGCTGTGTATTCTGATTGTTGTCTACTTTTTTCGTCGAATTTCGATCCACTTATGTCTGTAAAGTTGCATACAAATGATCCAAAAATGGAGATCTTGTATTGGTTCACTGAAATCCTGAACCTGAAGAAGGGGGCGGTTTCGTCTGTTGGGTGGACGGTGGTGGCTGGGTGTTTGTGGGTGTTTGGTTAGGGTTGGGGTGGGCGGCGACGGAGTGGTTGTGGTTGTGGTGGTGGTGGGAGGATGGAGGACGGTGGCAGATGGTGTGGTGGGTTAATGGTGGTGATGATCGGTTGATGGTGTTTGAGGTGGGAGGTGATGATGATAAGATCTGAATGGTGGTGTATATACAGATGATGATGATAATAATAATAATAATAATAATAATAATAATAATAATAATAATAATAATAATAATAATAATAATAATAAATCTTAAAAATGTTTTGTTTTAGGAAAAAATACAAGTTTTGTCCTTTAAATAAGTAAAAAGACTAAAATACCATTGGGTAATCAGATTTAACAAAAAAATCTAACTAGGTTAGGCTCAAAGGACAAAACTTGCAACAAAATTCCCTATAAAGGACACCGCCTGTAAAGTTTTGAAAAAAAGGACACCGCCTGTAAAGTACCCTAAAGATAAAGGACAAAACTTGTAATTTTTCCTATAATCTATCAAATTTAAACAATGCACACGCGTTAGCATAATAACCCATATTTACATTAGTTATACCCTCCCCGAGACAGAACTCCAACGACTACGTCGGGCAGAGCCTCGACAGCCGTTATGGAGCACTAGATCAATCGGGCAGCGTATCTAATACGTGACCGGGGGTTAAAATACTTACAACGAGGCAGAGCTTCGCTATTTTAGTGGGTATCATACCAGATATAATTCCTACTCTTCAGAAATTTGAGAGAGATTGAGAAAATTTGAGCGAGTTGGACTGAAGGCCAATCAAAGCTATTTATAGGGCCTGATCGACCATATCTCGCGCCCCGCGAAAGATGAGACAAGGGCTTACGCGGCCCGCGAACTAGGGGATCTAGGGCATAGCCTTGTCCGGTCATACGCATAGGTTCGACACGAGGCTGCCACGTGGCAGCTCAGTGTGCGGCCTCGTAGCAAGGCTGTTGCGCCCCGCGACGGCCCGCGGGGTATCTATCGCGCCCCGCGACGAACCATTAAATTTTGTTTTTATTTTATTTTTATAAAATTAAAGGTATTCGGGACCGGTTTTCGTATACGGGGTGTATTTTAGGACGTATAGGGATATTCTAATTATTTTAGGAGGGTTGTTATAATATCGCTACTGATTCTTCGACTGCAAGAATGTTTAATCAAATATGAGAAATATGGTGATGGGATGGCACCTCAGGTAGAATATGGTTTTCTAAAATTTTTAGTTTTTATGGCATTTCCAATTTGTTGTTTTCTGTAGGTTGATCTTGCTCATCTGTTAGCAGCTCGTGATCAAGAGCTACGGACACTTTCAGATGAGGTAATAGTGTAATGATCGTATCAGCTGGTTTTGTTGTTTACTATATGATAGGCAGTTAGGCACCCTTTAAATATATTTTGGAATATAAGTTTGTATAAAAATTGCATAAATAGTTTAATTTGTATCTGCAGATGAATCAACTACAATCTGAATTACGTCTCGCTCGATCCCTGGTTGCTGAGAAAGAGACCGAAATCCAGGGTGTTCGACATCTTTCTATGTACAAAGTAATATTTTTAAGTTTATATTTCTTTGTATATACTATACATATGAATAGAATATTACGCTTCTAAAAAATAATGTACACATATACAAAAAGAATACGTTTTCGTTGAAAAAAGTCGTTGGATAGTTGATCAATAGAAAGGTGTTGGATGCAATGACTTGTGGGTGTCAACTTTATCAATAAATTAAATACAATGGTCTCTTACACCTTTGGTTCAACTAACTGCATTGTAACTGAACCAAGAAAACTATCCATTTTGAGTAATTAAATCTTTGGGGATTAGATAACCATTGAACAAGTAATACAACCAAACGTTTATATATCTAGCGGTTACAAAAGTTGACACACGTGTAGCTAGATCGATCACATGGCAAAGGTGCACATGTTTGATAAGACGAGTCTAAACTTGAGATCTTTACATGTTTCTCAATTAAGTTTTAACTTTGAGTGGAAAGTAGTCATACAACGTCTATGTGATAAATTATACACCTTTCTCATTTTATATAGAATAAATATGTAATTCACGTTCATATACCAATCAAGCAGGGGAGGAGCTTAGTGGAAACCCCCCCCCCCCCCCCCCCCTCACACCAGAACTTTTGGTCAAGCTCCGTCATTGCAATCAAGAGTTCGTTGATCAATCATCAACACAAAATTTGGGTGGGAACAAAATCCGACATGTGTAGGTATCGGTGTTCACCTTTGAAATATTTTCTGTTGTGAACGAATGTTAATATTATGGTTGAAAATATAGGTACTATGTAAACAAATGCAGTCATGATGTTTAACACAAAAGAGAACCATATAAATACATTTTAGCAGTCATGATGTTTAACACAAAAGAGAACCATATAAATACATTTTAGCAAATGAATTTTAAAGACCCTTGTTATTTACTAAATTTGGTCAAAAAAATCAAGTTTCAAAACTACGGTTAATAAATGAAATACTACCAACTCTAAATCCTAATATTAACTTTTAAGGTTACCTAGTAATTAGACCCGTGCACCTTGCGGCGCGGGTATATTGCAAACATCGAATGAATTAGTCCAAACGCTTTATGATGCGTTAACTTTATGAAATTTTCAGAGTTGAGAAGGTGTAAAAATAGAGTAACACAGTGCAAGGAGTAAAAATGCAAAGTATTCTAATATTAGGGTGTCAATGGATTGAACCATTGCTATTCTTTAAAATACATGAAGTTAATATACACATAAGTTCACAAATTCATATGTTCTTACTTGACACAATATTTTAGTAGCATGTGTCCTAATCCTTCCAAGAGTATATCAAATCCAAGTCCAAGCTTCTTGAAGCGGCTAAACTTCATACTCTTATAAGTAGTCCCTTTATTCCTGCACCTGCAAATATAATTTAACAAAAGACAATTAAGAATTTATACAAAATTCAACCTACTTTATCTTGTAGTCTGAACACACATAACGGAATGATTAGATGATGTGTTCCAATATCATCATGATGACAGACTGTGTCATCCCGGTCAGTCAAAAACCCAATTAACCTAGGTAGCTAGGGTAAGTCGAGTATCGTATCCACGAATAGCATGTGGTCAGTATTACACTAATTGTTCGATTGTCTAAACTATTTACAAACAAGTGTACAAAATACTTATGAAGCTTGTTAAATTTCTTTGTTTATTTGGTTGAAAAAAGGTGTCGGAGTAAACTGAAAAGTTACTATTAACTATAAAAACAGGTTAGGTTAATTATTGCAAAAACTGGATTACTTGATTGAAAACAATAACTAGGAACAAGGATCACACCCGGTTCAATAATTACAGAACATAGGGTTCCTACATGTTTTAACTTGATTAAGTTGCATATAGTGATTAATGAATTTAGTGTTGCGTGGTTTAGGTGCCAAAAGCTATCAACACCATAGACGACAGACCGCAGTGCACTTCTTTACCAAGAACATGTAAATCCTAGGCATAATTGCATATAACCATTTCGCAAAGTCAAATTTTATCATCACTCGAAAATTTACGAATTCGAAACAAATACAAGACAATTATCAAAGGTTTCACATACTAAACAACTTATCACGAAACCAAATCAAATACAAATGTTTAAACCCTAGAAAATCTTACAAAAATCTACACCGGGGTGAAACCCGGAGAGACTAGTCGCTCATGGTTGATGCTTCATGAACACTGGATGACGAACGCGAACACCGAGCCATGACCTTGAGTCTTGGAGGGATGATGAAGGTTAGGGTTACGGTTTGGATGGTGAGTGTGAATGGATGGAGATGATGGTGTAATGGATGAGGGTGGAATGGGTGAGAGTTAAAGATGATGGAGGTTAGGTTAGGGTTAGAGAGGTTAGGGAGAAGTTAGATGTGAAGGAAATGATGAAAGATGGCTCCAAGATGTGTTTATATGCTCAAAAACCCATAACTCCTTTAATCCCCATTTAATTTTCGGTCAAAAACAAGTCAAACTAACTTTTCAACGTCAACAATATGGAGAAGGTGTCACCGACGGGCAACTAGGGAGTCGTCGACGCGTTGCTTGGCCTTAGTTTTCTCCGGACGTGCTAATATGATGTCTATGCACAAGTTTTACTGACGGGGCTTTCTGGAGGGCGTCTCCGACTGGCTACTAGGGCGTCGGCGACTACCTCTCTAAAACCTGTTTTTCTGATTTTGTTGTTCCTCGTGTCCGGTTGATCTGTTTTCCATCCCGAGGCTCCCTCTGAAATGTTCCGAAATGCTCCTTAAACCTCGTTAACTTGCAAAAACACAAATCAAATCAAAGTAGGCAATTCAAAACTCAAGTTTATGTAAAAAAACACTTTACATACAATAAAACATCGGTTTTCAATCATGCATCACATCCCCACACTTGTCTTTTGCTTGTCCTCAAACAATTTTTTTCACTTACACGTGAGTCGAACAAATGGAAACACTCCCCATTCTCAAATTTAAGTTAAGGTCTAATGTCATACCCGGTTCACAATGTTCACATTTCAAAAGTAATTCAATAGGTAAATGGATTTTTCTACTTTTAGCACGTGAAATGGTTACCTAAGATTAATCCACCCTTAAGACTAGCACACTATGCATATCCCTCATAAAGTTCTCTCCACTCACTTTAATATATAGCTAACAAAGATGCAATAGCAATTTTTAAGTGAACACTCCAACCGATTAGAACACGTATCTGCATAAGCTTGCAACTCAATCATTCTCCACCAAGTAACACGAAAACGAAGCACAAATCAGAAGGTCTTTAAGGGTTGTAATGGGGCTAGGCTAAGGGTATGGAATGGGTATATGAAGTGGCTAAGGTGATGAAAACTCGATATTTATTAAAAAGCTTCTAAACAACTAACTAACTGAATCAACTTCAAGGCATCAACGCGCCTTTTATTCAATAACAACTAAAACTTCTTTTTTGTGCTTTTTCACAACTGTTTTCCACTATATTTTTTCATGGTATTTTCACAATAATTTCTCACTATTTTTCATGATCTTTTCTGTTTTTTTTTAATGAAATAAATTACAAACTTACAATACAAAATAAACCTAAAATCGAATTTTCATCACACGGTTTAAAATTAAAAAGGCTTAACGGGTCAAAGGCTAGGTGGGTTGGTCAAACGAAAGGTTTTGGCTCAAAATTGGCGACTAAGGGATTAATTTCGGGTAAGGATGGTATAAAATGTTGTAAAGCGAAAAGGTTTACTAATCATTCTTGGGCTCGTACTTGGCCTATTGTCTTAAACGTATCAAAAGTTGCAAGTTCTACAATACATGTACTAATGGCACACTCAAACAAAGAAACACACACACACACACACACACACACATATATATATATATATATATGTGATGTGTATAGGTGGCTCAATATCTCACATGGAAAAAGTATGATATGTGATGTGGATAACATGACTAATTTCTTAGGTGGACTATTCCCAAATAACCACTGATGCGTGTGAAGTGTCGTATAGTTTTTAGTGTATATTATAAGCCCTTTAACACTTTTTAGCCAAGTTTTAAATTTATAAAACACGATATTTACTAACACTAAACACACATATGGGCAAGTGCACCCATCGTGAGCGTAGTATAGTGTTGATAAGTTACCGAGGTCGTCCAAGGACACAAGAGCTTTTAGTACCGGTTTATCCTCAATGTCTAATCAAATCAAAAGTTTAGAAAAAGGTTTTTAAACTAGAAAAATAAAACTAAAAATGCTGAAAAATAAAATAAAATAAAAACAGATAGACAAGATGAATCACTTGGATCCGACTCGTGTTTAGTGTAACCTTTGATTATTTCCGCACTTTTGCACTTTTTAAGAGATTATCTTAGTTATTGTAGTAGGCCCCTCTTTTGAAGGTGACGTTACCCTCAACCCAGTAGTTTGAGTCAGCAAGGATACAATCCTAAAAGGGTTGGATTATTGAAAGATAATAAATTAAGTTATTAATGCGTAATGTGGTAGGCCCCTCTTTTGAAGGTGACGTTACCCCCGGCTAAGTAGTTTGAGTCAGCAGGGATACAGTCCTAAGTAGTCAGGTTAAAGTTTTAATAGTAGCTTACATATGAGGGGATCAAAGAGTTTGGACCCCCGCCATCCAATAAAAGTGGGAATTGAAGGAGGTCCTACTAAATTTGACCCAGGTTCATGCAAGATCTATACACTGAACAAGGCAAGACTCTTACCAAACCATTCCCTTAACCCCCGACCAGGTAGCCAACATATCTCCATATAAACCGTGGAGATATGAATGGTGAAAATCTTTTATTTTTTATAGACAGTAAAATAATGCCAAGACACCACAGACAAATGATAAGGAAGATTCACCTTCAACATAAGAAACTAGTTTTTAAAGTCATTAACACATAACCAAATAAAAAGTGCGAAAAGATTAAAAATAAAAAGTATTACACTAGACACTTGTCTTTACCAAGTGATGTAAGAGACTTAAGCAAACATGGCCTTTGATTGTCAAGAACTCTTACGATCAATCTTGGATCCCGAGACTACTCACATACTCTACGATGGATGATGGATGATGGTGGTGGATGATGGTGTTGTGGTGGTGGTGGAGTGTGGGTGAAGTGTGAGAGAGGTGGTGTGCCAAGGGATGGTTTGCAAATGAGCCAAGCACCCATATTTATAGTCTGCACAGAAGCACGGGCACGGCCCCGTGTCCACCCATCTTCTCTTCCTTCATTAATTGCAGTTTGTCTGCATTAATTGTCCACGCCCCCGTGTCCGCTGGGCACGACCCCGTGTGCAGAAGCATATCTATACTATCAAGATTTCCTCAGATTCTACGAATCTTAGAGTTGACCACGACCCCGTGTTCGCTGGGCACGCCCCCGTGGTGGGTGATAGAAGCTTCTACAACTTTGTCTTTTCTGCAGACACTTGGGCACGCCCCCGTGCTCACTGAGCACAGGGCGTATTCAGCCTTATGTTCTCATGTTTTTGCTTAGGAAGATGTTGTCGGGGGGTCGGGCATGCCACGTTTGTTCCTTTTCTTGTATTTATGTTAGATTTAGCTGCCTTTTTGCTTCTTTTGTTCATTTGAGCTCATTCAATCCTGAAAATACAAAAGGAAGGCAAAAACACACTTTTTTCAACGTTAGTACTAAAAAGGGTTAGTTTTATGCCACATTTGATGTAATTTATATGTTGCATTTTGTACACATCAAATACCCCCACATTTGAATCTTTGCTTGTCCTCAAGCAAAACTCTCTATAATGTGGCTTTGCACTCCCAAATGGAATGGGTAGAAGAGAAGGTTTTTGGGCTTGTCATAGAGTGTCGAGATTTCCAAGATTCTTTATTAATTTTTATTTTTATTTATTTACAATCCTATTCGTCATGATTTATTTAAAACATTACATAAGATAAATTACTTATTAGGGCATAAAATGCCTTTTTAAAATTCCATTTATATACAAGTTCACATACCTCACGGGGGATCACTCAACACTCGGCCGAATATGTATTTTAGTGAATCACTCGAGAGCGGCCTGGAACTATACACCTTTGTAAATATCAGGAGGACTTTTGGGTGAAGGGTTAGGATTGGGTTAAAGGTAGGTGATTGGGTTAGTTGGTTAGCAAAAGGGCGAAAGGCGTAAAAAGCGTCGGTTTTCGTAAGACTTTTTTTTTTTGTAACTTTTTTATTTTTATTTTGATGAAGCTATTCTTCAAACAAATTTCTTTTTGATAAACTTGTTTGTTTATTTCTTCATCATCATTTTTTTTCATAAAACAAATGAAAAGTTTTGTGCTCAAAGGGGTTAAAAAAAGGGTTTTGGTGGGTAAAAGGGTGTTTGTTTTGGGTTAAGAAATGAAAAGTTTTGTGCTCAAAGGGGTTAACTAGGGGGATTTTTGGGTAGGTGGTAAAAAAAATAATGGTGTAGAAAAAAGGGTTAGTTATAATGCCTCCATCATTTACTTACTCGGGTTTAAGTTGGTAAGGACCGGTAATGTATCGTCGTGGCAAGTTCTAGAGTCGTAAGAACCAAGCGGCTATTCACACAAGAAACGAAAAATGAGCATTTAGTTTAAAGATATGTATTTGTATGCTCAATAAAGGCTCAAAACTCACTTTTTGTGGGAATGGGTTTTTTATGTGATCAAGTATATATAATCAAATTTTAACTAGATTTGTCATGTCGTTTCATAATTTTCTTATGTTGGTTCTTTTTATAACGACGCTATCGGTTGTAAATTTGTAAAAATATAACCTTTTTAGAACTTGAAATTCCCAAGTTAAACCTAGACAAGTAAAAGAAAAAATAAAAAAAAAATTTGAAAAAAAAAATTTGTGGTGATTAGCGGTTCCAATAGAGTTTTGTGTAAGGCTTGTAATTAGGACTTGCAAGATTCAAGGTTTTAGCATCCCCCCACACATAAATTACACATTGTCCTCAATGTGTCCCAAAAATAAGTTTTTAGGTTGATTGAATGTGTAAAAGGGTGTGAAAAAACAAAAATTTATGTTACTGGGCGTCTGGACACGGCCCCGTGTCAGATGAACACGACCCCGTGGTCAGAGTGCCAGTAACGATAACTTACAGAAAGTGGACACGGGGGCGTGTCGGCTGAGCACGACCCCGTGTCTGGCAAAAATCTGCAGAATTTTTACAAACAGCAGGTCTGGGGCAATAGGCACGGGGGCGTGTCGGCTGGACACGACCCCGTGTAGACAATATGCAAAGGTGAAAAACAGGTTTCTGGCTTCGGTTTTCCTGTCCCGGCTTTAGTAGCACTAATGTTTAGTGCTCTAAGCCTCGTATGTACCTGTTTTATCAATAAACACTACACCAAACCATAGCAAGCATCCTAAATTACCATTGTTCAAACATCCACACCACAAAGTTAAAAAGAAAAAAAGAAATGCAGAAAGTAAAAAGTGTTAGAGGAAAGTAAATTGTTCAACACACGGCACGCAGGCCGGAAATTGTTCATGAGAAAAAGGGGTTAACCTGTGAGATCACCAACTAGCTGCTCCTACCTCCGCTCCTTCCGCCTAGTCCATGTCCTTGTCTTCATCAACATCTCCTCCTCCGTGCCCCGCCATGTACTCCCGGATGTTCCCAATGTCATCCTGTATGTCGGAGATGTTTCTCTCAATTGCTCCGACTCGAGTGTAGGTGTTGCTGGCCATGTTATAGGTGTTCCTGGTGCACATGAGGTTTTCCTTCAATAAATCATGTAAACTATGGAAGTTAGGAAAACCGCCTCCTTGTGAGGAGGATTGGCCCGGATCACCATGGGGCTGGTAGTGGTATTGAGGAGGAGGTTGGAAATGTGGAGCGTGTAAGACGAGTACCTCTTGCGGGTTCCAAGCATGCCCCTGGACTCTTTGGAAGCTGACCGTCCCATCTTCTGCTTCATAAATCAGGTTCATGGAGCAGCAAATGGTTATGTCTACTCTCCCCGACCATGGGCTCTTTTGGCAAGACCTGGGCATTTTCACGAAATGCTTGAAGAGACGGTATATCCACCCCCCAAAGAAGATAGGGGTTGGTGGAGTAGCGAGCCGGTTCCAATGCATGTTTCGGAGCAGGAGGTACGGAACATCAAGGTGGGTGCGAGTATGAATGCAATGAAGGACCACCAGATCTCTTAACCCTACAACGCCACTGCTATCATGCCTTTGGCTAAGAGAGTAAGTGAGGACCCTATGGATGTAACGGTAAAGAGGGTCCCTCAACTTAGTACTCTTAGTGCTACTTGGGTTGTAGTGCCCTTCTCCTATTTGGGCCCAAGCGGCTTAGCGTTCGTTTTCTGATAGTTCACGTAACCCTCCGATGTTTTCTTCATTACCCGCATCTTCCTCCGCTACAACCCAACTATCGACCCAAACTGTGTCATCGAGATTGAGTACTTAGTCCCCCCACATCGGAATTCTACCCCATCATTATCAAATGGGTCAGCTCTTGAATTGAACACGAATGTGCTATAGAATTCCAGATTATATTCGTACACTGAGCGAAGTCGAGTGGTTAGGTCGGCTCTTAGTGGGCCGGTGACTAGGCTGTTGAACCGTCAAGTTGGTTCACTGCTCCTAAAAGATCCATGCATACTTGTCGTGGGTATTCCTCCGGCCTGGTTCGAAGCACATCGTATCTTGCTTTAACATCCAACTCATTTGCATTGAACCTTGTGAATTTCTTGGACATCTGAAAGAATACACCAAACAATTAGCACGAAAAAGTGAAATTTTCGGAGAAAACTGAAAACAGTCGGCTGAACACGGTCCCGTGTTCAGCGGACACGCCCCATGTTGGTCAGAAATTGGCTGGACACGCCCCCGTGCTCAGCGAGCACGACCCCGTGTCCAGACGTCTGTTTACCAAAAATCTCATTTTTCGACCCGGTACCGAAAAGTTGAAAATTTTTGGTCCAGTAGGGGCGGTTTTCCCCGAAAATGAAACCCCAGAAAATGAAACCCCAAGTGTCGTTTTTCCCAAAACAAACTGTTTACCCCTTCGATTTTATCTTTTTCGGTTCAAAAACAAGGGTTTGAGGTTTTTGTGAGAAATCGGGTGAATCTATGAACAATACAAGTGGATTTACTTCCTATAACATGAATCTAAACTAATGCTAACAGATTTATGCAAAAATTTAAGGTTCGATCCGGATGAAGTTCAAGAACCCCAGATTTTCCCAAAACTTTTGATGTTTTAACTACATGCAAATGCTTAATCTAACTACTAATGATGATAGAATCATACCTTGATGTTGCTAGAAGTAGAGGAGACGTCGAAATCTTGCCGTAAAATTGCCTGAACCAGAGAGTTTTCGGGGAAACCGGGCGTGTGGAAATGAAGAAACTGTGTTGAAAAGGGGTTTTATCCCGAAAGTTGCGCGGACACGGCCCCGTGTCCAGCGGACACGGCCCCATGGGCAGGCAACTTTTAATATATATATATATATATATATAGGATAGGGATCATGAGTGAACAACATCCTTGTTTGTGAACTGTGTGAACTGATCTGGGCCCTTGATTTTTATGATCTTGAGATTTTAAGTGAATGGCATGATAGTAATTATTTGATTAATTTTTTCCATTTAATTAAATACATAAGGGTATATGTGTAATTACACAATCAAAAAATTGAAACAGGAAACCTAAATTGTTTCCATTATTTAAAATCTAATCATATCAAATGCATTAATTTGTTCCTGTCCTTCTCAATACAAACAGATCTGCCGCCGGCAATACAAACAGGAAACCACTTCTTTTCGCTTTTCATCCGACGGTCCTGACGAAGAAAACGACGTCGGCCCCGATTACCGGTATACCGGCTCAATCGCCGTCGTTAACACCACTCCGAGGATAATTTACGCCTTCTCCTACCGCCGTGGATATCGCCGGTGGCGGCGACGCTGACGTACAGCAGGAATCTCTAAGAAGACGACAACCGAGGAGTACCTATGCATTCCACATGAAACCGGGCGGCGACACTGACGTACCTAATTCACGATTGAACCCTAGATCAATCGTTCGCGAACATAGAGGAAAAAAAGATGAAGAAGAGTGCTGCTGATTCTGGGATTATGAGAAGTGATGCTTTTACTCCTCGAAGTTTGAATCAAAATTTCCATCGATGTAAGTTGATCTCTTTAATTCAATCGTTCTTCTCTAGCTTTTCGGTCACAAAAAATTCAAATTACCCAATAAATAGAACTAATTGGATGAAATTCCAAGGAACTAGTGATGTGATGGCCTTCAACTGTGGATTGGTAACAATATAGCTCACGTGCAGTGGCGCTTATCGACAAATAGAGATAATGCAGGTGATTTGGTTCATTTTACATATTATTTGGTGTAGGTTTTTTTATTTCAATTTAATAATTTGGAATTTTAGTTGTTGACTAATTCAACATTGTAATTTCCATTAATTTTGCAATCACGGCATGCACATACAAGTGTTGATTCAATGTTGGAGGCCTTGTAGTGATCAACTATAGTACGTACACGTGAGGGAGAATAAGTTGATTTTGAATTCGTCACGGAGATTAGTTACGGACGGAGAGGCGTACGATAGCAGAGGCACAGCGGTTCCGGCGTACGATAGCAGAGCATCAGCGGCTCCGGCGTACGATAGCAGAGGCACTGCGGTTCCGGCTTGTGAAAGCGTTGCCGGTGGGCTGGAAAGTGTTGCTGTCGTTATGCCCTCGGGTTAACAGCCGTCGCTTTATTGCCGGAGATTTTCCAGGTAGTTTTTCGATTGACATGTGTACCCTGTTTATGTAAATTGGGTATACACTTGTGTGTCGTAGTGGTTAAGTGATATTTCAAAAACTTATGTCTGTTGTTTATGTAAATTGGGTGTACACCTATGTATACAGTGTTTGTACATTTGGTGTACACATATGTATGCAAATTGATTGTAGGTATAAACTGTGTATACACCTGTGTAAATTGAGTGTACAACTGTGTATACAATGTTGGTCTTTTTATTTATCTAAGGCATTCATTGACCTGTGTAAACGTATTTGTGTTTTAAAGTTGGTAATGTATTGTAATTTGATTTTAAACGCAGAAAGACATTTTCTCAAAATACTTGAAATCAGTGAATCATCCGAAATGTGGGCAATTTGAAGGAATAATACCGGATAGGTTGCTGTGAAAAAGTATGCTGTGAAGAAGTATGCTGTCAAGATTTTATGCCCCCATGCTAACACGCTCCGCGATGAAGTAATGGCTGAATCGGTAGCATACAACGTGGCGAATAGGCTTAGTGTTTAAAACGCACCATCCAAATAATAGTAGTAAAGATTATTTTTTTGTTTTTTCCGATATGTGGTTATTTGTTTGTTTGGTCGGGTTATTTTTTTATGTAAACTGGATGTTTAGTTGGTTGGTATACTTTATAATATGTTTTTGGATTTGATTTTGGGACATGTTATGGTCTATGGTGAAGTAGTACGAGTTTACTAATCTAAAAACAGGATTATACACAAATGTATCTATGTCTGTACATAGGTGTATTAAATGTAAATACACATGTGTACTTCGGGATTCATGAATGTGTGTACGTAATTGAAATCTGGATTTTTTTATCGATGAAGAAAAAAATACATGATGAAGAACTGCTCGATTGAAAAAAAAATTGGCTTTTTTTGAATGGTGATTATGATATACATCTTGTTTAGATTTCAAAGATATTTTGAGTAATCACAAAAAAATAGGAAAGTGTAACTTCCATGAATTAATTAAAATAAGTAATTAATAATAACTTAATGTATAATTACCATCCTATCCTTTTTAACAAAAAAGATAATCAAAGGCTATAATCAGTTCACACAGTTCACTCTTGGGAGGTTGTTCACTCTAGAACCCTACCCTATATATATATATATATATATATATATATATATATATATATATATATATATATATAGGGTAAGGTTCATGCGAGAACCACCTTTATTACGAGAACCGCGAGAACCAATGTGAACACAACCTAAAATAGCTAAAAAAACCTAAAAAAACCCAACCCCCACCCCCCCCTCCCCAAAAAAAACCTAAACCCCCCCCCCCACCCCCAAAAAAAACCTAACCCCCCCCCCCCTCAAGCTAAATGCTAAAAACTAAACCCCCCAGAAAACCTAAAAAAAACCCAACCCCCCCCCACCCCAAAAACCTAAACCCCCCTCCCCCACCCCCCAAAAACCTAAACCCCCCCCCCCCCCCCCAGCTAAAAGGCTAAAAACTAAACCCCCAAAAAACCTAAAAAAATCAAAAAAAAAATCTAAAATTTTTTTTTATTTTTTTAATATTTTTTATGTTAAAATCGCTACTTTTAGAAGCCAAAAAAATTTTTTTAATTTTTTTGCTACGAAAAGTAGCGATTTTGTTATAAAAAATATTAAAAAAAATTGTATGATTTTTAGCTATTTTTAAGCATTTTTGGTTGCGTTCACATTGGTTCTCGCGGTTCTCGCAATAAAAGGTGGTTCCTAACGGATCTTTGTCCTATATATATATATATTTTAAGTGCTCGTGTGAGTGCCCTTGTTTCCCAAAAACTTGGTTAGAAGACTTACCGATTTAGATGTCAACACGTTTGTTCGTAACTTACCAGGTATGATGTTGATGCTTTTATTCTTCGACCGTTTGAAGCGAGATTTCTTTCTCCTCATCCTCAATGAATCCTTGATATAGCTTCAGCTGTTGGCCATTGACTTTGAATGGAATTCCATTCCGAGATTTAATTTCTACTGCACCGTGTGGGAAAATATGGGTGATGGAAAAAGGTCCTGACCACCTAGACTTTAATTTACCAGGAAACAATCGAAGTCTTGAATTAAACAATAGAACTTGATCTTCTACTCGAAATTCATTAGGTTTAATGTGTTTGTCATGCAAGTTTTTTATTCTTTCCTTATAAATTTCAGAGAGTTTGAGTATGCATAATTCCTTAATTCGTCTAATTCATTTAATTGACAAAATCGATTTTTACCGGTAAATTCTAAATCTAAGTTTACATTTTTAATTGCCCAGTAGGCCTTGTGTGCAATTTCTACTGTCAAATGACAACTTTTTCCATAGACGAGCTTATATGGGGTTGTACCTATTGTTTTTTTATAAGCAGTTCGAAAAGCCCATAAAGCATCATCTAATTGATCGGCTCATTCCTTTTTATTTAACCCTACGGTTTTTTTGAGTATTCGTTTTAAACCTCTATTAGTCACTTCGGCTTGTCCGTTTGTTTGAGGGTGATATACTGTTGAGACCCGGTGATAGACCCCATATCTTGTTAAAAAAATTTCAAGTTGATGGTTACAAAAATGGGTACCTCTATCACTTATTAATGCTTTAGGTGTGCCAAAACGAGAGAATAATTTTTTCAGAAATCTTACCACGACTCTTCCATCATTTGTTGGAAGTGCCTCGGCCTCGGCCCATTTAGACAAGTAATCTACCAGCACACGTATATATTTGTTTCCTTTTGACGGTGGGAAGGGTCCCATAAAGTCGAGTCCCCACACATAAAAATTTCACAAACAAGAATGCCATTTTGTGGCATTTCGTTTTTGGAAGAAATATTACCTGATCTTTGGCAAGCGTCACATGTCTTGACAAGACTTTGGGCGTCTTTGTAAATGGTTGGCCTATAAAACCCTAAATCAAATACCTTTCGTGTGGTACTAGCGGCACCATGATGTCCTCCGTATGGACCTTCATGACAATGGCGGAGAATTCTTCTTGCTTCGCTACCATGTACGCATCGGCGGATGAGTTGGTCGGCACACATTTTGAAAAGATAAGGATCTTCCCAAAAATAATGTTTTACATCAGCAAAGAATTTCTTTCTTTGATGATGTGGCCAACCTTTTGCGACTATACCGCTAGTTAGGTAGTTAGCATATTCGGCGTACAATGGTTCTTCTTTGTATTCCACCATTTCTAGGGATTCCGTTGGAAATTTTTCGTTGATTTGCTCGTCCCTGGTTGCCTCCAAAGCTGGGTCTTCTAAGCGCGAAAGATGATCCGCTGCGGTGTTTTTTGCTCCTCTTTTGTCTTTGATTTCAATATCAAATTCTTGGAGGAGTAGAATCCACCGAATCAAACGGGGTTTAGCATCCTGTTTCTTGAAAAGGTATCGAATGGCTGCATGATCTGTATAGACTATTGTTTTAAAAAGAACAAGATAAGAACGAAATTTATCAAAAGCAAATACCACAGCTAGTAATTCTTTTTCTGTTGTTGTATAATTTTCTTGTGCATCGTTAAGTGTTTTACTAGCATAATAAATTGGGTGAAAATGCTTTTCTTTTCTTTGTCCCAAGACTGCTCCAACTGCAAAGTCACTTGCATCACACATGATTTTGAAAGGTAATTTCCAATCAGGCGCTATCATGATAGGTGCATTGACTAGCATTTCTTTGAGTGTTAGAAATGCATGATTGCAATCCTTGTCAAAGAAGAAAGGGGCATCTTTTTCAAGTAATTTTGTTAGAGGCCTTGAGATTTTAGAAAAGTCTTTGATAAATCGCCTATAAAATCCGGCATGCCCTAAGAAACTTCTGATTGCTCTAACGGAGGATGGGGGTGGTAATCGAGAAATAGTGTCTATTTTGGCTCGATCAATCTCCATTCCTTCGCTTGAGATTTTGTGACCGAGTACTATTCCCTCTGTTACCATGAAATGGCATTTTTTCCCAATTAAGGGCGAGGTTAGTTTCCTCACATCGGGATAGCATTCTTTCAAGGTTATCGAGGCATTGGTCGTATGAATCTCCAAAGATAGAAAAGTCGTCCATGAAGACTTCCATTGTCTTTTCTATCATCTCATGGAAGATGGCCACCATGCAACGTTGAAAGGTTGCGGGGGCATTACATAGACCGAATGGCATGCGTCGATAAGCAAAAGTTCCATAGGGACATGTGAATATTGTCTTTTCTTGGTCTTCGGGCGATATCGGGATTTGAAAGTAACCTGAAAAACCATCCAAGAAACAATAAAATTTATGACCGGATAATCTTTCTAACATTCGATCAATGAAGGGAAAAGGAAAGTGATCTTTCCTTATTGCTTCATTCAATCGTCTATAATCTATACATACCCTCCATCCTGTGACGGTTCTCGTTGGTATTAATTCATTCTTTTCGTTAGTTATTACCGTCATACCTCCTTTCTTTGGAACTACTTGGACGGGACTTACCCAAGGACTATCGGAGATAGGATAAATAAGTCTGGCGTCAAGTAATTTGATGACTTCATTTTTAACCACTTCTTGTACATTTGGATTTACTCGACGTTGTGGTTGTATTACCGATTTATAGTCATCATTCATTAAAATTTTGTGCGTGCACATGGAAGATTTATTGCTTTAATGTCTACAAGCTTCCAAGCGATCTCATTTTTATGTTTTTTCAAAAGTTTAATTAATTTTTCTTTTTCTACACTACTTAATTTTGACGAAATAATTACATGTGATTTACCATCTTTGTCTAGAAAAGCATATTTCAAACCTTTTGGAAGTTCTTTGAGCTCAAGAGGTGGGTCTTTAGGAGACTCCTTATTTTGTTGCTCATTTTGATCAAGAACTTTAAAAGTTTGTTCTATGGCGACCTCTTCTTCAACAAAGTGGTCGATCTTTTCACTTGTATCGGGTGGTTCATCTTCAATTAGGGGGCCATTATTGCCGAAATGATATTTCATTGAACGCTCTAGATCGATGCTCCTTTTAAATGCCACTAATTGAAGAGATAGATTGTTGTACTTCCGGTTTTTCAAAGCTTCGTGGGTTTTTACAAAAGGTCGTCCCAACACTAGAGGAGCGTCATCGAGGATGACAAAGTCGGTTGGGATTACCAATTGATTTGTTTGAACCAAGACATCCTCAACTATACCGATTTATTTTATTACTTTCCGATTAGATAGAAAAATGGGTATTTGAAGTGGAGAAAAATAACTAATACTTAATTTTTCGAAAATGTAGTTGGGCATTATGTTAACACAAAGATCTTTATCAATTGTAACATTACTAATAAAGGAGTTTTGAAAAAAAACATGGAACCGGTTTAATGTTGATTTCAAATGGGTCTTCTTTTATTAGCGAAGTTTGATCATTAGTTAAATTAATGCTTACCGTTTCGTCAATTTTAGTGTTAGTGTTTAACTCTTTTAAAAACTTAGCATGAATGGGTATTAAACAATGGTTTTCGAAAGAAGGTGACAAAAGATTAATTTCTTCAAAATTAGACTCTTCTTGAATTTTAACGTTAACGGACTCACCTTTTTCGTTGTTTAACTCATGTGTCGGTTTTTCACTTATTTGTTCTTCCATTTTCACATTTTCAAATATCTCTTTTTTATTTAATTCTTCTCTTGCGCGGGACTCCTCTTCCCTTGCGCGAGATTCTTTTATACAACGTTCGATAGTTTTAAGGTGTTCCATTATCTTATCAGTTATGTCGGCGATAGAGTAAGGATCGGGATTTTCAAAGCTTGAATCCGGATGTTCGATCCTTTGTTCCTCATAATACTCATAGGAAGTAGATGGTTCACACCATTGCTCTTCATTATAAGTATATGATGGATAAGGGTCGTAATTTTGTTCTTCATAATACTCATATGAGGTGGGTTGTTCACACCATGGTTCCTCATAGTAAGTATATGAAGGTGGTGGCTCATATCTTGGTTCCTCAAAGTATGAGTATGAAGGCTCATACATTTGTTCATCAAAATATGAGTATGAGGGAGAAGGTTCATACCTTTGGTCTTCATATGATGTGTATGAAGTCGATGGCTCGTACCTGGGCTCCTTATAGTAGGTGTATGAAATAGATGGTTGAAATAAGTCACAATATTGTACCGAGTGCGGATCACCACAATTGGTGCAATAGTCTTCCCTATAATCATCCTCCTTATAGGTGTAGTTGTAGCCTCCTAAGTATTGATCCATAAGAATCACACAGCAGACCACAACAGAGTCTCGAGACCAAAAAACAAAAATAAAAACGGAAACAGAGGCCGGACACGGCCCCGTGTTTAGTGGACACGGCCCGTGTTCAGGATCTGTATCTGGGCGTTTAATTAAAAGTTACTGGTTTGGTGCAGCACGGGGGCATGTTCAGTGAGCACGACCCCGTCTTCAGACTCTGTATCTGGGTGTTTTATGAAAAATATGCAGCACGGCCCCGTGTTCAGTGAGCACGGCCCCGTGTTCAACCTACTATAAATGCAAAACTAACTAAAATGCAGAAAAATATGCGCGCGTTTTGAAAAGGTTTTGAAAAACTGATTAGGCCGTCGATTTTAAGCTTTCTTAAAATCCTTGTGTCCCCGGCAACGGCGCCAAAAACTTGATGCGTGTGAAGTGTCGTATAATTTTTAATGTATATTTTAAGTCATTTAACACTTTTTAGCCAAGTTTTAAATTTATAAAACATGATATTTACTAACACTAAACACACATATGGGCAAGAGCACCTATCGTGAGCGTAGTATAGTGTTGGTAAGATACTGAGGTCGTCCAAGGACACAAGAGCTTTTAGTACCGGTTTATCCTCAACGTCTAATCAAATCAAAAGTTTAGAAAAAGGTTTTTAAACTAGAAAAATAAAACTAAAAATGCTGAAAAATAAAATAAAATAAAAACAGATAGACAAGATGAATCACTTGGATCTGACTCGTGTTTAGTGTAACCTTTGATTATTTCCGCACTTTTGCACTTTTTAAGAGATTATCTTAGTTATTGTAGTAGGCCCCTCTTTTGAAGGTGACGTTACCCTCAACCCAGTAGTTTGAGTCAGCAAGGATACAATCCTAAAGGGTTGGATTATTGAAAGATAATTAATTAAGTTATTAATGCGTAATGTGGTAGGCCCCTCTTTTGAAGGTGACGGTACCCTCGGCTAAGTAGTCTGAGTCAGCAGGGATACAGTCCTAAGTAGCCGGGTTAAAGTTTTAATAGTAGCTTACATATGAGGGGATCAAAGAGTTTGGACCCCTGCCATCCAATACCAGTGGGTATTGAAGGATGTCCTACTAAATTTGACCCAGGTTCTTACAGGATCTATACACTGAACAAGGCAAGACTCTTACCAAACCATTCCCTTAACCCCCGACCAGGTAGCCAACATATCTCCATATAGACCGTGGAGATATGAATGGTGAAAATCTTTTATTTTATATAGACAGTAAAATAATGCCAAGACACCACGGACAAATAATAAGGAAGATTCACCTTCAACATAAGAAACTAGTTATTAAAGTCATTAACACATAACCAAATAAAAAGTGCGAAAATATTAAAAATAAAAAGTATTACACTAGACACTTGTCTTCACCAAGTGATGTAATAGACTTAGGCAAACATGGCCTTTGATTGTCAAGAACTCTTACGATCAATCTTGGATCCTGAGACAACTCACACACTCTACGATGGATGATGGATGATGGTGGTGGATGATGGTGTTGTGGTGGTGGTGGAGTGTGGGTGAAGTGTGAGAGAGGTGGTGTGCCAAGGGATGGTTTGCAAATGAGCCAAGCACCCCTATTTATAGTCTGCACAGAAGCACGGGCACGGCCCCGTGTCCACCCATCTTCTCTTCCTTCATTAATTGCAGTTTGTATGCATTAGTTGACCACGCCCCCATGTCCGTTGGGCACGACCCCGTGTGCAGAAGCGTATCTGTACTATCAAGATTTCCTCAGATTCTGCAAATCTTAGAGTTGACCACGGCCCCGTGTCCGCTGGGCACGCCCCCATCGTGGGTGATAGAAGCTTCTACAACTTTGTCTTTTCTGCAGACACTTGGGCACGCCCCCGTGCTCACTGAGCACGGGGCGTGTTCAGCCTTCTGTTCTCTTGTTTTTGCTTGGGAATATGCTGTCGGGGGGTCGGGCATGCCACGTTTGTTCCTTTTCTTATATTTATGTTAGATTTAGCTGCCTTTTTGCTTCTTTTGTTCATTTGAGCTCATTTAATCCTGAAAATACAAAAGGAAGGTAAAAACACACTTTTTCCAACATTAGTACTAAAAAAAGGGTTAGTTTTATACCACATTTGATGTAATTTATATGTTGCATTTTGTACACATCAACCACCCGCAATTTTCTATTAAAAACACACATTGAATGCCAATCATGCTAATTTTCGGAACTTGACCATAACAAAAGACAACGACGCCATATTGACTGACTGTGTCGTCCTGATCAGTCAAAAACCCAATTAATCTAGGTAGCTATGGTAAGTCGAGTATCATATCCACCAAGAGCATGTGATCAGTACCACACTAGTTGTTCGATTATCTAAACTATTTACAAGAAGTGTACAAAATACTTATGAAACTTGCTAATTTTCTTTGTTTGTTTATTTGGTTGAAAGAGGTGTCAGAGTAAACCAACAAGTTACTATTAACTACAAAAAAAATAGATAACGTGAATTATTTCAAAAACTGGATTACTTGATTGAAAAGAAGAATTGGGAACACGGATCACACCCTGTTCGATAATTGCAAAAACCTAGGGTTCCTACACATTTTAACTTGATTCAGTTGCATATAGTGATTAACAAATTTAGTTTCGCATGGGTTAGGTGCCAAAAGCTATCAACGTCATAGACGATGGACCGCAGTGCACTTCTTTACCAAGAACATGTAAATCCTAACCTACGATAAGGCATAATTGCACATAACCATTTCGCAAAGTCAAATTTTATCATCACTCGACAATTTACGAATTCGAAAAAAATGCAAGACAATTATCAAAGGTTTCAAAAACTAAGCAACTTGTCATGAATTCAAATCAAATCAAATATAAATGTTTAAACCCTAGAAAATCTTATAAAAATCTACACCAGGTTGAAACTCGGAGAGACTAATCGCTCATGGTTGATGCTTCATGAACACCGAATGACAACGCGAACACCAAGCCATGACCTTGAGTCTTGGAAGGATAATGAAAGTTAGGGTTAGGGTTTGGATGATGAGTGTGGATGGATGAAGATGATGGTGAATGATGATGATGGTGTAATGGATGATGGTGGAATGGGTGAGAGTTAGAGATGATGGTGGTTAGGTTAGGGTTAGAGAGGTTAGGGAGAAGTGATATATGAAGGAGATGATGAAAGATGGCTCTAAGATGTGTTTATATGCTCAAAAACCCGTAACTCCTTTAATCCCCATTCAATTTTCGGTCAAAAACAAGTCAAACCAACTTTTCAACGTCAACAATATGGAGAAGGCGTCGCCGACGGGCAACTAGGGTGTCGTTGACGTGTTGCCTGGCCTCAGTTTTCTCCGGACGCGATAACATGCTGTCTATGCACAAGTTTTATCGATAGGGCTTTCTGGAAGGCGTCGTCGACTGGCTACTAGGGCGTCGACAACTACCTCTCTAAAACATGTTTTTCTGATTTTGTTGTTTCCATGTCCGGTTGATCCTTTTTCCGTCCGATGCTCCGTAAAGCTCCAGAATGCTTCTTAAACTTCGTTAACCTGCAAAAACACAAATAAAATCAAAGTAATTCGAAACTCAAGTTTATGTAAAAAAAACACAAACTTTACATACAATAAAACATCGGTTTTCAATCACGCATCACATGACAATCTTTCCACATTGAATTTAACATATGGGAATTAGGTGTCTTAACATAAGATATTTTGTATGGACTTTAAACCCATCCCTTTGATTGAATTATTTACAAGATCTCCTCTTAACTCTTTAGTTAGATGATCAGCCATATTATACTCAGATCTTACAAAATTAACAGATATCACTCCATTTATGATTAATTCTCTAATCACACAATATCTAACATCTATGTATCTAGACGTCCCATTATACACTTGGTTGTATGACCTAGCCAGAGTGACTGCACTATCACATCTGAATGTCTGATAGAAATGGGTGATATCGGTTTTAACCACAAAGAAATCCAAAGATCAAATTTCGTAACCATTCAGCTTCTTTATCAGCTGCTATTGATAAAGCTACAAATTCAGATTCCATTGTTAATGGTGATGCAAGTCTATTTCTTTGAAGCCCAAGAGATAGCACCTCTACCAAAGAGGAATACCCATCCACTTATAGAAGAATGAACTTCAATATTAGTTATCCAACTTGCATCAAAATAAAATACTTGAAGGAAAACCTGAATGACACAAACCATAGTTCATGGTTCCTTTCAGATATTTAAATAATCAATTCACAACTTGCCAGTGATGTGTGCTTGGATTGCTAGTATATCTACTCAATTTTCCAGCAGCATATATTAGGCCTTGGCCTTGTGCTGATCATAGTATACATCAAACAACCTATTGCCTTTGAATATTGTAGTTGAGAAATAGGATCACTTTTATTAGGCATAAGCAATATTAGGATCTATGGGATTTCTAACCAGAGAAAAAACCTGGAAATTAAATTACCTCAATATCTTCTTAATGTAAGGAGATTGAGAAACCATTGTTTCCACGCGTGATTTTTATACCCAGAATCACTTTTGCCTCATCGATGTCCTTCATGGCAAACTTGGATGACATAAATTTCTTGTTTTATCAAGTTGATCTTGTTTAGTACCAAAGATCAACATGTCATCCACATATAGTCAAATTATAACTCCTTTACCCCAAGAATCAAATTTACTATATAGACACTTGTTATGTTAGTTAAGAACAAAACTGTCTGAACATACAACATCATCAAAATTTTAATGCCATTGTTTAGGTGCTTGTATTAAGCCTTACAGAGATTTTATTAATTTACAAACCTTGTTTTCATTACCAAGCATAACAAAGCCTTCTGGTAGTTTTATATAAATCTCTTCAAGAATGCAGTTTTCACATCTATTTGGTGAATTACAAAATTATGTATAGTAGCAAGTGCTAATAACAATCTAATGGTGGGAATTCTTGCAACCAGAGCATAGGTATCAAAGAAATCAATACTGTCTTTTTGTCTAAATCCTTAAATGAGCAACCTGGCTTTAATCTTAATAATGTTACTATCCACCTTCATTTTCCTCATGTATTATTTTGTATGATGGAGCCAATCTCATCTTGAAAAGCTTCTTTCCGGAAAGAAGCATCCCTTGAAGCCATTGCTTCACTGAAAGTCTTTGGATCTTCCTCAATATTGATATTGATATTCAATCATATCTCTTATTGAATTCATTGGTATGATCCTTATCATGAGGAAGTGATATTAAGAAGTTTATTGCCTGGTCTTCATCTTCTAGAGTAACTTCAATATTCTCAAAATCCAATATTGACATATTGAATTCATCGGTAAGATCCTCAATATATTTTCCTGAATTCATGTTAAACGTATACAATCTCTTCTTCAAATATAGGCGATTTGCAAGTGATTTTGTCATACAAAATGATTCCAATTTAGCCCAAATTCGTGTTGAAGAAGTCTCCTTTGAAACCTTTCTCAACACTCTATCACCCAAACTCAAAACAATTGCATTGTGCGCCTTTTCAAGAACATCCTTCTTCTCTTTGTCTGTAAGGTTTGCCGACAAATTGGCTTCACTGGGGAGTGCATGCACGACTCCTTGATGAACCCGGAATGCACACATCATAACCGCCATAACCTGAAGTCATTTTTCCTATCAAATTTCTCTAGCTCAAATTTGTTTGACACCATTCTTGTTCTTCAATTATAAAACCCTAATCAATCTTGATCTTCTTCGAATACGAAACGCTAATCGATCTTGATCTTCTCTAAGTCGAGCCACAACTGGCTCTCGTACCAATTGTTATGAAAACACCAGACAATTCAACACTCAAGAAACACAATTCAACCACAAACACTTCAAATATTATTAACCCTACTCTCACAAATCATTACAAAAGAAAATTTGAAAGAAATCAAATTACACCCTATTCTATCTAGCTCTTATCTATATATCCCCAATTCTCTAACCTTATAGAGCTGAATCAACGATCAATAACAAACAACTTTTCAAACTTTCAAAAGTAACCCTGTAGTTCTCATAAAGCCAATGTGGCCCTTCAACTTTATTACAACTATTAAAACAAATAGAAACTAAAAATAGTATGAGTTCACTTTGTCTATGAGTCCAACAAAAACAAAGCAAATGAAAACACAATATCTTGAGTGATCAGCTCTACTAAAATTACAATTTGTTATGCTCTAAACTTTTTATGCCGAACTCATGTAACTTCGGCTAATCGGCTTGATTTGAACTTTTAGCCAGCCAGTTTTGAGTGGCTCCTGAATGGTTCGACTAATATACATTGTTACATACTCATTCATTGACAATGATTTGAACCACAACACTACTCCTTGCCTGACCAATACATTCATTGTCAGACAAGCCTTTTTCCAATAACTAGAACAACCTTAAAGAAACTCATCATTTCTGTTCAACAACAGAATCTAATATCCTCCAGATGCTATGAAAGTTCAAACACTTTCATGTTTCAAACAGTTAAAAGAGTTCAGAAAGAAATCACATAACATGGTCTTTAAAACCCGACAACCTAGTAATTACTCTTCATAAATCTTGAAAACAAAAGGAACTCTAGAAATGTCGGATAATCTGAATCTACATCAGAACTCGAAAACTAGACTTCATTCGACATCATGAGCCTTCTGAAGCCCGACCAAACGTGCATAATCCACCCACCTGTTTGAACAAAAGGTTCAGTTAAACGCACGATTGAAAGAGACAGATAATCACATTGTATGAAGAACGATGTTATGTAACTTACAGTAATGATCCCAAATATGTGTTTCCTGTCCGTACGATAAAGCAGGCTGCACTCAGCATTAGCTTGTGTTGGTGTAATAAAGGTTCCAGAAGTCGTTGTTCAAGGACACCCGCCAAAAGTTGGTACCTGTCCTCAAGAAAATGTTTACAGAAAGAAAGTAATTAACTGTAATTCAGTTAATTAACTGTTTCAAACAGAAAGAAGGTCAATCATGCCAATATGGAGTGATTGATCCTTCTAGAGGTCACAAGATGAGCGGGTTGTGTAACCAGTTGAAACGGGTCATTTTAGTGCTTGTTAAAATAGGCCCATCTAGGTTGGGTTGACCCAAAATCATTTTTCGTCCAATTAAAAGAAGTTATACATCATTAATGCGTTAAGTATGATCACTAAAAATATATACAATTATAATAAGACTAATCTTTAGCAGGTTGTATATACTAAAACTAAACTCCAGGGGAATTTGACCCGTTTGACCAATTTGACTTGTGGTTAGCTAATATTTCTATTTGACCCGTTTAACATAAAATATAACCCAGATGGGTGTTACACCAAATCTTACCGGAGATTGCTAGAGATAGCCATATAAACGCCGTATCCCACACTGGTGGATAAAACGGGAATATTCTCAAGCTCTTCATCAGAAGATTTCTGAACCGCCTTTTTAGCATTGATCAGCGTATTTGTCACAACTGTGCCAACCTGAACACCATTTTCAAATCAATCAGAAAGCTCCATAAGTTAAGGATTCAAATCTCAAACGGGTTGAATCGAAAAAATAGCAAAGAAGATATCGGGTCGAAACTCAAAAGTCACCCTATTTCCTCCTAAAGTTTTTTATTCAATTTTAGATCATTATGGTAATAATACTGTTTTTATAATCTTTTATTAGTAATAATCAATAAATCATAAGTAATGGATTCATTTTATCAATTTTTAGATTATTTGGTCCACCCGGTCCGCTACATGAATTGGCTGACCCGTTCATCTTGCCACGTCTAATAACAAAAGAAGCATATAGGAATAGAATAATAATACCAATGATGATGCAGTGCCCACAGGAAAAAGCTTTGCCCCGTTACGCTGAAAAGTTTAAAAACCAAGAAACTTGTAAATATGTGAGTCTGTAACCACTCATCTTTAAGTTTCTAAAAAAAATGAAAAAAAAAAAGAAAATCATACCGCGATAGCACCCAATCTCTGAAGTAATGAATATGATGTTCCACCCAAGGCAGTCTAAATAATGTATGAAATAATTAATATTACTCGATGCATGTAACTTCTATTGCAACAGACCTTGAACAGTGATAACATTTTACAAAATTTGAAACAAAAGAAATAACCTGGAATGCGTTATCTGGACAGTTGTAGAAAAACTTGGCAATACGCCCGGCATTTACAGAAATTGGAGGTCGAAGAGACACCGTAGGGGCCGGAAGGTAAACAAGCATAAAATCTGCAACTACAGCCATCACCTGTACAATATATAAAAGTCGAATTAATTAGTTATATTGGTTTAGGTTAAAACAGGTCAGGATAACCAGCAATCAAATTTGTCAGTTTTAAAACTTTTTATAAATAATTTTGAACTTAGGATTACAAAATAGTAAAACACTGTTCTTACAATAAATATGTAACATTCTTTGATATAATGAGTTTAGAGGGTTCTTTAGACTACTTTCAAGTTTCAACCCATGTAACTTGTTTTTTTTTTTTTTTTTTTTTTTTTGTCTAAACTTTTTAATTGACCCGTTTAAGATAAAACACCACCCAAATTGATGACTCTTCTTATCCATTTATAATGTAAACGGGTTGAAATTTACATACCACATCTGCAAAAACAATTTCCAGCTCCTTGGAGAAATTTTCTTTGCGCTTTTCATATTCTGCAGCAGTCTGGATATATATATCAAATAAAAGATGATTGTCATTAGGTGAAAAATTGTTTTTTAACGATCCAAACTATTCATTCTAGTAATTTGGCCAATCACACTCATAATTTACATTTTCGTTGCCGAGAACAATCCCACTCTAAGGGAGAAGTAACTCTGAGCCTCTGACTCTCCTTAACTTGCATTTATGGCGTTTCGAAACAATTTACAAAATACCAAATTGGGATAAAAATCAGTCAATTATCCATTAGGGGCCGACAAAGTTACTTCTCATATAGTCCGCTAGATTTGGATTCTCCTCAACAATGTAAACGAAAGTTAAAAATGTTATTAGTTCAATTATTAGTATGAATTAATAACTCATGAATTGGATTATACAAAAAGAATTCAATTTTAATATTAAATTCAAATCATTCATAGAATCCTAGGTCAGTTATACCTTGGTAAACATACCAACTCCACATTCAATACCAACTTTAGCCAAGAAAAGATCATCAGCAAGCAAGCGCTCCTTAAACCCTCCAAACTGAAGCAACCATCTTAAAAACGGCGAGGTTTCCAATTCCAAATACCTTTTGATAACCGATCCTGGTATCCTACCAACCCTTACTGCCGCTGCCAAATCCGCCGGAATACTATCCAACGACCTCCCCACCTCCGCCAAAACCATCAACGCTTCGTTCTCATTTCCATCACCTCCGTCTCCACCTCCACCACTCCCCCTATTAGACACAAATGTAATTAATTTACATTCCAAACTGCATGCATGTCGCTGCCCGCCCTTAACTTGCAGTGAAATATTAAACACAATATAATTATATTATACCCGCCCTTAGCTTGCAGGGGAATATTAAACACAATGTAACAATATTATACCCATATATTATACCAGAAGGTATACTTTGTAAATACATATCATCATCATCATACTCAGTAAATCACACCAATAGCAAAGCAAAGGTAGAGTCTGAGGAGGGTATGATGTAGACAGCCTTATCTCTACCCCGTAGGAATAGAGAAGCTGCTTCCAGTGAGACCCCGGCTCGATAGTAGTTTTGCACCAAGCCTTGGACATAAGGCACATAACACTCAGCAATCGGGACAAAGACCGATTAGTGCATATACCTTTTTGTCTTTCAGCTATCAACACCACCACATGATGCATGATTAACCGTCCTCAGCTTTTAACATTATTTTAACGAAATTAGTAAAATAACGTTAAAATTATTGCACTTTCACTTTTACTCATCGATAACCCACACATTTACGCGCATACCGCAAGCGGGCGTCCTTTGTAAATACATATAGTAGATATAAATGCACATAAACTTTGTACAACATTCTCACAATCAATACTATTTACCATTTTGAGCCATCTCCATCTCCGTCTCCGCCTCCGCCTGAATTATTATTCCCGTTTCCGTCGTCCAAAAACTCGAGGGATATCGTAGAATGACTGCGGTCGGTGTTGTGTTTCACTGAGGAAGAATGACGAAAAGATCCAGTGGTTTTGATGGAAAGGGAAAATGATGGATGGAAATGGAATGATTGGATCGGAATGTTGAGATTAAATTTGGAGAAATCTTTAGAAGAAGATGTGAATGTGATCGCCGACGACATCGCTGCCGTGGACATGGTGGCGATCAAGGTGGCGTTAGTTACAAAGTGAGGATGAGTATAAGTTATAAGCAGGTGTAGAGTGTAAGTGCCAGGTGGGTTAATATATACAAGAATGGAAAAGGTTAAAAAGGACCACCTCCGGAGATTTCGGAAGGTGGCAGCTGAGAATTCTAACGTAGTTTCTGTCCAGCCAACAGTTTTGTCTTTCAACAACCTTTGAGTTAGATATAAAATTGGGTTTACAACCTCGTTTGCATCGAATGGTTTGGTCAAGATATGATATGTTTCTAGAGGTTTAATCATGATTTGTTGAGTTTTTTTATATTTTTCATCGTTTATTTTTATTTGAATACTCGTTTTGAATGTTATTATATTGAATATTTTTAGATTGTTCTTTTTGTGTATCATCAAAACGAAAAACACCTCCTCAGGGGACCTGTGGATTTGTCAAAAGGCATTCTTTTCATTACTTGTATTTATATTTTTATTACTACTTCCGTCCCATTAAAAGTGTCCTATTTTGAATTTTCAAAGTCTTTATTTATAAAATTTGACCTTAAATAATTTTGTTTGTGTTAGATAATACTTGATGAAAGTTATATGATTTGAGTGTGTTTTACAAGTGTTTTTATCGGGTTAATTTTGATCAAGTTTTATATAACACAAAAAATATATAATTAAAGTCAAAGTTTATAAATAAAGACTTTGAAAATTCAAAATAGGACACTTTTAATGGGACGGAGGGAGTACAATGCTATAAGATCACCGTAGGCGTATTATTTAAACAAAAGATCAAAAACAAATACGCTTATCAGGGCAGGTGTGCAAAAGATAAATTAACTAGCCCACGAGCCGTTAATACATTTCTTTGTCTGCAAGCTCTCCATTAAGTTCCATGTGAAGGTTGTGGTTCACCACCATTGGAGTATATGCTGGTTTACAATCAACTAACCCGGTTTCCGCCAAGAGATCAAGGACATACTTCTTTTGGCAGATGAAGATCACCCGTTTAGACCTGAGAACTTCTATCCTGAGGATATACTTGAGATTCCCAAGATCTTTCATTTCAAACATTGTGAACATATTCTTTTTCAGCCGTGCTATTTCTTCTACATCATTTCCGGTAATAATCATGTCATCTACATATATGATCAAACAAGTTACAAGGTCGTTTCTTCTCTTGAGGAACAGAGTATGATCAGCGTTACTTTGGTGATACCCATATTCTTGCATGGCCAAAGTGAACTTTCCAAACCATGCCTGAGGAGACTGTTTCAGCCCATATAAAGACTTTTTCAACCAACAGACTTCCCATTCTTTAAAATTCCCTGAAAAACCTGGAGGTGCTTCCATGTAGACTTCTTCCGTTAGGTCTCCATGGAGAAATGCGTTTGTAACATCAAACTGGTGGAGTGGCCACTCCTTATTGGTTGCCACGGAGAAAAGGACTCTGATGGTGTCCCATTTTGCAACTGGAGAAAATGTCTCAGAGTAATCGATCTCATACGTCTAAGTGTAACCCTTGGCTACAAGCTAGGATTTGTATCTTCTAATGGAACCATCTGGTTTATATTTGATTGAATACACCCATCGGCATCTAACTGTTTTCTTTCCTTTAGGAAGAGTGCACTTCTCCCATGTGTTGTTTTTAATAAGAGCATGCATCTTCGTTTCCATTGCTTCTTTCCAGTTCTTCTTACCTTGGGCTTCCTTTACAGAACTAGGTATTTGTTCGGAGTATAGTGATGTAACGAATGCTTTTGCACTGTTAGATAAGTTCCTGTCAACCATATTAGCTACAGGATACCTTGAATTTATGGTTTCCCTTTCTGTGGAGTACCATTTGGAGGAACCCCTCTATTGGCTCTAGGAGGTAAAACGTATGTTCCCGGTGCTGTTCCAAAGCCTCCATCATGTTGTTTGTTAGATTCGACCTCTCATTGGGCTGTGTTGTTCTGCTCAGCAATCCCCACCTGTTCCATTGTCTCATGACTTTCATGATTGTGAGTGGTAGCTTGATCAGATTCGGGCACATTTTCAATGTTTGGAGAGTCACTTACCTCAAACACCAGTCTGGATGATTCTTGGGCGAGGCTCTCGACAAGCTTAGTATGTGTGGATGTATGAGATGGCTCATCTTTGCTTGCGGACAGAGTCCACTTCAACCAACTCAGTGAGTCCTCATGTTCTATCTCCCCCTGACCACTGAGATGGGACAGATAGTAATATTCTGTTTCCAGAAAGTCGCAGTGGACAGTGGTAATCACATGACATCGTAATGGGTTATAACATCGGTATCCTTTCTGATTCACCCAAGAACTACCAAAGACACATTTCTCGGCACATGGGTCAAGTTTGGATCGTTCAGTTTTGGGTATATGGGGAAAAGCAGTACACCCAAAGACCCTGGGTGGTAAGGTAAGAGGTGGGGGTAGTTTGGTGAATGTGGATAAGGCGTCTAGGGGAGATTTTAAGTTAAGGGCTTTAGTTGGTAAACGGTTAAGGAAATACACAGTTGTGTTTATAGCTTCGGGCCAAAAGGATTTAGGGACTTTGGATTCAAGCATAAGGGCTCGGGCCATTTCTAGCAGAATGCCATTTTTCCGCTCAACCACACCATTTTGTTCTGGGTGTTTTGGGTAAGTGGTTTGGTGAATCATTCCCCTCTCTTGAATAAATTGTTTCGTGGAATTATTAACATACTCCCCTCCATTATCAGATCGTAAGATCTGAATGTTGGTTTTGAATTGAGTTTGGACCATGGTGTAAAACAGTCTGAATTTGTCAAAGACTTCAGATTTGTGTTTTAAAAAATACACCCATGTCATCCGGGTAGAGTCATCCACAAATAATAGGAAGAAACAGAGATTTTGACCTCCATTAGTTTCAACTGGACCCCAAACATCGGAATGTATTAGTGAGAAAGGTTCACTGACCCTGGTGTTACTTGGTTTGAAAGGTTTTTTATGGCTTTTGGCTAAGGCACATGTTTCACAATCTAATGTACTGTTGGACGGGAAGAGTTCAGGGAGTAAAAGATGTAGATATCCAGTGGAAGGATGCCCTAATCTTCTATGCCAAAGCCATGCTTCTCTACTCTTTGTTCCGTGAGCAAGCATCGCAGTCCGTGACTGAGTCACCTCGTCCACATAGTATAAGCCATGTCGTTCGGTACCATGCCCAATTATCTTTCCAGTTCTGATGTCTTGTAAGATACAAAAATGAGAATGCATTAGAGCTATGAAATTGAGTTCCTTTGTAACATGACTTACTGATAACAATCTGTGTGTTAACGAAGGAACATATAAACAGTTTGACAGCTTCAGATTGGGAGATATTTCAACAGTTCATCCTCCCTTTACTAAGGCATTTTCGCCATTTGCAGTTTTGATGTGGGTTCTGTTTGGTTTCTTTATAGAGACGACCTCCGATGGTTCGCACGTCATCGTATCAGTGGCTCCACAATCAAAGATCCAAGGGTTGATTTGATCACGGCTTTTCTGCGTCGTTAAATAGGCTTCCCCACTTGTGGAAGGATAGTCTTTCAACAAATCATAGACCTGGTGATTAGTCATTTTTTTACCAAACGAATGAACTGATCAGGCTTATTTATCAAATACGCTAGATACTTGAACTCACATTCAACATTTAAAACTGCCCAAATGCGTCGGAAAAAAGTAAATACGTTGTTTATAACACTATTTATGTCGCGTATTTAAAACTGCCCAGGCGTATTTAAGTTGCGTGTTTAAAACAACCGGCCAAGCGTATTTATCGAATACGCTGGAACATGTTATCTTACCGGCGTATTTATCAAATACGCGGGGCAACGTGAACTCTCGTTCAATATTTAGGGTCGTTCAGAGCTTTAACAAATCCGCCCAGAACAGATGCGGCGACTAGGGTTTGGGCGTATTTATAAAAAATGGAAAGGATTAGATGGGTTGTGGCGTATTTATCAAAAAAAAAAGGGCGGCGGTGATGAGAACCAAATTAAAACCTCTGAAACCCTAAAACTGATCACTGTAGAAACAGATTTGAAGAGCGAAACCAAAACAAAGACGAAGGAGAGGCAGACAACAGCCGTCTCCAGTCGTTCTTTTCGTCGCTTTTGATGAGTAGAGGTAGAAATTGAATTAATGTTAAGAAATTGGCTGGGTATTGCGACTGATTATGGTTTAGATCTGAATTTCTGAACGGTTTATTGTTGGTGTTCGATAAAGTTGCTGTGAATTGAGATTGCAGGTTGTTGTTTGTGTTGAAGGTAAGTGTGCGGTTGTGTTTTTTGAGAGAATAGGAGCTGATTGCAAAGATCAATGGCTGATTGTGGCAGTTGTTGATCGATTTCCGGAGTTTGATTTTTGGTTTTTCTGGTTTCAGATTGAATTGGCTGGAATAGATTGTTTCAAGAATCAAAAACACTGCTTTGATACCATATCAACTGGTATAGATATCAAAAAGAGGCTTGTATTGAATTGAAAGTTGTAATTAGGGTTTACACAATGAGGGTGTTTATATAGAACACCATGTTACACATACAGCCCCTATACTATAATTTATTATCTTTATAATCGTGTTTCCGACAAAGGTGTCAGTTTTGCTAATAATAAACCCAATAGAGGCAACATACACAACAAATTGATAATACCAGGTGAGAAGAGCTTGCTTGAGGCCATATAGGGCCTTGTGAAATCTGCAACATGCTCCGGGAAAGTAGAGCTAACATATCCAGGAAGTTGTTCATATAAAAGACTTTAGCAAGATCACCATCCAATATGGCATTCTTACCATCCTATTGGTGAAAAGGCCAATGTCGAGAGATAGAAATGCTAAGTAAAGTTCGAATGGTGGTAAGATTAACTACAGGACCGAAAGTCTCATCAAAGTTCAAGCCAGGTTTGAGAAACCTTAGGAACAAGTCGTTCAAGATAACCTTATATGTCAAACTTATAACAATAAAGCCAACTACACCCAAAAATGTTAGCATTGTTAGGACATGAAACCAGGTTCGAGGTGCCATTGGAAAGAAGTGCAGATATCTTAGAATCCATTGTGGATTTCCAGCCCAGATCACGCGTAGCTTGAGCCGTCTTCCGAGGGATGGGTAAATGCTTTTGGTGACTGAGAGGTTAAGAAACTAACGGGGTCGAAGAGAGCCTGTTGTACTCCAAGTGACCATGGGATGATCAGCGGAGATGTCTAAGGTTAGTCGGATTATACGGGTCTTGACACAATAGTCGATGGTGTCGAGGGAACATCTAGAAGGACTTCCACCAAATGAAAGTTGAGGAATAGCCGATTCGGAATATTCCATATCTGTAGAGGGTCGTCCTGACCTCAGTTTATGTGGTGGGCACAGACCGAAAGAGGGAGACGTTGAAAAACTGTGTGAAGCTGATAGCACACGCAATATTGCAGGAAAATGGTCTATAGAACTAAAAATCGAGTAATCATATAATATGGGGGAGGAGTGAAAAGAGGCATACGAGAAATGAGTCTCATCAAAGGTGACATGATGAGAAATAATGACTATGGGTTTTAAGATCCATGCATCGATAACCGCAATGGTCTACAAATCATCAAACCAAGAAATAGACAAGTGATAGAGCATGGTGAAAGTCTGTGAGGAGTGATGGAAGAAAGATTGGGGTATAGGAGACAACCAAAGCTTCATAGATGAACCTAAACAGGAAAGAAGTTGTAAAGCACTTCAAAAGGAGCATACAAAGAGAGAGTGGTAGTTAGAAAAAGGTTTAGAATATGGACAAAGGAGAGGCCAGAAATATAAGAGTGTGGATAATCTTGTTCATCGTCCTGATTGTATGCCCAGGTTGACCATTTTGTTGAGACATGTAAGGACAAGAAAACTTTATTTTAGCGTCATATGTTTAAAATAGGTCAGGAATATATTTATTGTTGAATTCAAGACCGTTGTCGCATTGAAAGACTTGAATATTTGTTTAATGTTGACTAACAACATTTGCATGAATTCTAAGAAAAACTATAAAAAACATCAAATGTAGCATGCAATGGAAACAACCACAATAATGTAAAAATCATATAAGATAAGACATAATATTTAAAACCACTTAAAACTTAGAATAGAAGAAGTACGCACATCATAATGTACAAGTTGAAATATGTGACTGGTTTTTGTAACAGACTTTTAAAACCAAAGACGACATTGTTTACGTAATTGACAAGAATGATAAACTGGTAACTCACTACTAGAACAAGCAATAAGTTTTTGAGAAACTAAAAACTTGAATATACATTTTCTAGATGTCCCTAACTTTGATGCCAAGTCTAAGAGGAGACATCAACAAACGAGAGAGCGGAAATGGGTGGCGGAGAAGGTAAGACCGGATAAAGATCACTAACACTGTCACATTGTAGGGGAAGAGCTCCCATCTTAAGATCCTTCACAAAAAAACTAAACGGGTCAAACTCAACTAAGATAGACTTATTGATAGTAAAATGACATACAAAGATGAGATTTTATAAATTTGGTCAGAATAAAAAATGTTAAGTAGTGCCAACTTGTTACGTGAAAATGGAAAAAAAAAAGTTGATGATATGCGAAACCGAAAGTAAAGCACCATAACCAACCATTATGCCTTTAGATTTATAACTAGTGGGAAACCCGCGCGTTGCAGCGGCGGCAACAATTTATAACGCGGTACTCATTTTCTATTAGCAGCCCAACCATTGTTGACCACACGAACCGGGTGCGTAGATAATCATGTGTCAATAACGCGCGTATCAAATTTTGGAAGTCCATTTGCTTTTCGCTACTTTGTTTCGTCAACCGTTACTATATTATTACAAAGAAGTTGTGTTGACTGGTCGATTGATTCTGACTTTTTAGGTCAAAATATAAATAGGGCTTAAAATTAACACGAGTTATCAAAAGCGATTACATCAACGTTTACCTAAAATATTATTATTTTGTATACTTTTTAATGTAGCAATACAATTTCTTTTTGTTTTTTAAATGGAAGAACTTGCATCCCATATTCCCCTGTTTCCAATATAAAGTTCAAAATTTGTTAAGTCGTCCTAAAAAGTCAAACTTTTAGTGAAGTACGTAATGTGCCCCTAAACAACAAGGTTAAGGAACCTTGTGAAAATCAAAACTGTTAATAATTAAATCACTTCCAATGTTAAAGTCTAACATATTGTTTTTCAGTTTGGGGTAGACTAAAACCGAGCACAAACATGTGTTATTTTATTAGTTATCATCACTATGGGCGCTTTCAAGCACTTAAGAAAGTACAAAAACCGAGTATATAACAAGGGTCCTGCATAAAGTTGTAGTCTTTGCAACAATGGTGAGAGCGCATGTCTAGATGAAATATTCAAGACACATATACCTGGGGAGAATGATAAACAGTGAACCCAAGCTTTGATTTTTTTCCATAGTCAACAGACAAGCGTTCCAACAACAAGGACCCGAGACCAGAACCAGTACCTCCACCAACATCATTGAATTCCAAAAAGCCTTGCAATCCGGTGCAGTTATCGGCCAACTTTCTTACTCGATCAAGGCACAAATCAACAAATCTCCTTTCCCACTGAAAATACAAAGATTTTTTAACAAAGTTTCTTATAAAATATTTAATAGAGCAGAGGGGTCAGAAGTAAACCTGTGTAATGGCCTCTTGCGAAGTTATTAGCTGCATCTTCCTTTCCGGAAATAAGCTGCTCGGGGTGGAAGAGTTGGCGGTAAGTCCCGGTCCTGACTTCATCGATGACGGTTGGTTTGAGATCAACGAATATCGCTCTTGGAACATGCTTTCCTGACCCAGTTTCGCTGAAGAAAGTATTAAATGCATCATCTGCAACGCCAGGTGTTGTGTCACTGCCAGAAAAAATGAAGCATAGAAGTTATTAGTGGAAAATGACATTTGCATAATAGTGTAGATACTCAACCACAATAAAGAAAATTGTGCATAAAGTTGGTCTTTCAAAAATCAAGTCGTATCCCCAGATCAAGGAAGTCAACAAGAGAGTCAACCACAATTCAAATACAGATCCCTGACAGATCTAACTACCAGGTAATTTGTATCTCTCTATAGACACAAACACACGCAAAATCCAAAATCACAGTTCAATTATCATCGAAATCCACATGAAGCCTGAGATCACTAACAAACACATTACCATAAATTCATTCAGATCCACCAAATTATAAACAAATAAACGCTGAAATCTAAACAAAATCAGAATAGAAACCATATAGCACTATAAACAGCAAAAAAATGACATTAGCCTTGTAGGTCAAACGGGCCTTTTCAACCCAAATATGTTTTGACCCGTCAACCATTCAGGTTATGAAAAATATTCATAGCGAATTCTTCTTCTTCATCTAAACACCACCGCATCCGCCAGATCATCGACATGCAAGAACTCACGCAACGGCGATCCCCGAACCCCACACCACCACTTTCTTAGCTCCCAAAACTTTTGCCATGTGAAACCGCCTCATCAATGCTGGCAAAACATGTGCATTCTCAGGGTGGAAATTGTCCTGAACCTGAAAATTTTAACAAGAATATGAAATCAATATTTTAAGTTAAACCGGTGAACCGGAGATCGAATCGAACCGGCCGAATTTTTGACATTTGCTAAAAATAGCCAAACCGGATCGGTTGAGAGACCGAACCCCGGTTGGACCGGCTGGTCCGAACTGGTTACGAAAACCATGATTTTAACAGTCGACCGGCTCAGTTCAGCTCGTTTAACATACGAGAGCTCGAGCTCATTTACTTTTATAAATTTATATATATTAACATTCTTTATATGTTTATAACTACCATCTAAATAAAACAATTCTATGAGTACTATCATTATAAATTAATCAACAAGCCTCCTGCACCATGCCTATATCAAACAGAATCACACCCTAGCTCCAACAACAGAGATACCGTCAAATAGATTTCATCCCAAGCCTATTGTATCTAAAAGCATAGCAAAGTAAAATATCCGTCTGAAACATATAACAAAATCTCTCGTGTGTTTACATTAAAACTTAAAACCATGAAGTATCTATCTTCTATCCTATAAACTAAATACATAAAATGTATCTGATCACACCTATTAAACCAGCCCCGAGTTTCAACATTCTAAGAATAACTACTTTAATTCTCTACTCAAGACAAATAGCAAAAACATTTTTATACAGTTCCTATATGACAATCTAGCTTTTCCTATGTGATATCAACATCTAAATGGAACTATATAATAAGTAATAAACTACTATCATTATAAATTAATCAACAAACCTCCTGCACAATTGTACTCAAAGCATTACAAAGCATAGGTTCCTAATCCTAATTGATCAAATTGATGCAACCACACAATAACAACACACCATAACTGATCATGTTCAAACAACCGAAACTAATAAATCAAAATTAAATAATTAAAATTGTAGAAACAAAACTACCGATTCACAAATTATAATAATAATTATTATTATTATGAATACCTCTGTAGAAGATCCGGTTGATTGAGTAAACCAGATCCGATATAAATCGGATAACTCCGATCACCTAAATCCACATCAACTACAGTAGGAGCAACAACACCAGAATTCAATCCTCTAGCCTTCTTCACCGGAGTGGCGGCGGAAGTAGCCACACCTTTCATCAGAAGTTGTTTCGCTGAATGAGAGAATTCCTGATCCCAATCCTCCTCTCTCTATCGTTTACTCTCCTTGTGCCTCTCGTCTCTTCGCTTTCTTATCATTAGGCTTTCAAACAATTAACACAGCAGAGGAGGGTACAAAACGCTCTATCCAGATTCACAGTGTTACAATGAAATCATGAAAATAGTCGATTAATCAAAACAAAATTTAACCTAACCAAATCAAACCCAATGAAATCATGAAAATAGTCGATTAATCAAAACAAACTTTAATCAAACCCAATTAAAGAAAACATGAAATTCCGCTATATGTTTCATACTGATAGTGAAGAATTTAGACTGAAAATGTGAACGAAATCTCAACCCACCATACTGAATCGAAACAAATCAGATTTTTTTGCATAAATTAAGATGTCATTTGCTTACCTGTGCCGTCATCTCACTGCATCTTCATCCTAACCCTAGGCTGACCATGTATGCGATAACCCCTCTTCAAACCCTGCATATTGATTTACATATACATGGATACGAATTCTAGGGTTCAAATAAGATTGAAGATGAATCAAACTGAAAAATCGAAAAGTAATAGAAACTCACCAGTGATTGATGCGTCCATTCCACCGCCGGAAACAAAGAACCCTCTACAGTTTCCGGTATTAAAAAACCTCATTATTGGGATCTTTCAAGCAACATGGTCTGAGTATCAGTTGAACTTCAATCGCCATTCAAGAGTCTCAATTATTCTTTTCAAACTCCACCATCTGCCATTGTTTGGCTTTTTGGTGTTGACGATGATGAAATAAGGTGGATTCCAATGTTGACAAGGTAGTTGATAAGGGCAGTATTAAAAGACCATTACTGAAAGAAATAAAGGTCAATATTAAAGAAATAAAGAGCAGTAACAGTTTTGGGTAGAGAAAGGGTCAAAAGGGTAAAGGTGGAAATGAAATCTAGATTTTAACTATAGGAGCATGATTAATTTACTATTATATCCCTCTAGTGTCTTAAAAATTAATGTTAATTACTATTATATCCCTCTCAAATGTGTTGTTTTTATTTGTACATATTGCTTTTAAAGTTGTATGTGATGTAAAATTACATTCATATCCATCACTTCTCCTTTTTATAATAGTATAGATAAGAGATAAGGGAATGTAAATTACCTTGGTTAAGTTGCATGTGATTTCTTATCCTGGAGTCCCTGTAATAGTTTTTGTCTTGAGTAGGTAGTGGCTAGAGAGACAATAAGTTGAAAACTGTTTCTATAAAGAGTGGGTGCAACATCAAAAGACGAGGGTTGATCAAAGCCAAACCCCGAAATGGTGAGGCCAAAGAACCAATTAGATGCGGATGATATAATAACCCTCAAAATATTTTCCTACACCCCTAATATATTTTAAAGTACTCCAATCTGTCCTAAAATACACACCGTATACGTAAACGAGCCCCGAATACCTTTATTTTTATCAAAATTAATTAAAAACCAGAATTAATGGTCTCTCGCGGGGCACGTAGCCCTTGGCTACCACCTACGCGGGTCGCGACAGCAAGGAGTCAGGGCGAGCCCCTGAGCCGCCACGTGTCATAACGCGTGTGGAGTCTACGAGTCGAGTCAGCCAACCTAGGGCCTACCCTAGTTGGCCTCGCGGGCCGCGTAAGCCCTGGAGGAATGCTACGCGGGGCGCGACGAAGTCTAGAATCTGCCCTATAAATTGAGGGCAACGGCCTTCAGTTTCAGTCGCTCACATTTTCTTTCTCTCTCGACTTTCTGCATAATTAAAGCTATTTCCGGGCATAATACCCCCCTAAATAACGAAGTTCTGCCCCGTTGTAAGTATCATAACCCCGGTTACGTATTAGATACGCTGCCCTATTGATCCAGGGTTCCGTAATGGCTGTCGTGGTTCTGCCCGACATAGTCATTGGAATGTCGTCTCGGGGAGGGTATTACTAATGTTAATATTGGGTTATTATACTAACGCATGTGCATTTGTGTAAATTATAGAAAATCGCCAGGAAACCCTTAAAGAAAACCTAAGATAGCAATGCGAGTAATCTCCTTTTTGTTAACTGTTTTTACAAAACCTTAAATATTTTACAATGTGATTAAGCAGTGATTGAGTCTTTGTAATCTTCAATTACTACCGGTATGTTGGGGTTTTGTAAACAAAATGTGGAACACGTTACCATTGGACAAAGAATTAGCCAATGGGTAATATGACCCACCAGTCAGGATTGACAGTACTGAATGAGTAATTGTGTAGATGTAAACATTGTAATCGCTCTCAATACTGTGAAAATTGATAAAACTCTTCTTGATTAAACTGGGATTCACTCACCAGTACTTCCCACTGACAAAATGTTTTTAAACGCGTTTCAGGTAACAAAATGTGAGAGCCAACTAGAAGCCAGCTGGACAGCACTAAAGGCTTGGAAAAGTGGCTATAAAATTTACCTAAATAAAAGAAGATGTTTTATTCAATAAAATAGAGATTATCTCTATAAATCAGTTTGTAATGAAAACTTGGGTTTTATCCCAAATATGTTTAATGTTATAAAATCGTGGTATTTACTCTGATAAAATAATTCCTAACTACGGTCCTGATGTAATTTCCGCTGCCAAAAATGATAAACACCGATACCACCAATACTGGTCTCGCGGCCGCCCATTCCCGGGAAAGATTAGGGGGCGGGGGTTGCGACAGAAGGTGGTATCAGAGCTAAGCCACTGATTCAGCCACAGAAGTGTTCTGCTGACACCAAGATATTATTTAAATTGTCAGGAAATAAATTACGGAAATACATGCATATCTGTATTTTATTGTTGTGTGTTATTTGACTATTTGTTAGTTTACAGTATGAGTGATCAAGGACCCTCCGACATTTATCATCAGTTGTCCGGCTCACCTAGGAGCGAAGGCACCTCTTCACAGCCTACCCTCTCAGGGTATTCTGCTGACAATGAAGACGGGATATTCGTGTTTAAGGCTCAGTCTGAAGAGTCATTCCCTTAGAAAAAGAGAGGATGGTTCAGTAGGGGAGCACATGAGCGTAGGAAGAGAATGAAAAAGTTACAAGAGCAACGAGTGCTAGCAGCCGCTAAAAGAGAAACCGATGCCCACACCCAAGACATGCTTAATAGGAGTTTAGCAAACTTCCATATTTTAGCATCCACAGCTGCCGACCCAAACCTAGAGCAACTAGTAGCCCCTCAACCATTACCCTTGTTTCCCACCCAACCAATGGAGATAGTAATAATAATAATATAATAATATATATAAAATGTGTGTATGTGAAAAAAAAAGTATCGTAGTATAGACCACTTTGTGGTTAGTGATGCCTAATAGTAATGTAACTTTATATTTCAGTTTTAGTTTGTATTAGATGCATACTATATAAGAAAGAGTAGGTCGTAATGTTCGACGTTTTTGATCAAAATGCGTGTCATGTGATTGATCGTATTAAGATATTATCTTGTGATATTAATATGTGGTAAATGTTTAAAATTCATATGGCCGACCAAGTGAATCAAGAGAATCCGGATCATAACCCGGAAAACCAGAATAACGATAACCAGAGTAACCATAACCCGGGTAACGAAAACCCAAACAATAACAATAATGGAAATCAAGTGGACAACAGTGCCATTCAACACATAGTGGCACAAGGAATAATAGATGCGATGCCAAATATTATTCAAACGGTTAGGGAAGCTGATAATAAAAGTAACCATGATAGTAAACGACCCTCCGAACCAGAAAACAGCGTGAACAATGGACCTATACTTCAAGCGCCCATTCCCAAAAGAAGAAGAACCATGCCTTATGGTTGTTCTTATAAAGAATTCTGATCTTGTAAACCAATTGAATTCTCGGGCAATGAATGGGCCGTTGCGGTCTTACGCTGGATAGAAAAGACTGAGGCAGTCTTAAAGATAAGCAAATGCGCGGAAGAGGATAAGATAATGTTTGCCTCTAATCTGTTTAAGAATTCAGCCTTAGAATGGTGGAACACTATCCTCTAGTCTAGGGGAAGTAATAGGGTTTATAATATGGAATGGGAGGAATTTAAAAACATGGTAGAAAGGAAATTCTGTCCTCCCAATGAAAAGGAACTGATAGAAAATAAATTCCTAAATCTTAGAATGACTGGGGTAGATAGTAAGGGTTATACTACATTATTCTTTGAATATGCTCGAATAGTACCAACCCTTGCATCACCTGAACCAGTATTAATCTCCCGTTACATCTGGGGATTAATTGGGGAGATTAGGCATGTAGTCAAGGCAGCTAGACCTCAAACCATAGAAGAAGCTGTAGAACTAGCAAACACCTTAACAGATGAGTTAGTCCGTACACGAGAAGAGGACTAGAGGAGGAACCTAACCCAGAAGCTTACCCAAGAATTTCGTTCTGGAAATTTTAATCGTGGAAGAAATATAGGTTCTACTTCTGCACCCTATTGCAAGTATTGCAAAAGGAAGCATTCTGGAATATGCTCCATATATTGCAACCTTTGCAAAATATCTGGACACAAGGAAGAAGACTGCAGGAAGAAACTTAACAACAGGATATGCTACAACTGCGGAGAACAAGGCCACATCAAGCCAAAATGTCCGTAAATAGCTCCAGCTGTGAACACCAAGAATACTAAAAATGCTAGGGCATTTGTTCTGACTGCATAAGAAGCAAAGATTATCCCGGACGTGATAGCCGGTACATTTTTAGTTAATGATGTTTTTGCTAAAGTATTATTTGACTCTGATGCAAACCAACGTTTATTAATACTTCATTTTGCAAACTTCTCAATCAACTATTAGCTAAACTCCCACAAGAATGTCTAGTAGAGACAGCAAATGGGGAAACTATTAAGATTTCTGATATCTTGCAGGGAGCAAGAATAGAAATTCTAAATCAGAAATTTATTGCAAACCTTTACCCAATGAATCTGGCAGGATTTGACGTTGTGTTAGGAATGGATTGGTTAATAGCCAATAAAGCCAGTATTTTATGTGATCAAAAGTCCATCCAAGTAAATTCACCAAAAGGTGAAAAGATCACAATTAAAGGAGATAAGCCATCTAGATCCACAAAATTCATCTATGTGATAAAAACAACAAGTTATATACGAAAAGGATCTTTAGTGTATTTGATTTCCATAATCACTAACACTAAAGGAAAGGAATTAAAGGATATTCCAGTAGTATCCCAGTTTTCAGATGTATTTCTAGAATAATTACCAGGACAACCTCCAGACAGAGAAGTTGAATTCAGAATTCATCTGCTACCAGGGACAACACTAATTGCCAAAGCACCTTACCATTTGGCACCCTCAGAAATCCAGGAACTGAAGAAGCAGTTAGACGAATTATTAGAAAAAGGATTCATACAGCCAAGTTCATCGCCATAGGGAGCGCCAATCCTATTCGTCAAAAAGAAGGACGGATCAATGCGTATTTGCATTGACTACCTTGAATTGAACAAGGTCACGATTAAGAATCGGTATCCATTACCAAGAATCGATGATCTGTTCGATCAGTTGCAAGGAGCTCGATTTTTCTCAAAAATCAATTTACGATCAGGATATCATCAATTAAAGGTACAGGAAGAGGACATTCCTAATACTGCTTTTAGAACAAGGTATGGCCATTATGAATTTACTGTCATGCCATTTGGTTTAACCAATGCCCCAGCTGCATTTATGGACATGATGAACCGAATATGTAAGTGATATTTGGATAAATTCATAATTGTCTTTATAGATGATATTCTCATTTACTCTAAGAGTAAAGAAGAACATGCAAAGCATTTGCACGCACTTCTAAGTTTACTAAGAAAAGAAAAGTTTTATGCTAAGTTTTCGAAGTGTGAGTTTTGGTTAGAACAATTACAGTTTCTTGGACATCTAGTCAATCATGAAGGAATTCATGTGGATCCTACCAAGATCGAGGCGATTACCAAATGAAAAACCCCTGAATCACCAACTGAGGTTAGAAGTTTCTTAGGACTGGCCGGTTATTATAGAAGATTTATTCGAGATTTTTCTAGAATAGTCATTCCCTTAACTAAGTTAACCTGAAATCCATTAAGTTTGAATGGGGATCAAGACAAGAAAAAGCCTTTAGAATTCTTAAGCAAAGATTAACCCATGCACCCATACTAGCGTTACCAGAAGGAACTGAAGATTTCGTAGTCTGTTGTGACGCTTCTAAGTTAGGTTATGGATGTGTGTTAATACAACGTCAAAAGGTTATAGCTTACTGATGTGTGCAAAATGCAACATATAAATTACATCAATTATGGCATAAAACTAACCCTTTTTTAGTACTAATGTTGGAAAAAGTATGCTTTTGTCTTCCTTTTGTATTTTCAGGATTAAATGAGCTCAAATTAACAAAAGAAGCAAAAAGACAGCAAAATCCAACATAAATACAAGAAAAGGAACAAACGTGACATGCCCGACCCCACGACAGCATATTCCCAAGCAAAACAAGAAGACAGAAGACTGAACACGCCCCGTGCTCAGCCAGCACGGGGGCGTGCCCAAGTGTTAGCAGAAAAGACAAAGTGGTAGAAGCTTCTATTGCCCACCACGGGGTCGTGCTCAGCGGACACGGGGCCGAGATCAACTATAAGATTCGCACAATCCAGGCAAATCTTCATAGTACAAAGATTCTTCTGCACACGGGGTCGTGCTCAGCGGACACGGGGGCGTGGTCAACTAATAAAGACAAGCTGCATTAAATGAAGAAAGAGAGGATGTGGACACGGGGCCGTGCCCGAGCTTCTGTTCAGCCTATAAATAGGAGTGCTTGGCTCAAGCTCAAACCATCCTAGTGTAATACTTTTTATTTTCAATCTTTTCGCACTTTTTACTTGGTTTTGTATTAATGACTTTAATAACTAGTTTCTTATGTTGAAGGTGATTCTTCCTTATCGTTTTTCCGTGGTGTCTTGACATTATTTTACTGTCTATATAAAATAAAAGATTTTCACCATTCATATCTCCACGGTCTATATGGAGGCATGTTGGCTACCTGGTCGGGGGTTAAGGGAACGGTTTGGTAAGAGTCTTGCCGTTGTTCAGCGTTTAGAGGTCCTGCAATGGACCTGGGTCAAATTTAGTAGGACCTCCTTCAATACTTAACGGTATTGGATGGCGGGGGTCCAAACTCTTTGATCCCCTCATAAGTTAAACTACTATTAATACTATAACCCGGCTATTTAGGACTGTATCCCTGCTGACTCAGACTACTTAGTCGAGGGTAACGTCACCTTCAAAAGAGGGGCCTACCATAATTTGCATTAATAACTTAATAAATTATCTTTCAATAATCCGACCTTTTAGGATTGTATCCTTGCTGACTCAAACTACTGGGTTGAGGGTAACGTCACCTTCAAAAGAGGGGCCTACTACAATAACTAAGATAATCTCTTAAACAAGTGCAAAAGTGCGGAAATAATCAAAGGTTACACTATACACGAGTCGGAACCAAGTGATTCATCTTGTCTATCTGTTTTTCATTTATTTTTATTTTTCAGCATTTTAGTTAGTTTTTATTTTTCTTTGTTTAAAACCATTTTTCTAAACTTTTTGATTTGATTAGACGTTGAGGATAAACCGGTACTAAAAGCTCTTGGGTCCTTGGACGACCTCGGTATCTTACTAACACTATACCACGCTCACGATGGGTGCACTTGCCCATATGTGTGTTTAGTGTTAGTAAATATCGTGTTTTATAAATTTAAAACTTGGCTAAAGAAAGTGTAAAGGGGCTTAAAATATACTTAAACTTACATATACACCTAACGCACATCAAGTTTTTGGCGCCCCTGCCGGGGACACAAGGATTTTAAGAAAGCTTAAAATCGACGGCCTAATCAGTTTTTCAAAACCTTTTTAAAACGCGCGCACATTTTTCTGCATTTTAGTTTAGTTTTGCATTTACAGTAACCTGTACACGGGGCCGTGCTGGCTGAACAGGGGGCTGTGCTTCACATTTTCATAAAAACACCCAGTAACAGTAGCCTGAACACGGGTCGTGCTCACTGAACACGCCCCGTGCTCAACGAAATCAGTAAATTTAATTAAAACGCCCAGATATAGATTCTGTACATGGGGCCGTGTCCACTGAACACGGGGCCGTGTCCAGCCTCTGTTTCCGTTTTTATTTTTGTTTTCTAATCTCGAGACTTGGCTGTGGTCTGCTGAGTGATTCTTATGGATCAATACTCAGGAGGTTACAACTACACCTATGAGGAGGATGATTATAGGAGTAACTATTGCACTAATTGTAGTAATCCGCACTCGGTTCAATATAATCACTCATATCAACCATCCAATTCATACACCTACTATGAGGAACCCAGGTACGAGTCATCAACTTCATACACAACCTATGAAGACCAAAGGTATGAACCTCCTCCCTCATACTCGTATTTTTATGAACCAAGGTATGAGCCTCCATACTCATACTTTGTGGAACCAAGATATGAGCCACCACCTTCGTATACTTACTATGAGGAACCATGGCGTGAACAACCCACCTCATACGAGTATTATGAAGAACAAAATTACGACCCTTATCCATCATATGCTTACAATGAAGAACAATGGTGTGAACCATCTACTTCATATGGGTATTATAAGGAACAAAGGATCGAACAACCGGATTCAAGCTTTGAAAATCCCGATCCTTTTTCTATAACCGAAGTGACCGATAGGATATTAGAACACCTTAGAGTTATCGATCGTTATATAAAAGAATCTCGTGCAAGGGAAGAGGAGTCCCGCGCAAGAGAAGAATTAAATAAAGATGAGATAACCGAAAGTGTAAAAATGGAAGAACAAATAAGTGAAAAACTGACACATGAGTTAAACAACGAAAAAGGTGAGTCCGACAACGTTAAAATTCAAGAAGATTCTAATTTCGAAGAAATTAATCTCTTGTCACCTTCTTTTGAAAATCATTGTTTAGTTCCCACTCATGCTAAGTTTTTAAAAGAGTTAAACACTAACACTAACATTGACGAAACGGTAAGTGTTAAGTTAACTAATGATCAAACCTCGCTAATAAAAGAAGACCCATTTGAAATTAACATTACACCGGTTCCATGTTTCTTTCAAAATTCATTTATTAGTAATGTCACAATCGATAAAGATCTTTGCGTTAACATAATGCCTAACTACATTTTCAAAAAATTAAGTATTAGTGATTTTTCTCCACTTCAAATACCCATTTTTCTATCTAATCGGAAGGTAATAAAATCAATCGGTATAGTTGAGGATATCTTGGTTCAAACAAATCAAATGGTAATCCCAACCGACTTTGTCATCCTTGATGACGCTCCTCTAGTGTTGGGACGACCATTTGTAAAAACACACGAAGCTTTGAAAAACCGGAAGTACAACAATCTACCTCTTCAATTAGGGGCATTCAAAAAAAGTGTCGACCTTGAGCGATCAATGAAATATCCAATCGGCAATGACGACCCCCTAATTGAAGATGAGCCAGAACCACCTGATAAAGTGGGTCTAGCCAAGGACCCTTATAAACGTGGCGCACCATGGAGGCATTCCGCGGAACTATCCTTAGTTTTAGATTAGTTTAACTTTTATATTTTCTAGTTTAGTTTTAATTTTCAGGAATAAAACACACTCGGGATGGTGAAGGATACTAAGGGAAGCTTGAACCAACAACCCATGCACAAAAACAGAGCCTCCCGACAATTTTTCTTCATTACAGCAAGTTCAGCACGGGGCCGTGCTCACCCCAACACGCCCCGTGCCCGAGGTTCTGTAGAAAATGCCCAGTTCAGGTACCTGGACATGGGGCCGTGCTCACTGAACACGCCCTCGTACCCAGCTTTCTGTTTAATTTTGGTACTGGCAGTCTGGACACTGGGCCGTGCTCAGCCAACACCACCCCATGTTCAGCTACCCAGTACCATAAAATCTTGTTTTTAACCCACTTTTACACATTCAATCAACCTAAAAACTTATTTTTGGGACACATTGAGGACAATGTGTAATTTAAGTGTGGGGGGGATGCTAAAACCTTGAATCTTGCAAGTCCTAATTACAAGCCTTACACAAAACTCTATTGGAACCGCTAATCACCCCAAATTTTTTTCAAAAATTTTCATTTTTTTTTACTTGTCTAGGTTTAATTCGGGAATTTCAAGTTTTAAAAAAGGTTATATTTTTACAAATTTACAACCGATAGCGTCGTGATAAAAAGAACCAACATAAGAAAATTATGAAAAGGCATGACAAGCTTAGTTAAAATTTGATTATATATACTTGATCACAAAAAAAACTCATTCCCACAAAAGTGAGTTTTGAGCCTTTATTGAGCATACAATTACATATCATTAAACTAAATGCTCATTTTTCATTTCTTGTGTGAATAGCCGCTTGGTTCTTACGACTCTAGAACTTGCCATGACGATACATTCCCGGTCCTTACCAACTTAAACCCGAGTAAGTAAATGATGGAGGCATTAGGACTAACCCTTTTTATTTCTACACCATTATTTTTTTTTTTACCACCTACCCAAAATCCCCCTAGTTAGCCCCTTTGAGCCTAAACCTTTTTATTTCATAACCCAAACCAAACACCCTTTCACCCACCAAAACCTTTTTCATTTTTAACCCTTTGTTTTAGTAACTAGCTCGGTTTTTCGTATGACTTTTCAAAAAAAAAAAAGTATTGATGATGAAGCAAAAGAAAATAAACAAGCAAGTTCATCAAAAATAACTTTGTTTGAATAATAGCTTCATCAAAATAAAAGTTACAAAAATAAAAAGTCTTACGAAAACCGACGCTTGTTACGCTTTTTCGCCCTTTTCTACTAACCACTAACCCAACCACCTACCTTTAACCCAAGCCTAACCCTTCACCCAAAAGACCTCTTGATATTTACAAAGGTATATAAGTTAAAAAGGAGGAGGATTGATTGCTTGGCAAGCCTATGGTAGGAGTAAGTTCCATGCCGCTCTCGAGTGATCCACAAAAATACATTTTCGGCCGAGTGTTGAGTGATCCCCGTGAGGTATGTGAACTTGTGTATATAAATAGAATTTTAAAGAGGCATGTTATGCCCTAATAAGTAATTTATCTTATGAAAAGTTTTAAATAAATCATGACGAATAGGATTGTAAATAAATAAAAATAAAACTAAATAAGAATCTTGGAAATCCTGACACTCTATGACAAGCCCAAAAACCTTCTTCTCTACCCATTCCATTTGGGAGTGTAAAGCCACATTATAAAGAGTTTTGCTTGAGGACAAGCAAAGATTCAAGTGTGGGGGTATTTGATGTGTGCAAAATGCAACATATAAATTACATCAATTGTGGCATAAAACTAACCCTTTTTTAGTACTAATGTTGGAAAAAGTATACTTTTGTCTTCCTTTTGTATTTTCAGGATTAAATGAGCTCAAATTAACAAAAGAAGCAAAAAGACAGCAAAATCCAACATAAATACAAGAAAAGGAACAAACGTGACATGCCCGACCCCACGACAGCATATTCCCAAGCAAAACAAGAAGACAGAAGACTGAACACGCCCCGTGCTCAGCCAGCACGGGGACGTGCCTAAGTGTCAGCAGAAAAGACAAAGTGGTAGAAGCTTCTATTGCCCACCACGGGGTCGTGCTCAGTGGACACGGGGCCGTGGTCAACTATAAGATTCGCACAATCCAGGCAAATCTTCATAGTACAAAGATACTTCTGCACACGGGGTCGTGCCCAGCGGACACGGGGGCGTGGTCAACTAATAAAGACATGCTGCATTAAATGAAGAAAGAGAAGATGTGGACACGGGGCCGTGCCCACTGGACACGGGGCCGTGCCCGAGCTTCTGTTCAGCCTATAAATAGGAGTGCTTGGCTCAAGTTCAAACCATCCCTTGGCACACCACCTCTCTCACACTTCACCCACCACCCACCACCACCATAACACCATCATCCACCACCATCATCCATTGTCCATCATAGAGTGTGTGAGTCGTCTCGGGGTCCAAGATTGATCGTAAGAGTTCTTAACAATCAAGGCCATGTTTGCCTAAGTCTCTTACATCACTTGGTGAAGACAAGTGTCTAGTGTAATACTTTTTATTTTTAATCTTTTCACACTTTTTACTTGGTTTTGTATTAATGACTTTAATAACTAGTTGCTTATGTTGAAGGTGATTCTTCCTTATCGTTTGTCCGTGGTGTATTGACATTATTTTACTGTCTATATAAAATAAAAGATTTTCACCATTCATATCTCCACGGTCTATATGGAGGTATGTTGGCTACCTGGTCGGGGCTTAAGGGAACGGTTTGGTAAGAGTCTTGCCATTGTTCAGCGTTTAGAGGTCCTGCAATGGACCTGGGTCAAATTTAGTAGGACCTCCTTCAATACTTAACGGTATTGGATGGCGGGGGTCCAAACTCTTTGATCCCCTCATAAGTTAAACTACTATTAATACTATAACCCGGCTATTTAGGACTGTATCCCTGCTGACTCAGACTACTTAGTCGAGGGTAACGTCACCTTCAAAAGAGGGGCCTACCATGATTTGCATTAATAACTTAATTAATTATCTTTCAATAATCCGACCCTTTAGGATTGTATCCTTGCTGACTCAAACTACTGGGTTGAGGGTAACGTCACCTCCAAAAGAGGGGCCTACTACAATAACTAAGATAATCTCTTAAACAAGTGCAAAAGTGCGGAAATAATCAAAGGTTACACTATACACGAGTCGGAACCAAGTGATTCATCTTGTCTATCTGTTTTTCTTTTATTTTTATTTTTCAGCATTTTAGTTAGTTTTTATTTTTCTTAGTTTAAAACCATTTTTCTAAACTTTTTGATTTGATTAGACGTTGAGGATAAACCGGTACTAAAAGCTCTTGTGTCCTTGGGCGACCTCGGTATCTTACCAACACTATACTACGCTCACGATGGGTGCACTTGCCCATATGTGTGTTTAGTGTTAGTAAATATCGTGTTTTATAAATTTAAAACTTGGCTAAAGAAAGTGTAAAGGGGCTTAAAATATACTTAAACCTACATATACACCTAACGCACATCACTTACGCCTCTAGACAACTTAAGAATCATGAAGAGAATTATTCAACCCATGATCTAGAATTAGGAGCTATAATCTTTGACCTTAAATTTTGGAGACATTACCTTTACGGTAGTTAGTTTACCATTTTTACCAACTATAAAAGTTTAAGGTATGTTTTCGGGCAAAAGGAATTGAATATGAGACAAAGACGCTGGATGGAGATACTTAGTGATTATGATTGTGATATCCAGTACCATGTAGGAAAAGCAAACATAGTTGCTGATGCTTTAAGTCGAAAGTATCATGAAAAGCCAAAAAGAGTACGTTCACTTAAACTAAATCTGCAAGTAGATTTAAATGAACAAATTAAAAAGGCACACTAATCAGTAATCAAGGATAAATTGAAAGGAATGATTAAAGAATTAGAACAAGGAACATATGGAATTTGGAGATTCCATAAGAAAAGAATGTGGATACCTAAATTAGGAAACCTACGCCACCGTATATTAGAAGAAGCCCATAAGTCTAAGTATACGATGCATCCTGGAAGTGATAAGATGTATCAAGACTTAAGAAAGAATTTTTGGTGGATAGGAATGAAAAAGGATATAGCAGCATATGTTGCAAAGTGTTTAACATGTTCACAAGTCAAAGCTGAACATCAGAAACCCTTAGGTTTGTTGCAACAGTTAGAAATGCCAGTTTGGAAATAAGAATTGATAACATTGGATTTTGTTACCAAATTACCCAAAACAAGAAAAGGTAATGATACAATCTGGGTGATTGTAGACAGGTTAACCAAGTCAGCTCATTTTCTACCAATGAAAGAAACTTTCAGTATGGAACAATTAGCTAAATTATATGTAAATGAAATAGTTTCTTTACATGGAATTCCTCTACAATTGTTTTTGACAGAGATAGTCGTTTTACCTCTCATTTTTTGACAAGTTTCCAAAAAGCAATGGGAACTAAGTTGAATCTAAGCACGGACAAAGTGAAAGGACAATTCAGACAATGGAGGACGTGCTTAGAGCTTGTGTAATTGATTTCGGAGGTAATTGGGACGATCACTTACCATTGATAGAATTTTCTTATAATAACAGTTATCACACAAGTATCAATGCTGCAACATTCGAAGCACTTTATGGGCAAAAGTGCCGAACGCCAGTCTGTTGGGCAGAAATTGGAGAAAAGCAACTATCTGGACCTGAGATAGTACAAGAAACAACAGACAAGATCATTCAAGTCACGGAACGACTGAAAGCAGCACGTGATCGACAAAAAAGTGTTATTAAAAGTCTCTCCTTGGAAAGGAGTGGTAAGATTCATCAAAAAGGGGAAAGCTAAGTCCCAGGTATGTTGGACCTTTTGAGATTATTAGAAGAATAGGACATGTAGCCTATCAGCTACAACTGCCAGAGGAAATGGCAGGAATACATGATGTACTTCATGTATCAAATCTTAAGAAATGCTTAGCTGATGAATCACCGATAGTACCTCTTAAGTCTTAAGGATATATAGGTAAATGAGCAGTTAAAATTTATAGAAAGGCCGCTATAGATTGAAGACAGGAAAGTTAAGAACCTCAAGCATAAAAGATTAGTTCTGGTCAAAGTGAAATGGGACTCCAAAAGAGGACCAGAATACACATGGGAACTGGAATCAGAAATGCAAAAGAAATACCCGCACCTGTTCCAGTAGATCTCGAGGACGAGCTCTAAAACAAGGTGGGGAGGATATAACAACCCTCAAAATATTTTCCGACACCCCTAATATATTTTAAAGTACTCCAATCTGTCCTAAAATACACCCCGTATACATAAACGGGCCCCGAATACCTTTATTTTTATCAAAATTAATTAAAAACCAGAATTAATGGTCTCTCGCGGGGCGCGTAGCCCTTGGCTACCACCTACGCGGGCCGCGACAGCAAGGAGTCAGGGCGAGCCCCTGAGCCGCCATGTTTCATAACGCGTGTGGAGTCTACGAGTCGAGTCAACCAAGCTAGAGCCTACCCTAGCTGGCCTCGCGGGCCACATAAGCTTTGGAGGAATGCTACGCGGGGTGCGACAAAGTCCAGAATCAGCCCTATAAATTGAGGGCAACGGCCTTCAGTTTCAGTCGCTCACATTTTCTTTCTCTCTCGACTTTCTGCATAATTAAAGCTATTTCCGGGCATAATACCCCCCCTAAATAACGAAGTTCTGCCCCGTTGTAAGTATCATAACCCCGGTTACGTATTAGATACGATGCCCGATTGATCCAGGGTTCCGTAATGGCTGTCGTGGTTCTGCCCGACGTAGTCATTGGAATGCCGTCTCGGGGAGGGTATTACTAATGTTAATATTGGGTTATTATACTAACGTGTGTGCATTTGTGTGAATTATAGAAAATCACCAGGAAACCCTTAAAGAAAACCTAAGACAGCAATGTGAGTAATCTCCTTTTTGTAAACTGTTTTTACAAAACCTTAAATATTTTACAATGTGATTAAGCAGTGATTGAGTCTTTGTAATCTTCAATTACTGCCGGTATGTTGGGGTTTTGTATACAAAATGCGGAACACGTTACCATTGGACAAAGAGTTAGCCAATGGGTAATATGACCCACCAGTCAAGATTGACAGTACTGAATGAGTAATTGTGTAGATGTAAACATTGTAATTGCTCTCAATACTGTGAAAATTGATAAAACTCTTCTTGATTAAACTAGGATTCACTCACCAGTATTTCCCACTGACAAAATGTTTTTAAACGCGTTTCAGGTAACAAAATGTGAGAGCCAACTAGAAGCCAGCTGGACAGCACTGAAGGCTTGGAAAAGTGGCTATAAAAGTTACCTAAATAAAAGAAGATGTGTTATTCAATAAAATAGAGATTATCTCTATAAATCAGTTTGTAATGAAAACTTGGGTTTTATCCCAAATATGTTTAATGTTATAAAATCGTGGTATTTACTCTGATAAAATAATTCCTAACTACGGTCCTGATGTAATTTCTGTAGGATCGGTTTGTGACCCAAATGAGTCGTTCAGAAGAGACTTTATCAGTTTCAGATGCGGAAAATAAGAAACTGATGTAGAAACAGCTTGAATATCACTTTAAACTTCTTGTGTATTGAGTTAACAATGATTACATTCACAAAATATACCGGCAGCACTTCGGTACACTCTCTAAGATTTTTCCTCTGTCAGCTTCAAATGACAATACATGATGACTATATATAGCCTATGCTTGACAGCTTGAAATGACACATACACGGTTCAAGCAATCAGACATGTTCAAGCTATCACACATGTTCAAGCTATCACACATGTTCAAGCTATCACACATGTTCAGAACCGCAATGCAACCCAGACTCGATTTAAGACGAAGACGACAGATGTATGCACCAACAGACTCCCCCTCAGATGTTGACAAGTCTTAAGTGTCGAGTCTTTACATCTTCAGTCTTTGTCAGTCTCTGGGCTTCCCAAACTTCTTTTCTAATCCAAGACTCGAACAAAGATGAAGTCGACAGACAACTGCACCAACAGACTCCCCCTTGAATGTTGACGGAATCTTCAGTGAGAGTCTTCATCATGACGACTCTTCAATCTTGATCGGTCTCCTTTCTTTATAAGCATGTACCAGGATTTTCTCTTTGGCTATAACCTCGTCAGACTCCCCCTCTCATCATGATGGGATCGCTATCTGGAATTAGCTATCGCCTTGAGATTGCATCCTGGTTTTAACTCTGTTCAGTTCATCTCCTGCACAAATCTCAACAAAACATAAGTTTTTACTTAAATCAATAAGAAAAACTTACTAGTAATAGTTACATCAAGTTCAAATTAATGATCTCGATTAACTAATCAAACTTTTCTTTCTCAAAACAAATTTCTTCTGTTAAACTCACACTCCCAAACCATTTGTTCATCATGTTTAGCACTTGGAATTTTGAAAATTAGCTCTCCAACACCAGTTGTTGAAAATCTTTTTGTATTTTTCAAAATTTATGCTAAAACACACCAAAAATCTTTTTGAATTTTTTATAACAAAGGAATGCAGTAAAGAAATATATACAGACAATATTTTTGTGAGTTTGTGTAAGAGGATCATATCAGTTTATGTGACCAATCACTAGCACCGTTAAGCTGTAAACATTTTCAGTTCTAAACGATTCACATAGATTGACGATATATTTGTCCACTTAAACTCAATCTAAAAACTTTCGAAATGCTTCCCGATACGTTAAAGTATATTAATTTCGCACTAAGTTCTTATGGACCCCACAATCTCAGCATATCCCCTCATCATGCAATACACTGACTCAAGTAAAGCCTTTAAACTTTTATCGACTGTGAATTGTGCGAAAATAAAGCAGAATGTTTAAACATTAACAATCAGGTCGATACTTCCGTATACGCAGAGAAAGTCCAATGTTTAAACAAAATAAGAAAAAATAAAACAAGTTGAATTTGTTTAGGCTTTAATCACCAGGTCGATACTCCCGTATACGCAGAGGTGATCCAAAGCTTAAACGAAACACCAAAGAAAATAAAGCAGAACGTTTAGGCAATAACATCCAGGTCGATACTCACGTATACGTAGAGGATGTCCAATGCTTAAACAAAATAAAGAAATAAAACAAGTTTAAGTCTTTGCAAAATGAAATGCACAATCACAGCGACTTTTTAGCAAAGTTGTGAAAGTTCACAAACTTAACCAGTTTTATGTCTTTCGACAATCAGCGATTACCGAGTAGGCACACAATCAAGAAGGACAAAACTAAGTACTATGCTTTCAATCATGTTTCCCACTAGAACTAGGCTTTTTCATTTAGATTTGTATCGTTATCGCAAATCTACTAGTCTAGCTGAGCCTACCGTCACATCTTTAGTGAGATCGCTTATCACATTTTATCTCTCCGTTTCTTTAGCATGCTGTGACAGTCCAACTGATCTACTATCATTTCCTCTTTTTGACAACAAAACTCATTTTTGCATTTTTTTCAATGTTTTTGTAATTTTCAAATTTTCTATTTTTTTTTTTTTTTTTTTTACTCCCCCTAAAATCAAAATATATCTCAATTTTGATTTTCTAGGAAAATTTGAAAATAAACTGTACAAGAAATGTGACAACATGATGAGAATTACTTCAATTCTCCATTCACTTGGCTTAAACAATCAGAACTTCCCTTGACAACAAAACATTTTCCCATAGTGATTTCAAAACACTTAAGTTTGTTTTAATCAAAATGGTTTTTCCGGAAAATTAGTTTTGTGAGTCATTTCTCAAACATGGGGATCATTCATCACCTTGTTTTCTTCAATCACTTGTAAAAACTAACATTTTTAAGATCAATCCTCAAATATCACTTGTAGAAAATCAAGTACAACTTAATGCCCCTGATTTACCACTTTTAAATCGAAATATCACCAACGTGAATTTCTTCAAGAAATGTGCCGATTCATGTTCCACGCTTACCAACCTGGGAACTCCGGCAAGTCAGGTTTTTCATTTAAACAGATTCACCCAAGCCTGACGGTCCTTGGGTGATTTTGAATTCTTGTTCAACAATGGTGGAAATTTTGCATCATCCATTGTTAGACCAGAATTCTCATTTTTTACCTTAACACATGTCTCTTCTGGTTTTACCATACCAGAATCATTGCCTAAATGTGGATTGTCTGACTTTGATGAGCCAGATTCATCGCCAACATGTGGCTCCTTTGTTTCCGAAGAAACAGATTCATCACCACAAACTTTCTTCTTCTTGTTTCCCTCTTTCGTCCTCAGATTTGTATCTGATGAATGCGTTTTGCTTGATTTGTTGTTCTTTGGTGAGCAAGACGATTTATCAGAACTTTTATCTGTTTTACCACTTGTATCCGAGGACAAAATCTTCTCTAAATACTCTCTGGCCTTCTTCCTCTTTTTCCTCAGTCTGTCTTTTTGCCCCTGAGAAAGCTTCACTTTCTTTTCTTGAACTTTAGGTTCTTGAACCTTCTGTTCTTTGGGCTTGACATTGACTGGTTTCTTCTTTGCCATTTTCTGAGATTCAGCCCTCGATCTTCCCTTTGATCTCATTGGGCAATCTCTGGCAATATGACCTTTGATATGGCATTCAAAGCATCTCCTCGTTTCAAACCACTGATTTTGGCAGTTAACAGCAATGTGTCCTCTCACACCACAAGTGTAACACACTCTGTTATCATACCAATCACCACTTTCAGTCCAAACATTCAGATCATAGCATTGTCTGGCTTTGTAGTGATCATCCCTCCTCTTGAAAGCTGAATTTGGCTTTGAAGCACTGTGGTCAAACCTGCACCACTCATTACCAACAATTTTTGAGTTTTGATTTTCTAATTTTTGTGATTTTTTATAATGATTGGATGATTGAACTGATGAGCTTTTATTCTTGTTATAAACATTTTCTGAATTTTTAACTTTTTGTTTATGTTCCACTTTCTTCTTCAAAGGTTTTTGCGTAGAGCATTCACCCTTTTCAGTCGATTGCAGAACAGTTTCTTGAAATTTTTCTTTTAATTTCAAAAATATTTTCTTTTTCTCATTTTCAGCATCAGACTCTGACTCAGACTCGTCTGCTGAATAAAAATCCTCATTTTCATCATCAGTTTTATCATCACAATCCTCAACCTTGACTTTGTCAAAGTTTGTGACATTGTCACTTATTAGAACAGAATTGATCGATTTTGGACATGGATAATCTGGTGTTGATGACGAAGTCTCAAAACCTTTCAATTTCTCTTCAAGCTCTTTGATTTTAATCCGAGCTTTTTCAGCTTCATTTTCAAGTCGAATGATTTTCTGAAGATGAGAGTTTATTTCAATCTGTTTTTCAAGATTGTTTTTAAAAATAGTAGATTTCTCATCTTCTAAAATCTTCATTTGACTTTGAAAATCTTTTTCAATTTTTAATTTTTCATTTTTAAACTCTTTTTCTTTTTCATTCAAAATTTTGTTTTCCAATGTCAAACTGTCCAAATTACTTAACAGTTTGTCATTTTCTGATTTCAACTTCTCACAATTTTCCTTCAAATCAAAAATCTGTTTATCAGCAGATTTCTTTTCATCCTTCATAACTGAAATCTCTTCAGTCTGTTCCTCTCCCACTTGAACACCTTTACTCTTGCTCTTCTTTAATATTGATTTTCCACTTTGACTTTTCTTCTTCTCAGCATTTCTCTCCATCTGTTCTTCAAGTTTCTTAATGAATTGACAAATTGTCAATCTAGAGTATTCTCCAGTTCTTTTTAAATCCAACAGATATGTACCCCATTCTTGTTGAGGTATGGAATTGGCTAATCTCTCAACCCATTCATTTGGACTTTTCTAAATACCCTTCTCAGACATTGAGCGAACAAGATGGCTATACCTCTCAATGATACTCTTTGTACTTTCTCCTGGACAACCTGAAAACAAGTCAAATTCTTTCTTTAATACATTTATTCTATTAATTGTTTCACTAGTCATATTAAAGAAATTTATATCCATGATTCGGAAACACGTTTATCAAGACAGTCTCGTTAAGCGAAATATCAAGTCCAAACTAGATCACCTTTCAAACAAAATACCAATCACTTAAAATTCTGATTGGGCCGAACACCTTGAATCCCACAACACAATTCTATTGGATCTCAAACTGAATAGTGTGCGACAATAAACAGTGATCAAAATCTGAATACACCGAGAAACTTTAAGACAACCAAACTGATTGGGCCGATCAATCCACTAAACCGACAATATTAAGTAACCTTTCAATTTGATTGGGCCGCAATGTTTGTAGTGGTCTTTCCAAAATCACATGTAAATCTCTTATATCAATACATGGGCCGATAAAGACTTTCAACACCAATCAGATCTCATGCAAATTTTTATGAACCAACAAAACTCTATTACCCAGCTTAATTTGATTGGGCCTCACAATACACTTAACCGACAAGCATCAATTTATCACATGCACATCAAATAGTTCTGATCACCTCTTGCAAACTGACACAACACATGTGATATCCTTTTCAACTCACTGAAATCTTGTTGAATGATTCTCACAACACGATGCACTTTTTCAAGCGGTATGTCATTTTCAAGCGATCGGTGTTTTCAAGCGAGCAGACTATTTCAAACGAGCAGATAATTTCAAGCTGACTCAATACCCTTAGTTCGCTTGAAAAATCAATGACGTCAGCAAGTTCGAACACATTTCAAGCGAGCAGATGATTTTAACCAGTTTTTAAGTTGATTTTAGTGCTGAAACTTTCCAGGATTTGTTAATACATGATTACGCACAAGATGTGTGAATTTGAGCCGATTTTAGCCGTAAAAATTTTTAAATTTGAAAAAGAATGGTGTAGAAATCAGAAAAAGTGACAAAAACAGGCTGTTTTTGCAAAATCTCTTCCTCCTGAGCTCTGATACCACTTGTAGGATCGGTTTGTGACCCAAACGAGTCGTTCAGAAGAGACTTTATCAGTTTCAGATGCGGAAAATAAGAAACTGATGTAGAAACAGCTTGAATATCACTTTAAACTTCTTGTGTATTGATTTAACAATGATTACATTCACAAAATATACCGGCAGCACTTCGGTACACTCTCTAAGGTTTTTCCTCTGTCAGCTTCAAATGACAATACATGATGACTATATATAGCCTATGCTTGACAGCTTGAAATGACACATACACGGTTCAAGCGATCAGACATGTTCAAGCTATCACACATGTTCAAGCTATCACACATGTTCAAGCTATCACACATGTTCAGAACCGCAATGCAACCCAGACTCGATTTAAGACGAAGACGACAGATGTATGCACCAACAGACTCCCCCTCAGATGTTGACGAGTCTTAAGTGTCGAGTCTTTACATCTTCAGTCTTTATCAGTCTCTGGGCTTCCCGAACTTCTTTTCTAATCCAAGACTCGAACAAAGATGAAGTCGACAGACAACTGCACCAACAATTTCCGTTGCCAAAAATGATAAACACCGATACCACCAATGCTGGTCTCGCGGCAGCCCGTTCCCGGGAAAGATAAGGGGGCGGGGGTTGCGACAGTTGACCACTAAGAGGTAGTGTACCGAGCAGTGAAGGCGGATGTGGGCATGAGCGACTGAAACTAGTGCGACAATTGTTGATAAGGTGGTGGCGGCAAATATGGAATGCCATAGAGCGGTGACAAAGTGGTAAAGGCAAAGTGAGCAGCATATTGTTAAGGATGGAAACCTAAGGGTTGAACATCTTGAATGGTTCTTAAGTTAATCAGATCAAATTTTGTCACCAGGAGCGGTGCACCTCGTATCTCAACTGGTGCGCATGTTGTTTGTTGTTCCAAAGGGGTCGTGTTCGAATCTCGCCCCTTCCCCCTTTTCTCTACTGTTTATTGACTTTTACAAATTTAGCCCCTTTTAACTTCTAACCATACTGACTTGACATCTAAGAGTGCGGAGTCAATAAACGTTTTATCTAACATCTACGGAAAATGCCAATAACGCAACTCATAAAATTCTTCCGACATTCTGTTCAAAAATGGTTTTATGATCGCCAAAAATCAGGGTATCCAGGGCAAACACTTGCTTACAGAGTTTGTAGAGAAAAAAAATGAAAAGAAAATTGAAGGCTCTAGAACGTGGACTGATGTTGAAGATGGAAAAAGAAAGGTTTTGTTGATTTCTATAACATCCGCCAAAAAAACGATATTAGAAAATCCGACTCGTTTGTAAACCGAATCCTACGGGTAACAAATAAAATTGGAATTTTTATTATCTTTTTATCTTTATTTATTATTTATAATATCTCGTGTATTATTTAATTGATATAATTATTTTAGGGTTTAAAATATCAAAATTCATTAATAAATATCGTGAATTTTGTAAGTTTTTTTAAAAGGAATTTATGTTGCCCGGACAGTGTGCTTTTGACCATTTCCCCAACCCGATGCTTCATAACGATTTGTCGGCTGGACATGATGCTTCATAACGATTTGTCGATGATCTATCTAGTTTATACTCGAAACATTCTGATAAACACATTTTTCCTAATTCGATTTTCATCTCTTCTTTGTTACTGAAAGTATAACCTTCGTAAAACCGACCTGATGAACCAGATTTAGTTTTAGTTGGAAAACTATCGGGGATTGGATTTTCAAATGAATTTTCAAAATTTGGTTTCCCTCCGTCAGAAAACTCATCGGTTTAAAAAACAGAAGCATTTAAATCGGGAAATTTGAAATCGTTTGTAGGTGCACAACTAGATGAACCGACACTAACTTCTTGAACAACGTATAGTATATGATCCAAAACTAATGATATTAATAGGAGTTAAGTTTTTTGGTCCATCTGATTTGATCATTTTATTTTAACCATTTGAGTCTAATCACCAAACCTTCAACCCATCAGCCTTTGGTTTCTAATATTAATTAGTTGAGTCCAATTGACTAACACCATCAAATAACTCTTTTGTGCAGTAAGTCTTTTGTTCAAAACGTGTCTTCTGACCAAAATATGCTCTAGTCAAAACCAGGTCGATTTAAAAAAAAAATCAAATGCCAAAATCATCAAAAAAATAATTAGAAATTGTTAGAAAAAACATATACGGCTTCGACAAACAGTTGGTGAGCAAGGATGACGGAGCATATGTTCTCAACCTAGTCCGCGACAAAGATTATTGAAGAGTCTTCAAAATGCTTAAAAATCGAATTTTACCAACAAATTGAAGACAAACTATGGAAAATTAGAGGTCAGTTGATAAAGAACATACCCTAATGAGATCCACAAAGACTAAGCAGATAAATCGGAATCAAGTTGTTCTTGTCCGAATTCATCCCTTCATCATTCCCACCAATCAGTGGGAACATGAATGGTGGCAAAGAGAAGAGATTAAACTCGGGAACACAACAATATCCATATTTTTTTTAATTGACCTAGTCTGACCCGTTGACTATAACTTTACCCAAAATCCTAGTCTGACCCGTTTACTATAACTTTACCCAAAATCACTCATAATAGTTTTTAAAAAGTCTTAAAATAACCAATATGAAAGCCTTTGGGTCAGGGTTGCCTCCTTAGACATCAACAATGGAACACTCTTAAGGGTACACCTAATGTTGTTATTCAAACCATGATTTCTTTACTTTCTTATGTGTTCTAAGCAAAAATATATCACAACAAACTTTAACTATGATTAACATTTATTGAAAATAATATCCAAGACTTCATGCCATCTTTCACCATTCATTATCTAAACTGATACCATTAACTAATAACAAAACCCTCTAGGTGTTTATATAGGAGTAGGTCATGGGTTCAATACCCAGCAAGCAAGTGTAACATTTTTTTTAAACGGAGGAGTGTAACATTTAGCCGTTCAAAAAAAATTGAACTAATAACGATATCAAAAGGGATAATATTAATAAACATTTGTTTTTTCCGGGGACACCATCAAATAAATAAGCAAAAACATAATGAGTTTTACATATGATCAATGCACAAACGATACCAAATGCATGCACCTAGTTCCGGCAAATGCGAGCGGTCGGCATGGTAATGCAGACCGGAGCATACTTCTTCTTAGCAGCTTCAGTCCCACGCTTCGGCTCCTCATCATCAGCCAATGCAACTTTAGCCACAGATAACACAGCCAAACCCGCAACAGCAAACATCATGTCCCTCCGGCCACTTCCAGCCTTGTTTTCATCCACCACAACTTTCTCAGCTCCGGTCACCTTTGACCCACTGGCCATCACCACCAACCCACGGCGGCTGGTGGTGGTGTTGGGCTGCTTGGTGGCTGCAATGGTAGCTGAGCCGGTGAGGAAGGTGGAAGCCATTGTCATTGAAGCCATTTGTTGTGGGTTGAGAATATGTGATTTGGTTAGAAGCAACTGATCAACAAGTGTTGGTTGATGTTGGGTTTTTAGTTTGAAGTGGTTATGGTGAAGGGTGTGATCTATTTCTTATCTAGATTGTGTGGATGAATGTCAAATGAGTTGCTGCCACTTGTAATGTTTTATCTTGGGAAAAAAGTGTTATTAGTTATGTGGTCTTGTTTGAGTGACTTGAAACAGTTTTGTGATAACAATATTATATTTTTTTTATAATTTAAAAAACACATGACATTACAGTACAGTGACATTTTGGGTTAGACAAAGCTTAGGAACCATTAGATCCTGATTTTGATTATCACAAGGGAGGATTTTCTCAGATTTATTGGGTTTCCTTCTAAATTGATGTATAGGCATTATAGCCTAGTGGAGATGGATATGATCGGGTGGTTCCGCTAATAGCATGATGATACTCCGGTGATCCGTCAGTTTTCCAAATTTATCGTTCAAAAAAATTATAATTTAAAAAGTAGTTATTTCTAGAGTAAATTATGTAAATCATCTCTTTGATACATGTATTTTTGTGAGATTATTCCCTACAATTTATCTGTCATGAAAAATCTCGTTGGTTTTAATTTGATATTTTTTTAAGCATGTGTCCAACATCCTGGCCTAATTAGGCTATGGTGTCACTTATATAGAAATAAGAAACCAAATTACAGTACTTTAAGAGCATTCACATCCTATTCTGCATTTTTATTTGAACTAGATTTCTTGATGTAGCGCGTTGCAGCGAAACAAAGCAAACGTTGATGTAAAACAAATGTTATTTGAAAATTAAGGGTGTTGGTTAGAAAGCCAAACCGTCATAATTGGTTCGATTTCAATTAATCTTTATACCGTTTTACGATACCAAATACAAACTCTATTTTGAATACAACTTCGTTTTAACAAAATTTATAACGGAATGCCAAGGAAAATTAAACACAACTACGTACTTAGGTTTTAGAAAAAGTTAATGAACATAATTTATTATAAATATTAAATTAAATGAAAAGGGAAACATGATTTAAAGATAAAAAGGAACTACTAAAATAAAAAATTAATATACAAAAAAATAAACATTCAAAAGTGGAGGGTTCAAGAATTGAACTTGAGTATGTTATATGGCAGCAAACAACTTAACCACTCCAAAACCTACCTTTATTGATTAAATATGTATTTGTAAATGTATATATCAAATTAAAAAAAAAAGACCACTAAAGTAAAAAAAGACACTATTCATGGGCCTTGGCCAATAATATATATATATATATATAATTGTTCCGTATATTTTAAAAATGGCTGTGAGTGAAAGGGAGAGAAAATATTATTGTTTATCTGTATATTTAGGGGATATTCACCCCTATTGATTTTTAATAGTTTTTTAAAGTTGTTGTGTGTAGAGAAAAAAGAAAAAGTAATTAAAGAGTTAATTACATAGTTAGTCCCAGTAGTTTGTATAAAATAACATACTTAGGTACTAATAGTTTAAAATCACCTTCTAGGGTATTAACTTTTCATTTTGTAACGTTTGGTGGTATTAATTTCTAGGGTATTAACATAGTTAGTCCATGTGTTTGCACAAAATAACATACTTAGGTACTAATAGAATGTGATTTTACACCTAAAAATAACCTTAATACCTCCAAACGTTACAAAATGAAAAGTTAATACCCTAGAATGTGATTTTAAACTATTAGTACCTAATTATGTTACTTTATGCAAACCACAGGGACTAACTATGTAATTAACTCAGTAATTAAATGTATAAAAAAATATTATTTAATTAAAAAAAAAAGAAAAAATGTAATGATTTCTAGTGTAATGATATTAAGTTGATCATATACCATTTAAAAGGATTAAAATACTATCATCTTTTTTCAGACTTAAGAATTTTCTCTTAAATTTATATTTAATTTTAAATCAAAATGTATAAACTTAATGCGTGTCCATAGTCTAATACCACCGTATTGTGTATCCCTTAATGAGTTTCCATTTCTAATTATCTAACTCTCCTTGGACCTCGGCTACTCCGGTTTGACTATCAATATACAAGTGGTGCACGTGGTGATCATTGTCTAGTCTTTCGAAAACCCAAATAAAGTAGATAGTTAGTGTAAGTAGGTGTATGGTTAATATTACCCGATTTATCACCCATATATTCGACCAAGCTCTCTCCTCTACAAACTGAACAGTCGCCGGAAAACAATTTGAACCGTCGCTGGTGGCTCGACGAAGAAGAGAAGCTTGGTTTAGCATGCAAGGTCGATGCGATTTGCCTATTGTTTGTGTGACACCCCAGGAAAACCAGGAAACCATGCAACCTAACTAGCTTCCTCAGTAACTACGTGCTAAATTTCGGGACGAAATTTCTTTCAAGTTGGGGATGATGTGACAACCCGAACTTCCAAGGTTAGTCTTGTAAATCTGATTCCTCGTTGTTTATCGTTCACATTCTTGCTATGGTTAATTGTTAAGCGCAAACGTGTCGGGTTATGCTCGGGCGTATTATTGGACTACATCTTAGTGCTACATGTTCGAGTTAGTTTAAATCGGCCCACTGTGACAACCATTTACCTTTAATTGTGATAGTCCAATTAGGTGGGCTTGAGCCCATTATGTTCGGCCGAAGGGGGATTAACCGCCCCAAACTATTACCCTTTTATCTATACGTATTATATGCTAATTATCACAAAACTCAAACATAAAACTCTACCCTCTCAAGTGTGCGTACGGCAGGAGAACCCCCCCCCCCCCCCCCCCCCTTCGAAGACATCAGCCTGTCGATCAAATCTTGTGGGTTAGTAGATACATGTTTATTTTTAATTGATGCTTGTGTTTATGAGTATTGTATGTTGGATCTTAAACGTGAGAAAGATTATGATATGTTCTTGCATGATTAAATATGTTTAGGGTTCATGACATTGATTATGTATGATGTAATGGATTAAATTATATATGTGAAAATTTATGATGTTATTTATGATTAATGAACATAGTCTTGAAATAGATAATTGGGTTACGCAAATTGTGGATTAGGGAATTGATTATAACGATACAATATATGGGTATGATGATCATGTGTGAGTAATATTTGATTAATTATTATGTTTGGGCCAAGTGGGTATGAGCCGAGAGATCCCTTCTGTTGTAATAATTTCATATGTATAGGGTAGCATAGTTAATGAATAATGATGAATAATTATTGTGATCTGATCATACAAAAGAAATAAATGGCGAGTGTGACTTGACTTGATTATGTAATTGAACTAATAAACTCAGGTAATTTGGTTTGGCCAATGTGATAGAAAGTTGTTGTTTGGGGATCTCGTGAGTGGGCTGGGAAAGACTGGGCCGAATAGTTAAGTGGCCCGCATTAAACTTTACAAAACAAAATAGGTGGATTATATGAACATAAGTGTTGAATGTATGTGTAGTTGATCTAAGTTGGGTGACTTGATGATGTTATGCTACTTGATTAGGACTATTAATGCATGAATTTAATTACATGATAATCGGCTAATAAGGAGAATGTGCTATGGACTTTAATTGTTGATATGGACTCGTAATCATGGGCTGTTTATGGCACTAGAATAACTTATGTATACATATGGGCCGCATAAATACAATTATACCCGAATGGTAATTGGGCTGCATCTTTCTTGGTGTATATTGGGCCGGCCAGGTTATTGAGTTAAGTGGTGTGAAATAAGCATAAACTGTTAGTAATTGTTACCATTAAATAATGTTAATACAATATTGGGCCACACATACAATGTTAGTATATACTGGATCGCATACAATTTAAGCAAAACATTGGGCCGCACGAGTCAAAACTGGATCACTGGTTTGTACATTGCATATTTTCGGGTGTAAACGAATGTACTCGGCATGATTTGAATATATAAATTAATGTGACAAATTGGCTTATGAACTAGGTATACACTAGAGACTATTTGATTTACTATTATGGCTTGAACTTCACGGGTGTGCTACATGTATTTTGACTGTGTGATAAGTGAATAAGGAATACATGACTTGTTATACGTGAAATATGTGGTTTATGTGTACGTTGAATTGACTGTTATCGGTAACCCTTTTAGGGCGTGTTGGTTCAACCGATAAACAAGTAACTAATCTTACCGAGCAAACCAAGGTGAGTTCACACTCTTAAGGCATGGGATTCCCGGTGGGCTGGGAATGGGATTAAGAAGCTAAGATGAAACCTGTATATTCACCACTAATAGACTACATTTAATCCTGCGTATTCTCGGATTGGGAAGAATACGTACCTCCGTCCTCGGATTGGGAAGGACGCCTACATTTAACCTGCGTATTCTTGGTTGGGTAGAATACGTACCTCCGTCCTCGGTTGGGAAGGACGCCAATATATATAACTATTCTAGTGGTTTACAACATGGGGTAGCCCCCACTGGTTATAGTTATGGTTTGGGAAAACAAGGAACTGATTAACTACTGGTTTTCGGATGAACTTATGGTTTTTGAAATAACTTTAAACTGGACAACCAACTGTGAACTCGCTCAACTTTGTTGTTGATTCGTTGTTACATGCCTTGCAGGCCTTTAGGTGTATATTGATTCGAACTTGCTGTCTGGGAGGCTGGAGTGGTCATGGGTCGAGATACATGGAATCGCAACACAAGACTAATGGTTTTTACATATGGTTTATAAACACTTAACAAATGAATTATGCTTCCGCTGTAGTCTGTGAATTATTTGTAACATTGTAACACTACTGTTAATGAATGAAAGTTTTATTTAAATATACCTATGAGTTCAATGTGATTGGTGGCTAGATCCTGGTACGTCACACGCCACGCGGTGATTCCGCGTGTGGTAATTTGGGGGTGTGACAGTTTGCAAATCTGTCCTGACCTTTCTCTCTAAATCGATCCTCGATTCTTCCATTCGCCTTCCAGGACGTGATTTTTTCATCACCCGATTGTTATCTGTGACAACTGTACTCTGTAAATGATGTACGATGTAAAACAATATCAATTATCAATAAAACGATGTGTTTTGGTGTTATATTTGTGTATTTGTGTTTGATGATTTTACGATTTGATTCGAGTTCGATTTCAAGCTTTAAATCGCTTTCTAGGAAGTTATACACAAACTGATGCATAAACGCAGTCAGTTTAACGCGACAAACACTCCGGAATAGTGACATAGGCTTAACATACCTTAAATAACCTAAACATAACTTAGAAATAAGTTTTGGAAGGTTTGGTGTGTCGAAAACATGTTTATTCGATCGGAGGGACTATTTGTGTCAAACTGCGAAACTATGCCGATTTGTATGGTAACAAACATTCCGGAACTTGATCATAAGTTAAACATACCCTAAATATCCTTTACATAGCTTAGAAATAGGCTTTGAGGGGTTTGGTATGCGAAAATAAACTTTTTGATCAATAGGGACTAAAAGCGTCAAAAAGTGCATAAGTTTGCATTTTCGTGCATATCTTACGTTCTAAACATATCCGGGCATCCAAAAATTTGTGTAATCATTAAAATATTTTATTTTAGTGATTGGAATGCAAAAATACCATTCGTCGCGAAATTTGGATCGTTTTTGCGTCCGTTCGAGTTTTCGTCGTAATTAACCGAATAACGCAACCGTACGACCAAACGAACCGACATCCGAGATGTTTTTGAGCATATTTCATGTTCCCTATACTTTAAATTCATTGTAGAGCCTTAAAATGGGGTTAACAGGGCTTAAACGTGTCAAAAATGCATCAAAAACCAAGTTTTGGACTTGCAGTGACTAAAACTGACAATCTGCCAAACTTCTCTAGGTGGGGCGCGTAAGACTTAGTGTAAGTCTACGCGCCCCGTGACAGACTGTCAACAGAAGCATTGAATTTGGACATTTGAGCTGGTTTTGATGGTTTTGATCCTTGTTTTGCAAAATACCATTTGATAGTTTTTAGTGTCCCATTGTATTGTAAACTATGGGTAACACTTGGAGGGCTAGGATTAAAGCACAAACTTCGAGAAACGATCCTAACGGTTCTTCTAAATCTATATATACCCGCTTGATTTCATTCTTGCAACTCACAAATTTTGATTCAATCTGCTCTAAGTTGGGGTTTATACTCCATACCTGAGTAATTTGAATCAAAACTTCCTTGCTTGGACCTTTTGTAAGTTTCTTTCGTGCTCGATTATGCTTTTCAAGCATGAAAGTCAAACAGTGTTAGACTTTCTGCTTTGACCACGAGTTGGTCAACACAAAGTTCGTTTGAACTTTGCAATGTGAGCGTAATCACGATGATTATAGTCCCTTGTGACTATACCTACTGATTACCACGTTGATTAGTCGAAGTGGCGAGTCAAAGTTTTGGTCAAAATGCCGTTTATGCGCATTTTGAGACGAAACTATCCTTGGGTATCAAAACACTTTGTTTTGATATCAAACCTGTTTTCTAACTTAGTTAAACATGTTTTAACATGTTTAACTCGTCACTTTTAGTATAGTGCTTGTATAGGGTCGTAAGATAAGCGGTCTTAACAACCGCTTAGACTTTCGAACCCGACCCGTTTGGTCGATCGTTAGGATCCGACCAAGCATGTTTAGTGACCATAGTTGTATAGGGAATAACCTTCCGAGGTTATACCTTATGGTCACTAAGTTTAATTAGTTGTATGATAGGTAGTTTATATGCATTAGGAAAATGACCAAAATGCCCTTTTCATGCATAATTGGTATTTAAGCATATGTAACTTAACTTTTGTCACTTAAACTAATTATGCAACATATTTAAACATGTTTAGGCATATAATACTTGTCATAGGACTAGTTAGGCGTCTCAAACGCGCATTTGCGCGAACGACGCGTTAAAGTAGCATAAGCTACCTTAATGGGTCGTAACGGGTCGAAAGCACTTAGGATAGGTTCCGATTTAGAATGTAGGCTTTGTTAAACCATATCACATGAGTTCCAATACTCATTTGGTTTACGAGAGCTCATTCTATCCGATCTTTCGATTTAGGTGTCGATTTATTAACTAGCGATCCGATTACTAGGTGCTACTTGAATCCCTTGGTTTACTCGAGCTTTGCGAGTTCATTTAATCAAGGATACTTTGCACTTCGATGTGAGTACATAGTTCCCCTATTTTACAGTTTTCAATTGTTTTGGGGTGATTCATATGTATTAAACGATTTTGATACTTTCAACGATGATTTCAAAAACGAATACTATGGTTTATATTAAACAAAACGATTTCGATAATGTGAACGAACTTGTTGGACGTATTTACATAACGAATGACATTCATTAATTTTGGCCAAACCGACCAGTATTAGGTTATGGTACCATAGGATCTGACAAATCCCGTTATCGGACTACACCCATGGTTATGTATGTATGGGGGTTATGTGGGTAACGACTGAACCTGTTAATTGTTAACTTACCCTTTTGGTGGTTTGTTAATACGAGTTGAACGATGGACGAGTTACGAAGATTTGAATGTATTCCACGAGACGACCAAAAGTAGTTTTCACAATTAAAATGAGAACGATTGAATGACTTGAACGATGTTGAACGATTGAACGATTTGAAACGATAGAACGATTTGAACGATTTAAACAAGTTAAACGAATTGAACGAACGATTGGTTTTTGGTTTGTGATTAGATAACGAGTCGGGGGTAGTGTGATAGAAACATGGTAGATACGCCGCTGGTGGGGGGAGGGATATTCCACGGTCCTCCCAACCGCTGGAGTGATCACACTCCACAAGCTAGCTTAGCCCCATAGCTGCCTGGGGGTGAATACCCAACCGAGAGCGAAGAGCTTGGCCGTGGGTTGCGGACACCAAGATTCGAACCCGGGACCTCAAGGGAGAGGGTGGGTGAGGCTGGCCAACTGGGCTACCCCAGAAGGTTTACGCCGCTGGTACTTCTTATATATAAGTGTTTCTATCATATTACATTCCGTGGCGTTATTTAGTTCACTTGGGCGAACGATTTAAAACGATGTCACACAAACAATGTTTACTAAATGATATAAACCATACGAGTTATTTTACGAGAACGATTTACGATTTGGGTTTAAATAAACAAATGTTTTGAGTTAAGATTCATGGCATCGAGGTTTTATAAACTATAACCAATCTGTTTTGACTTGGTTATTCATTTTACATATGTTTACAAAACAAGATTTTTCTAATATCGATTAACGAATTTACACGAGTTATTTCAACATATAAACGAGCCATGAATCTGACACTCACAGAAAACCTATGTGCTCGCCAGCATTTCTTTGCTGACTTTATTTTACATATGTTTCAGGTGGTGTTGAATGATGTTGATTACAAGTAGGATGCATGCTCACTTAGGACTGGACGAGGCCTTAGTGACTAAATAACAAATGATAGACAATGTGGTTGTGTTTTAACTTAATGTCAAGACAATGTTTAATGTTTAATATTTAATAAAACGAAACTTTTGAATCCATGGTTGTGAAACAATAATTCTATTGCTCCACTACCCGACGTTTCCGCCGCGGTTTCGTTGTTTTAACGCGGTCGGGGTGTGACATTATCTTTCCGTGGCCATCTTCAATACCTGTGTATCCCCGGATTCTTGATTGCTTAATAGGTCTGATATTGATCGCAGCTATTTATATAGTTAAGCTAGATCGATTCGAATTCTATTAACCTTTTATAGTTTCTGGGTTTACTTCTGGGAAACCGGAGATGGCTGCCGTTCATGAGGAGGGTGAGATCGAAGAGAAAAATGAGAACGATATCGGCGATGTAGGAGAAGATGGTGAAGTTCACAAGGAGAATGCTATAACCTTCTATGTATCAAACATCCACCCCCATATCTCCGATGGGGAGTTATGGACGAAATGTAAGAATTATGGTCACATTGTCGATGCATACATTGCAAGGAAACTAGATAAGAGGGGGAATCGGTTCGGCTTCATTAGATTTGTCAAGGTCAAGGATACAGACAAGATGATAAAGACCCTGAATCAAATGAGTTTTTATGGATGGAAGTTAAGAGCTAATGTGGCGAGATTTGTAAAGATAGTTAAAATACCAGGGAGGAACCAGAATAAAACCTGGGTCAGGAAACCGGAAAGTTACGTCCAGAGCAAAACAAACGGAGGGGAAATAAATAACAAATTTGTTAGACAGGGATTGTCATGGGCGGAAGTCGCAATGGGTAAGAAAATCATGAAGGGGGACCAAAATGACTTAATTTTTGCAAACAAATCTAAACCATACAAAAATTGGACGGGCAAATCAGTCATTGGTGAGTTGAAAAACACGGAAGCACTAAGAGATGTTACAAACATGAAGAGAAAAACAGGGCTTAGAGATGCACAGGTAAGATATGTTAGAGGATTGAGGATAATAATAATATTTGATACTGACGAAGAAATGAAAGAGATGATGAGAAACAAGGGGTGTACAATTACAGTTATGGATTGAGGAATGCATGGTTTAGTAGCCTGGAAGTGTGGAACGGTGAAGATATACCTTATGAAAGAATTGCATGGCTAAGAATAAGGGGTGTACAATTACAGTTATGGATAGACGGCGTTTTTGATTGCATAGGGGAAAATTCGGTAAAGTAATTAAGAAGTCAGAGGCGGATGACAAGGATGTATGTTTCAACGAAGATATGGTCGGAGTCATTGTAAAAGATGGTGCCATGATCAACGAAAAAATCACAATTAGGTGGAAACACACGATGTACAATGTCTGGGTAATAGAGATCCTTCAGTTCTGGGTACCAGAGTTCGTCAGTGAAATGGATAATGGAAACAATCAGAATACAGCACAGAAGGGCTCGGGTCCGACGATCAATTCAGAGGAAAAAATTCAACCAGAAAAAAACCCAGCCGGAGAACATGGATACAGAAGAACCGGTGGAAGTTGAACAGGTTCCGAAACCGGAAAAAGAAGAGTTGGGAAATGAAACAGTGGAAGATGTAAGGTCAAAGACGGCGCACGAGCATTTAGGATTTGATGGTGATGGGTACGAGGTAAATTCAATAGTGGACCCACCAACTGCAGAAGTGGTGGAGTCAAATGTTGGGAACGAGCAGACACTAAAGTGTGGGTCCCAATTATTAGGTAGTAAAGGAATAAACAATGAAAACTCAATTGGGCCTGAGGGGGAAACAACCCAAAAGAAAAGAAAAAGAGTCAACCTTGCTGAAGCCCGATCCAACTACTTGAAGGCCCAACCAACAGTGGGTAAAGGCAGAATTCCAGATCTAAACGTTGAATTGTCCAATGATTCAAGAGCTAGACCCAAAAAGAAGATTCTGCTCAAAAGTGGGAAAATAAAAAAAGAGGAGAAACAGGGTGAAGATCAGGCTAACGGAAGAAGATCTTAATAATCACGAGTATGATGGCGATTGCTTGGATGACGGGCTGAACTCAGAGTGGGAGGAAGAAGGAGATACAGATACAAATCAGGAAGAGAGTGCTGAAACGACATCTGTGGGTGGGCAAAACAGTAGAAAGGAAAAAGAGCAACAAGAGGCAGATGAAGTAGAGGCAACAAAAGAAATTGGAATAAAGATAGGAGTGGATTTAACAAAGCATGGTGACCTGGTAAGGAAAACGGTCGCTGAAGATATGGTGGATGCCAGGGCTCAATGAATTTTGGATCTATAAATATAAAAGGAGCAGGAGGGGCTGGGAAAGCTACGAAAATCAGAGGTATGGTGATGAAGTATAATTTGTCTTTTTTGGCTATACAAGAAACTCAATTTAGGGATCTGCCATTGAACAAAATCAGAAGATTCTGGGACAACACTGGTTTTGAGTATTCAAAAATAGATGCGGATGGTAGGTCCGGGGGATTAGGTTCGATGTGGAATCCATGTGTTTTCAAGAAAGAAATAGAAGAAAAGAATCAGAACTATATTATAGTTAAAGGTCGTATCACGGGAGAAGACGTGGATTTGGTAATTGTGAATATCTACGGTTCAACACTAAAAGCAAATAGAAGAAGGATGTGGGAAGATTTGTTAGCTGCGAAGAATTCCATGTTAGGCCATTGGATTTTGTGGGGAGATTTCAATGAGGTTAGATTTCCGGAGGATAGATTTAACTCAGTATTTGATGCAAATGTAGCCATGTGTTTTAATAACTTTATTAGTAGAGGGGGTTTTCAGGAATATAATATGGGCGGGATGAAATATACGTTTTTATCAGGTGACGGAACTAATCTTAGTAAAATTGACCGGGTATTGGTATGTGACAACTTCATGGGTAAATGGCCAAATGCATCTCTATTAGCCCTTAATAGAGAGATATCTAATCATAGCCCGTTGATACTAACCACTGTTAACAATAGTTTCGGGTCGTCTCCCTTCAGACTGTTCAAGAGTTGGTTCTCACTATCTGGTTTTGATGAGGCAGTAAAAAGAGGTTTGAGTAAAAGTTACGATTCAAGATTCAAGGACGAAGTAATGGCAGTCAAACTAAAGGCAATTAAAGACGAACTGAAGCAGTGGTGAAAAAGTAGAAAAGAAGAAGAGGAGAAAGATCTGATAGAGGCACAAAATAAATTGAAACAATTAGATGAGCAAGCGGAAATAAGACATTTATCGGATGAGGAAATTGGCATTTGGCATGAGTGTAAGTACAAGATTAAAGAATGGCATGATAAAGTGGCAGCAGATCTTGAACAGAAAGCGAGATTAAGGTGGGTGGGACTTGGTGACGAAAATACTAGTTATTTTCACACAATAGTGAATAATCATATAGTAAGGAACAAGATAAGCGGTCTATGGATTGACGGGGGTTGGGTGTCGGATCCGATTGAAATAAAAGCTCAGTTCATGTTGGCTTTTCAATAAAAATTTAAAGAACCATTGGAGCATAGACCGAGAATGGAGGCAGGGGGTTTCAAAACATTGAGCTCAGATCAGGCAGAGGGATTGATCACTCCATTTTTAGTAGAAGAAGTTCGGAAAGCGGTGTGGGATTGTGGCATAAATAAGTCGCCGGGTCCGGATGGGATCACTTTCAAGCTAATAAACTCTTATTGGGAGGAGCTGAGGGGGTCAATTATGTAGGTTATGAATCAGTTTTTCAAGCATGGGTCGATTCATCATACATGCAGCGCCTCTTTCATCGCCCTTATTCCAAAGGTAATTGACCCAATAACCTTCTCTGATTTTAGACCGATATCACTAGTTGGTGTGGTTAATAAAATTATTTCGAAAGTTTTAGCCAATAGAATGAAAGGAGTCATTAAGAGTGTAGTGTCACATGTTCAGTCAGCTTTTATGTCGGAAAGAAATATAGTCGATGGACCTTTGATAGTAAATGAAGTGGTTAGTTGGGCAAGGAAAACGGGGAGGAATTTGTTTGTTTTCAAGGCGGATATAGAAAAAGCTTATGACACTCTAAATTGGAAATTTTTAATTTCCATATTAGCACACATGGGATTCCCACCGACATGGAGAAACTGGGTCATGGGAATATTATTTGCAGGAAGGGGATCTATATTGGTAAATGGCTCACCAACGGGAGAATTCCAATATAAAAGGGGTTTAAGACAAGGAGACCCATTATCGCCTTTTCTTTTCATTACAGCCATGGAAGCTTTGCATGTAATGATGGAAAAGGCAAAACAAAATAATATTTTCTCGGGTATAAAATTACCAGGTAACGGGCCATACTTGATACACATGTTATATGCAGACGACTCGATCTTTGTAGGTGAATGGGTGGAAGATAATATGAAGAATCTTAAAAGAATTCTTCGTATTTTTCATCTTATTTCAGGGCTTAAAGTGAATTCACATAAAAGCAGTTTATATGGGGTGGGTTCGACCGATGTAGAAGTGGATAACATGGCATCAATGTTTAATTGTAAGGCTGGAAGATTTCCATTTGTCTATTTGGGACTAAAAGTTGGAGCAAATATGAAAATAATAGTAAATTGGAAAGAGGTAATTGATATATTCAACAAAAGACTTACTAATTGGAAGGCGAAAACTCTATCATTTGCAGGAAGGGTTATCCTTCTGAAATCTGTGTTCGGTAGTTTACCGAACTATTACCTTTCTCTCTATAAATGTCCGATTGGAGTAATAAAGGTGTTGGAAGGTATCCGTAGGAAGTTCTTATGGGGTGGATGCAATATAAAGAATAAAATAAGATGGGTCAAATGGGAAAAAGTGGTAGCTTCCAAAGATTTCGGTAGCCTCGGTATTGGAAATATAAGAGACATGAACTTAGCCCTACTAGCGAAGTGGTGGTGGAGATTCAAAATGGAACATGAAAGCTTATGGGTAAAGGTAATTAACTCCCTTCATGCGAGCAAGAGAAAAGTGGAGTTGATACTATTTAAAAAATCCTTGACAGGAGTATGGAAAAATATTGGAGAGATAGCAAAGGATTTTAGGAAAAATAACATCAATATTCACACTAGTCTGAGAAGTAAAGTGGGCCTGGGTGATAAAACGCTATTTTGGGTCGATACTTGGTTAGGAAACGACACGTTGAAAGCACAATTCCCAAACTTGTATCAGCTATCGACAAAGAAAAAGGCAAAGGTAATGGATTGCTATAGTATACTAAACGGGGGAAGATTTTGGGATTAGGCATGGTTAAGAGCACCAAATAGTCTGGCCGAAAAACAGGAAATGGACAGCCTAAAGGAGAGTCTACAAAATCAGTCTGCATCAACAGTTTGTGATGTTTGGGTATGGAAAAATAGCGACAATCAAGAGTTCAGTGTGAAAAGTGTTAAGCTCTCATTAGGTCAACGCTTTGATCTAAATTCGGCTGCGTATACGTTTAGCTGGAACAATTGGGTAACAGGTAAATGTGTAACGTTCGTATGGCGTGCGATCGAGGAGAAGATTGCGTCGGCTGTAGCGCTCAGAAGTAAAGGAATAAGTCTGCCAGACATGATCTGCAAAACGTGTGGAGCAGCTGAGGAAACCGCAGTACATATATTACTTAAATGTAATTTTGCAAAAAGAACCTGGGAACTGGTTACAAAGTGGTTACAAATCCCGATGGTGAACACAGAAGGCAGTCTGAAAGAACTTCTGTTGGAATTACATGACATTCAGCGAAACAAGGGTGTGAAGAAAGCAATAAATGCAATCGTAATCCAAACAATGTGGATTTTGTGGAAGACCAAAAACGAGAGAGTTTTTAAAGGAAGGCAAGGAGTGGTCCAGACGGTAATAGAAGACATAAAAGAGTCATCTTATCTTGGAGTGAAACTGAGGTCAAAACACGGCTCGATAACAAGACAGGAATGGTGGGATTTCAATGTAATTTTCTAAAGTTTGGTTGAGTTTTGTTTCTTTTCAGTTTTTCTATTTTGCGAATGTCCAGCTCCTGGCTGGGAGTCCTATGTTTTTTATCCTGTTTTTGTGGACAATGTTTTTATTTTAATGAAGGTTTCGTTTGCTATTCAAAAAAAAAAAAAAGGTAAAACGTACTCAAAGATTTAATGAATTTGAATCAAACTAACGATAAATTAAATTGTAAATTATACTAGGGAACAAGAAACAAACCATACATAAAAACACAAGCCAAAAAACAAATGATCTTAATCGGGGTTGCTATTAATGCAACTTGTATAACTCGTAATGAAACTTAACAGTCTAATCTACTACATAAACATACTTTATTTTAATAATTGCATTGTGTTTGTCAGACTAAGTGGTGTGGGGGACAACCTAGGGCCGGCTTGGTGCGGTGTCGTGCCTGTACACAGTGGCAGATCTAGAACAAACGTTTAGGGGTAGCGTTCAAATTTTTTTTACCATACATTCATACAATGTAAATGCAACAAAAGAAAACACGATAATAAAAAAGTCAAAGATTTACGTAATAAAATTCTCCTCTTTGGCCTTTCAAAGCTTGAAATTGGTTATTAGATCATCATCTGACACGTAGGCACAGTTTTTCTACTAAAAGTGCATAAAATCTGATACGTGCGCACACTTTTTCTACTCAAAAATGCATAAAATCTGATACGTGCGCACACTTTTTCTACTCAAAAATACATAAAATAGATGGATATGATCGGGTGGTTCCGCTGGTGGCACAATGATACTCCAGTGGTCCGTTAGTGATCCAATTTTGTCGTTAAAAAAAAGGTGTAATGGGAAAGGCTTGGTTGAGGCTTCATTGGTGATTAGATAATCATTAATTAATTATTATTAGCTTGTATTTGTATATAAATTATGTACAAAAGATTAATTTAAAACTACAAATAACTTTTATATCAAGGTTTCTTTGTAAAAAATCTCAACATGATGATCTTATGTTTATTTGAAAAAAAATGATTGAAACGTTTGTATAGACCAATAATTTTCAATGTATATATAACTAATAGCTAATTTATAAAAAAAATACAAAAATAACTTTCAATTTTAAATCGGACTATATTATAAAAATAGCTAATTTATAAATAACAAAAATACAAAATGTATACGAAATGCAATTAAAAAGAAGGTTTAAAAGCTTAAAAATAAATTAGAAATAAAAAAAAATTATAGAAAAATGAAAAGATACTTTATTATTCCAATTTCCATAACCATCTTGAAACCATAAACCCACATAGAAACCACAAACCCACTTTTTAGATTTTCAAATATATAAACCTACATCTATCTCAATCTTCAGTTCATCTACCTTAAAGAATCAAGCAAATTTGACCACCTTAAGAAATCTTACGAGCTTATGAAAAGTTTGAGGTGTTGAGTTTTGACAAGTCTACAGCTATTTCTCCGGCGAGTTCAACACAAGCCGACGAGCACATCGCATATCCGACAAGCTCATCTTATAAGCTTTTGACAAGTCTACACCTGTTATATCACTTTTCTTTCTAAATCACTTATTTATCTTTCATATTTTTTAGGGGTAACATAGTATAATCTCAGGGGTAACGTAATGGATAATACGTAAAAAAAACTTTTATATATCTACTTCGCCGGAAAAGTTGAGGGGTAGCGGAGGCTACCCCTCCCACCACACTAGATCCGCACCTGCCTGTACACCGCCCCTAGGGGCGTCCCCGTCTTCATTGTCGCCCTCAAGACACCAACGTCAGTCCACCAAAATCAAAAATATAGCCGTTATAACAGCTAGTTACTTAAAAAAAATATTTTCTTTATAAATATATACCATTTATCCCCCATTTCAAACCAAATCTTCCCAATCTCTCTCACTTTTTATACACTTTTTTAACTTTTGTTTTAGCCGTATCCTCTTCATCGTGGTGTTCGTCATCTTCAGGTGAGGGCGATTTGTTTTTTTGCAAATGTCGTAATGCAGGCAGCACATATGATCATCAAGGAAGAAGAAGATGAAGAGAGCACGTCACAACCGCGAACTAGGCAAGCTGCCATAAGCCGAGACCGAGAAGGTTATATTATTTTTCGGTGTTAATAATTTAGTTATATTATTTCTCATGTGTAGGTGCCCATGATAGATTAGTGGCCGATTATTTTGCCGATGAACCCGTGTACACGGCCACGATGTTTAGACGTCGGTTCCGAATGAGTTGTCGACTGTTCTTACGTATAGTAGATGACTTGTCGCGGTCTGATTTGTTTTTTTACATTACGATACGACGCTAGAGGCAAAAGGGGATTCACCACTTTACAGAAATGCACAACGGCCATTCGCCAATTGGCATACGGGACGACACCCGATTCGTTGGACGAGTATTTAAGGATGTTTGAAAAAACTGCACGAGAATGTTTGTACAAGTTTTGCGAATGGGTGGTGAAGTTGTATAGCAAGAAATATCTGCGGAAACCAAACGTAAATGGCGTCCAAAAATTATATCAAGCACACGAAGAAAGGCATGGTTTTCCCGGAATGCTCGGGAGCATTGATTGCACGCACTGGCGGTGGCAGAACTGTGCTACTGCATGGCGAGGTCAATTTACGTGAGGCGATCATGGACATCCAGCTGTAATACTAGAGGCTGTTGCGTCACAAGATCTGTGGATTCGGCATGTTTTTTTCGGTGTTCCTGGTTCGCTTAATGACCTTAATGTCATCTACCAATCAAAGATCTTTAACGATGTCATAACAGGAACTGGTCCAGACACCAAGTTTATGGTTTTGGGGGTGGAATACAGGCGCGGTTACTATCTTGCTGATGGAATATACCCAACCTACTCTACAATCGTTAAAACTATTCCCCACCAAACATGCGATAAGAGAGAAATTTGCCAAATTTCAAGAGGCGGCGAGAAAAGATATTGAACGGTGTTTTGGGGTTTTACAAAAAAATGGCATATCCTTAAACATTTAACACGTGCTTTTACACCATAGAACTTGCGATACTGTATGTATACTTGTATCTTGCTGCATAACATGATCATTGAAGACGAAGGTAGAGCCATTTGTGAGTACGACGAAAATGTGCCTAACCGGAATTCTGTTACGTTAAGTGTAGAACAACAAGATTTAAACAGGTTCTCCTTACGTAACGAGTACACACATCAAAACCTTCAAGTGGATTTGATGGAATACATTTGGAACAACGCACAAAACGAACCCAATGACGACACGCCAAATGAAGTGTAAGAATTAATATTAGTTTTAGAGTTTAAAAATTAATTTACTTTTATAAATATTGCATATTTTACTTGAAAAAATTTAAAAAAAATAAAAAAATGGAGGAGGCTCATCATCCACATCCTTGGTCCATCCTTTAAGAGGCATTTTCCTTGGGTGTTAACATGGAGGGCCATCCTCAAAGGATAGGGCTACTCCACACCCAATAGACTCACCACAACCGATATAGCGTACTTCATTAATTGGTAATTTCCCCAATTAAGCTATCTAATGTTAGAAATTGGAACTAAAGCAACTGTCTTTCTATCATGGCTCGTCTTTCAAATATAACAAGAAGTAAATATATAAACACAATAAAAATTTTCTTGCATCAACAAATTATAAATAAGTTTAGGTTAGCAAGCGATTATACGTTTGAATTAACTATTTTTCATAATATCAACCCTAATCTCAGTTATGATCATGAAGATTTAAAGAATCATAAAAAAATAAAAGATTGTTTGTAATTTTAGCGTCATCAAATTATTTAAGAAACTAAAAATTATTATTAATATACCTAAACTACGTGGGGTTCCAAAGGGGCTCTAACCCCTTTGGCGTGGGTCCTGGGGCTGGACAGTGGAGGTGTTTCTAACTCAGTTGCAAACTTATCACTTAAAACAAAGAGAGAAATGGTTGGATAGTACTTGTGGTTTGTTAAAATTTCACATATAGTTCTTAGCTTATTAAAATTACAACGTTGTTCCTTAATGTTTGTACATTCGTTTCTCGGATAGCCCCTAACATGAATGTGAGGTGTTAATTGAATATGAATAGACTAAAATGCTCTTATCACTAAAAACAATAACATAAAAAGAAATATAATTAAGAGGGGCCCACGACCCTTTTCTTCGTCAACCTAACTCCACCACCACCATGTTCTTAAGCCACTACTATTGCACCCCCCCCCCCCTCCCCCGATTTGCTCAATTAATCTGACCCCATCCCTCTCAATCAATCCCCACTCTCTCCCACTGTTTTAGTCAAACTAACATGCTTTCTTGCCGGAAAAATACAACGACCAATCGACAAAAACAAAATCGGTGGTTTACAGTGGGGGTGCTTGCGATTGACAACTCGGTTTGAGGAGGGTGATGACAGGGTGAGGCGGTTATCGCATGTGGGGTTAGGTTTTTATTATTAAATAGTAATTGTGAAGCCCACTTGAATTTTTAAATAATAAATTAGATTTTTGTAATGTTTTTTTTATAGTAAGAGCATTTTTTGTTAATTCACATCCACTTAACACAAAAAACTAACTCCTATCTACGTTAGGGACTATCCGTGAAACAAGTGTTAAACGTTAGGGAACAAGGCTATAATTTTAGAAAGATAGGGACACTAGGTGAAATTATAACGAACCACAAGGACTATTCAGACATTTTTTCTCTAAAATGAATTTTGTTTTTCTTGTTAGTTATACACTAGAAATTGCTTTAGCTTTGCATGGATAATAAAAAGTTACATGGAAAATGTTCTTCGCTATTAATTGTTTATCAATGGTATGTTACTACTGATCGTCAATGGTAGCTTATATTAGTTGCTAACTTATCGGTTGCAATAATCACAATAGTATGCTACTACCGAAGAGTGGCAACATAAGCTCTATAGCCGGTTATTACCGAGAAGTGGGAATAAGTCATATGTGGCAAGTGCTTAACAATGGTAACTCTCTAATGGAGTTTCTACTAGGGTATTTCCTGATGTAACTGTTGCGGTTGCACCCCAACTATCATACCTCTTCATGAAAGGATGCAATGATTCGATAGAACCATTGAAATGGTTCGACCCCTATATAAAGGGCTCATCTGGTATGATAAAGTCTCTAAGACACGAAATTACACTACATTTCCACGTAAAATAACACCTCGTTCTTTGCGTAGACACTTTTTTCGATTATTGATTTCATATACAAACAATATAGTTTTTTTTTTAAAGAGCTATGTATACGATTTCAAAAGCAATCCCGGAATTGAAATATGACACCTACAAAATCTACCTTATCAATACAATATATTGGTTGGATTGTTGGTTGGAACCGGACCCACTGTATATTCGGTTCCCTGATCTTTTCAAGCTTGAAAAGGAAAAGGAGTGTGTGGTGGCTGACCGTGTAGTCACCGGTAGTATCGACCACGGCTTTCAACTTAATTGGAATTGGTCCCGGTCAGTTTTTAGTGCCGAAGAGACTGATCAGCTTCAACAGTTGCTGTTAGTCCTCGGTAGTCTAAATGTTAGGGCCGGCCGAGATGTTTGGCGATGGAAATATGATTCATCGGGTTGTTTTTCAGTTTCAGGACTGAAAAGTATTCTCAGTTCGGCAAATAGGGAGCGGCCTAGCAGGGTTTTTGAGTGGAATAATTGGGTTCCAAAAAAAGTGGCCATTGTAGCTTGGAGATCAGAAATGGAAAGATTGCCGACCAAGAGTGCATTATCGGCTCGCAACATTCCGGTTCAAGATCAAAGGTGTTTATTATGCAGCGATTATGACGAAACTTGTGAGCATTTGTTTGTCTTGTGTCACTTTGCACAAACCATTTGGCAGAATATTGCAATTTGGTGTAAATTACCTCCGATCATCGCCTTTGATGTAAAAGACCTACTGGAGTTGCATGGTTTTAGCTCAGCATCAAAGAAAAAGAAAAAGGCTATAAACGCGATAGTTTTAGTCACCTTTTGGGGAATTTGGAAAATGAGGAACGAGGTTATTTTCAGGCAAGGATCCCCGAACACCGTTAAAGTCTTGGAGGAAATTAAGGTAATGGCATACTTATGGGTCAAAAATCGCTCAAAGGAGTTGCATTTGTCATGGGAAGATTGGTGCCGATTTAGTTGTTTTGGTTAAAGCATTGTAATTTACTTGATGTGGTGGAACATTTTTCTATCTTTGGTGTATATGTAAACTTGGTTGTAATTATGGTGGTAGCATCTTGCTACAATGAATAAAATTTTCTGTCGGCCGTTCAAAAAAAAATACAATATATTCTTCGTTTGAATTAATTAAACAAAACTTATGTATGAGATTTTGGTTCTAATTAACTAAAGCAAGGTTTCTGGCCCAGGCCTGCTTCTTTTAATTTCCATTCTGGGCCGCTAGTCACCAGCCAAGCCGTTGATTTCCATTTGTTTACGATGATTCTTTTTTGGGCTGATGGCTTTTCCTGGGCTACAACAAATTTGATTAAAGTCCATGAATTGCAACTCATCTTGATTTTCTCCAATTTGTTTTTCGTTGTTTTGAGTGTTTTGTGGATTAGCTCAGATTAGGGGTGGGTGCTTTAATTATGTTGGATCGTTAAACGTTTAAATCAAGTCGACTTTAAACAAGCTTGAATTGAGCCGAGTTAAAACAAGCTTAAGCCTAAATATAATATGGTTTAATAAACGAGCTCTAACCGTCATCTATCGAGCTCGAGTTGACTCGCGATGGCACGGACCACATCACTTTTATCCGGCATGGCGCCTATATTAGCAGAGCACATCCAGAAGCTTCTAGAAGAAATCGCAGGTAACACCAAAGATGCTCTCCCAGACAAAAAGGACAACACGTGTCACCAGTAGACGGACGCCAGCTGGACCTGCAAGATATTCCTAGGACAGGCCGACAGCCACTGCTATAATTCTCCTATCTGGACGAATAGAGATGCGCCACGTCCTCCACTACTCTGAGAATGACAGAGGAGACCAAGAGGATATTCCTCTTGGTCGAACAGCTGACATTCAGCGGCAGCTGGCAAGGCCTTCCTTCCCTCCTTCATCCTTCGGCTATAAATAGGGGACTCCTCCTTCAGGTTTAACATTCTGCTCTCTCTCTATTTCACCTACAACACACAATATTCTCCTCAGAACTGTACTTATTCTCACGTCGGATGGTGGTCACAAGGAGAACCCCCTATTCCCCTCCTTGTGGCGAGTCACCGGTGTTCTGTTTTGCAGGAATCCAGCAGTCGACGAGTGGAGAAAGTGATTGAACCCTTAATCACGAGACGACCCAGCTGGTTAGCTTAGTGTTAACCAGTGTTTCATCAGGGGTGGGTGCTTTAGGTTGGCTCGTTAAAAGTTTAATTCAAGTCAACTTTAAACAAGCTTTAGTTGAGCCGAGCTTAAACAAGCTTAAGCCTAAATATAATATGGTTTAATAAACGAGCTCTACCGTCACTTATCGAGCTCGAGTTGACTTGCGATTCTTAACAATCCTAATGTTTATATAATTTTTATTTAACGCTCTAATTATCCTATATATTAATAGACCAAGGATTTGAACAGTACAAAAGGGTTAGTTTTGGTATTTCACCTACAACACTCATCTTCATCCTCACCTGACAAAAAAAGAACGTTCATTACGCTGTGCCATCTCCAAGGAAGAGAGACTGGGAAACGGTAAAGAGAGAGAGATAGGTGCCGGCCACCAATCCTTACGGTGGATTCGCGGTGGCGCACCGGCGGTGGTTTTATTCCCATGGTCCAGGTGGTGTATGAGGTCGACCGTAGGTGGCGGCGGCAACTGGAGCTAGGGTTCCGGTCGGTTACCATATCCCACAACCGATCTGGCTTCAAGACGATGTCCCCAGCGACGTGCCACCCTGGTTACGCACTTCGTCGACTGCATAGATTAGAAGACGTCGGGGATGGCGGTGTGCTCGGTTAACCCAAATGACGAAAACAGAGGATGGTTGTGGTGTTTGTTGCAGTAGACAGCCACCGTTCCCGTGGCGTGAGGAGTCAATCGAAAGTGACAGTTGTATCCTTGAGATCCGACGAAGGCAAGACGGCCGAAGGGACTACATGTCTTCATTACAACCAGGTGAGTCGTTTGTGATCTAGGGTTCTTACTTTTCAAAATTTTTTCATTAATTTTGTGTTCTAGGATTCTTAATTCCATAAATTTGTTACCTTCAAGCGGTTATAGGAGAAACAGGGTTTGGGATGAAAATGTTTGTTTGACCATACTTATGTTTGCTTTCCCATGTACCAATTTACACATGGTTTAGATCTATTTATGCTTCCATTTCAGTTATACATATCAAATTATACGAGATTCATTACATTTCAATCTATAATCAAGATTTCACACTTCACAATGGGTGGATTATATTAGAACTCAGAAGGTATGTGTATTGTGTAGAAACTAACAATTTCCATAAATTTGGTACAAAACCATTTTACTTTGTTTACTTTGATTAAATCATAGCTAATCACAATTTAGTATATTAATCATGTAACCATGTGAAGTTTATTTCAATTAGATCATAGATAATCACAATTTAGTATATTAGTTGCAGATTCAATTAAGATTGTAAGCTAATAAATGGTTATGAACAATTCAATGCAGATTGTTGGTTAATCATTAGCCATAATTGTTTAATTAGCTCAAAACGGTCGATGGGCCTAGCCCAATAAGGTTTTGGGTGTGTAAATCGGTCCAACATAGTATTTCTCGGGTTTTTATGTTCAAAGAACCAGAACCGACCCGAACCCGATTCCAGTATAAAATAAGAACCGAACCAGTACCCAATATGTATCGGTTCGGGTCGGTTTTAGTATGTTATCGGTTCGGTTTTCGGGTTTTCTTGGTCCGACCCTAAATATGCTCATGCCTATGCGTAACTAGCATGAAAGCACTATTCCTTATTTGAGTTATATATTTAAAATGAAATCGTTTTTAATGATTTCAAGATGATGGCTTTTTTTCGTTATGCTCAATGGAGGTGGCAAAATGGGTAGGTCGGGAAGGGTGATGGGTCAAAATGAGTAACTTTTTAGTGTTTTTTAATAGGGGTAACTTTTTTTGTGCGGTCAAAACAGGCATTTCCTCAGTTACTGCAGTGGTTATCAAGCAAATCGTATGTGTTGACAAAAGATCTGGAAATCTGTGCTTACTACATCAGCTCAAATTGCACTCAATGAGAATCACTGGGTTTATGATGGTGCAGTTCTCATGGTAGGTTATTTGATTTATTGATATTTCGTCAATTTATAGGACGCATCACATTTACTTTCCTGACCGGGTACCGTTAATTACATTCTCACTTGACGCAATGCACGGGTCACATTAGTATTATGTATTGCATCTCATAATTCGATGTTCTGTAAATTTTAAACTTATAATGTTTTACATACTATAGCATATCTGTTTTGGAGGTTTGAAGCCAGGATTGTTTTGTTGTTTGTATTTGTTTTATAAATTAAAGACTTCCCCATTGATGTAGCTTATCCTTCAACTTGCAGGTTAAATACATCTGGAAATGAAACCCAATATCAATAAAATCAACACCTGCATATACATCTCAAATACACCTCAAAGATCTTTTAATTTTCTTAGAATATGCTCCATGGATGCTGTAGAAATAGTGAGTCATTTGTAAGGTTTTAGATTTGGACTTTAAATTTGTTCGGATACGTGTACTTCATCACTGAATTATGTGTGTATGTAATATATGATGTTAACTTTGAAGGGTTCATTTTCGGTTAATTTTTTAGAGTTGTTTGACATGTGCCGCAACGCGGCGCGGACAAATACCTAGTTTATAGTTTAAAAGACTAACTTCTATATTTATAAACACATATTGTATATATATTTTTTTAATATGTAATATTTTCTAAAGTAGGATGATATTTGTATCCCGCCTCATTAACCATATTTCATAAATAATATTTATATCAAAGTATTTATATTAGTTTTAATATATATAGTAGAATTTAATTACAACTCATTTGCCACAACCTCATAACTTTACAATCTAATTTTAAAAACACTTACAATTGTAACATCATTACTTTTATTTTGTAGTGTTATTGTTTTACAGCCGTATAAATTAAGATGAATTATAGTAACTTAAGAAAGAAGTGAAAACTTAGAAAATTATATTTGGATAACTGAAAATATGACTTTTACTTTCATTTTATTATTTTGTGTAATAAGTCATTTCAGTTATAAGGATTATATAGAAATTTTTTAATTACATTTTTTTTTTCAATATTTAACCCGCGTGATACACGACTTTGAAGCTAGTTTATATTTAAAGTTAAAACTAAATTAACTAGATAGTATATATTATGCCATTATTTAATTATAATTATAATTATAAATCTATATAAACCAATTAACAAATAACACATGAGTCGAGCTCAAGCTTAAAAAACTATTCGCAAACCAAGCTTGAGTTTTTGAAATAGAACTCAAAGCGAGCCGAGCTTGAACTTGAGCTATTGTAAGTTAAATGAGCCAAGCTTGAGCTCAGGCGAGCTCGGTCTAGGCTTAGCTCATTTACACACCTAGCTCAAAATGAAGGCCCTAATCGAATCCTCCTGTTCTTTCAAATCCCTCTGGTAAGTAGTTTAGCACTTATGTTAGCATATTAAAAAAAATACTAAGGTATTAAGGTTAAAGAGTTTGGGTTGACACTAAAAATCAATTAGAGTTGTCCTATTGTTATTGATATATTTGAAGTATTGATTTTTAAGTAGGTTGGTTTTTGTAGCACAGTGGTTAATGTTATATGTATGCAAGCACAACATGACAACAACATCATTCATCGGTTGGCACATAAAAGTTTTTCCAACACCAACACTCAGTTCTTGGTTTCATGAAGTGCACCATATCAATATATATATATTCTGTTTGTTGCAATCATAGTTAAAATAATAAAATGTCATTATGTGTGGTTTATATCGTTTAAGTCATAGAAATAATATATTAAGGTTTAAATATGATGTATAATTGTAATGAAATTACGTTTAATAAGTAAATATCTAAGAAGTATAATTCATCCTTAAACATGTAGTTATAAGTAGTTAAAAATTTAATTATTAAATATAGTCGTAAACAAAAACCAACACTTAAAAAGAAAACTGTTTAACTTTACAAGAACATGCCGACATTGGCGTTTCTGGTGTTTTACATGCTAAAAATAACCTCTTGTCTTTAACTTATATTAATTTAAACACCATTATAATATTATTTGAATTTGTAATTCCGTCCTATCTAACGTTCTAATCTCTTAACAAATTTTAGTTAGTTGTCTTATAAGTAATCCTTTTCTTTTCCTTCTGTTTACTAAGTAAATCCAAATTGACAAAACTATTAAAGTTAAGATTTGCTCGAAGTTAAGGGTTCAACCTACCAGCAACATCTTTTGAAAACCCAATCGCATCTCTTGATCATTTATCTACTAGTGTAGGTAATTACCGACTCACTGAGATCGTGTCACCTCGTAGTTTTTTTGTTTGTATATGTAATTATAACAAGTGAGTTACACTCGCGTTCTGCGGCGGGGGCGACCCAAAATTTAACAAAATTTAAATGGAAACGTAACTCATTGCCACGGCGTTGAAATGTAAAGTACCTCGAGTTTATACTATCTAATGAAAACGTATAATATTTGACCGTCTGGTTTCCAAAAAATACGTCAAATCGTAGAGCAACTGAAAATGTACATATAAACAAGCACATAAACGTATCATATTTGACCGGACATATTTCTAAAGAAAATTTACGTCGAAACGTAAACCAACTTAAATATATACTTTCAAATATAAACACGTAAGAAAATAATGTTTTTTAAGTTAAAGAATGGTATGGCGCGTTGGGCGTGTCGTAATGTAAAGTGACACGAATTTATACCGTCTAATGAAAACGTATTATATTTGACCCGACTTGTTCCTAACAAAATTTACGTCAAAAAGTGGACCAACTGAAAATGTACATAAAAATAAGCACGAAAACGTATTATATTATATTTGACCCAACTCTTCCGGAAAAAATAGGATTTACGTCAAAACGTAGAACTACTGAAAATGTACATAATAAAAATTAATATTTGACTCAACTCATTTCCAGGAAAAATTTAAGTCGAAACGTAAAACAACTTGAATTTATAATGATACAACTTGAGGGTGTTTGGGATTACGTTTTGAAGTGATTATTTGATTGTTGCGTTTGTAAAACATAAATAATCTAAAAAAGTGTTTGGATGAAAAAGTGATTATCTGCCTACAAAACGCAGTTTTGGAGAAGCATGTACCTACATGCTTTTTTAAAACGCAGTTTTGAAAACGCAAAATTTATTTTGAAAACGCATAATCTATTTTGAAAACGCAACACCAAGCACCCCCAAGTCTTTAGAAAGTTAAGACGTTGTACATGTTAATAAAAAACGTAAAATAACAAAAGAAAAGAAAAGAAAAGTCAAAATACTGTTAACAAAAGTTGATAATTATAGTATAATTAATTAATTAATGGGTGCTACTTTCTACACCCCCTATTTACTTTTTTCACCCCCCTCCTTTCACATACTTACAGGTGAGGCCTGCGTGAGACCGACAGTTTTCCTCTCACAAGGGGGGTATAATCAGGAAGAGGGGGGGGGGGGGGGGGGGGGCGTATAGAATGAGCCTAATTAATACCGAAATACAAGTGACCTCATAGTTTCGATAATTGCTTGAAAGAAATAACTAAATTCATTTGGTCGGATTGGTAATCACAACCTCGTTCATTAAAAGGGCAAGTGTTTAAATGCTAGAGTTATCATTTTTATTTATTTTACTGGTAGATAATAAAAAACAGAAAAATAACAGGTTGCCTGTTTGGGACAAGATTTCAACGATAGATTTGTGGTTAAAGGTATATGATACAACAGGTTAAGGTCTAATTATTTTCAAATAGTAGTCAATAATTAATTAGGCTAAAGGGTGTGAGGGTCATGGTTGGGATATGATTCGTCACGTAGGAACATGACCACACCCTTATGGTAGTGGTTTTGTATTGTGGATTAGAGGTTGATGACATAACACTGACGTGGAGGGTTATGGTGGTCATGAGAGTCATGACCATGACATGTATATACAATAGCTTCTTTTCTTCCAAAAATAGTTTCAGTTCATGGGAAGCTTTTTTTTTATACTAAAACTCAAGTTGAAATTGAAATCACCTTCGAAGAGTCATGAGTACCAAATCTTACTAAAAACTCTGTGTTTACACTCAAAATACAAAAATATGAATACTTTACAATTATGATCTCCGTAAAATAATTTATGGGTTCGCTTAGTATATATGAGACCAAATATTAAATACGATTGTAGAATCAAGGTTTAGGATAAAATACAAAAGCTTCTAAAAATAAGAAGTCGTATAAAGGGTTTCAAACGGACTCCGATTAACCTCATTCAAGCGGCATTGGAACCGTCTCATCGAACTCTACAATGTGCGATTTTAGGTTTTCACTTTTGGATTTATAAGTTATAGATTTTAGAAGTTTTAATTTGTTTATTATCATTGTCTTTTATTTATCATTGTGTCTTTTCTGTATATGCATTAGTGTCTTTTTTTGCGACTCATTGTGTATTTTTTCATTGACATTGTGTCATATTTTTCGGCATTGTGTCATATTTTCCTCGACATTGTATCTTGTGTTTTTGTACACTTCTTATTTTTAGAAGTTTTTTTAGAATAGAATCAAATATAACACTTACATTACCGATACCTTTCATACACGATGCAAACTATTATCCACCCTAATTTTACATCAGCTTTATAGTATCAAAATATCACATTTGTTATTTTCGAAAACAATATTTTATTTTTTAATAAGTGACCGTGTTTCTTGTGTCCTTATCTACCAAAAAATATAATATAATTAATTTTAGGATATTTAAATAAGACTTGATCGAATTAAACAAGTAGTTTACTTGTAAAATATTGGCGCTTGTGGTGTTTTTTTGCTTTTAACAGCATTTTATGTTATTGTTTGAAATTAAATTCTAAAAAATTACATGCAACCAACGGTCCAATTATCTATTTTTCTTTTTATTTTAACGGCAAATTTCTTTACTCCTCTTGTTTGTGGAACTTAAACTCAATACCTCTCCCTAAGGTTTTAAAGGCATTGTCTTTGCTAATAGACCACCACCCCAGATCTAATTTTTATTAGCTTTTTTTCAACTTTAATTATGTACATGAAAATAAATCATGTAACTCGTTTAGACTGGGTGGTATAGAATTAAACCCTTCCACATTAGCGTCAAGTTTGCGCTACATACAGAGGGGGTTTCACTGCCTCTACCAATAACACCCAAACAATGAAATAAAACCCATCAACCATTACTCAACAATTTAACTTTTTCTATACCATTCATTTAAACATATTAAAATATCATTTAAATTTAAACTATATAAAAAATAAACATAGAGAAATAGAAACCAAATTAAAAAAAAATAACATAACATTCTCAAGCCGGGTTAGAACACAAATAACTGAAATTTAAATTATTAAAAATAAAGGTACGAAATTAAAATAAAAATGGCAACACAATGTTCTCAAAATTCTCCAAGCCGCAACATTAGCAAACTGTGTTGTGGATGTTTTGATACTCGCTATGGGTAGTGACAATCGCTTCTTCCTCATTTAAACCGTCCTCATCGTTCAACACATTGTTAAAGTACCCCTCAAATCTTGCGCACTTTGCTCGTACACGCATAAACCTTCCTAATATTTGATTAATATTAGGATGGTTGTCACCCACATGTTTATTATATGTAGTTATAACTGTGTTCCAAAAGTGTCACGAATTTTAAGGCATAGCTAGCTTGGCGACACTCGCCCAACTCATGCTCAAGGCATTATCCTCTTGCTCGTTCCAACATCTTATCGTTTTAAAATTCAATAGAAAAGTTTTTGAGAAACAATGGAGTAGGAGTTGTGTAAAAAAATAAGTGAGTTATATATATATATATATATATATATATATGGGAATGTTTAAATGAGAACGCTAAATATTGTGAGAACCGTGAGAAAAAATGAAAAAAACCACGAGAACTTGGTCAAAAACAATTCAAATTCAAAATTTTTTCTACACTTATTATTATTATTTGAATACAATGTTAGAAATTTTATTTACACGTTTAAATTTATGTGAATTCGTAAATAAAGAAAATTTACACATATATAAGTTTGTTATTTACACATGTGTAAATCTGTTATATTTACACATGTGTAAAAAATCTAAAAAGGGTGATTTTGAAAGAAGAAATGAATTATTTGATGTTGTAAATTCTTTTTTTGATGTTGTATCTTAATTACAATGAGGTTTGTATTAAAAAAATTGGTTTTGATTGGTTTTTTCATTCGTTCTAATGGTTCTCGCAATATTTAGCGTTCTCAAGATAACCCTCCCTTATATATATATATATAGGGTCAGGATTTAGAGAAAAAGGTGGAAAGTGATGTGTGTAAAATGCAACATATAAATTACATCAAATGAGGCAGAAAACTAACCCTTTTATAGTACTAATGTTGGAAAAAAAAATGTGCTTTTGTCTTCCTTTTGTATTTTCAGGATTAAATGAGCTTAAATGAACAAAAAAAAGCAAAAATGCAGCTAAACCTAACACAAATACAAGAAAAGGAATAAACGTGGCATGCCCGACCCCTCGACAGCATCTCCCCAAGCACAAACAAGACATCAGAAGGCTGAACACGCCCCGTGCCCAGCGGACACGGGGGGCGTGCCCAAGTGTCTGCAGAAAAGACAAAGTTGTAGAAGCTTCTATTCCCCGACACGGGGGCGTGCCCAGCTCCACACGGCCGTGGTCAACGCTAAGATTCGCAGAATCCAAGCAAATCTTAATAGTACAGATACGCTTCTGCACACGGGGCCGTGCCCAGCGGACACGGGGGCTTGGTCAACTAATGCAGACAAACTGCATTTAATGAAGAAAGAAAAAGTGGATGGACACGGGGCCGTGCTCAATGGACACGGGGCCGTGTCCGGGCTTCTGTGCAGGCTATAAATAGATGTGTTTGGTTCACTTCAAAGGCATCCCTTGGCAAACCACCTCTCTCAAACTTCACCCACCCTCCACCACCATCACGACCCACATCCACCACCATCATCCATCATCCATCATAGAGTGTGTGTAGTAGTCTCGGGATCCAAGATTGATAGTAAGAGTTCTTGACAATCAAAGGCCATGTTTGCCTAAGTCTCTTACATCACTTGGTGAAGACAAGCATTTAGTGTAATACTTTTTTTTAATCTTTTCGCACTTTTTATTTGGTGTTATATTAATAACTTTAATAACTAGTTTCTTATGTTGAAGGTGAAACTTCCTTATCATTTTTCTGTGGTGTCTTGGCGTTATTTTACTGTCTATATAAAATAAAAGATTTACACCATTCATATCTCTACGGTCTATATAGAGATATGTTGGCTACCTGGTCGGGGGTTAAGGGAATGGTTTGGTAAGGTTCTTGCCTTGTTCAGTGTATAGATCCTGCAAGGACCTGGGTCAAGCTTACTAGGACCTCCTTCAATACCCACTGGTATTAGATGGCGGGGGTGCGAATGGCTTGATCCCCTCATATGTAAACTACTATTAATACATTAACCCGGCTACCTGGGATTGTATCCCTGCTGACTCAAACCACTTAGCCGAGGGTAACGTCACCTTCAAAAGATGGGCCTACCACATTACGCATTAATAACTTAATTAATTATCTTTCAATATTCCAACCCTTTAGGATTGTATCCTTGCTGACTTAAACTACTGGGTTGAGGGTAACGTCACCTTCAAAAGAGGGGCCTACTACTATAACTAAGATAATCTCTTAAAAAGTGTAAAAGTGCAGAAAACATCAAAGGTTACACTAAAGGCGAGTCGGATCTAAGTGATTCATCTTGTCTATCTGTTTTTATTTTATTTTTATTTTCAGCATTTTTAGTTTTTACTTTCATGTTTAAAACCTTTTTCTAAATTTTTGATTTGATTAGACGTTGAGGATAAACCGGTATTAAAAGCTCTTGTGTCCTTAGACGACCTCGGTATCTTACCAACGCTATACTACGCTCACGATGGGTGCACTTGCCCATATGTGTGTTTAGTGTTAGTAAAATATCGTGTTTTATAAATTTAAAACTTGACTAAAGTGTTAAAAAGGGCTTAAAATATATAGAAAATTATATAACACGACACGCACATCAAGTTTTTGGCACCGTTGCCGGGGACACATGGATTTTAAGAAAGTTAGTGTCACACCCCAACCGATGACGGAAACATCGGGGCGTGGCACTGAGCGAAACAGATTGTCCAGAAGTTTCCATAGCAACTATATTTACCAAATATTTAAAGCAACACGTCCCATACCATGTCATAAATGATAATATAATTATTACAGAAAAGATCTAGTCAATTTGTTCTGTTCCGACAACTCAGATTTTCATTACAGACAATTGTTTATTGATAACCTAGGTCTTTCCTAGCCTCGATTTCACAGCAAAGTAAGTATATAAGCATCCTAAGCACCTGTTACATACGTTAAAGTAAAAGTCAATACACATAGTGTAAAGGTGAGCATACAAGTTTGATAATAACATATAGAGTTCGAAATTGTTACGCATAACCAGCACGTACACAGTGTAAAATGAGGCATGTTAGTTATCGACATGAACCTATCGATACCAATGACTGCGAGTTGACTGCCCAAGGCAGTTCGCGATACATACTCACCACTGTTAGCCATGTAGGTAATTGTCCTTAACAACCCCTGAGTGAACAGGTTCTGAGTCCAAACTAATAGTACTATCGTTGCTAAGGCAGGTAGACAACATTCCATGTGTAAACATAACAAACAAGCATTCATTAAGTCACGTATACATGCGATACCGGTTAGCGTTTAAAGTATTGCGTAGTGTGTTCGATGTGATTTCATATAAGTAACGTATGTAACACCCAAAAGTGTGTAAAGCAAAAAGGGATCGAGTATACGCACAGCGATTGATGGATTGAAGGGAGCGCTAGAGAGTAGGGTTAGCCTGAACAGATTGATAGCATAACGATAAGTGACGCGTAAAACGATACAGAGTGCAATTGGGTAGGACAACAGTTCGATCGGATGGTAGTCCGATCGGACAGTCGGTCATTCAAGTGACAGTCCGTTCGGACAGTCCTCCGGTCAGATGGCCGTTCGAGTGGATTGTTACTTCCTTTGGGAAGAATGTGTTTGTGTATGATGGCTTGACTTTTGAAGTTTTCGTTGTGGCGTTCTAAAAACATTGAAGTATCTCTACCTTTCAGGTCGATCGATTGAATGACCGTTCGATCGGGGGACAGTCCGATAGGTTGGACACTTTTAGTGAGAACAAGTTCACAACAGTTTGTTGTTCGATCGAATTGTAGTCCGATCGGGTGGCAACCTGCTGGTATTAAACATGTTAAAAATGGTTTAAGTGTTGAAGTCAGAACATTACATGGTCGAGTGGTAGTCCGATCGAATGGTAACCCGATCGGCCAACCCTTCGTTCAATGTTCATCCTTCAAGGTTTTGTGTGACAACTCGTAATTTAGAACCCTTCTTTGTATCTCGATGTAACATGCTTGAACGTTATGTAACTAGTTGACATGTTGGTTTAATTAATGATATAAGTGAATATTATGTGAATACGTGCTATGCTTATATGTATGCGTATATTTATGTGACCCGAGACACAAGGACCCGACTCGAGACCACTCGGTCTCGAGTAAACAGTGAACAGCTGGGCCGGTTGGGCCGTGCACCCCTAAGGCCACTCGGAATCCACTTAGAGTGCACTACCTTGTATAAAACCCAAAACCTACACTCACTCTCACACACACTCTCCTCTACACTCTCTCTCTAGAAAGCCTTAAACCCTAGAGATCAAGCATCACCTCTCCTTTCCTTTCTCTCGGATCAAACCGGCAATCGCAAGGGAGTTCTCGGATTGCTCGTAATCTCATTTGGGAGCCCATTCATCGACCCTTCATACCCTCATACCTTGGAATCTTACCGGTTAGTGATTCATGTTATGTGTTTTTATTTCGGTTGATGATGTATGATGAGGTTATATGATAATGTGTGTTTGCTTGTTAAGTTTTATGCATATTGAATATATCTTTCTTGAATAGTCGATATTAAGATTATTGTTATCCATGATGAAGGTGTTTGCTTGATGATATGAGTAGTGTGTTTTGCTTGATTTAAGTGAATAAAATGTTCCTTCATAGTGATATGAGAATAAAATGATGGGTTAAGGGTGCTTATGGGGGTTTAGTACATGACTAGTGTGTTACATGATGCAAACATGATTTATGAAACAGTAATGGTAAATAGCTGCTGAAAATGCTTCGAAAATGGCAAGAATAGATCTAGTATAGCATGTTTCGAGTCGGATTCAGATGAATGACCATGATGAATAATTTGAATACGTGAATAACAACATGAAGGTTATTAAAAATATTTGAAATGTTGTGTTTTGATCTGTTTTGATTATTTATTAGACAAGAAAACATGTTTATGGAATTCTACTGGATAGTACACAATCTCATGAAAATGCAACACTATTGGATAGTACATCAAAGGTTCTAGAAGGATTCTGTTACCAGGAAGACAAGTCGAGACCCTCTGTCTCGACTCGAGACCATATACGTGACAACTCGAGACCGTGGTTGCGACACAGGTTACGAGTCGAGAACCCCTAGTCTCGACTCGAGACCACACATTACCAGCACAAACAACATGACTCGAAACCAGGTTGCGGGTCTTGTTGCGACTCGAGACCTGACTCGAGACCACCAGGTCTCTAGTGATGAAGGCTAAACCGAGCCAGCACCGTCTCGACTTGAGATGTCTGGTCTCGACTCGAGACCACCTGATTATATACTCTGATTGGACTTGCACGAGTACAGGCCTAAGTGTTTGGGCCGAATACGTGGACTTTATATGTTACCGTTGAACGTGTATGTTGTGCACTGTTGATTGGACTGCCATGAATAATACTTGTATGCAACGTGCTAGTACGTGTAGAAAACATACGTGCATTTCTTGGTTTGAACCTGACATGTATGATAACCATGTTAGGACGTGGTTGACCACTAGCATCTAGACTTGACTTTTCTGTGTATCTGCCGAGCAAACCAAGGTGAGTTCACACTCTACAAAGCATGGGATTCCCAGGGGTTGGGAATGGGGTTAAGGAATATGGATTCCTCGTCCTTTATTGGGTAGGACAGTGTTTGTTCAGGAATGAAATCCCTCGTCCTTACGGACATATAACTTTTACTAGACCAAAACTCTATCATGAAGTCCCTCCTTTTTATATCGACTTAATCGCCGGGCCAATGGCGAGCGGGTCATTAGTTAGATAGCGCTATTTAGGTTTGAAAAACCTCACACCATGCCGCAGAGGACGGGCGTGAACTAATGGATCTGGGCACGTCAATGATGATAGACATTGACAGTTCAGGGCACTTAAACATGACTACAGTCAGCGGTCGATATGGTAACGAGTCTAGTGTATACATGTGGTAGCCCCCACGGCCGAAATGCCAGATAACTATCATGGGGTAGCCCCCACGGCTAGATTGCCAGGGATTAATGGGTTAAATAAATCACGCTTTTCAACTATGGGGTAACCCCCACGGCAGGGATGCCAGTTAAAGGAACTGTTTTTGGAACAACTTAAAACGAACACCCAACTGTGAACTCGCTCAACATTATTGTTGACTCGTTACTACATGCTTTGCAGGTCAATAGGTACTTAGCTGGAGCATGCATGGGGAAGAGTCGTTGTGGGACATGGACAGCTGTGTGCCATGTTAAACCTTTGGATACTTAAACTTATGTTTTAGTTTTAAACATTATGCTTCCGCTTACAACTTAAACTATGTTTGTTTTGGACACCAATTGTGTTGGTTGGACTTTTATAATTAATTACTTGCTTGTTCGATATGATTGATGGTTTGATCCTGGTCAGTCATGCTTCCAAGCGGTGATACTCCGCGTGTGGATTTTGGGGGTGTGACAGATTGGTATCAGAGCCATTGGTTATAGTGAACTTGGTTTTAATAAGGGGAAAGAGTTCTATTAAAATCAGACTATAACCTGTACAGTGCTCTACGATCCACAACGACGCTTCACTCCACATGCAAGGCTCGACAATCTAGGTGATATGGTTTATGTTTTGATTACCTACTTGCTATATTTCATAGAACTATGCTCATGGTATGCTTAGATAAACATAGCAACTATAGTATGAGAACACATGTGTGCTTACTCTCTTCCATCATCACACTTTCACGAACCTCTCTCACTCATGTTTCCCTCTTGTATGAAGATCATGAGTGGACGCGTTAACATGACTCAAGCCCAGTTGACGGCTCTGATTAACGAACGAGTTGCTGCGGCACTTACAGCTGCACACACAGGAGGTATATCCTGCAGTCCAAACTCATTCTAGGATCTTTAGATCCTACTCTCGTGAACCAACCTTTGTGTTAAACTCTGTCCTTTCTTACACCCACGACAGGTCAACATGCTCAGCCACCTGTGTGCTCCTTCAAAACTTTTATGGACTGCCGACCCACTACTTTTAGCGGCACTGAAGGAGCCGTAGGTCTCCTCCACTGGTTTGAAAAGCTCGAATCTGTCTTCGAAATGTGTGAATGCCCTGAGGCTCGCAGGGTGAAGTATGCTACCGGTACTCTCGAGGGTCTAGCGCTCACATGGTGGAACGCTCAGGTTCAAATGCTGGGGTTGGTCGCTGCTAACGCCACCCCATGGAACAACTTTAAGGAAATGATCAAAGAGGAGTATTGCAATCGTGATGACATTCACAAGTTGGAGGTAGAGTTCTACAACCTCAAGATGACGGGGTCAGAAATTGAAGCTTATGTGAAAAGATCGAATGAACTGGCAATTTTGTGTCCTACCATGGTGGATCCTCCCATCAAACGCATCGAACTATTTCTCAAGGGCTTAGTGCCAGAAATCCAAAGTCATGTGACTTCAGCTAACCTCGCCACCATCCAGCAAGTTGTTCAACTGGCTCACCGTCTCACGGATCAGGCGGTGGAGCAGAACAGGTTACCAAAGCGCATAGGTGCTGCGACTACTTCAGACGTCCCTAGTGACAACAAACGGAAATGGGATGGAGCTTCAAGTAAGGGTTCGACTTCTGTTCAGTCTCAGTCTCAGCAGAGAAAGACTGATGACTACAAGAGCCTCGGTCAGCAATCATCTGGTGGTCAAAGTCATGGTGGGTACAAGGGGAATCACCCCAAATGCAATCGCTGCAACCTACACCACAGCGGGCCATGCACCAGAGGTAACTGTCATCGGTGCAACAAGTCAGGTCACGCCGCCAAGGACTGCAGAAGCTTATACCCCGCAAACCAGAATCGTCAACAACAAGCCCCTCAGAACCAGCGACAGCAGCAGCAGCAAGGTATCAACAAAGGGTGCTTTCAGTGTGGAGCTGAAGGCCATTTCAAGAGAGATTGCCCCCAACTGAACAGGAACCAGAACAACAACAACAACCACAATAACAATAATCAGGGGAATGGTAACAATGGGAACAACAACAACAATGGTGCCAGGGGGCGGGTGTTCGTGATTGGTCAAGGTGAAGCAAGGAATGACCCCAATGTTGTGACGGGTAAGTTCCTTCTCGACGACTTTTATGTTACAGTTTTATTTGATTCGGGTGCCGATACTAGGTACGTGTCACTAGAAGTTAGTCAAATGCTTAAGCGTATTCCAACACCTTTGAACAACAAGCACACTGTAGAGCTAGCAAATGGTAAGAGTTTAGAGGCCGCACACGTAGTCAGGGGTTGTAAACTTATTCTTGCTAACCAGACCTTCTCTATCGACCTTATTCCTATCGTCTTGGGTAGTTTCGACGTTGTCATTGGGATGGATTGGTTATCCCAACACCGAGCAGAGATTCTTTGCAACGAGAAGATTGTTCGTATTCCTGGTTCCGGTGATGAACCTCTCATGATTCGTGGCGACAAGAGGGGTGCTGTTGAGAACATCATCTCTTTCCTTAAGGCCCAGAAGTGTTTGAGGAAGGGCCACACCGCTATTTTGGCTCTCGTTACAGACACCTCGAAGAAAGAGAAGAAGATAGGAGATTTTCCAATTGTACGCGACTATCCTGAGGTATTTCCTGAGGAACTACCTGGTCTTCCGCCTCATCGCCAAGTCGAGTTTCAGATTGAACTAGCTCCCGGAGCTGTGCCGATAGCTCGTGCACCTTATCGTTTAGCTCCATCAGAGTTGGAAGAACTCTCTACGTAACTACAAGAACTCTTGGATAAGGGTTTTATTCGTCCTAGCTCATCGCCCTGGGGAGCTCCAGTGCTATTTGTGAAGAAGAAATACGGTACCTTTAGAAAGTGTATCGAGTATCGTGAACTCAACAAGGTGACCGTGAAGAATCGTTATCCTCTACCACGTATTGATGACTTGTTCGACCAGCTGCAAGGGTCGAGCTACTATTCAAAGATTGATTTGAGATCGGGATATCACCAGCTGAGAGTCCGAGAAGAGGACGTCTCCAAAACGGCCTTTAGAACTCGTTATGGACACTATGAGTTTTTGGTCATGCCTTTTGGGTTGACAAACGCACCTGCGATTTTCATGGACTTGATGAATCGAGTGTGCAAGCCTTACCTGGACAAGTTCGTTATAGTCTTCATCGACGACATCCTGATCTATTCTAAGAGTCAGGAGGAACACGAGCAGCATCTACGACTTATTTTGGAACTCCTTCAAACGGAACAACTTTACGCAAAGTTCTCGAAATGCGACTTCTGGCTTCGTGAAGTCCATTTCCTAGGCCATGTGGTAAACAAGGATGGGATTCACGTTGATCCATCCAAGGTGGACTCGATTAAGAACTGGCCTGCACCTCGTACACCAACGAAAATTCGCCAATTCTTGGGTTTGGCAGGTTACTACAGGAGGTTCATTAAGGATTTTTCCAAGATTGCACAGCCTCTCACCTCACTAACGCAGAAAGGAGTTTTTTATCGATGGGGAAATGCACAGGAATTAGCATTTCAGCATTTAAAGGATAGACTCTGCAGCGCACCTATCCTTTCATTGCCAGAGGGCACAGACGATTTTGTGGTTTACTGCGACGCATCAATTCAGGGTCTTGGTTGTGTATTGATGCAATGAGATAAAGTTATAGCCTACGCCTCACGCCAACTTAAAGTTCATGAAAGGAACTACACTACGCATGATTTAGAGCTGGGAGCTGTTGTTTTTGCACTTAAGATATGGATACACTACCTATACGGTACAAAGTGCGCCATTTACACCGACCACAGGAGTCTCGAGCACATCTTCAAACAGAAGGACCTGAACATGCGTCAACGACGATGGGTCGAGTTATTAAACGATTACGAATGTGCAATCAAGTACCATCCTGGCAAATCCAATGTTGTGGCCGATGCCCTTAGTCGAAAGGACACTACGCCTAAGCACGTGCGAGCATTGCAACTCACTATCCAATCTAGCCTTCCTTCCCAGATACTAGCTGCTCAGAAAGAAGCATTGAAACCAGAAAACGTCAGGGCTGAAGGCCTACGCGGCTCAAGGCAACGATTAGAACAAAAGGAAGACGGTGCCCACTACGTAACGGGACGCATTTGGGTCCCACTCTATGGCAACTTACGAGAGCTTGTGATGGATGAAGCGCATAAGTCTCGTTACTCGGTACATCCTGGCTCGGATAAGATGTACCACGATATCAAAACTACGTATTGGTGGCCTAGCATGAAGGCCCACATAGCAACTTACGTCAGCAAGTGTTTGACTTGTGCGAGAGTCAAGACTGAATACCAGAAACCCTCAGGCCTACTCCAACAACCAGAGATACCACAATGGAAATGGGAGCAAATTTCCATGGATTTCGTTACTGGCCTGCCTAGATCTCAGCGCGGAAATGATACTATTTGGGTGATCGTGGATCGACTCACAAAGTCTGCACACTTCTTGGCTATCAAGGAAACGGATAAGTTCTCCACTCTAGCAGAAGTATATCTCAAGGAAGTTGTCTCGAGGCACGGGGTGCCCACCTCCATTATCTCGGATCGTGATGCACGTTTTACTTCAGAGCTGTGGCAAGCAATGCACAAATCCTTTGGCTCACGATTAGACATAAGCACAGCGTATCACCCTCAGACGGACGGGCAGTCTGAGCGCACTATTCAAACCTTAGAAGACATGCTTCGTGCATGTGTAATCGACTTTGGAAACAGCTGGGAAAAGCATCTGCCACTTATGGAATTCTCGTACAATAACAGCTACCACACCAGCATTAAAGCTGCTCCGTTTGAGGCATTGTACGGGCGTAAATGCCGGTCACCTCTTTGTTGGGCAGAGGTGGGGGATAGTCAGATCACTGGTCCAGAACATGTGGTAGACACAACCGAACGAATTGCTCAAATACGAGAACGCATGGCGGCAGCTCGTGACCGTCAGAAAAGCTACGCCGATAAGGACAGGAAACCACTTGAGCTCCAGGTTGGGGAGCGCGTACTACTCAAGGTTTCACCCTGGAAGGGTGTGGTTCGTTTTGGCAAACGAGGCAAACTTAACCCACGATACGTCGGACCTTTTGAAATCATCGAGAAAATAGGCAAGGTGGCCTACAAACTGAACTTACCCGCAGAACTCAGTGCAGTTCACAACGTTTTCCATGTGTCAAATCTGAAGAAGTGCCTGTCAGATGAGACCATCGTAGTTCCTTTGAAGGAGCTCACCATCGACGAGCAGTTACGATTCGTCGAGGAACCAGTTGAAATCACGGACCGGGATGTTAAGGTCCTCAAGAACACTAGAATACCTCTCGTTCGAGTTCGTTGGAACTCACGTCGCGGCCCAGAGTTCACCTGGGAACGCGAAGATCAGATGAAACAAAAGTATCCCCAACTATTCGCAAACAGTACAACCACTACTGAGGCTGAAGCTACGGAATTTCGGGATGAAATTCCAGATCAACGGGGGGAGGATGTGACACCCCAGGAAAACCAGGAAAACCATACAACTTAACTAGCTTCCTCAGTGAGTACTTACCAAATTTCGGGACGAAATTTCTTTCAACTTGGGGATAATGTGACAACTCGTAATTTAGAACCCTTCTTTGTATCTCGATGTAACATGCTTGAACGTTATGTAACTAGTTGACATGTTGGTTTAATTAATGATATAAGTGAATATTATGTGAATACGTGTTGTGCTTATATGTATGCGTATATTTATGTGACCCGAGACACAAGGACCCGACTCGAGACCACTCGGTCTCGAGTAAACAGTGAACAGCTGGGCCGGTTGGGCCGTGCACCCCTAAGGCCACTCGGAATCCACTTAGAGTGCACTACCTTGTATAAAACCCAAAACCTACACTCACTCTCACACACACTCTCCTCTACACTCTCTCTCTAGAAAGCCTTAAACCCTAGAGATCAAGCATCACCTCTCCTTTCCTTTCTCTCGGATCAAACCGGCAATCGCAAGGGAGTTCTCGGATTGCTCGTAATCTCATTTGGGAGCCCATTCATCGACCCTTCATACCCTCATACCTTGGAATCTTACCGGTTAGTGATTCATGTTATGTGTTTTTATTTCGGTTGATGATGTATGATGAGGTTATATGATAATGTGTGTTTGCTTGTTAAGTTTTATGCATATTGAATATATCTTTCTTGAATAGTCGATATTAAGATTATTGTTATCCATGATGAAGGTGTTTGCTTGATGATATGAGTAGTGTGTTTTGCTTGATTTAAGTGAATAAAATGTTCCTTCATAGTGATATGAGAATAAAATGATGGGTTAAGGGTGCTTATGGGGGTTTAGTACATGACTAGTGTGTTACATGATGCAAACATGATTTATGAAACAGTAATGGTAAATAGCTGCTGAAAATGCTTCGAAAATGGCAAGAATAGATCTAGTATAACATGTTTCGAGTCGGATTCGGATGAATGACCATGATGAATAATTTGAATACGTGAAGAACAACATGAAGGTTATTAAAAATATTTGAAATGTTGTGTTTTGATCTGTTTTGATTATGTATTAGACAAGAAAACATGTTTATGGAATTCTACTGGATAGTACACAATCTCGTGAAAATGCAACACTATTGGATAGTACATCAAAGGTTCTAGAAGGATTCTGTTACCAGGAAGACAAGTCGAGACCCTCTGTCTCGACTCGAGACCATATACGTGACAACTCGAGACCGCGGTTGCGACACAGGTTACGAGTCGAGAACCCCTAGTCTCGACTCGAGACCACACATTACCAGCACAAACAACATGACTCGAAACAAGGTTGCGGGTCTTGTTGCGACTCGAGACCTGAATCGAGACCACCAGGTCTCGAGTGATGAAGGCTAAACCGAGCCAGCACCGTCTCGACTCGAGATCTCTGGTCTCGACTCGAGACCACCTGATTATATACTCTGATTGGACTTGCACGAGTACAGGCCTATGTGTTTGGGCCGAATACGTGGACTTTATATGTTACCGTTGAACGTGTATGTTGTCCACTGTTGATTGGACTGCCATGAATAATACTTGTATGCAACGTGCTAGTACGTGTAGAAAACATACGTGCATTTCTTGGTTTGAACCTGACATGTATGATAACCATGTTAGGACGTGGTTGACCACTAGCATCTAGACTTGACTTTTCTGTGTATCTGCCGAGCAAACCAAGGTGAGTTCACACTCTACAAAGCATGGGATTCCCAGGGGTTGGGAATGGGGTTAAGGAATATGGATTCCTCGTCCTTTCTTGGGTAGGACAGTGTTTGTTCAGGAATGAAATCCCTCGTCCTTACGGGCAGATAACTTTTACTAGACCAAAACTCTATCACGAAGTCCCTCCTTTTTATATCGACTTAATCGCCGGGCCAATGGCGAGCGGGTCATTAGTTAGATAGCGCTATTTAGGTTTGACAAACCTCACACCGTGCCGCAGAGGACGGGCGTGAACTAATGGATCTGGGCACGTCAATGATGATAGACATTGACTGTTCAGGGCACTTAAACATGACTACAGTCAGCGGTCGATATGGTAACGAGTCTAGTGTATACATGGGGTAGCCCCCACGGCCAAAATGCCAGATAACTATCATGGGGTAGCCCCCACGGCTGGATTGCCAGGGATTAATGGGTTAAATAAATCACGCTTTTCAACTATGGGGTAACCCCCACGACAGGGATGCCAGTTAAAGGAACTGTTTTTGGAACAACTTAAAACGAACACCCAACTGTGAACTCGCTCAACATTTTTGTTGACTCGTTACTACATGCTTTGCAGGTCAATAGGTACTTAGCTGGAGCATGCATGGGGAAGAGTCGTTGTGGGACATGGACAGCTGTGTGCCATGTTAAACCTTTGGATACTTAAACTTATGTTTTAGTTTTAAACATTATGCTTCCGCTTACAACTTAAACTATGTTTGTTTTGGACACCAATTGTGTTGGTTGGACTTTTATAATTAATTACTTGCTTGTTCGATATGATTGATGGTTTGATCCTGGTCAGTCACGCTTCCAAGCGGTGATACTCCACGTGTGGATTTTGGGGGTGTGACATTTTGAAAACAAAGGCTAAGTGTGGGACCAAGGTGTAGATCGAACGGGTGACAACCCGTTCGGACGACAGTCCAATTTCCGTCCTGGTCGTTCCGTTCGTCTTACACTTGGTTGTTTTGATAGTTTGTCGTTTTATCGAGATGTTTTGATAACGTGTTCAGCAACAGAAACCTCGTCAATACTTGGTACTCCTGATCGGACAGGAACCACCCAAATCCGATTAGTTAACTGTTCGAGACGGTGTTCCATGTTTAACCCGAAATCGGTAAACCTTGTGGATATAATCCAGATCTTGGACCAACACAACCACCAGAATGAGTAGGAAGTCGGTGCAAGCTCTGATTCTATCGGTTTTTGAGTGTATTGAGTGTAAAAGAGTTGAAAGAAAGTTGGAAAACCTTCTCTTAATCCTTTTCACCGGGAATATGTTTAGATCTTATGGAAGATCTTTGTTTGTTTATGTGGAAATCGGTTAGATCTAAGTTGTCCTTGAAGGATTGAAGATAAAAAATGAAGTTCATAAGAACACCATGATGACATCATCTTAGAACACCTCAAATCTAGTGATTTCACGGTTAAAAGTAGGGGTGCAAACGAGCCGAGCGGCTCGCGAGCTACTCGAGATCGGCTCGAGAAAAAGCTCGAAACGAGCTAAGACTTATCGAGCCCGAGCCAAGCTTGAGCCTCAAAACAAAGCTCGTTTGTTTATCGAGCCCGAGCTCGAGCCTCACATGTGAAGCTCGTTAGGCTCATCGAGCCTTATCGAGCCTTAGTGTAAACGAGCCGAGTCGAGCCGAGCTTATTTAAACTTGTTTACAAGCCGACCTCGAACCTAAAAATAAGCTTATTTAGTAAACGAGCCCGAGCCCGAGCTTCACTTATCGAGCTCGCAAGCCTAAAAAGTCTATTATTTATATTATTTGTATTTAATATACTAATTAATAGATAATAAACGAGCCGAGCCCGAGCCAAGCTCGAGCTTGATAAAATACAAACGAGCCGAGCTCGAGCTCGAGCCTGGCCGAGCTCGGGCTCGGCTTGTTTGCACCCCTAGTTAAAAGTTAAGATTTAAAAGATAGAAAGGTGTAGAATCGTGTGTAGATCAAAGATGTACAAGTTTTAGGTTGAGATCTTACCGGAATTGCGAGAAATCAGAGAAAAAGCAAGGTTAGAGCGCTTGTCAGACGTCAGAGAGCAAAAGTGGAAAGTTTGATGGTGACATGGGGTATTTATAGGGTTACCCAAAGTGGAAAGGAGCTGGTCGATCGGTTGGCAGCCCGGTCGAACAGCTGGCCGATCGAGCTGTAGCTCGATCGAATGGCTGGTCGATCGGCTGGTCACCTGATCGATCGGTCACTTGGTTCGAGTGTTCGGTGCGACGAGTTTTGTCGTTTCGATAGCGATTGCGAGCGTTGCGATGCGATGCGATAGAATTTCCTAATCAAATTACTTTTAATCCCAACTACTATATCAACATACAAGCATCCTTATTTCATATTCGTTTAGCGTTTGCGATTTGATTGCGATTGAGTTTTGATTGATTACCACACATAACATAAATAAACATGCACAAGTAACACATAAGGCACACACACGTATAACAATAACCAAAATGCGTAATTCGAGTTGCGAGTGCGATTGCGTTAGCGATTAAGCGATTAATCATGCGATAAACAACGACTACTATGCGATTATTAATAGATACTCCACATAAAACAACTAAAGCGATAACAAAATAGACTATCTACAAGCCGAAGAAGTTAAAACAGGAATTGAGCAAGGAGAGACAGATCGCAATTAGCAATCTTTTCTTCCTTTGACTTCAATCTTGACTTTGACTTTGACTTTCGAAACACGGGGTGTTACAGCCTCCCCTAGTTGAGGGAATTTCGTCTCAAAATTAGGCCAAAGCCGTAACAAACAACTGTGGGTACTTCGCCTTCATGTCGCTTTCGATTTCCCAAGTGAACTCCGCACCTCGTTTGCCTTCCCATCGGACTTTCACAATAGGAATGCGCGAGCGTCTGAGCTGCTTGGTTTGGCGATCCATGATTTCGACAGGCTTCTCCACGAAGTGTAGTGTTTCGTTTACTTGGAGGTCATCGAGAGGTACAATTAAATCATGCTCAACCAGGCACTTTCGGAGGTTTGACACATGGAAAGTCGGGTGGACATTACTAAGTTCCTCCGGTAGTTCGAGTCTGTAGGCGACTTTTCCGATCCTTTCCAGAATCTTAAAAGGTCCAACATATCGAGGCGCCAGTGATATTCACCAGTTTATACATACTATAGTCCCCCATTTTATCCCCATTTTATGCGTTTTTGGCCGTAAAACCGTCATTCGGATACTTAATCATATATACTTTTGTTTACAGGCCTAAAACAGCATACCAGACAAGATTATAGTGAAAAAGAGGACTTTCCGAAAGAAACGACAAAGCTGCGAACATTCTGTGAAGAATCTAACCTGGGCGTTTGGCACGGTCTTGCAATGAGTGGAACGACCGTGCATATCCGACAAAATAGCCCAGCCCGATAGTGAACGAGGGTGCAATCCAGAGTGCAAGTCAATCCCGGAGACGAACGGTCGTGCGGTTGACTGCACGCCATGCGTATCCGATATCCAACAGAAGCCCGGCGATGCACTGCCCGTTCAAGAGTCCGTGCAACAAGAACCCGGAGATGCACGATCGTGCCTCCAAGTGAACGGTCGTGCGGGATCGAAGACGGTCAAGATAAGATGATGTCATGCGGTATGGTGTACAGTAACTCCAATAATGCAAAAAGTGAACGGTCGTGCCAATAAAGTGCACGACCGTGCGAGAGCTAAAAGATATAAAAAAACATGCAGAAACATTCTGCTCGTAACTCTGGAATTTTGGGAGCTTCAAAGGCGATTTTACAGGCTCCGGAGGCTTTGCTTTTGACCCGGATTCAAGCCACATTGTGCCGTTTAGCTCCATTACTATCTGGATTCTTAATCTAGTGCTTGTTTATGGTTTGGTTTTCTAATCTTTCCATAATTTTGTTAATCTTTCAAGCATTTAGATTAATGTTCTATGTATTATTGTAAGCCTTTTGGCAAAAACAACAATCCCTTGCTTAGTTATAACCATTAGTATGTTAACTTTGTTTGTAATGACACTTGGAAGTATTTTCTATGTTAATATTTGATGATTAGTTTGCAACCTTGTTATTGTTGTGATTTCTTGATTATAAGTAATTATGTTGGATGATTGATATTTGGTTAGTTGAGATAGTTGAAAAATGAAGCTTAATTATCATGTATTAGTAAACTTTAAACTTGGTTAACTAGTTTAGCTTGGTTAAAATGTGTGCACCATAATACTAGAAATGGTTAGTGGTTTAATAAAATGTAATTATTGTTAATCAAGAAAGCTTTCCGTCACGTAAGGACCTTAACGGGTTAAATGGTGTTGTTACGAATTCTTGCCTTGAATTGTTAGCTTAGTTAGTAGTTTAGGCCAAAATTGCTATCTCGGTGAATTTATATGCAAGATTTGTAAAATGAAATCGGTTGTGATTTAATCTAGTTTGTGCTTGTCTCGGTGGTTGCATTGTGTTTATCGATGTCACTTTCCTTGTTTAAGTGAGGTTAGAAAACTCCTAACGGATGACTAACTTATTTTTTAAGAGATTTTCATAGACATTTATCAATTGCACGTTAAAGAACAATTTTAGGTGGTTAAAGTGTGTTTATCGTTTTAGCTTTCCGAATGATTGTCATGTTAGGATTCCTGAAAGGGATACTAATTGTCTTGAAAATGGAGAACTGATCGAATGTTTCTAGTGCCAAAATCGACTTAGTTGATATGCTTTGGTTGTGTATTGAGCAAGGCTATTTATCTATTTTCATATTTGAAGTTTATTATGTTTTTATAAGTATTTGTTTATGCTTACTTTAGTTTTTAGAAAATCACAAAACTTATCTTTCTTCCGTTAATTTAATGACAAAGGTCTAGTATTATTCCTCCGCCCATTTCCTTGGATCGATACTTGGTTCTTACCGATACTTTACTACATATATGACGAGGTACATTTGCCTCTTTCGTGTGTGTTTTAATGTTGAAGTATAAATCATTTTTTATAAATTTAAAACCGAACCGTGTGTAAAATTCATTATAAAAATATGTATATACGCGCACACGTCAGCCAGTTTCCCTTTCTTGCCGAATCTGACCACACCCTTCCAAGGTGATACCTTTAGGAGTACGTAGTTTCCAACGTCAAATTCAAGGGGCTTGCGTCGTCTATCTGAGTAACTTTTCTGTCGACTTCGAGCTTTCAACAAGTTGTCTCGAATTTGGAGGACTTTGTCAGTCGTTTCTTGTAATAGCTCGGGACCGGTTAGTTGCGAGTGACCGATCTCGTGCCATATAATTGGCGATCGACATTTTCTTCCGTATAAAGCCTAGAATGGTGCCATTTGAATGCTGGAATGATAACTGTTGTTGTACGAGAATTCGACTAACGGCAGGTATGCATCCCAATTACCACCGAAATCTATAACACAGGAACGGAGCATGTCTTCTAGAGTACGGATCGTTCTCTCAGTCTGACCGTCGGTTTGAGGGTGGAATGCGGTACTTAGATTAAGCGTTATACCGAGAGCAGCTTGAAACATTTCCCACACTCGCGAGGTAAACCGAGCATCACGGTCAGAGATGATGTCGCGAGGCGTCCCATGTCGATAAATGATCTCATTGGTGTAGATTCGGGCTAATCGTTCTACCTTGTAGTCTTCCCGTATTGGCAAAAAGTGAGCTGATTTGGTCAAACGGTCAACAACAACCTAGATGTTGTCGTGACCTGATGGCGCGCGCGGGAGCTTTGTTATGAAGTCCATAGCTATACTTTCCCACTTCCATATGGGGATCGGGGGTTGTTCGAGTAAGCCAGAGGGTCTTTGATGTTCAGCCTTGACATTCGAGCAAGTCAGTCACTTTCCAACGTAGAGGGCGATATCTCTTTTCATGCCCGTCCACCAGTACTTGTTGCGAAGGTCCTGGTACATTTTGTCGGCACCGGGATGAATGGAATATCGGGATTTGTGGGCTTCGTCCATCAATATCTGTCGCAATTTGGTCCATTTGGGGATCCAAATCCGGTCCAGATAATGGAATATCCCATTCGGCTTATTCACAAGCTGAGCTCCATCGTGGTAGATTCTTTCCTTATCCAAGGTGCGCTCGTTAAAACAAGCATGCTGGGCTTCGCGAATGAGGGTTTTGAGATCGTATTGGGCTTGGGTTTTACGAATGCTGAGCAAGTAACTCCGTCTGCTGAGAGTTTCGGCAACGACATTTGCTTTGCCAGGGTGATAACGAATCTCACAGTCATAATCGTTGAGAAGTTCTACCCATCGGCGTTGACGCGTATTAAGTTCCTTCTGGTCAAAGATATGTTGTAGGCTCCTATGATCGGTGAAGATCGTACACTTTGTACCATACAGGTAGTGTCGCCAAATCTTTAACGCAAAAACAACTACGCCTAGCTCGAGATCATGGGTTGTATAGTTCTTTTCGTGGATTTTGAGCTGACGAGATGCGTAGGCAATGACCTTGTCCCGTTGCATGAGAACGCAGCCAAGACCAAGGTTCGAGGCATCACAATAGACAATAAAGTCGTCGTTTTCGTCGGGCAATGTGAGAACGGGAGCATTGCAAAGCATGCGCTTGAGGGTTTGGAAAGCAGACTCTTGTTCAGTTCCCCAAACAAAAGGGTTGTCTTTATGCGTGAGAGCGGTAAGCGGCACAGCGATCTTTAAGAATCCTTCGATAAATCGTCGATAATAGCCCGCTAGTCCAAGAAAAGAACGGACTTCAGACGGGTTCTTAGGTGTAATCCAACTCTTAACGGCTTCAATCTTCGCGGGATCGACGTGAATACCTTGACTATTTACAATATGACCGAGGAATTGAACCTCCTCCAGCCAGAATTCGCACTTGGAGAACTTGGCATAGAGTCGATTCCCTTGGAGTAGCTCGAGAACCAAACGTAGATGTTGCGCGTGTTCGGCTTTCGTCTTGGAATAGATCAAGACATCGTCGATGAACACGATGATGAAACGGTCGAGATAAGGTTTACACACGCGATTCATCAGATCCATGAAAACCGCGGGTGCCTTGGTTAAACCAAAAGGCATAACAACTCATAGTGGCCGTAACGAGTGCGAAAAGCGGTTTTAGGTATATCTTCCTCCTGAATGCGTAGTTGGTGATAGCCTAAACGTAGATCGATCTTCGAGAAACACGTAGCACCTTGTAGCTGATCAAACAAATCATCTATTTTGATTTTTTTATTGCTTTAATTTTTATAAAATTTCGGGCCCATTTTCAAATTTTTATAAAATTTTCAGCCCGTTTAAAATAATATTCTGTTTCTTTTCAGCCAAAAAAAAAACAGCATTATTATATTAATAAAATATTCATTGTGTCAATTTTTCGTTTGCAGGTTGATGTCCTCAACCCCCGCTCCCGATCCTGTTGAGCCGTCAGACGAACCCGAGCGCGATCTGAGGAGACGTCTTCGTGCGAGATCTCGCGCAGTTGGGCTACGGCTCGCAGCTGGTGAGCAGGAGCAGGTGGTACCCGCTGAAGCCGAGGGCTCAGGGGCAGCAGGAAACGTAATCATGGCGGACGACGAGCGACCTTTGAATGAATCAAATCAGCCCGGACGGGCAGGCCTGGAGCCGAGTATCCTACGACCTACTATAGATGCATCTGTTTTTGAAATTAAATCTAGTATTATTTATATGGTGCAGAATTCGGTGCAGTTTGATGGGCGTGAGCATGAGGATCCCGGACGACATATAGCGGCTTTTCTCGAAGTTTGTTCCACGTTCAAGATTATAGATGTTTCGGAGGATGCTGTTCGGTTGAGGTTGTTTCCATTCTCATTGCGTGACAAAGCCAGAGCCTGGCTTATGTCACTTCCAGCTGGGTCCATCAGGACCTGGAATGAGCTGGCGGAGCTGTTTATGCAAAAATATTTTCCACCTGAGAAGACAACCAAGTTGAGAAACCGGGTTGTGACCTTTCGCCAAGATAAGGGAGAGTCATTGCACGCGGCTTGGGAGAGATTTAAGGATCTGTTACTTGATGTTCCACATCATGGCTTCTCCAAGAGACAGCTGGTCTTGACGTTCTATCAAGGGCTTAGTTACAATACGTAGGAGCGATTAGACATGAATACAGGAGGCGATCTAGGAACGAAGACGCCGAATGAGGCTTATGATATCATTGAAAAAGCTGCGTTGAAGTCTAGCTCGCGTCGAGAAGGAGATAGAGGCCGGGCTACATCATTATCATCAGCACCCCGCGCAAGAGTTCACGCTGTAGACGATTACATAGCCATTACTGCACAAATCTCGGCTCTTGCATCGAAATTCGATAAGTCCCAGATGATCGCACAAGCGGGTTTGGGATGTGATCAGTGTGGAGTGTCACACGAGCCTGGTGCATGCTTTCAGGGATTCGTGTATGAGGGCCATGAAGAAGTAGATTTTGTAAGTAATCAGGTGAGGCCGCAGAACAATCCCTACAACAACACCTATAATCCCGGATGGAGGAAGCACCCAAATTTTGGGTGGCGAGTGAATGCAGGAAATCAAAACCCATTGGGATTTACTCAGTGCGCTCCAGCGCCCCAGCAGGGTCAGGGTCAGCAGTTCCAGCCATACAACCAACCTTACCAGCAGCGTCCATATTCGTATCAGAATCAGGGCACTGGGAGTAGTTCCCAGCAGCAGGCCCCTTCATCTAGTTCCAAGCTGGAGGATATGATGGCTCAGCTTCTTACTAGCTCCTCTAGTGCAAATCAGTTGGCAGAAAAATGATACCAACAGAGCGAGGATCGTTTTCTTTCCCACGAAGGAGAAATGAGGAGTCACAAAGCCTCGATTCAGAATATCGAGAACCACGTTGGTCAGCTGGCACAGATGTTGTCTAAAAGGCCCCCAGGTGGTCTTCCGGGCAATAAAGAGAAAAACCCGGGCGGGCATGTGAATGCAATCATGACCAGGAGTGGAAAGACTACCGGACCCGTCATATCGGACTCATCACCGATCACTGGAGTGGTCCCGACTGACACACCGGACGAGGTGCAAGCCAGGCTACGCCCAACAAGTACAGCACAAGTCCAGGAGCCAGTCAAAGATTACACTCCACCAGTACCTTATCCAGGCAGGCTGAAGAAACAGAAAAACGACGAACAATACGGTAAGTTCCTTGAGTTGTTTAAGCAACTAAACATTAATATACCGTTTGTTGAAGCCTTGGCCCAGATGCCAAAGTATGCGAAATTCCTAAAAGACATCCTCTCGAATAAACAGAAGCTCGAGGATATATCATGTGTGGTGATGAATGAAACTTGTTCTGCCGTTCTACAAAACCGTCTGCCCACGAAAATGGGAGATCCGGGTAGTTTTACGCTCCCGTGTTTGATTGGAAACATGTCTGTTAGCCATGCATTGGCTGAATTGGGAGCGAGTATCAACCTTATGCCATATAAGGTTTTTACTAAACTGGATCTGGGTGAGCCGTCACCCACTAGAATGAGCATTCGGTTGGCAGACCGTTCAATCAAGTATCCGCGTGGATTTGTTGAAAACATGCTTGTTAAAATCGATAAATTTGTTTTCCCCGTGGATTTTGTTATTCTTGACATGGACGAAGATTCAAGAGTACCTTTGATACTTGGACGTCCGTTACTCAATACTGCGAGGACGATTGTTGATGTGGCAGCTGGCCAAATCACGCTCCGAGTGAATGACGAGCACGTGACATTTGATATCAAAAGATCGATGCAGCATCCGCAAAGTCACGATGTTATGCTTTATTATGTCGACATTGTCGATGCATGTGTGTGCTCTCGTTTTTAAGGCACTGTTGAAGAGATTGATTCGGACACACGTCTGTCGTGTGGGGACCTGATTGGCATTACGCAGGAGGGCCACGATTTAAAGCAACCAGTCTATCAGATTGGTGACGATGGTTCCCAGAGTCTGGAGAGGTTTCTAGAAATTGCCCATGTAGAAGAGGAGAAAGCAAAGCCTTCGGTTGAAGATCCGCCGTCTTTGGAGTTGAAAGAACTCCTACCACATCTCGAGTATGCATTTCTGGACGAGGAGTGTCGCTTACCGGTCATCATTTCGGCATCATTGGAAAAGGATGAGAATAATCAGCTTCTCGAGGTTCTGAAACTTCATAAGAGAGCCATTACATGGAAAATCATGGATATCAAAGGCATCAATCCTTCTTTTGGTACTCACAAGATTCTGATGGAAGACGAGTACAAACCCTGTGCACAGCATCAGAGGCGTTTAAATCCGAATATGCAAGACGTGGTGAAGAAAGAAGTGATTAAGTTGTTGGATGCCGGGTTGATTTATCCTATTTCTGACTCTGTGTGGGTGAGTCCAGTGCAGGTGGTACCAAAGAAAGGTGGTATGACTGTAGTCTCAAATGATAGGAATGAGCTAATTCCTACCCGTACCGTCACTGGGTGGCGAGTTTGCATCGACTACCGCAAACTCAACGATGCTACTCGTAAGGATCACTTCCCGCTTCCATTCATCGACCAGATGTTGGAGCGTCTGTCGGGGAAGTTGTATTATTGTTTCTTGGACGGGTTCTCTGGGTACTTCCAAATTCCTATTGCTCCTAAGGATCAGGAGAAGACTACCTTTACCTGCCCCTTCGGCACATTCGCCTATCGACGGATGCCTTTTGGGTTATGTAATGCACCGGCGACCTTTCAGAGATGCATGGTTGCAATTTTTCATGATATGATCGAGGATTCTATGGAGGTTTTCATGGATGACTTTTTGGTATTTGGGGATTCCTTCGATCATTGTTTGGAAATATTGAAGAAGATGTTGAAAAGGTGCGAGGAGACGAATCTGGTCCTAAACTGGGAAAAGTGCCACTTCATGGTGAAAGAGGGCATAGTTCTGGGACATAAGATTTCTCATGCTGGTATGGAGGTCGATCCAGCTAAAGTTGACATTATTTCACGACTTCTGCCTCCCACCCCTGTGAGAGCGATACGGAGCTTTTTTGGTCATGCGGGGTTCTATAGGCGATTCATTAAGGATTTTTCAAAAATCGCTAGGCCCATGACCCGTCTGTTGAAAAAAGACGCTCCGTTTATCTTTGGAGATGATTGCTTGAGGGTTTTTGACCTTCTCAAGCAAAAGTTGATTGAGGCCCCTATTTTGGTTGCACCTGACTCGAGTCTGCCATTTGAAATTATGTGCGACGCAAGCGATTACGCTATAGGGGCCGTTTTGGGACAGAAGAAGGAAAAGCACTTTCACCCGATCTATTATGCGAGCAAGACTCTTCACGACGCTCAGGAGCACTACACCACGACTGAAAAAGAGCTCTTGGCGGTTGTTTTCGCATTTGACAAATTTAGATCGTATTTGGTGCTTTCGAAAACCATTGTGTATACTGATCACGCAGCCATCAGATATATTTTCAGCAAACAGGACGTTAAACCGCGTCTAATCAGATGGATCTTGTTGCTGCAAGAGTTTGATATCGAAATCCAAGACAAAAAGGGTGCGTTGAATGTAGCGGCTGACCATCTATCTCGGTTGGAGCATGGAGACATCAAGGACACGCGTTGGGATTCAATCAACGACAATTTCCCACACGAGTCGTTGATGGGTGTTGAGATATGCGACGAGTCACCTTGGTTCGCCGACTTTGCGAACTATCTTGCTTGCGGGATTCTGATTAAAGGGTTAACTCACCAACAAAAGAGGAAATTCTTTTCGGATGTCAAGCACTACATTTGGGACGATCCTTTCTTATTTAGGGTGGGTGCTGATCAGGTGATCAGAAGATGCATTTCAGGGAAAGAGGCGACCGATATTCTGCGCCATTGTCACGAGGGACCTACCGGAGGCCACCATGGAGCCGATTTCACCGCCAAGAAGGTGTTGGATTCCGGGTTTTATTGGCCTACTATTTTTCGTGACGCGCAGAATTGGGTTAGAGCGTGCGATGCCTGCCAGAGGGTGACAAATATATCGGCACGTGATGAAATGCCTCAGAACTGGATACAAGTTTGTGAAGACTTCGACATTTGGGGGATAGACTTCATGGGACCATTTCCCCCCTCACGAGGTAATAAGTACATCCTGGTCGGAGTTGACTATGTATCAAAGTGGGCGGAGGCACAGGCCTTACCCACCAATGACGCCAGGGTGGTAGTGAGATTTTTGAAAAGTTTGTTCGCCCGGTTTGGCGCACCGAAGGCGCTTATCAGTGACAGAGGGACTCATTTCTGCAATACCCAGCTTGAAAAAGCTTTGTCCCGCTACGGTGTGCATCACCGTTTGTCCACGCCCTATTCCACAGACAAGCGGGCGGGTGGAAGTCACAAACCGTGGGCTAAAGCGAATCCTTGAGCGGTCTGTAGGTGCAAACCGCAAGGAGTGGTCGGACAAACTCGACGAGGCGTTGTGGGCTTTTCGTACAGCTTAGAAGACCCCTATTGGGACTACTCCCTTTAGGCTGGTATACGGAAAAGCGTGTCATTTACCGGTGGAGTTGGAGCATAAAGTGATGTGGGCTTTAAAAACCGCTAATCTGGACTTGAAAACCGGAGGTGAAGCCCGGTTTCTCCAGATTCATGAATTGGAGGAGATACGACAACTCGCTTATGAGAGCTCCGTCCTCTACAAAGAGCGCAAAAAGAGATTACACGATAAACGCTTGAAGGACCACAAAGAATTCCAAGTGGGCGATCTTGTTCTTCTCTACAACTCACGATTGCGCTTATTTCTAGGAAAACTTCATTCACGTTGGACAGGACCATACACAGTAAAAGAGGTATTCTCTTATGGGACTGTTGCAACAGAGAACGCGGACGGCGTTATATTCAAGGTGAATGGTCACCGTTTGAAGCTGTACGTTGCCGGGCCGATCGAGTCGGCGATGGAGGTCATCGAGCTCCACGCCCCGCACACATCATAAGTGTGGGGAGGAGAGTGTACGCTACTGACTCGCGGATTAAAAATGTAGCAAGAGCGTCTTTGACGCTTTAGGGGTAAAATCGTCTTTTTTATGTTTTTGTAGTTTTAGCATAATTTAGGTGTGTTTGGTAGTTTCCGTAGGTTTGTTTAGATTTTAAATGTGCCGAGCGAAGGTTCTATGTTGGGATATTGTTAAAACAGTTTGCGTGTTGAAAAAAATGGCGAAAAACGGCCAAAACAGGTGCTGAAAATGCTTTCTGCAGAAAAACTGATCTGCAGATGTGGCACGCCCGTGCCTCGGGCCGCACGCCCGTGCGATTGAGGGATTGGCCGGCACCTCGAGTCGCACCTCCGGTGCATCTCCGAGATCATCGTGCCAGGGTAACCTTCTTTCGGTGACGCACGACCGTGCGACTGGTCGAACGACCGTGCGTGAGGCTAGGGGCATTTCTATCATTTGGCAGTATAAATACCCTCATCTGCAGCCCCCATTCACAATTCGTGAAAACCCTATCCGCACCAGCCGTTCCAGAGCATTTTTGCCTCAAATCGAACGATTTCTTCGCACGGTTTCACACATCCCTTCGCACGGTATGTTTTCCATCTTCGATTTCCTGTTTCATCTTTGTCTAGGTTAGATTCGTTTGATTCTTCAAGGCTTTTTAGGGTTCCCTTCATAAACACAAGCGAAACCCTAACCCTTGCAAGAATCATTTATCTCGTGAACAACCGGTTGATTCTGTACCCCCTGTTTGCATAAAAACTTGTTGATTTTTGAAAAAATCGGGCTATTAAGAGCCGGGGTTAGAGTCTGTAGAAATTATGGGTCACACGGTCGTTCCCCATGAGGCACGGTCCGTGCATTTCCGGATGTTCACGATAGATTGTTGTTGGCTCGGTGATGCACGGTGGTGCCGTTGGTCGCACGCCGTGCAGTCACGACAAACACCGACCACCCATGCTGATTCTCGGTGATGCACGACCATGCATCTGGTCGCACGTCCGTGTGACATACCCAGATCAGCAAGACAGAACCTTCATAACAGTGTGTTCTGCTGTTCCAAATTAAATTTTTTCTGTTTCTCCTGTTCTTATTATCTTCCCTCATTGCAGATGGATCATCCCTTCTTACAGTTTGACCCCAATAACGAGAGAGAAAGCCTATGTATCCCAAAACGTGACGCTTTATGGAATAGGCGAGGGCAGTTTGGCATCCCCCGGAGGCTAGATTGGGAGGTTATGAGAGATCTAAATCAGCGTGAATGATTAGAAAACATGCTTACTATCCTGCTTTCGCGTTTGGTCGCCATTGACCGCCCCATCTATCGTGAGCTCACGATAGAGTCCCCAATTTCCGCTACAAAGAAAGGGTGCATTTCAGATTGGGCAGACGTTGGCATCATTGGTCGGTGGGTAGATTGGGTCGGAGACTTGGGATTTACACAAATGAAGACATGGATTCAGAGTTCTTCACCGATGAGTTTACCTTCCCGAGTGACGAAGCGTGGGCCGCGTTTTGGGCTCAAAATGCAGTTGGTGACCCATACGATCCAAGGATGTTGAAAGCTTCACGATTGAGAGACCCTCTGCATCGAGTGATGCATCATATATTCAGCTATACCGTCTGCGGGCGCATGGACAGTTTGGGGAACTGTCTAACACCGGATTTGATATTTCTTTATGCGCTGGTTGAGGGAGTACACATCAACCTAGTTGCGAGGATGGCGGAATATTTTGTGAACAGCTCAGGGAGAACACCCAACAGTCAGATTCACAGCGGTCAGTATGTGACCGAAATTGCCTACAATTTAGGGTTGATGACTGATGAGGTACTTCAGGATCTCACTCTTGTAACTGAGGGTTTATATGTTGATATTCGGTCGTTGAAGGCGATGGGGTTGATTGCTGAGACGGATCGCGGGGATCGATTGAGGGGTTTAAACAACGAGGTCTGGGACCCATTGCCTCCGGCAGAGGAGGAGGATGAGGACGAGGAGATGCATGAGCAGCACGAGCAGCATGTACCACAGACACCACCACATTCACCACAGCATCACGGATTCCACCAGCACCAGGATTGGCCAGAGGGCATCCCGTCTTACCCTGAGTTTTACCAGCAGTTCCAACAAATGCAGGTTAACCAGGAGCAGCAAAGGATTCGTATAGAGTAGATCGGGGCGAACCAGGACTTCATGCGCCGGGAGGTGCATGATGGATTCTCGTACATATTCGGGGGGCTTCAGAACGCCTACCCGAACTACTTCGGGGAGCCCCCACAGTTCCCATACGGGAACCCACCTGGTTATGGAGATGCAGGCCCGTCCAACACGAGAGATGATGCTGGTGACGATGACTAGGAGACGGTGGAGTTGATCCTTGGTAGTCGTATTTTAGTAGTTTATTTTCGGGTATTTATTTTGGTTGTTATTTCAAACACCCCCGGATATTATCGTTTATTTCTTTCGGTATTATGTATGGATATTTTTAATATTTTTATTATTATGTAGTGTATGGTTTGAGTTGCAACTGATTTGTTCCGCATGTTATATTCTGTTTTGCTTTGCTTTGCCTTGTGACATATATGCAGATTTATGGAGCACACATTGGACCGAAGCACATCACAGGATCAGCTTTGGAAGTCTCGTTTCATAAAAATCATCATCAGGGGAGTATTATTTTCCTTTATCTCTATATTTCGGGTTTCGCATTGGGGACAATGTGAAGTTCAAGTGTGGGGAGGGGTTTAACTTGTTAACTTTGTTTGTCCTAAAAAAAAATCAGAAAAATCAGAAAATTCAATAAAAAATATCTGTTTTTTGTATATATTTTTAGCAAATAAACCGGGTGGTTGTGTTTTAGAAAGCTTCGGACATGATAAAAACTCGACAAGAAAAATAAATTTTGAAAAAGAAAACCGGAAAGCGTGACAAACAAAGAAAGACTTGCATGATAGTTTTCACACTTTTACCCATTCCTTCCGTTACGTGAGCATATTTGAGCTTTGAAATTGTTATATATTTGTTCATTTCAGAGTATGAGTGAGCCGGATGTCATGTGTAATTTAGAACTTGTCACTAGCATGCTTGTTAAGGCCATGAACTTGCGGAATTGTGTAAAAGTGATAGAGGCACTTAGATTACCCTTTGTGTTAGCCTTGTTCTTTGTGTTGTGTTCCCCGTAAACCTTACATTACCTTTAGGATTAACCATGTCGAGCCTTCCCGTTTACCTTTGTTTACCCAACATAATCGCCCACTTAGCCAAATTTAGCCTTTTTATGTTTTAAACCTTTTTTAGTGTTGAAACTCGGTCAAAATATTCGTTTAACTAGCACTTGTTTTAGTTTATTGTTCATTGTATAAATCCATTAGTTTCTTTGCAAAAAAAAAAAAAAAAAACAGAAAATAAAACACCCTAAAATAGGGTGAATTCGACAAAATTCGAGCAATTTTGATTGCTTAATGATAAAATCTCGATTGATGAGCTCGATTTCGCAAAAGTCGCCTTTTTAAGGCGTTAGTATGTATAGTTGTTTTGTTTTACGCTAGTTAAACGCTAAAACCGAGTTTTAACCATTTCGCCACTTTAAATTTCCATTTCCATACCCTTCACCCAAGCCTAACGTTATACCCCGTAAAGACCTCTTGATTTACACTTTGTCGCATGTTAGTTGGTGGAGACGAGATCTTATGACAAGCTTATGATATTACACATTTCATTGATGAGGCATTGAGTGTTTGCACATACACATTTTATGTATGTTTCACATATAAAACCGAGTGTGTGTGAACATTGTGAGTTGTGTGAATTTTAGCATGTTAAGTCAATTGAAAGTGAAGTCACCACTTTTTGGTTATCCATACATATATTTGCATATGCTTGTTTGGTTTGATTCATTGGATGTTGTCTTTCAAAAAACCGGCTAACCGTTTGTAGTTGTTTCAATAAATTGTTTGTAAATACTCGTTCTTGTTAGATTCTTGTTTTTTTTATCGCATTTTAGTTTAGCTTGCTTGAGGACAAGCAAGGTTCAAGTGTGGGGAGATTTGATATTCACCAATTTATACATATTATAGTCCCCCATTTTATCCCCATTTTATGCGTTTCGGCCGTAAAACCGTCATTCGGATACTTAATCATATATACTTTTGTTTACAGGCCTAAAACAGCATACCAGACAAGATGATAGTGAAAACGAGGACTTTCCGGACGAAACGACAAAGCTGCGAACATTCTGTGAAGAATCTGACCTGGGCGTTTGGCACGGTCGTGCAATGAGTGGAACGACCGTGCATATCCGACAAAACAGCCCAGCCCGGTAGTGAACGAGGGTGCAATCCGGAGTGCAAGCCAATCCCGGAGACGAACGGTCGTGCGGTTGACTGCACGCCGTGCATATTCGATATCCAACAGAAGCCCGGCGATGCACTGCCCGTTCAAGAGTCCGTGCAACAAGAACCCAGAGATGCACGATCGTGCCTCCAAGTGAACGGTCGTGCGGGATCGAAGACGGTCAAGATAAGATGATGTCATGCGATATGGTGTACAGTAACTCCAATAATGCAAAAAGTGAACGGTCGTGCCAATAAAGTGCACGACCGTGCGAGAGCTAAAAGATATAAAAAACATGCAGAAACATTCTGTTCGTAACTCTGGAATTTTGGGAGCTTCACAGGCGATTTTACAGGCTCCGGAGGCTTTGCTTTTGACCCGGATTCAAGCCACATTGTGCCGTTTAGCTCCATTACTATCCGGATTCTTAATCTAGTGCCTGTTTATGGTTTGGTTTTCTAATCTTTCCATAATTTTGTTAATCTTTCAAGCATTTAGATTAATGTTCTATGTATTATTGTAAGCCTTTTGGCAAAAACAACAATCCCTTGCTTAGTTATAACCATTAGTATGTTAACTTTGTTTGTAATGACACTTGGAAGTATTTTCTATGTTAATCTTTGATGATTAGTTTGCAACCTTGTTATTTTTGTTGATTTCTTGATTATAAGTAATTATGTTGGATGATTGATATTTGGTTAGTTGAGATAGTTGAAAAATGAAGCTTAATTAATCATGTATTAGTAAACTTTAAACTTGGTTAACTAGTTTAGCTTGGTTAAAATGTGTGCACCATAATACTAGAAATGGTTAGTGGTTTAATAAAATGTAATTATTGTTAATCAAGAAAGCTTTCCGTCACGTAAGGACCTTAACGGGTCAAATGGTGTTGTTACGAATTCTTGCCTTGAACTGTTAGCTTAGTTAGTAGTTTAGGCCAAAATTGCTATCTCGGTGAATTTATATGCAAGATTTGTAAAATGAACTCGGTTGTGATTTAATCTAGTTTATGCTTGTCTCGGTGGTTGCATTGTGTTTATCGATGTCACTTTCCTTGTTTAAGTGAGGTTAGAAAACTCCTAACGGATGACTAACTTATTTTTTAAGAGATTTTCATAGACATTTATCAATTGCACGTTAAAGAACAATTTTAGGTGGTTAAAGTGTGTTTATCGTTTTAGCTTTCCGAATGATTGTCATGTTAGGATTCCCGAAAGGGATACTAATTGTCTTGAAAATGGAGAACTGATCGAATGTTTCTAGTGCCAAAACCGACTTAGTTGATATGCTTTGGTTGTGTATTGAGTAAGGCTATTTATCTATTTTCATATTTGAAGTTTATTATGTTTTTATAAGTATTTGTTTATGCTTACTTTAGTTTTTAGAAAATCACAAAACTTATCTTTCTTCCGTTAATTTAATGACAAAGGTCAAGTATTATTCTTCCGCCCATTTCCTTGGATCGATACTTGGTTCTTACCGATACTTTACTACATATATGACGAGGTACATTTGTCTCTTTCGTGTGTGTTTTAATGTTGAAGTATAAATCATTTTTATAAATTTAAAACCGAATCGTGTGTAAAATTCATTATAAAAATATGTATATACGCGCACACGTCAGCTAGTTTCCCTTTCTTGCCGAATCTGACCACACCCTTCCAAGGTGATACCTTTAGGAGTACGTAGTCGCCAACGTCAAATTCAAGGGGCTTGCGTCGTCTATCGGAGTAACTTTTCTGTCGACTTCGAGCTTTCAACAAGTTGTCTCGAATTTGGAGGACTTTGTCAGTCGTTTCTTGTAATAGCACGGGACCGGTTAGTTGCGAGTGACCGATCTCGTGCCATACAATTGGTGATCGACATTTGTTTCCGTATAAAGCCTCGAATGGTGCCATTTGAATGCTGGAATGATAACTGTTGTTGTACGAGAATTCGACTAACGGCAGGTATGCATCCCAATTACCACCGAAATCTATAACACACGAACGGAGCATGTCTTCTAGAGTACGGATCGTTCTCTCAGTCTGACCGTCGGTTTGAGGGTGGAATGCGGTACTTAGATTAAGCATTGTACCGAGAGCAGCTTGAAACATTTCCCACACTCGCGAGGTAAACCGAGCATCACGGTCAGAGATGATGTCGCGAGGCGTCCCATGTCGATAAATGATCTCATTGGTGTAGATTCGGGCTAATCGTTCTACCTTGTAGTCTTCCCGTATTGGCAAAAAGTGAGCTGATTTGGTCAAACGGTCAACAACAACCTAGATGTTGTCGTGACCTAATGGGGCGCGTGGGAGCTTTGTTATGAAGTCCATAGCTATACTTTCCCACTTCCATATGGGGATCAGGGGTTGTTCGAGTAAGCCAGAGGGTCTTTGATGTTCAGCCTTGACATTCGAGCAAGTCAGTCACTTTCCAACGTAGAGGGCGATATCTCTTTTCATGCCCGGCCACCAGTACTTGTAGCGAAGGTCCTGGTACATTTTGTCGGCACCGGGATGAATGGAATATCGGGATTTGTGGGCTTCGTCCATCAATATCTATCGCAATTTGGTCCGTTTGGGGATCCAAATCCTGTCCAGATAATGGAATATCCCATTCGGCTTATTCACAAGCTGAGCTCCATCGTGGTAGATTCTTTCCTTATCCAAGGTGCGCTCGTTAAAACAAGCATGCTGGGCTTTGCGGATGAGGGTTTTGAGATCGTATTGGGCTTGGGTTTTACGAATTCTGTGCAAGTAACTCCATCTGCTGAGAGTTTCGGCAACGACATTTGCTTTGCCAGGGTGATAACGAATCTCAAAGTCGTAATCGTTGAGAAGTTCTACCCATCGGCGTTGACGCATATTAAGTTCCTTCTGGTCAAAGATATGTTGTAGGCTCCTATGATCAGTGAAGATCGTACACTTTGTACCATACAGGTAGTGTCGCCAAATCTTTAACGCAAAAACAACTACGCCTAGCTCGAGATCATGGGTTGTATAGTTCTTTTCGTGGATTTTGAGTTGACGAGATGCGTAGGCAATGACCTTGTCCCGTTGCATGAGAACGCAGCCAAGACCAAGGTTCGAGGCATCACAATAGACAATAAAGTCATCGTTTCCGCCAGGCAATGTGAGAACGGGAGCATTGCAAAGCATGCGCTTGAGGGTTTGGAAAGCAGACTCTTGTTCAGTTCCCCAAACAAAAGGCTTGTCTTTATGTGTTAGAGCGGTAAGCGGCACAGCGATCTTTAAGAATCATTCGATAAATCGTCGATAATAGCCTGCTAGTCCAAGAAAAGAATGGACTTCAGACGGGTTCTTAGGTGTAATCCAACTCTTAACGGCTTCAATCTTCGTGGGATCAACGTGAATACCTTGACTATTTATAATATGACCGAGGAATTGAACCTCCTCCAGCCAGAATTCGCACTTGGAGAACTTGGCATAGAGTCGATTCCCTTGGAGTAGCTCGAGAACCAAACGTAGATGTTGCGCGTGTTCGGCTTGCGTCTTGGAATAGATCAAGACATCGTCGATGAACACGATGACGAAACGGTCGAGATAAGGTTTACACACGCGATTCATCAGATCCATAAAAACCGCTGGTGCGTTGGTTAAACCAAAAGGCATATCAACGAACTCATAGTGGCTGTAACGAGTGCGAAAAGCAGTTTTGGGTATATCTTCCTCCTGAATGCGTAGTTGGTGATAACCTGAACGTAGATCGATCTTCGAGAAACACGTAGCACCTTGTAGCTGATCAAACAAATCATCAATTCGAGGCAGGGGATAACGGTTCTTGATAGTCAACTTATTCAGTTCCCGATAGTCGATGCACATCTGGAACGACCCATCCTTCTTTTTGACGAAAAGGACTGGAGCGCCCCAAGGAGAGGTGATCGGGCGAATGAAGCCTTTCTCAAGTAATTCTTGAAGCTGACTCGAGAGTTCACGCATTTCGGATGGTGCGAGTCAGTAAGGAGCTTTGGCAACAGGGTTGGCTCCAGGAATGAGGTCGATACGAAAGTCGATATCACGACTTGCCGGTAGTCCTGTAAGATCCTCAGGAAAGACGTTAGGAAATTCTCGGACCACTGGAACATCGTTTACACCAGGTCTTCCTTTCTTTTCCTTCTGAGATACTACAATGTTGGCCAAGTAGGCTCTGTATTCCTTGCAGAGATACTTGCTAGCTTGGACACACGACATGAGCTTGAGACCTTTCGAAGCAGTTTCGCCATAAACACAAAATAAATCACCATTCGCGAGCGAGAATCGAATCATCTTATCGAAGCACACAACTTCAGCATGGTTTTCATGAAGAAAGTCCATGCCTACTATGACGTCAAAACTTCCAAGTTGCATCGGAATAAGGTCGATTGGGAAGATGTGATTGTTGAGCTCAAGAGTACAATCACGAAGAACAGAATTAACGGCAGCAGTTCTTCCGGTGGCGACTTCAACATCGAACGTCGAGGGGAGATGGGAGCGCTTACGACTAAGAAGCTTCTAGAATTCAAAAGACACAAAGCAGTTATCGGCTCCAGTATCAAACAAACACGATGCATAAATACCATTCACAAGGAACGTACCATTGACTACATTGTTGTCAGTCTGGGCTTGGCGCACGTTGTTGTTGAAAGTTCTGGCACATGCGGCTTGCTGCTGCTGCTGAGGCTGTTGCTGCTGTTAAGGCTGCTGCTGCTGGGGCTCTTGTTTCACAACCCTGTTCGGGCACATGTTCGCAAAGTGGTTAGGATCACCACATGCGAAGCAGACTCAGGCGTTGACCGCGGGTGCCTGAGCCGCTTGTTGGCCTTATGGGGCTGGGAGCAGAGCTTGATGAGCAGTGGCTTGAGCTGGTACTTGACGGGGACCAGTACGCCTGTTAGCAGTGAAGTGACCGTACATATTGTAGTGAGCGCAGAAACGGCAGGCGAGACCCACCGGGTGATGATAAGAACATGTTTGACAAGCAGGATGGGGGCCTGTGTATGCACGCTTTGCAGGCGGTGCATAGGTAACTGGTGCTGAGCGGTGGTGAGATTGCTGTTGAGCCGGTACGACTTGAAGTGGAGCAGCAGTGGTAGTGGTGACAGCACAGTTCTTGTTGCTGGAGCTGCTGTTGTTGTTCTTCTTCTTGCGGCGTGAGGACTTTGACGGTTGAGCGACGACGGTTTCGGCAGCTGGTGCGGCGGTGACTTGATGCAGGTTCTTTGAAGTTTTATCCCAAAAACCAGCTTTTACTCGCTTGTCGTTGATTTCGGCGGCAAGAAAGTATGTTTCTTCGATCGTTGCTGGCTTTGCGGCATGTACAAAATCCGCAACACAGCCGGGTAGAGCTCGAATGTACTTCTTGATCGTCATGTCGGGCGTCTTCACTTGATAGGGGCAGATGATGCTGAGCTGCTTAAATCGGGTAGTCAGGGCAGCGTTGTCACCTTCTTTCTGCTTAATGTGCCAGAATTCGTCATCCAGCTTTTGGCATTCATGGGGAGGGCATAATTCATCCATCATAATGGCCTTCAACTCTTCCCACCTCAGCTCATAGGCTGCATCATTTCCACGTTTGTTTCTCTCGGCCGTCCACCAGTCTAATGCGCGGGACTGGAAGACGCCGGTAGCATTTAGAGTGCGGAGATTTTCCGGACATCCACTCTGGCGCAGGGTGACTTCGACGGAATCGAACCATTGAAACATAGCCATTGGGCCATCTTCTCCAGTGAATTCCTTTGGACCGCAAGCCTTAAACTGCTTGAAGCTGAAAGCAGTCTTGGGAGCAACTTTAGGAGTTTCGGTTCTGGACTCCTCAGATGATTTGCTAACATTCTCATAAATTTCACTCATGATCTGAGGCACAACCTTTGCCACTTGTTTAGCGAGGATGGCAGCAAGGCGTTTGTCTCTTTGTTCCTGGCGAGAAAGTCGTGGGTGACGGGGTCCAGATGATGGTCCAGTTGACATTGTCTGCAACAGACATCGTCATAGGTCTCAGACACGTCATAATCGAATCTCACCTCACACGTCTAATACTACTAAAGCTCAGGAACACAATGAAACATGTATCACATAACACGTCGGCACATAACCACAGATTCACATAAGCACAGAAGCACATAAGCATGTAAGGCACAATAGCACATAGTTCATGTAGGCACATATTTGCACATATTCACTTTCCTATGTTGCACATATTCACCCACATGCATGACTGTGTTCCCATATCTTTCAGGGTTCGCGCGCTCGAGAATAATGATCGCGAAAATCATATCGAGTAGTACAGTATAAGCGAGTAGTATAGCATGAATAATATAGCAAGCAACATAGCGTACGGTGGTTCCTTATGATAGTAGCGATTTGTCAGTGTTTTGAGGTAGACAAGCAATGCGGGTCGTGCATGTCGATCAAAGTGAAAGCGAAAATCGAATAAGTTTCCAAAAACTAAAACACATAAGTAGGTAATTACACATACAAACACATAAAATCGACGAATCATCAGAGTCAGCAGTTGCGGGCTCAGAATCGAAACACACAAAAATCGAGAAATAGATCGTCTACGGCTATTAGACATTGACTATCCAAAGTGATTCTGTAACACCTGTGCCACTCCAACCATCAAACAAATTCCAAACCAATGAAATATAGTATTTCATACTTGGGATTTGTAAAAATATGTGTATCGTTTACACATATCAATTCTTGTTCGATTTCAAGCTTTAAATCGCTTTCTGGAGGGTTATACGCGCTCTGATGAGTAGATATAACCAGTTTAATCCAACGAACACTCCGGAATAGTGAAATAGGCTTAACATACCTTAAATAACCTTTACATAACTTAGATATAAGTTTTGAAAGGTTTGGTGTGGTGAAATCAAAGTTTAATCGCTTACAGGGACTAAAGTTGACAAACTGCGAAAGTATGCCAATTTGAACTGTAACAGACCTTCCGGAACATGACCATAAGTTAAACATACCATAAATATCCTTTACATAGCTTAGAAATAGGCTTTGAGGTGTTCGGTATGCTAAAATAAACTTTTGTGTCATTCAGGGACTAAAAGCGTCAAAAAGTGCACAAGTTTGCATTTTCGCGCATAACTTACGTTCTGAATACATCCGGACATCCAAAAATTTACGTAAGCATGACTACATTATATTTTATGGTTCGCCTTAAGAAAAATCCATTCGTCGCGTCATTTGGATCGTTTTCCGCGCTTGTGCGCATTCCGTCATAATTAAGCGAACATCGCGTTCGTACGGCCAAACGAACCGACATCCGAGATATTTTTGAACACATTTTAAGTTCCCTATACTTTAACTTCATTTTAGAGCTTTGAAATGGGGTTAACGGGCCTTAAACGTGTCGAAAATGGGCTGAATGCATGACAGGGACCAAAAGTGTAAATCTGCCAAACTTAAGCCTAGCGGTGCGCTACACTTTTAGCGTAGCGGTGCGCTAGGGGTCTGCAGACCAGATGCAATGTACTTAACAGCCTGTTTTCAGCTGGATTAACCACAACCACACATTCCTAACTATCTAGTCATCTGATAAGGATGGATTTCCAGCCACCATAAGGTTCCGACAAGTGTACGGGTTGGATTCATGGCACGTTTTCCATGGAACGATCCTAACGGTTCGGGTATTCCTATAAATACCCAACCCACACAACCTCATTTTTGCACAAGAATTCTGATTTGAGAGCTCTAAGTTGAAACCATTGTTTCATACCTGAGTTCTTGGATCGGGATTAGCATTCGGGGACCCTTCGTAAGTATTCCTTCGTTCTTTTCCTTATTTTTACTGCTTTTCGAGTCAGAAAGTCAAACTTTGTTTGACTTTCAGCATTAACCAATAATGGTCAATGCGAAGTTCGTTTGAACTTCGCAACGTGAGTGTAATCACGTTGGTTATAGTCCCTTGGGACTATGCCTACTGATTACCACGTTGTCTAGGGTCGTAGGGTAAGCGATCTAATAAATCGCTTATACCTTCGAACCCGACCCAGTTTGGTCGATCATTAGGATCCGACCAAATACATTAGGTGACCATAGTGTAGGGAATAACCTTCCGAGGTTATACCCTATGGTCACATCGTTTAAGTAGTTGTATGATAGGTAGTTTATATGCCTTAGGTAAATTACCAAAATACCCCTTTGATGCCAAAATTCATTTTAAACATATGTAACATAACTTTTGACATCTAAACTGATTTGACAACCATATTAGACATGTTAAGGCATATATTACTTGTCATAGGACTAGTTAGGCGGTCCGAATGTGTTTCACGCAAACGACGTGTTAAAGTAGCATAAGCTACCTAAACGGGTCGTAATGGGTCACAAGCACTTAGGATAGGTTTCATTTAGTATGTAGGCTTTGTTAAACCAAATGACACGAGTCTCTACACTCGTTTGGTTTACGAAACCTCATTCTATCCAATCATCCGATTAAGGTCCGGTTATTAACATAGTTACCTATATTAGGTGCCGTTTGATTCTGAGATCTCTAGAATTACTTGGTGATTATCTTTAGACATCTGAGCAATCTCAAGTGAGTACATAGACCCCTCTTTTACTGTTTTCCAAACTGTTTTGGGGTGGAACACATGTGCCTACTTGTTACTTTCCTGCTTTCCTGTTTTCACATCATATACTGCTATTTTCGTTAGTACATTATAGTACATGATTTCATTACATTTCATGCTATGTATTGCCATTGTGTGCATTACTTAGTACATCGTTTTACATGACATTTTGACATAGACATTTGACATAGACATTTCGACATAGACATTTTAACATGATTGACATTGATCATGTATTTCCCACAAAACATAACTTTGAATTAAACCAAGTTTTACTTCAATACTTTGTTTTTGTGCATATGGTTTAGTTGAGACATTTCACTTGCCATACATGGATATTTGACATAGACATTTGACATTGATATTTGACATAGACATTTGACATGGATATTTGACATAGACATTTGACATGGATATTTGACATAGACATTTTGATATGATTTACATCTTGACATGAACACTTTGACATATTACCCAATACATTTGACAATTGATTTAAACATAGACTTCTTACATTGGTTGGTTTGGTTTGATTAAATGATTAAGTAACGATGCGTGTGTAATATGATACAAGCATGGTGGATACGCCGCTGGTACTTCCTATATATAAGTGTTTGTATGGTATTACATATCATAGCGTTATTTGAATCATTTCAGTTTGAGACATAGAACATTTTATACAAATAACATACTTTTCACAAGACATTGATTTATAAGCATCTTATCTTATGCAAACATATTTTACTTGGTTATTCATTTAACCTTACATTTATTTATACTTATCATCTGATCTTATCGATTTTCAAATGATTTACAAAACAAAGCAAATAACAAGGTTCATGACTAAACATTTTCTCAAACATAAGTCATGAAACCTATTTTCACAAAACCTATGTATCTCACAGGCATTTTTATGCTGACGTACCTATTTTCACATGTGTTTTTTTCAGGAGCTGTTACATAAGATGATCAAGATACACATAGGCAGACTTGGGCTTTAGTGACAATAAAAGATACAAGACTAGTTAAATATGTTGTATTTCTTGTTTGTTAAGACATTGTAACACTTTTAATCAATAAAACGAAACTTCAATTACCATGGATTTGAAACAATTAATTCTGTTACAACACTCCCGGACATTTCCGCCACGTTTTGTATGTTCTACGTGGTCGGGGTGTGACAGAAAAGATGGCATCAGAGCCAATGGTTATAGGGAATTAGGTTATTAGTAATGCTTTGACCTAGTCTATAACCTTCTTAGGACCCTAACGCGAGTTTACTTGCGTTTAGTCATAAAACAATACTGTCGCCTATCCTTAGGCGACAACCGCAACAAGAACATGAATTTCAAAACCGCTTTGAAAACTAATCATCAGTTCTAGGATGATTGCTTACTAGGTTTTGAACCCTCTGTTATATGGTTTTGAACCCCTTTGAGTTTTCAAAACTCTCGTCAAGGTTTTGGGTTTTTAATAATGTGAACACGTGCAAACTGGAAGGGTGAATGCCTGTATTCTGGGTTTTCTGTCTAGGCAAGCACTTCGTATACATCTCATCAGACGCGAGACCAGTTGTGCTTACCTGGGAATTCTTGGGATGAGTGTTCACTTATAGGCGAGCATGTCTTCGCGATACATTATATTGACCCGCTTACTTTGATTAGTCACTCTCTCATTTGTTTGCCTTTGGTAACAAACAAATGGTCATAATCTACATACCTTATCTTTTCTTTTGACTATCTTTCGCTTGTTTCCTCCTATGCCTTTCGTTATCTTCAAGATGCTTCTTCACCGCAACAACAATGTCCGAACCAGGTGCTGCAATTACCCAGCGAATAGGCGTCGTACTCCAGAGGACCGTTGACTTAGCTATCACCATGACTCGCCTCAGGGGTGAAGCTGTATAAGGGAACTGCTCCTTGGTGCAATCAATGCCATCGTCATTATTCACATCAAATACCTTGTTTCAAATGTACCCACGGTGGACGATGGAGACATTTGGTTAACATATGCCGCTTTGCAATCCAAAGCAAAGCTGTTACAAATCCTGCTGCTGCTCAACCTTCAAACTCTGCTTCATATGTCGCTTGGCATATCTGGCGCCTCAACCTCATGAACATTCTACCTTGTGTATCGACGTAAGCACGCCTAGTGCAAGGTGTCGGAACACTCTCGTTACACAAACTCCAAAATCCATGTAGGATCTTTCTATCTTCATAATTAGATCCTTGTGGATGGGTATCATTCATCGGAGTCCTTAATTGAATTCCTTGTATGATTCAATACGTACATCACAATTCAATAGGGACAAAGCCGAATTTCTTTTAAGATTATCCTATCTTCATAGTTAGATTCTTGTTAATGTTTAAAGTACCACATGAAATCCATGAAATGGATTCCTAGTGTGCTTTAAATGCATGTACATAATTAACAAAACAAAACTTACAAATTAAAGATCTAGATAAACAATTTTGTGGTTATGTGACTATGTGTTTATGCATTTTGTGTTTTTGTATACTCTGGATATTCGTTATCCAAATCCTCATAGAATCTTTCTTATCTTCATATGAGGGATTCGTAGTAGGATATTCAAAAAGGTACTATCTTAAATCCTTAATGGACTTCTACTTTGTAGTTAAGTTCCTTGGATTATAAAGTACTATTCCAAAGTTTAAGGACAACATGTGTTGATAAAGTTAAAGAGATCCTACGTCGATCTAAAGTTAAATACATCCTACGTCGGTGTAGTTAAATGTTTCTCTTAGATAGTTGAGTTAAAGAGATCCTACGTCGATCTAAAGTTAAATACATCCTACGTCGGTGTAGTTAAATGTTTCTCTTAGATAGTTGAGTTAAAGAGATCCTACGTCGATCTAAAGTTAAATACATCCTACGTCGGTGTAGTTAAATGTTTCTCTTAGATAGTTGAGTTAAAGAGATCCTACGTCGATCTAAAGTTAAATACATCCTACGTCGGTGTAGTTAAATGTTTCTCTTAGATAGTTGAGTTAAAGAGATCCTACGTCGATCTAAAGTTAAATACATCCTACGTCGGTGTAGTTAAATGTTTCTCTTAGATAGTTGAGTTAAAGAGATCCTACGTCGATCTAAAGTTAAATACATCCTACGTCGGTGTAGTTAAATGTTTCTCTTAGATAGTTGAGTTAAAGAGATCCTACGTCGATCTAAAGTTAAATACATCCTACGTCGGTGTAGTTAAATGTTTCTCTTAGATAGTTGAGTTAAAGAGATCCTACGTCGATCTAAAGTTAAATACATCCTACGTCGGTGTAGTTAAATGTTTCTCTTAGATAGTTGAGTTAAAGAGATCCTACGTCGATCTAAAGTTAAATACATCCTACGTCGGTGTAGTTAAATGTTTCTCTTAGGTAGTTGAGTTAAAGAGATCCTGCGTCGATCTAAAGTTAAATACATCCTACGTCGGTGTAGTTAAATATTCCCCGTAGGTAGTTAGTTAAAGAGATCCTACGTCGATCTAAGTTAAATAGATTGGTTCGACAATCTAGTTAAATATATCATGTGTTTATGTAGTTAAATAGGCCCTCGGGTGGTCTAAATCAAGAGATGTTATGAAACGAACTGTGCGGACTGTGCAAGGAACTACGTAATTATGGAGGCCTACATAATTATGGAATTCAGTGCATAGAAACCACAGGAAGTTTTGTCATGTGTTAAGACCTACAGTGACAAGAGTAATGATACAGGAGAAGTCTTGGACTTTGACAAATGTCATTTATTCTTACACTTCCCAATTCTGATTTCAAGCACACACAAGTTTCCTATGATAATTCTTCACGGGAACTGTTCTCCTGTCTATAGTTCAAAACTCCATGTTTTGTTACTACAATGACTTCAATTTGAAGGTTGACATCTTTGCTAAGAATCCTAACATGGCCCAGAGTTTTACTTAAGGGCTCAATGGATTTGTCTGAAGGCAAAACCGTCACAGCTGTCTCCACAAGTTTCCTCTAAAACTAAATTTCGGGACGAAATTTCCTAAAGTAGGGGAGACTGTAACACCTGTGCCACTCCAACCATCAAACAAATGCCAAACCAATGAAATATAGTATTTCATACTTGGGATTTGTAAAAATATGTGTATCGTTTACACATATCAATTCTTGTTCGATTTCAAGCTTTAAATCGCTTTCTGGAGGGTTATACGCGCTCTGATGAGTAGATATAACCAGTTTAATCCAACGAACACTCCGGAATAGTGAAATAGGCTTAACATACCTTAAATAACCTTTACATAACTTAGATATAAGTTTTGAAAGGTTTGGTGTGGTGAAATCAAAGTTTAATCGCTTACAGGGACTAAAGTTGACAAACTGCGAAAGTATGCCAATTTGAACTGTAACAGACCTTCCGGAACATGACCATAAGTTAAACATACCATAAATATCCTTTACATAGCTTAGAAATAGGCTTTGAGGTGTTCGGTATGCTAAAATAAACTTTTGTGTCATTCAGGGACTAAAAGCGTCAAAAAGTGCACAAGTTTGCATTTTCGCGCATAACTTACGTTCTGAATACATCCGGACATCCAAAAATTTATGTAAGCATGACTACATTATATTTTATGGTTCGCCTTAAGAAAAATCCATTCGTCGCGTCATTTGGATCGTTTTTCGCGCTTGTGCGCATTCCGTCGTAATTAAGCGAACATCGCGTTCGTACGGCCAAACGAACCGACATCCGAGATATTTTTGAACACATTTTAAGTTCCCTATACTTTAACTTCATTTTAGAGCTTTGAAATGGGGTTAACGGGCCTTAAACGTGTCGAAAATGGGCTGAATGCATGACAGGGACCAAAAGTGTAAATCTGCCAAACTTAAGCCTAGCGGTGCGCTACACTTTTAGCGTAGCGGTGCGCTAGGGGTCTGCAGACCAGATGCAATGTACTTAACAGCCTGTTTTCAGCTGGATTAACCACAACCACACATTCCTAATTATCTAGTCATCTGATAAGGATGGATTTCCAGCCACCATAAGGTTCCGACAAGTGTACGGGTTGGATTCATGGCACGTTTTCCATGGAACGATCCTAACGGTTCGGGTATTCCTATAAATACCCAACCCACACAACCTCATTTTTGCACAAGAATTCTGATTTGAGAGCTCTAAGTTGAAACCATTGTTTCATACCTGAGTTCTTGGATCGGGATTAGCATTCGGGGACCCTTCGTAAGTATTCCTTCGTTCTTTTCCTTATTTTTACTGCTTTTCGAGTCAGAAAGTCAAACTTTGTTTGACTTTCAGCATTGACCAGTAATGGTCAATGCGAAGTTCGTTTGAACTTCGCAACGTGAGTGTAATCACGTTGGTTATAGTCCCTTGGGACTATGCCTACTGATTACCACGTTGTCTAGGGTCGTAGGGTAAGCGATCTAATAAATCGCTTATACCTTCGAACCCGACCCAGTTTGGTCGATCATTAGGATCCGACCAAATACATTAGGTGACCATAGTGTAGGGAATAACCTTCCGAGGTTATACCCTATGGTCACATCGTTTAAGTAGTTGTATGATAGGTAGTTTATATGCCTTAGGTAAATTACCAAAATACCCCTTTGATGCCAAAATTCATTTTAAACATATGTAACATAACTTTTGACATCTAAACTGATTTGACAACCATATTAGACATGTTAAGGCATATATTACTTGTCATAGGACTAGTTAGGCGGTCCGAACGTGTTTCACGCAAACGACGCGTTAAAGTAGCATAAGCTACCTAAACGGGTCGTAATGGGTCACAAGCACTTAGGATAGGTTTCATTTAGTATGTAGGCTTTGTTAAACCAAATGACACGAGTCTCTACACTCGTTTGGTTTACGAAACCTCATTCTATCCAATCATCCGATTAAGGTCCGGTTATTAACATAGTTACCTATATTAGGTGCCGTTTTATTCTGAGATCTCTAGCATTACTTGGTGATTATCTTTAGACATCTGAGCAATCTCAAGTGAGTACATAGACCCCTCTTTTACTGTTTTCCAAACTGTTTTGGGGTGGAACACATGTGCCTACTTGTTACTTTCCTGCTTTCCTGTTTTCACATCATATACTGCTATGTTCGTTAGTACATTATAGTACATGATTTCATTACATTTCATGCTATGTATTGCCATTATGTGCATTACTTAGTACATCGTTTTACATGACATTTTGACATAGACATTTGACATAGACATTTCGACATAGACATTTTAACATGATTGACATTGATCATGTATTTCCCACAAAACATAACTTTGAATTAAACCAAGTTTTACTTCAATACTTTGTTTTTGTGCATATGGTTTAGTTGAGACATTTCACTTGCCATACATGGATATTTGACATAGACATTTGACATGGATATTTGACATAGACATTTGACATGGATATTTGACATAGACATTTGACATGGATATTTGACATAGACATTTTGATATGATTTACATATTGACATAAACACTTTGACATATTACCCAATACATTTGACAATTGATTTAAACATAGACTTCTTACATTGGTTGGTTTGGTTTGATTAAATGATTAAGTAACGATGCGTGTGTAATATGATACAAGCATGGTGGATACGCCGCTGGTACTTCCTATATATAAGTGTTTGTATGGTATTACATATCATAGCGTTATTTGAATCATTTCAGTTTGAGACATAGAACATTTTATACAAATAACATACTTTTCACAAGACATTGATTTATAAACATCTTATCTTATGCAAACATATTTTACTTGGTTATTCATTTAACCTTACATTTATTTATACTTATCATCTGATCTTATCGATTTTCAAATGATTTACAAAACAAAGCAAATAACAAGGTTCATGACTAAACATTTTCTCAAACATAAGTCATGAAACCTATTTTCACAAAACCTATGTATCTCACAGGCATTTTTATGCTGACGTACCTATTTTCACATGTGTTTTTTTCAGGAGCTGTTACATAAGATGATCAAGATACACATAGGCAGACTTGGGCTTTAGTGACAATAAAAGATACAAGACTAGTTAAATATGTTGTATTTCTTGTTTGTTAAGACATTGTAACACTTTTAATCAATAAAACGAAACTTCAATTACCATGGATTTGAAACAATTAATTCTGTTACAACACTCCCCGACATTTCCGCCACGTTTTGTATGTTCTACGTGGTCGGGGTGTGACAGATTCGACTATTCTCAAGGACTTGTTGCACATGCTTTGACCTTCAGGACTGTGCTTTTGCCTCGATTCTTGGGCGTTCGGCACGCGTCCCTTTAGTCATACCGTGACTTCAAGTCATTGGAGTCCGTCGAGACTTTGGTGAGAGTTTTGTAAAACCAAGTAAAGGTCGGAACAAGTCGTCAAGGTTAGGGTTTCACCCCTGGCTTAACAACTTCGTTCCTGTTTTGATAAAATAAAAGAGAATTATGAGTCAAAGTATGGATTTCACTCCTATTTCAACGCAATTTCTCGAGTTTATAGATAAAAATGTGGGTTAAACAAGCAATTTAGTCGAGAGTTTGCGTTTTCAAACCTAATCTCGACTTAATCGCTCATTCATATGTGAAAATTCGAGTGCAGTGGTAGTGTAGCATAGGCGAGAATAGCGAGAAATAGCAAGTACGCTCACACATAATCCCTACTGGACATGCACGAGTCGGTCTGTCGGTTCCTAACTATAGACTAGGTCTCTAAGACATCGACCCAGACTAGGTCGAGTCTTTCCTAATTCCCTATAGATATGACTCTGATACCAATCTGTCACACCCCAACCGATAACGGAAACATCGGGGTGTGGCACCGAGCGAAACAGATTGTCCAGAAGTTTCCATAACAACTATATTTACCAAATATTTAAAGCAACACGTCCCATACCATGTCATAAATGATAATACAATTATTACAGAAAAGATATAGTCAATTTGTTCTGTTCCGACAACTCAGATTTTCATTACAAACAATTGTTTATTGATGACCTAGGTCTTTCCTAACCTCGATTTCACAGCAAAGTAAGCATATAAGCATCCTAAGCACCTATTACATACGTTAAAGTAAAAGTCAATACACATAGTGTAAAGGTGAGCATACAAGTTTGATAATAGCATATAGAGTTCAAAATTGTTATGCATAACCAGCACGTACACAGTGTAAAATGAGGCATGTTAGTTATCAACATGAACCTATCGATACCAATGACTACGGGTTGACTGCCCAAGGCAGTTCGCGATACATACTCACCACTGTGAGCCATGTAGGTAATTGTCCTTAAAAACCCCTGAGTGAACAGGTGCTGAGTCCAAACTAATAGTACTATCGTTGCTAAGGCAGGTAGACAACATTCCATGTGTAAACATAACAAACAAGCATTCATTAAGTCACGTATACATGCGATAACGGTTAGCGTTTAAAGTATTGCGTAGTGTGTTCGATGTGATTTACTATAAGTAACGTATGTAACACCCAAAAGTGCGTAAAGCAAAAAGGGATCCAGTATACTCACAGCGATTGATGGATTGAAGGGAGCGCTAGAGAGTAGGGTTAGCCTAAACAAATTGATAGCATAACGATAAGTGACGCGTAAAACGATACAAAGTGCAAGTGGGTAGGACAGCAGTTCGATCGGATGGTAGTCCGATCGGACAGCCGGTCGTTCGAGTGACAGTCCGTTCGGACAGTCTTCTGGTCGGATGGCCGTTCGAGTGGATTGTTACTTCCTTTGGGAAGAATGTGTTTGTGTATGATGGCTTGACTTTTGAAGTTTTCGTTGTAGCGTTCTAAAAACATTGAAGTATCTCTACCTTTCAGGTCGATCGATTGAACGACCGTTCGATCGGGAGACAGTCCGATAGGTTGGAAACTTTTAGTGAGAACAAGTTCACAGCAGTTTGTTGTTCGATCGAATTGTAGTCCGATCGGGTGGCAACCTGCTGGTGTTGAACATGTTAAAAATGGTTTAAGTGTTGAAGTCAGAACATTACATGGTCGAGTGGTAGTCCGATCGAATGGTAACCCGATCGGTCAGCCCTTCGTTCAATGTTCATCCTTCAAGGTTTTAAAAACAAAGGTTAAGTGTGGGACCAAGGTGTAGATCGAACGGGTGACAACCCGTTCGGACGGCATTCCGTCCTGGTCATTCCGTTCGTCTTAAACTTGGTTGTTTTGATAGTTTGTCGTTTTATCGAGATGTTTTGATAACGTGTTAAGCAACAGAAACCTCGTCAATACTTGGTACTCCTGATCGGACAGGAACCACCCAAATCCGATTAGTTAACTGTTCGAGATGGTGTTCCATGTTTAACCCGAAATCGGTAAACCTCGTGGATAGAATCCAGATCTTGGACCAACACAACCACAAGAATGAGTAGGAAGTCGGTGCAAGCTCCGATTCTATCGGTTTTTGAGTGCATTGAGTGTAAAAGAGTTGAAAAAAAGTTGGAAAACCTTCTCTCAATCCTTTTCACCGTGAATATGTTTAGATCTTATGGAAGATCTTTGTTTGTTTATGTGGAAATCGGTTAGATCTAAGTTATCCTTGAAGGATTGAAGACAAAACATGAAGTTCATAAGAACACCATGATGACATCATCTTAGAACACCTCAAATCTAGTGATTTCACGGTTAAAAGTAAAGATTTAAAAGATAGAAAGGTGTAGAATCGTGTGTAGATCAAAGATGTACAAGTTTTAGGTTGAGATCTTACCGGAATTACAAGAAATCGGAGAAAAAGCAAGGTTAGAGCGCTGGTCGGACGTCAGAGAGCAAAAGTGGAAAGTTTGATGGTGACATGGGGTATTTATAGGGTTACCCAAAGTGGAAAGGAGCTGGTCGATCGGTTGGCAGCCCGGTCGAACAGCTGGCCGATCGAACGGCAGCTCGATCGAACGGCTGGTCGATCGGCTGGTCACCTGATCGATCGGTCGCTTGGTTCGAGTGTTCGGTGCGACGAGTTTTGTCGTTTCGATAGCGATTGCGAGCATTGCGATGCGATAGAATTTCCTAGTCAAATTACTTTTAATCCCAACTACTATATCAACATACAAGCATCCTTATTTCATATTCGTTTAGCGTTTGCGATTTGATTGCGATTGAGTTTCGATTGCGTTTCGATTGATTACCACACATAACATAAATAAACATGCACAAGTAACACATAAGGCACACATGCATAATTCGAGTTGCGAGTGCGATTGCGTTAGCGATTAAGCGATTAATCATGCGATAAACAGCGACTACTATGCGATTATTAATAGATACTCCACATAATACAACTAAAGCGATAACAAAATAGACTATCTACAAGCCAAAGAAGTCAAAACAGGAATTGAGCAAGGAGAGACAGATCGCAATTAGCAATCTTTTCTTCCTTTGACTTCAATCTTGACTTTGACTTTGACTTTCGAAACACGGGGTGTTAAAGTTAGGAATCAACGGCCTAATCATTTTTCTTATTTTTATGTTTTTTTTAGGATTTTTCTTAATTTTTAGTTTTCTGCAGAGCTTAGCACGGGTTGTGCCCGCTGAACACGCCCCGTGCCCAATCTTTGGTACTGGCAATCCTGTTTTAAGTCAGACAGTAGCTGAACACGGGGCCGTGCCCAATAAACACGCCCCGTGCCCAAGTATCAGATACTGAAAACAGAACCGTAAGATCCCGACGGTTGGTAATTTCTGACAGAAACATGAGCGATACTGATTTTTTTTACTTCCGCTCCTCTTATGGTACGTGGTGTCAAATATGTGGCGAAACTCACGAAGATTTAAAATGTTATTTTTTTAAATTACACTCCCCACTATATAGACCCATTGTTTTCCTGTAGCCTTAAGAGGGGTAAAAGTAAAAATAATCCCTATCTCTCCCTCGAATGCTCTCAATCGTCCCTTCTAGATGAAATGCTTCTTGAAGAATTATTTCAAATGGAAGATATAATTCTTAATTGGATAAAAGAACTTGAGATGGATATGATTAATTCATCTCAAGACAACACCCAAGAAGAATTATTGAGATCGCATTCGGATAAAAACAACACCGTCGCTCCCGAAATCACCTCTAACTCTTGCGAAGACTTGAGCGATAGTCGTCCCTGTGTCGATTGTGCCCTGAAGGACTCCCCATCGACTTCCGTTGATGCATACATAGACCTGAGCGATTCGATATACACCTTCTTTAACGAGAGCTCGGATAAGGGTTGGACTTGTCCACCTACATTTAGCATAGGAATCACCCTTTCCGATAACCTCTTGCGTTCTCGTCTAAATCTAGAGCAACTAAGGTATCTCAGGCACTTCGGTGTTGTTCCGTCCAGTAATGAACCACCCGATCCGGATAAATTCCTTAAAAAATAGACAAAACTTCATAAACAGCTTTTAGACACGGGGCCGTGTCCAGGTCAGCACGCCCCTGTGTCCACCAAAAGATTCTCGTCTGACTTTCGGTCAGAATACAGACAAAAAGTGTCAGAATCTTGTCTGCACACGGGGCGGTGTCCAGCCGACATGGGGCCGTGTCCGGCGTGCTGTCGTTTTCTATAAAGGCAGCAAGATTTCTGCACATTTGGACCATTCCAAAGACAGAGATTTGGTGGGATCTTCACACATACCATACTAGGTATATTCTAAAGAAGGTTCTCAACAACCATCTTGTCTTTTCTACTTTTGTCCATTACCTTCTTCTTCATTTTTCCCTTCAACACTCCATTAGAGCTTGAAATCACCATGGTTTCAAGCTTTATTGTGATATTTGTTAGATTTTTATTCAAGGAATATTGTTAAAATTAAGTTTTACAACACTGTTTTAAGTTATTTCTGCTTAAAAATGTTTCAAAAGTTAGAAAAATAATTTAAAGCTCCAAGATTCCTTGTTCCAAAAATCTGCAGAGAAGTGAACACGGGGCCGTGCTCAGTGAGCACGGGGCCGTGTCCGAGGTACTGTTGCACTAAAATGAACTCTTTTCGGTCTGTTTTCTTAGAATGACGAGTAGAAACAGCGGAACATCTTCGTCACACTCCAGGAACAACCGTCAAGGGAGAAGGTCATCGGTAGAAGACTCCCTCGTCAACTATGTCTATGCCTTGAGAGAGGCCATAGATGAAATGACGGGGGTTGAGGAAGCTCTGGTCGACCGTATCAATCATTTATCGGCGGGGCTAGAAGGATGTCTTAGAGAGGTCAACCTTTTGCACCAAAGGTTGAATGTTCTTGCTTCTCCTCCTTTGGTACCAATCGTTACCCAAAGGGCATGGAATATGGTACCGAAAGTTATCATACTAGCCGAGTGGTACGCTGTACATGCGGACCCCACTCGAGACATACTACATGGGGTCCCGGTTGCCACCGCTCCTCCCCCACAAGATGTTGACGAAAATGAGCCCGCCTTCTTCCTCCCGAAAGAGATAGAGGAGTGGCTCAACGACATCTAGAGGACACCTCTCGGCTCCGGGTTCTACAATACCTATGAAATACCGGGAAGCTATTTCCGGGCTTTTGATATTCCTATAATAAGAGTAGAACTCGTTAGGATGATTTCATGTATCACTTGACCTAACTATCTTAGGAACTTTTTAGCTTTCTATTCTAGGACCTTATGTAACTTTATCTCTTTAACGAGTGATGGTTTTCAAATTATTTGGTGTTTGGATGATGTTGTAATGGGTAAAACACATTCGGGATGGTGAAGGATACTAAGGGAAACTTGAACCAACACCCCATGCACAAAAACAGAGCCTCCCAACAATTTTTCTTCATTACAGCAAGTTCAGCACGGGCCGTGCCCAGCCAACACGCCCCGTGCTCAAGGTTTTGCAGAAAAATGCCAAGTTCAGGTAACTGGACACTGGGCGTGTTCACTGAACACGCCCCCGTGCCCAGCCTTCTGTTACTGGCAACCTGAACACGGGGCCGTGCCCGGACACCACGGCCCGTGTCCAGATGCCCAGTAACATAAAATTTTGTTTTTAACACACCTTTTACACATTCAATCAACCTAAAAACTTATTTTTGGGACACATTGAGGAAAATGTGTAATTTAAGTGTGGGGGGGATGCTAAAACCTTGAATTTTGCAACTCCTAATTACAAGCCTTACACAAAACTCTATTGGAACCGCTAAACACCCCAAATTTTTTTCAAAATTTTTTTATTTTTTTTACTTGTCTTGTTTTAAATTGGGAATAACAAGTTCTAAAAAGGGTATATTTTTACGAATTTACAACCGATAGCGTCGTGATAAAAAGAACCAACATAAAAAAAATTATGAAACGGCATGACAAATCTAGTTAAAATTTGATTATATATACTTGATCACATTAAAAACCCATTCCCACAAAAAGTGAGTTTTGAGCCTTTAATTGAGCATACAAATACACATCTTTAAACTAAATGCTCATCTTTTGTTTCTTATGTGAATAGCCGCTTGGTTTCTTATGACTCTAGAACTTGCCATGACGATACATTCCCGGTCCTTACCAACTTAAACCCAAGTAAGTAAATGATGGAGGCATTAGGACTAACCCTTTTTCTTTCAACACCATTATTTTTCTTTTTTTTACCACCTACCCAAAATCCCCCTAGTTAACCCCTTTGAGCCTAAACCTTTTCATTTCTAAACCCACAAAACAAACACCCTTTACCCACCAAAACCCTTTTTCATTTTAAACCCTTTATTTTAGTAAAAAGCTCGGTTTTCATGTGACATTCCTTATCAAAAAAAAAAAATAATGAAGTCTAGCAATAAACAAACAAGTTCATCAAAAGAAACTTTGTTTGAAAAATGCTTCATTGAAATAAAAAGTAACTAAAACAAAAAGTTTTACGAAAACCGACCCTTTTTACGCATTTTCGCCCTTTTCTACTAACCACTAACCCAAAAACCACCTACCTTTAACCCAAGCCTAACCCTTCCCCAAGTCCTCTTGATATTTACAAAGGTTTTTAGTTAAAAAGGAGGAGGATTGATTGCTTGGCAAGCATACGGTAGAAGTAAATTCCATGCCGGTCCCGAGTGTTTCACAAAAATACATCTTCGGCCGAGTGTTGAGTGATCTCCCATGAGGTATGTGAACTTGTATATAAATGGAATTTTAAAGAGGCATGTTATGCCCAAATAAGTAATTTATCTTATGTAATGTTCTAAATAAATCATAACGAATAGGATTGTAAATAATATAAAAATAAAACCTAATAAAGATCTTGGAATCCCGACACTCAAGACAAGCCCAAAACTTCTCTTCTACCCATTCCATTTGGGTGTGTAAGCCACATTATAAAGAGTTTTGCTTGAGGACAAGCAAAGATTCAAGTGTGGGGGTATTTGATGTGTGTAAAATGCAACATATAAATTACATCAAATGAGGCATAAAACTAACCCTTTTTTAGTACTAATGTTGGAAAAAAGTGTGCTTTTGTCTTTCTTTTGTATTTTCAGGATTAAATGAGCTAAAATGAACAAAAGAAGCAAAAATGTAGCTAAATCTAACACAAATACAAGAAAAGGAATAAACGTGGCATGCCCGACCCCTCGACAGCATCTCCCCAAGCAAAAACAAGACATCAGAAGGCTGAACACGCCCCGTGCCCAGCGGACACGGGGGCGTGCCCAAGTGTCTGCAGAAAAGACAAAGTTGTAGAAGCTCTATTCCCCGACACGGGGGCGTGCCCAGCTCCACACGGCCGTGGTCAACGCTAAGATTCGCAAAATCCAAGCAAATCTTTATAGTACAGATACGCTTCTGCACACGCGGCCGTGCCCAGCGAACATGGGGGCGTGGTCAACTAATGCAAACAAAATGCATTTAATGAAGAAAGAGAAAGTGGATGGACACGGGGCCGTGCTCAATGGACACGGGGCCGTGTCTGGGCTTCTGTGCAGGTTATAAATAGAGGTGCTTGGTTCACTTCAAAGGCAACCCTTAGCAAACCACCTCTCTCACACTTCACCCACCCTCCACCACCATCACAACCCACATCTACCACCATCATCCATCATCCATCATAGAGTGTGTGTAGTAGTCTCGGGATCCAAGATTGATAGTAAGAGTTCTTGACAATCAAAGGCCATGTTTGCCTAAGTCTCTTACATCAATTGGTGAAGACAAGCATTTAGTGTAATACTTTTGTTTTTTTTAATCTTTTCGCACTTTTTATTTGGTTTTGTATTAATGACTTTAATAACTAGTTTCTTATGTTGAAGGTGAAACATCCTTATCATTTGTCCGTGGTGTCTTGGCGTTATTTTACTGTCTATATAAAATAAAAGATTTACACCATTCATATCTCTACGGTCTATATAGAGATATGTTGGCTACCTGGTCGGGGGTTAAGGGAATGGTTTGGTAAGGTTCTTGCCTTGTTCAGTGTATAGATCCTGCAAGGACCTGGGTCAAGCTTACTAGGACCTCCTTCAATACCCACTGGTATTGGATGGCGGGGGTGCGAATGGCTTGATCCCCTCATATGTAAACTACTATTAATACATTAACCCGGCTACCTGTGATTGTATCCCTGCTGACTCAAACCACTTAGCCGAGGGTAACGTCACCTTCAAAAGAGGGGCCTACCACATTACGGATTAATAACTTAATTAATTATCTTTCAATATTCCAACCCTTTAAGATTGTATCCTTGCTGACTCAAACTACTGGGTTGAGGGTAAGGTCACCTTCAAAAGAGGGGCCTACTACTATAACTAAGATAATCTCTTAAAAAGTGCGGAAAACATCAAAGGTTACACTAAAGGCGAGTCGGATCCAAGTGATTCATCTTGTCTATCTATTTTTATTTTCAGCATTTTTAGTTTTTACTTTCATGTTTAAAACATTTTTCTAAATTTTTGATTTGATTAGAAGTTGAGGATAAACCGGTATTAAAAGCTCTTGTGTTCTTGGACGACCTCGGTATCTTACCAACGCTATACTATGCTCACGATAGGTGCACTTGCCCATATGTGTGTTTAGTGTTAGTAAAATATCGTGTTTTATAAATTTAAAACTTGACCAAAGTGTTAAAAAGGGCTTAAAATATATAGAAAATTATATAACACGACACGCACATCAAAAGTGTGAGAACGCTTATGGATCGTCCGATCAAAACAATCTATGGACTAGATTGGCGTGGTGGCATTTTCGTAAATAACATCAATTTTATTACGCGGATGCGCTTCATTAAGGGTAAAAACGTCTTTTGACTACTCCAAACAAAACGCCATCTCATGAAAATAAAACGCCAAACAAAAACCACACACCATTCTAACTAAAAACGACATTAGGTATAAAACGCCAAACTTAATTATAATAAAATCCCGCCTAAAAAACCGCCAAAAAATCCTATATATACAACAACTCAGACCTTCAATTAAAAACACACACAAAACCCCAAACGCCATATTTAATATATACCATTCATCTGATAAACGCCAGAAAACCCAAACATCAAATATCTTCTAACCCAAAACTTTTATTAGAAATTCAGTTTGGTTGTCTGTAAGCTTTCGCTCAATGTAATGGACAAAATCATTAAGTAAAGATATTGTCCAATTCATTGAGTAAAATCTTATTGACTTATCCTCAACTTCCATTCAATTTATAATGCCAAAAGATACAAAAACATTACTGAGGTTTGTTGTCAATAAAGTTTAGTTGTATGGGGTGGACAACATTGTCAGTTATCTTTCTTAACTGAGGATTAACAATGTTGTCCATCACCATACAACAACACTTTATTGATTTTAGCATGATCAAATTTACAATTTTAAGATGGTTTATTTAGTGGCGTTCTTTTTTGTGACAACCCTCATGCTTGCAGGTATCCGTACGATTAATTAATATTAAATTGTGCTTAATGACTGTGCTTAATTACAACTGATGACATAACTGCTTTATGATTTCTGCATTTTTCAGCTTTTTAACATACTAGTCTTGTGCAGAAAATTGACAAAATGGTCCTGTATGCTTTCCTAAGTGTTGAGAATTAAAAGTGTTACAAATAGTTACATAAAAGACACTATACGGAATAACTTAGCACTTTAACAAAACGGTATCTAACCGAACAACCGGACATTACCCGGAACACCAAAATTTTCCCAGAAACATTGTTTTATTATTTTTGGACTAGTTATGGTCCCCAAATACCCCAACACATTATATAATGTACCATACACATAATACACTAGATATTACACTTAACCTCCTAAATATTTACCTACTTACCATCAACTTACAATTAACCCCCCCCCCCCATATCAAAACTTACGGCCCAAGTGCGGGACCCCACTCATAGATTTTGTTTCATATTATATTAGATGGTTGCTTGATTTACTTGCCAAGATATTGTAAGAAATCTCTACAAGTATGGTGGCATAGATTATGAGATCACTTCATATCTTTCACTCTCTCACTTCACAAGTTCACCCCACTCCCTCAAGCTCTCTCTCTCTCTCTCCCTCTCGGCTCACCTTAGAACCGCCACCACCACCACCTTGCAACCACCATCATTCCATTTTTAAGCTTAATTCAAGTGCAAGAAGGTGATCCATGGAGCTTGGTGTTTGAGGAACTTGAAGAACCTTCATCCTTTGCTTTCATCATTTATTTTTCATCATCTTTTTCTAGTGATCTTCCCTAGCCTTTGAGCTAGTTGTAAGCTTCTTGCTACTAGTTTTTACTTCTCTTTTTGTTAGTTAAAAAGATATACATTGTTATAAAGAACAAGAACACTAAAAGACTTAAACAAGAATCATGAACATGAAACTTAAAGATAATGAAATCTTGTTAAAGTAATGTTGTTAAATATATGCATGGCACTTGATTGTTGATTTCTTGATAATATGATGTTGATCATCATATGGGACTTGTTAAAGTATGATTAAAAACATGGTTTAACAAGTTAGAAGGTGTTGTGATCATATGTGCGTGTTTTAGTAACATTTAAGCGATTAACAGCATGCTGAGTAACATTTATAGCCAACTTCAGTTGGCTGTAAACGAACCGTTATAAATCGAAAAATTGATTTTCTGAAATCCAAATTATGTGTTTTCGAAAAATGAATCAAATGGCACTGGAATCATATTTTTTCGAGGCCGTTTGCTATTTTTAAAGGTCCGTTTTGTACAGCAGCAAAAGCTGCGTTTTTCTGCAGAAAATGCGTGTTATGTTTTTCATCATAACTTGAAACCGGTATAAAGTTGGGTCACGAAATTGATACTGTAGATGGCCACTGATGTTGTTGTAACTCTCCAACTGTAAGTTCGTCAATCGGACTTACGATGAATTTTAAATGAATTTTTCTGTGGACTGCAGTTAGAAAGTGACGAATCTGATTGCATCTCGGTAAATGATTTTTATAAAATAATTGGTAATGAATTGGATCTCGAAATTTTTACACGATAATATTTGGATCGTTAAAAACATATTGTAAAATTTGGGAATTTTTGGAGTAAGTTAACTATTTTATTCAAATGCCCGAAAACAGCCCAGTTTTGGATGTTAAAGCTAAAACGACATAAGTAGTAATTTGCGTGTCTAAATGTCGGGTATGTTATCTAAGAATGATCTAACATGTTAAATGTCAATGAAAGTGTTATGTGCAATATAGTATGCTTGCTTTTGAATGGTAATAGATGGGAAGTTTATATGGGCGTGAACTGTTAAAGTGAGTGCATGTTATGTGGTAGATGCATGTAGGAACTTCGTGCTTATTTGAAGTCACTAATAAACTAAGTGGTAATCATACTAGGACGTGATTGACCAACACCGATTGTTAGCTATTTTATAGAGTTCAACCGAGCAACCCAAGGTGAGTTCACACTCCTTCTAAGGCATGGGATTCCCGGTGGTTGGGAATGGGTTAAAGAACTAAAACGGAACCTGCATATCCTCCTTGGATAGGATATGTACCGCCATCCTCCATGGGTAGGATGCCAATATTAATCCTGCGTATTCTCCTTGGGTAGAAAACGTACGTTCGTCCTCCTTGGGTAGGACAACAACCTTAAACTTACTAGACAAAACTCTATCATTAAGTCCCTCATTTTTATATCGACTTAATCGCCGGGCCAATGGCGAGCGGGTCATTAGTTAATAGCGCTATTAGGGTTGACAAGCCTCACACCGTGCCGGTAGGACGGGCATGTACTAATGGATCTGGGCACTCTGTCAATGATGATAGACGTTGACTTAGGGCACAACTTACTTTCGTCAGTTGTCGATATGGTAACGGTCTAGTGGTTCACATGGGGAAGCCCCCCCACTGATTATGGATATGGTTTGGGGAAAAACAAAGACACTGGTTAACTCATTGTCTACGAAACAACTTATGGTTTTCAAAACAAACTTTTAAAACTAAACAACCATCTGTGAACTCGCTCAACTTTGTTGTTGAATCCTTGTTACATGCCTTGCAGGTCGTTAGGTATCTATGGAGCTTGCACGAGCAGGAGGAGTCATTGTGGGACATGGACCGTTGGGTGCCATGTTAAATTTTATGAACTTATGACCTATGTTTTGGTTTTACATTTTATGCTTCCGCTGTTTAAATTTGAATTTGGTTAACTTGTTTTTGAAAACCAATTATATTGTGTGGTTGAACTTTTATTTAATTTATTATGATTGGTGTCTTGATCCTGGTCAGTCACGCCTCTATGCGGTGATACCCCGCTTGTGGATTCTGGGGTGTGACAGATTGGTATCAGAGCCAGTGGTTATAGTGAACTTGGTTTTAAAAAGGGAAAAGCTTTTTGACAAAACCAGACTATAACCTGTACAGTGCCCAACGATCCACAACGACGCTTCGCTCCACGTGCAACACTCGACACAATAGGTGGTATGATTTATGTTTATATTGTCTGTTTGATATTTCACATAGTGCATTAGTTAACGTGATAACTGCTACTTGAACCTTGTGTGCTTACTCTCTATTGTCATCCCACGCTTACGCACTTTCGCGACACTTTTCTCACTTACGTTGCTTTGTTGTGAAGATCATGAGTGGACGTTTGAACTTGACTCTAGCCCAGCTGACGACACTAATCAACGAACGAGTGGCTGAGGCACTCGCAGCTGTCCCTGCAGGAGGTATAACCTGCCATATCAACCCATCTTAGGACGTTTAGATCCTACCCTCGCGACCCAACTCTTGTGCTTAACCTTGTCTCTTATTCTCGTACCACAGGTCAACATGCTCAGCCTCCCGTATGTACGTTCAAAACATTCATGGATTGCCGACCTAGTACTTTCAGCGGCACAGAAGGAGCTGTAGGTCTTCTTCACTGGTTCGAGAAGATTGAGTCTGTTTTTGAGATGTGTGAATGCCCTGAAGCTCGTAGGGTGAAATTTGCTACTGGAACACTCGAAGGTGCTGCGTTAACCTGGTGGAAAGCACAGGTTCAACTGCTAGGGCTGGCGGTTGCTAATGCCACCCCATGGAATGACTTCAAAGATTTGATCAAGGTAGAGTACTGTAGTCGTGACGACATCCACAAACTAGAGGTGGAATTTTTCAATTTGAAGATAACGGGGTCTGAAATCAAGGCATACACAAAGAGATCGAACGAATTAGCTATCTTGTGTCCTACTATGGTGGATCCTCCTATCAAGCGTATCGAGCTGTACCTTAAGGGTTTAGTGCCAGAAATTCAGAGCCACGTGACCTCAGCTAATCTTGGCACCATTCAGCAAATCATCCGGTTGGCTCATCGTCTCACTGATCAGGCAGTTGAGCAAAACAAGCTGCCCAAGCGTATTAGTGCTACTACTACTTCTGATGCTCCCAGTGATAACAAGCGCAAGTGGGATGGAAATTCGGGTAAGGGTTCTACTTCAGTTCAGTCTCAGTCCCAGTAGCGAAAGACAGATGAGTACAGGAGCCCTAGTCAGCAGTCTTCTGGGAATCAAGGTCAGGGTGGATACATGGGAAATCACCCTAAGTGCAATCGATGTAATTTGCACCACAGCGGGCCGTGCAACAAGGGTCGTTGTCAGAGATGTAACAAGCTGGGTCATGAAGCCAAAGATTGCAGGAGCTCACGTCCTGCGAATCAGAATCGTCAACAGCAGCCACAAGCTCCACAGAATCAGCAGCCGCAGCAACAGCAGGGTAACAGGGGATGCTATCAGTGTGGTGCTGAAGGTCACTTCAAGAGAAACTGCCCCCAGTTGAACCAGAAACAGAACAACAACAATAATCAGGGGAACGGGAACAATAACGGGGGTAACAATGATGGCAATGGTGCCAGGGGACGTGTGTTCGTGATTGGGCAGGGTGATGCAAGGAACGATCCCAACGTTGTGATGGGTAAGTTTCTTCTGGATGATTTCTTTGTTACTGTTTTATTTGATTCGGGTGCCGATACTAGTTATGTGTCCTTAAAAGTTAGTCAAATGCTTAAGCGCCCCCAACACTTTTGACCATCAAACACATGGTAAAGCTAGCAAACGGTAAAAGTTTAGAGGTCACACACATAGTTAAGGGTTGTAATCTTGTTCTTGCTGATCAGACCTTTTCTATCGACCTCATTCCTATCGTTCTGGGTAGTTTCGACGTTGTTATTGGGATGGATTGGTTATCTCATCAGCAAGCGGAAATTCTTTGCAACGAGAAGATTGTCCGCATCCCTCGTTCTGGTGAAGAACCCCTCGTGATTCGTGGCGACAAGAGTGGTGTTGTTGTGGGCATCATCTCTTTCCTTAAGGCCCAGAAGTGGTTGCGAGAGGGCCACACTGCTATTCTAGCCCTCGTTTCTGATACATCCTTGAAGGAAGAGAAGAGAATTGAAGACATTCCTATTGTACGCGATTTTCCTGAGGTATTTCCCGAGGAATTACCTGGTCTTCCACCTCATCGTCAAGTCGAGTTTCAAATCGAGCTAACTCCTGGAGCAGCACCCATAGCCCATGCACCTTATCGTCTAGCTCCATCAGAACTTGAAGAACTGTCCTCGTAACTACAAGAGCTCTTGGACAAGGGTTTTATTCGCCCTAACTCTTCGCCTTGTGGAGCTCCAGTGTTATTTGTGAAGAAGAAAGACGGTACCTTCAGAATGTGTATTGACTACCGCGAACTCAACAAGGTGACCGTGAAGAATCGTTATCCTCTTCCACGCATTGATGACTTATTCGACCAGTTGCAAGGGTCGAGTTTCTATTCCAAGATTGACCTGAGGTTAGGTTACCATCAACTGAGAGTCCGAGACGAGGATATCTCTAAAACAACATTCAAGACTCGTTATGGGCATTACGAGTTTCTGGTTATGCCTTTCGGATTGACGAATGCACCTGCGGTCTTCATGGATCTCATGAACCGAGTGTGCAAACCTTACCTGGATAAGTTTGTCATAGTTTTCATCGACGACATCCTGATCTATTCGAAGAGTCAGGAAGAACACGAGCAACACCTGAGGCTTATTTTGGAACTTCTTCGAACAGAGCAGTTGTATGCCAAATTTTCGAAATGTGACTTCTGGCTTCGCGAAGTCCACTTTCTAGGCCACGTGGTAAACAAGGATGGGATTCATGTTGATCCATTTAAGGTAGACTCGATCAAGAACTGGCCTGCACCACGTACACCAACAGAAATCCGCCAATTCTTGGGTTTGGCGGGCTACTACAAAAGGTTTATCAAGGATTTCTCAAAGATTGCGCAACCTCTTACTTCACTGACTCAGAAGGGTGTCACCTATCGTTGGTGTGATGTACAGGAGTCCGTATTTCAGTACTTAAAGGAGAGACTTTATAGCGCGCCTATTCTTTCGTTACCTGAAGGCACAAATGATTTTGTGGTTTATTGCGACGCGTCCATATAAGGATTAGGCTGTGTGTTGATGCAACGAGATAAAGTCATTGCTTATGCATCACGCCAACTTAAGGTTCACAAAAGGAACTACACTACACATGACTTGGAATTGGGAGCAGTTGTTTTCGAACTTAAGATATGGAGACATTACCTGTACGGTACCAAGTGCACCATTTACACCGATCACAGGAGTCTCGAGCATATCTTCAAGCAAAAGGAGTTAAACGTGCGACAACATCGATGGGTCGAGCTCTTGAATGATTACGAATGTGCGATCAAGTACCATCCGGGCAAAGCCAATGTTGTGGCCGACGCCCTCAGTCGAAAGGATACTACACCAAAGTGTGTACGTGCGTTACAACTTACCATTCACTCTAGCCTTCCCACTCAAATTCGTGATGCTCAGGTCGAAGCATTGAAAGCAGAAAACATCAGGGCCGAGTCCCTGCGAGGATCGAAGAAACGGCTAGAACAAAAGGAAGACGGTGCTTATTACGTAACAGGGCGTATTTGGGTTCCACTCTATGGTAATCTACGTGAGGTTGTGATGGATGAGGCACACAAGTCTCGTTATTCGGTACATCCTGGTTCGGATAAGATGTACCACGATCTCAAGACTACGTATTGGTGGCCTAGTATGAAAGCCAACATAACAACCTACGTCAGTAAATGCTTGATATGTGCTAGGGTCAAGGTTGAATACCAGAAACCATCATGCCTACTTCAACAACCAGAGATACCTAAATGGAAATAGGAGCAAATTTCCATGGATTTCGTTACTGGCCTGCCTAGATCTCAACGCGGAAATGATACCATTTGGGTGATCGTGGATCGATTGACCAAGTCTGCACATTTTCTGTCTATCAAGGAAACGGATAAGTTTTCTACTCTAGCAGACGTCTACCTAAAGGAAGTAGTATCAAGGCACGGAGTGCCAACGTCCATCATTTCTGATCGTAACTCACGTTTTACATCTGAATTGTGGCAAGCTATGCACAAGTCCTTTGGCTCTCGATTAGACATGAGCACGGCATATCATCCACAGACGGATAGGCAATCTGAACGCACCATCCAAACCCTTGAAGACATGTTTAGGGCATGTGTAATCGACCTTGGTAATGGCTGGGAAAAACACCTCCCGTTAGTGGAGTTTTCGTATAACAACAGTTACCACACCAGTATCCAGGCCGCTCCGTTCGAGGCATTGTACGGACGGAAGTACCGATCACCTCTTTGTTGGGCAGAGGTTGGCGACAGTCAAATCACTGGCCCAGAACTTGTAGTAGATACAACTGAGAAGATTGCTCAGATACGACAACGAATGGCGGCAGCTCGTGACCGTCAGAATAGCTATGCTAATAAGCGAAGGAAACCACTCGAGTTCCAAGTTGGGGATCGAGTGCTACTTAAAGTCTCACCTTGGAAAGGTGTAGTTCGTTTTGGCAAACGAGGCAAACTCAACCCACGATATGTTGGACCCTTCGAAATCATTAAGAAAATTGGAAAGGTGGCCTACAAGCTGAATCTACCGGCAGAACTCAGCGGAGTTGACAATGTTTTCCATGTGTCAAATCTGAAGAAGTGTCTGTCAGATGAGACCCTCAGAGTTCCTCTCAAGGAGCTCACTATCGATGATCAGCTGCGATTCGTCGAGGAACCAGTAGAGATTACTGATCGAGACGTTAAGGTTCTCAAGCGTACCAGAATACCTCTTGTTCGAGTTCGATGGAACTCCCGTCGTGGCTCAGAGTATACCTAGGAACGAGAAGACCAAATGAAACTCAAGTATCCCCAGTTGTTTAGGAAAAATGCAACCACTACTGAGGCTGAAGCTACTGCAGAATTTTGGGATGAAATTCCAAACCAACAAGGGGATGATGTGACACCCTAGGAAAACAAGGAAACCACGCAACTTAACTAGCTTCCTCAGTAACCACGTGCTAAATTTCGGGACGGAATTTTCTTAACAGGGGGAGAATGTGACAACCCTCATACTTGCAGGTATCCGTACGATTAATTAATATTAAATTGTGCTTAATGACTGTGCTTAATTACAACTGATGACATAACTGCTTTATGATTTCTGCATTTTTCAGCTTTTTAACATACTAGTCTTGTGCAGAAATTGACAAAATGGTCCTGTATGCTTTCCTAAGTGTTGAGAATTAAAAGTGTTACAAATAGTTACATAAAAGACACTATACGGAATAACTTAGCACTTTAACAAAACGGTATCTAACCGAACAACCGGACATTAACCGGAACACCAAAATTTTTCCAGAAACATTGTATTATTATTTTTGGATTAGTTATGGTCCCCGAATACCCCAACACATTATATAATGTACCATACACATAATACACTAGATATTACACTTAACCTCCTAAATATTTACCTACTTACCATCAACTTACAATTACCCCCCCCCCCCCCCATATCAAAACTTACGGCCCAAGTGGGGGACCCCACTCATAGATTTTGTTTCATATTATATTAGATGGTTGCTTGATTTACTTGCCAAGATATTGTAAGAAATCTCTACAAGTATGGTGGCATAGATTATGAGATCACTTCATATCTTTCACTCTCTCACTTCACAAGTTCACCCCACTCCCTCAAGCTCTCTCTCTCCCTCTCGGCTCACCTTAGAACCGCCACCACCACCACCACCTTGCAACCACCATCATTCCATTTTTAAGCTTAATTTAAGTGCAAGAAGGTGATCCATGGAGCTTGGTGTTTGAGGAACTTGAAGAACCTTCATCCTTTGCTTTCATCATCTATTTTTCATCATATTTTTCTAGTGATCTTCCCTAGCCTTTGAGCTAGTTGTAAGCTTCTTGCTAATAGTTTTTACTTCTCTTTTTATTAGTTAAAAAGATATACATTGTTATAAAGAACAAGAACACTAAAAGACTTAAACAAGAATCATGAACATGAAACTTAAAGATGATGAAATCTTGTTAAAGTAATGTTATTAAATACATGCATGGCACTTGATTGTTGATTTCTTGATAATATGATGTTGATCATCATATGGGACTTGTTAAAGTATGATTAAAAACATGGTTTAACAAGTTAGAAGGTGTTGTGATCATATGTGTATGTTTTAGTAACATTTAAGCGATTAACAGCATGCTGAGTAACATTTACAGCCATCTTCAGTTGGCTGTAAACGGACCGTTATAAATTGAAAAATTGATTTTCTGAAGTCTAAATTATGTGTTTTCGAAAAACGAATCAAATGGCACTGGAATCATATTTTTTCGAGGCCGTTTGCTATTTTTAAAAGCTGTGTTTTTCTGCAGAAAATGCGTGTTATGTTTTTCGTCATAACTTGAAACCTGGATAAAGTTGGGTAACGAAATTGATACTGTAGATGGCCACTGATGTTGTTGTAACTCTCTAACTGGAAGTTCATCAATCGGACTTACGATGTATTTTAAATGAATTTTTCCGTGGACTGCAGTCAGAAAGTGACGAATCTGATTGCAGCCCGGTAAATGATTTTTATAAAATAATTGGTAATGAATTGGATCTCGAAATTTTTACACGATAATATTTGTATCGTTAAAAACATTTTGTAAAAATTTGGGAATTTTTGGAGTAAGTTAACTATTTTATTCAATTGCCCGAAAACAGCCCAGTTTTGGATGTTAAAGCTGAAACGACATAAGTAGTAATTTGCGTGTCTAAATGCCGGGTATGTTATCTAAGAATGATCTAACATGTTAAATGTCAATGAAAGTGTTATGTGCATTATAGTATGCTTGCTTTTGAATGGTAATAGATGGGAAGTTTATATGGGTGTGAACTGTTAAAGTGAGTGCATGTTATGTGGTAGATGCATGTAGGAACTTCGTGCTTATTTGAAGTCACTAATAAACTAAGTGGTAATCATACTAGGACGTGATTGACCAACACCGATTGTTAGCTATTTTATAGAGTTCAACCGAGCAACCCAAGGTGAGTTCACACTCCTTCTAAGGCATGGGATTCCCGGTGGTTGGGAATGGGTTAAAGAACTAAAACGGAACCTGCATATCCTCCTTGGGTAGGATATGTACCGCCATCCTCCATGGGTAGGATGTCAATATTAATCCGGCGTATTCTCCTTGGGTAGAAAACGTACGTTCGTCCTCCTTGGGTAGGACAACAACCTTAAACTTACTAGACAAAACTCTATCATTAAGTCCCTCATTTTTATATCGACTTAATCGCCGGGCCAATGGCGAGCGGGTCATTAGTTAATAGCGCTATTAGGGTTGACAAGCCTCACACTGTGCCGGTAGGACGGGCATGTACTAATGGATCTGGGCACTCAGTCAATGACGATAGACGATGACTTAGGGCACAACTTACTTTCGTCAGTTGTCGATATGGTAACGGTCTAGTGGTTCTATTGGGGAAGCCCCCCCACTGATTATGGATATGGTTTGGGGAAAAACAAAGACACTGGTTAACTCGTGGTCTACAAAACAACTTATGGTTTTCAAAACAAACTTTTAAAACTAAACAACCATCTGTGAACTTGCTCAACTTTGTTGTTGACTCCTTGTTACATGCCTTGCAGGTCGTTAGGTATCTGTGGAGCTTGCACGAGCAGGAGGAGTCGTTGTGGGACATGGACCGTTGGGTGCCATGTTAAATTTTATGAACTTATGACCTATGTTTTGGTTTTACATTTTATGCTTCCGCTGTTTAAATTTGAATTTGGTTAACTTGTTTTTGAACACCAATTATATTGTGTGGTTGAACTTTTATTTAATTTATTATATTGTTCAATATGATTGGTGGCTTGATCCTGGTCAGTCACGCCTCCATGCGGTGATACCCCGCTTGTGGATTCTGGAGGTGTGACAGATTGGTATCAGAGCCAGTGGTTATTGTGAACTTGGTTTTAAAAAGGGAAAAGCTTTTTGACAAAACCAGACTATAACCTGTACAGTGCCCAACGATCCACAACGACGCTTCGCTCCACGTGTAAGACTCGACACAATAGGTGGTATGATTTATGTTTTTATTGTCTGTTTGATAGTTCACATAGTGCATTAGTTAACGTGATAACTGCTACTTAAACCTTGTGTGCTTACTCTCTTTTGTCATCCCACGCTTACGCACTTTCGCGACACTTTTCTCACTTACGTTGCTTCGTTGTGAAGATCATGAGTGGACGTTTGAACTTGACTCAAGCCCAGCTGACGGCTCTAATCAACGAACGAGTGGCTGAGGCACTTGCAGCTGTCCCTGCAGGAGGTATAACCTGCCATATCAACCCATCTTAGGAGGTTTAGATCCTACCCTCGCGAACCAACTCTTGTGCTTAACCTTGTCTTTTATTCTCGCGCCACAGGTTCAACTGCTAGGGCTGGCGGTTGCTAATGCCACCCCATGGAATGACTTCAAAGATTTGATCAAGGTAGAGTACTGTAGTCGTGACGACATCCACAAACTAGAGGTGGAATTTTTCAATTTGAAGATAACGGGGTCTGAAATCAAGGCATACACAAAGAGATCGAACGAATTAGCTATCTTGTGTCCTACTACGGTGGATCCTCCTATCAAGCGTATCGAGCTGTACCTTAAGGGTTTAGTGCCAGAAATTCAGTGCCACGTGACCTCAGCTAATCTTGGCACCATTCAGCAAACCATAATAAAATTACTTTGGACAAGTATTATAAAAAACCAAAAAAAAATAATAAAATAAATAAAAAACAAACTTGAAAATGTAACTAGAAACAGTAACTACAAATCAGTAATACTGAAGATAGGGAAAATTTATTATATTAGAATCTAAAATGCCAAACTTGAAAGATGGGACGTGTTACAGACTTCAGAGATAAAACTTATCAAAAACAATAATTACAAACAGTAACTGAAAAGACGAATACTTTATTATAATAATACACCGCCTAACTTAGGTGCCAAAAAGACATCCTATAAAATGATACGTCTCAGCAACTTCCATTTGATCAAACCAAAAAAACAAACGCCAATACTACTAAATACCACTCAATGTAAAATGCTAAAAAAATAAAAAAATCAAAGATGGCTATTATGCTTTCTTGGATATTCAGTATTGTTCTTCGTGAAGTTTCACTGAATGAATTGTTAGCAGAGGGGAGTAACTCAGTAAGATTTTGCTGCATGAGATGGACAAAAATTCAAGAAAAAGTTATTGATGCCAGTCATATGGCATTTTGTATTTTTTGTTCTTGAAGAAGGCTTGGATGAGGAGAAGAGATCAATGACACTGAAGAGTGGGATGATTATAAAGATCAAGATCAAGATGAAGAAAAAGCGAAAAACCCACCCACACGTCATAGATCTATGTCCCCAAACATCCACAAAAAAGCCACTTCAACAGACGAGCAGGCAAAATAATCAAACCGATGGGTTTGTTAAGTTTTACATAAAACGCCATATATTAGGTTACAGTTCTTGTACTATTAAAGAAGAGAGAGACTGATGACAGTGAAGATTGTGAAGAGAGATCCGATTAGGATTTTTAATTTATTTTCTTCGCTTGTATTTTTTTTCCTGTGGTTGAAATATAATATAACAATTGTAAAACACCAAGATACCACAAACGCCAAAATGAATATAAAAAATAATAGAACAATGGGCCATCTTGTTTAAAAAGCCTTGAAAAACGCCATTCAGATAGATTTCCTGACCCCCTGGGTTCCAATAGCATACGATTTGAATAAACGCCTTAAACGCCAAAATGTTAATACAATGAAACCATTAAACGCCATTAATTATTGAATTTGGTTAACGCCAAAAATGTTAAACCCCAAAAATTTAAACAATATTGGGAAAAGCAGAACTGGAAAAGCAGAAGATGAAAGGACAAAAATGCCCCTGCGCCCTACTCTATGTCGCGTGACACGTGTTGGGCCAGGATGCGTTCTCACCGTTCTCACACTTTTGAGCGTTTTCTCCTGATCCCGTTTCTATATATATATATATATATAGGGTGGGATTCTAGAGTGAACACTAGTGTATTTGCGAACCGAGTGAACAAATCATGGCCATTGATCTACACACGTGTATGGCCAGGATCTCATCATCAAATCGTAAAATACACTAGTGTATTTCAACATCAAATCCTGGCCATTGATCTACACACGTGTGTGGCCAGGATTAGTTCACTCGGTTCGCAAGCTACACTAGTGTTCACTCTAGAATCCCACTATATATATACATATATATATATATATATATATATATATGTATATATATATATGTATATATATATGTATGTAGTGGCGAGTTCAAATGAGAAGAAAAAAGAAGAAATTTCAACCAATAAGAATGCTTTATTTTACTTCATTTAATATAAGTATTTAATGTATGATAACCCGAGATCTCAAGGTCCTTCCTCTATGCATCACGTGTTTCACAATCCTGTTTTCGCAATTCGCTTTACGTTGTAATATGTGCACAATATATGAATGATTAAGGTATTGTTATGTTTGGTTGTTAAATGAAAAATTAGGAGCTGTTTAATGTTTAGACATAGCACGTTCATGCTTCATAACTTTGGCGAATAACTAGGGTCCTTCGTCAACTTCACTTCTTGACGAACAAGGTTCTTCGTCATCATCACTCTTGACGAAGTATAGTCCTTCGTCAAAGAGAGTTCTTCGTCGGGAAGGTTCTTCGCCGGCCCAAATCCCTTCGAAGCCCAAGAAGGGCCCGACTCACTTATTCGAACATATACATGCATAGGGTTTTATTATATCACAAAACTCACCCTATTGCAAACCCTAGCGATCGACGGCAGCACCCCACCCCTCATCCGAAACTCTCTAATCCTAAACACCACTGATTTATCTTACCTCAAGGTTAGTGTCTTGTTTTCCTTCATTGGATTAATACCCGATACGTGGTTTCGTGTGGTGATGATTTTGTATGAGTATTTAGGGTTGCATATTAGTAGAGATCTCGATGAATACTCTGTTGCAGCAAACTGTATGGTTAATTTAGAAGTATACTTTGTCACATCCAACCGATGACGGAAACATCGGGGCATGGCACTGAGCGAAACAGATTGTCCAAGAGAAATTCCAAAACAACTAAATTACCGGATAGTTAATATTATTTCCCATACCATAACCCATTAAGCAAATCAGTTATTACAGACATAGATATCTCTAGGCAGAACATTGTTCCGACAACTCAGATTAATAAATAAATTGTCTTTGTTTCTAGACTCTCCTACTCGATTCCCGAAAGTAACAAGCAAAGCATCCTAAGCACCTGTTACATACATTAAAATAGAGGTCAATACACATAGTGTAAAGGTGAGCATACAAGTTTGATAGTAATAATAGAGTTCAAAATCGTTTACGCATAACCATCATGTAACATGTAACAAAGTGAAGGCAAGTAGGTTATCGACAGAGAAATATGCACAGACGTGACTGCGAGTTGTAGAATGCGCAACACATATCTCCACTGGGACACGTGAAGTAAAGCCCTTAACAACCACTATCCACGACAGGTGCTGAGTCCAAACTATAGTACTATCGTTGCTAAGGTGTCAGGCAACAATCACTGTGTTAACATAACATACAAGCATTCATCGAATAACACGTAGCATGCAATAACGGTTAGCGTATAAATAGTGTTTGCGTTGTGTGTCGATTGTGATTTAGAATAAGTAACGTATGTAACACCCAAAAGTGCGTAAAGCAAAAAGGGTTCGAGTATACTCACAGATAGCGTTTAACAAGTAAACACTCTCTTGGATTGAAGGGAGCGCTGGAAAGATTAGCCTGAACAGTTAACGATAGCATAAGCGAAGAACAGTTCGTTAAACGGTGCAAAGTGACCTAGTGTCTAATGGTAATCCGATCGGATGGTCACTGGATCGGATGTTAATCCGTTCGGATGGTCATCCGATAGGATGGCCATTCGGTCGGATTGACATTGGTTTGAGAAAGATGTGTTTGTGTATGATGGCTTTGAAGTTTTTGTTGTAGCATTTTGAAAACAGAGAAGTATCTCTACCCTTCAGGTCGTCGATCGAACGGTTGTTCGATCGGATAGCAATCCGATTGGCAGGACACTTAGTGAGAACAAGTTCACAGCAGGATTGTCACTCGATCGGATAACAATCCGATCGGATGGCAATCCGTCAGAAGTTGATGTTCTTTGAAAATTATGAAAATGATTAAGTGTTGAAGTCAGAATGTCAGCTGATCGGATGGTCGTTCGATTGGATAGCAATCTGATCGGACTGCAATCCGTTAGACATTCATATTTGTTTGAAGATTTGAAAATTGATTAACTATTGGAGACAAGTGCAATCCAATCGGTGCAGTCCGATCGGATGGCAGTCCGATCGGACGGCAATCCGTCCCAACGAATCTGATCGTCTTTAACTTGATTATCTTGAAAAGTTTTGCGGTTTGCTCGAGACGGTATGACAACGTACTAAACAACGGAACCTCGTCAAGTCCCAAGTCGTCCGATTCGAACAGGAATCACCCAAATTCGACCAATTAACTGTTTCTTAACGGTTGTTCATGTTTAATCCGAAATCGGTTGTCTCATTGATAGAAACCAGATCTCAAACCGACATATCACTAGAGAAGAGTAAAAGGCCTGAATGAGCTCCGATTCTATCAGTTTTGAGTGCATTGAGTGTAAAAGAGTTGAAAGAAAGTTGGAAAAGCTTCTTTCAATCCTTTTAACTTTGAAAATGTTTAGATCTATGCAAAATCATTGTGAAATCATGTGGAAATCCTTCAGATCTGAGTTGTTCTTGGTGGAATGAGGCCATAACTTGAAGTTCATAAGAACTCCATGATGACATCACCCTAGAATACCTCAAATCCATTGGTTTCACGGTTAAAAGTTAAGATTCAAAGGTGAAAATGATGAAGAAGTGTGTGTAGATCATAGAAGTACAAGATTTAGGTTGAAAACTTACAAGAATCACGAGAAATCGAGAGAAAGGAGGCCTTGAGCATGCTGGTCGAGTGAGAGGGAGTTGTCACATCACTTGTGATGTGACAGGGGGGTATTTATAGGTTGCCAAAAAAGGAAAGGAGGGTGCAAGTGTCGGATAGCATCTCGATTGGATAGCACTTCAATTGGATGGCAATCCGATCGGATGGCCATTCGATCGATTGGCCATTCGATCGAAGTGGCTCCGACGAGTTGTGTTTCGACGTTTCGTTTCGCGTGTTGAGCGTTGCGATGCGTTTAAGTGAGTTTTGATTAAGCGATGCGATAGATTAATAATAACCACACAAATACTATATCTAACATACAATCATCCTACTTAACTTGCGTTTAACGTTTGCGATTCAATTGCGTTGCGATAGAGTTGCGATTGCGTTTCGATAAATCACCACAAACATAAAGTAAGCATGCACAAGTAACACACACACGTAAAACAATATTCAGAATCTGTCAATCAAGTTACGAGCGCGATTGCGATGCGATTAGCGATAAGGCGATAAAGCGATAAAAACATGTGATAAACATCGATTAAACCTCGATTATTAATAGATACTCCACATAATACAACTAAAGCGATTAAATAAAAAGATTCAAGTACAAGAGATTGACGTACAATCAATAGTTAAGCAAGGAGTGACAGATCGCAATTAGCGATCTTTTCTTCTTTTGACTTTGACTTTGACTTGTACTTTGACTTCCGTAACACAGGGTGTTACATACTTGATGATAATTGGTGATCTAGAACAGTTGTACATAAATTGATGATGATTAGAGAGTATAAATCAATTGTTATTGTGGTTTGGATGTGACATGAAAAACTAGGGTTTGTATGATGTTGCGTGTTCATTGGAATTATGTTGGTTTGATTCGATTAGGGAATGTAAATATTAAACTGTTAAATGATGATTAGGGTAATCGTAAATCATAGAATCTGATTAGTGATTACGTTGTTGATGAACGACTGCAATTAAGGTTGTTTGAACGTGTATAAGAACGTGCTAAATTGTGTCATTTGATCTGCTAAGTGTTGTTACGAGAGTCATGGGGAATCACAGAAGGAAATCATGAAACTGTTGAGGTGCAGCGACGAAGTACTCCCTGACGAAGAACCCAGGTCGACGAAGAACGGATTCTTCATTGACTGGCTTTTGACGAACAACTAAGGTTCTTCGCCACCATCACTTCTCGACGAAACATGGTTCTTCGCCGGGAGGGTTCTTCGTCATGAGAGCATTCCACGAAGAACTGGTTCTTCGTGAAGATGCTGCAAGTGATCAATCAAACCGAATAGTTTAAACAGCAAACGTGTCCACATAACATAAGGTTTTGAATAGTTTATGATGTGTATGATGATGAATGTTTATAAAGCTTTATGTGATGCATGTTAATTATGAATGAGGAACCTGATTTGGCTTGTGTGAGTAGCAAACTCACAAGTTAAGTGTTGTTATGTCACATGCATGTGAGATGAGGACTTGTATGAAATTGAGTACTTGCTATGTGTTATATGGTGATCATTGTGGTGAATGCAATCTGTGAAAATATGTGATTTAATTGAGTAATGGAACTGATTTTATTTGGTAACCACGGTAGGGTTTGGTTGACTAACTTGGAACGGGTAAATTAACATACCGAGCAAAAATAAGGTGAGTTCATTTCTCTTGAGCATGCGTCCTGGTGGGTGGGACAATCAAATGGGTACTCTTAAGAGGAATAAGTCTTTTCTGGGTAAAACTGGGATGTTAGATAATACACTCATTTCCTATCACCCTAAGTCCCATCTTATACCGAATTAGTTACTTGAGAGGTAACGGGGTATTAGTTGATAGCGCTATTAGGCTTGGCAACCTCACACCGTACCTGAGAGGACGGGCGTGAACTAATGACCTTAAATCACGACGAATGTTTAGATGGGGGCATTGGGGACGGGCAAAACAATCTGGAGCCATCTTGTATGATACTCGAGTTATTATCAACATTATTATTAAACTGGACTAAACACTTGACAATTAACGTTTTCACAAAACTATGAACTCACCAGCGTTGTCTGATACATTTGTTGCATGCTCGCAGGTCGTTAGATTTCTTGGATATGGAACTTACTGTCTGGAATGGCTAGGGTGGTCATGGGTCGAATTGATTGGATACACATGACAGGCTTACTGATTTTCATACACTTGGTTTTTGAAGCATTTATACAATGATTTACTTATTGCTTCCGCTAAAATTGTTGGATATTATTAAGCTTATGTTTGATACACATTGCTATTTATAAATGGCAACTTTATTTGAAATTGATGTGTGCAAAATGCAACATATAAATTACATCAATTGTGGCATAAAACTAACCCTTTTTTAGTACTAATGTTGGAAAAAGTGTGCTTTTGTCTTCCTTTTGTATTTTCAGGATTAAATGAGCTCAAATTCACAAAAGAAGCAAAAAGGCAGCTAAATCTAACATAAATACAAGAAAAGGAACAAACGTGGCATGCCCGACCTCCCCGAAAGCATCTTCCCAAGCAAAACAAGAAAACAGAAGGCTGAACACGCCCCGTGCTCAGTGAACATGGGGGCGTGCCCAAGTGTCAGCATAAAAGACAAAGCTGTAGAAGCTTCCATCGCCCACCACGGGGCCGTGCTCAGCGGACACGAGGCCGTGGTCAACTATTAGATTCGCAGAATCCAGGAAAATCTTGATAGTACAGATACGCTTCTGCACACGGGGTCGTGCCCAGCGGACACGGGGGCGTGGTCAACTAATGCAGCCAAACTGCAATTAATGAAGACAGAGAAGAGGATGGACATGGGGCCGTGCCCACTAGACACGAGGCCGTGCCCGAGCTTCTGTTCAGCCTATAAATAGGAGTGCTTGGCTCAAGTTCAAACCATCCATTGGCACACCACCTCTCTCACACTTCATCCACCACCCATCACCACCATAACACCATCATCCACCACCATCATCCATTGTCCATCATAGAGTGTGTGAGTCGTCTCGGGATCCAAGATTGATCGTAAGAGTTCTTGACAATCAAGGCCATGTTTACCTAAGTCTCTTACATCACTTGGTGAAGACAAAGTGTCTAGTGTAATACTTTTTATTTCTAATCTTTTCGCACTTTTTACTTGGTTTTGTATTAATGACTTTAATAACTAGTTTCTTATGTTGAAGGTGATTTTTCCTTATCGTTTGTCCGTGGTGTCTTGGCATTATTTTACTGTCTATATAAAATAAAAGATTTTCACCATTCATATCTCCACGGTCTATATGGAGGTATGTTGGCTACCTGGTCGGGGGTTAAGGGAACGGTTTGGTAAGAGTCTTGCCTTGTTCAGTGTATAGATCCTGCAAGGTCCTGGGTCAAATTTAGTAGGACCTCCTTCAAAACTTAACGGTATTGGATGGCGGGGGTCCAAACTATTTGACCCCCTCATATGTAAACTACTATTAATACTTTAACCCGGCTACTTAGGACTGTATCCCTGCTGACTCAGACTACTTAGCCGAGGGTAACGTCACCTTCAAAAGAGGGGCCTACCACAATATGCATTAATAACTTAATTAATTATCTTTCAATAATCCGACCCTTTAGGATTGTATCCTTGTTGACTCAAACTACTGGGTTGAGGGTAACGTCACCTTCAAAAGAGGGGCCTACTACAATAACTAAGATAATCTCTTAAAAAGTGCAAAAGTGCGGAAATAATCAAAGGTTACACTAAACACGAGTCGGAGCCAAGTGATTCATTTTGTCTATTTGTTTTTACTTTTATTTTATTTTCAGCATTTTAGTTAGTTTTTATTTTTCTAGTTTAAAACCTTTTTCTAACTTTTTGATTTGATTAGACGTTGAGGATAAACCGGTACTAAAAGCTCTTGTGTCCTTGGACGACCTCGGTATCTTACCAACACTATACTACTCTCACGATGGGTGCACTTGCCCATATGTGTGTTTAGTGTTAGTAAATATCGTGTTTTATAAATTTAAAACTTGGCTAAAAAAAAGTGTAAAAGGGCTTAAAATTAACATTAAAACCATAACACACTTCACGCACATCAAGTTTTTGGCGCCGTTGCCGGGGACACAAGGATTTTATGAAAGTTAGGAATCAACGGCCTAATCGTTTTTTTCTTATTTTTCTAATTTTTTTAGGATTTTTCTTTGTTTTTCAGTCTCTGCAGAGCTCAGCACGGGCCGTGCCTGGTCGGACACGGGCCGTGCCCAGCATTGTTATTGGCAGTTTTTATTTTCCGAGTTACAGAGAGCTGAGCACAGGGCCGTGTCGGTGCAACACGGGGCCGTGTCCATTTCCCCAGTAACAGGGATCCGGAAAACAATCACTGTATCTCCGACCACGGGCCGTGTTCGCTGAGCACGGGGCCTTGGTGAACCTTCTGACCAACGTTCTTTTCTGTTTTTATTGCAGGACTTGGAACCCAGGCGCCACATTTGAACTTCCTACGTAGTGTATGAGCTCCAGTTCTAGTAGAGACATAAAAGAACCTTTAGAAGAGCCCGAACGCTTTCTCAGAAAAAGACTTAAAACTAAAAACCAAGAGAAAGTTTCGGGGGACCCACTTCCAATGGCGGACCAACGTACCCTCATGGATTACCTACGCCCCACTGTAGGTAATCTCGTCGCCGCTATCAATGCACCGAATGTCGAAGCCAATAACTTCGAACTTCGGCCACATTTGATACAAATGCTTCAAAACTCCGCAACATTCCATGGGCTTGCGGACGAGGATCCCCATCTACATATTACTAATTTCTTAGAAATATGTGATACCTTTCGGATCAATGGAGCATCAAACGACGCCATCTGCCTTCGGATGTTTCCATTTTCACTAAAAGACCGAGCTAAGGCTTGGCTTAATACCCTCCCAGTTGGCTCGGTAAACACCTGGGATGAACTAGCCCAAAAGTTTCTATATAAGTATTTCCCTCCTGCTAAAACGGCTAAATTAATGACTGAAATTAATACATATTCACAAGAAGATGGGGAATCCTTATATGAAACTTGGGAAAGGTTCAAGGAGCTACTAAGAAAGTGTCCTCATCATGGTCTTGCGGTATGGCAACAAGTATCCACTTTCTACAATGGGTTGTTGCCACACACAAGACAAACACTTGATTCTAGCTCCGGGGGACTTTTAGGTAATCGTCGCCCAAATGAAATATATAATCAAATTGAGGAAATTGCTCAAACCGATTTTCAATGGCACACTCCCCGAGGCAATAAATCTATTGCCCCGGGCGCCTATAAGGTTGATGAAAGCACTTCTTTACAAGCCCAAATCGAGGCCCTTTCTTCAAAAATCAAAAAAATTAGAGATGGCAAAAACGGCCTTGGTTATGGCTTGTGAGGGGTGTGGTGGGCCACATGAAAATTGGAGTTGTATGAAAGAAGTAGATGATCAAACAGAAACGGTAAACTACATTGATAATAGACCTAGGCCGTCGGGTCCCCCAACGGGTACCTACAACCAAGGATGGCGTAACCACCCTAACCTTGGTTGGAGAGATCCCGGCAATAGTAGTAACCAACAAAACCAACGAACTAACTTTCAACAACCACAAAACTTTTCTCAATAACAAGGTGGACGAGAAAGGCTTGAAGATACTGTATCTCGCCTCATCTCCGACACCAAAAAGAAAAACTCGGATCGATTTCAGCAACTGGAATTGAATTTTAGAAATCAACAAGCTAGCATTCAAAACATTGAAAAACAATTAAATCAAGTAGCTCAAAATTTCTCCGAGAGACCACAAGGCGCATTACCAAGCAATACCGAAACCAACCCAAAAGCGCAAGTACATCTCATCACCTTGAGAACCCGAACCGTGGGTCCCGAGGAGGCTCCATTACCGCCAACTGAAAAAAGCCAATCCAGCCAAACCACGACTCCACCCGCGCCCCAACCAGAAAAGGCCTCTCCACCAAATCAAGAGCGACCAAGACTCCTCCGGTTCCATACCCCGGTCAGTTAATTCGTCAAAAGACCGATGAGCAATTCGCAAAGTTTGAAAATTTATTAAAACAATTGGATGTTAATATTCCTTTTATCGAGGTCTTAACCCAAATGCCTAAATATGCAAAATTTATGAGGGACTTCCTCACTCACAAAAGGAAAATTGAATCATTGCAATTAGTTAACTTAGGCGAAGAATGCTCCGCCTTAGTACTCAACAAACTCCCACAAAAGAAAATCGATCGTGGAAGCTTCACGATTCCTTGCTCGATTGGGGAATCCCCCATTCGTAATGCATTAGCCGATCTTGGGGCTAGCATTAACCTCATGCCCACATCAATGTTCAACCGACTCGGCCTAGGAAAAACGAGCCCTACAAAGATGAGCATACAACTTGCCGACAGATCCGTCAAATTTCCACAAGGTGTCGCTGAAAATCTATTGGTCAAAGTCGACAATTTCGTCTTCCCGACCGACTTTTTCATACTAGACATGGAAGAAGACGCCGATGTCCCCCTCATCCTCGGGAGGCCATTTCTAGCCACCGCCCAAGCAGTGGTGGATATGAATGACGGAACACTAACATTGAAGTTTGGGGACAAGGAAGTGAAGTTTGGAGTTGGAAAGAGAGTAGAAGACGAAGACCCGGTCAACTACATGAAGGTCATAGACTCAAGCTTGGATGACGCTCTCTGATGGTGTAGCATGGGATGCAAAACATCCCACTTGAGTGACATATGACCAGGCTTTGGGTCTAGCCAAGGACCCTTATAAACGTGGCGCACCACGGAGGCATTCCGCGGAACTATCCTTAGTTTAGTTTAGATTGATTTTTATGTTTTCTAGTTTAGTTTTAATTTTTAGGAATAAAACACACTCGGGATGGCAAAGGATAACAAGGGAAACTTGAACCAGCACCCCATGCAGGAAAACAGGGCCATCCGACGAACTTTCTTCATTACAGCAGGTTCAGCACGGGCCGTGTCCGCCCAACACGGCCCCGTGCTGCACAGTCTGCAGAAAATGCCCAGTTCAGGTAAACTGGACACGGGCTGTGTTTACCCAACACGCCCCCGTGTCCAGGCTTCTGTTTCTCTTTTCAATTTTGTTACTGGCACCTGAACACGGGGCCGTGCCCGGACACCACGGGGCCGTGTCCAGACGTCCAGTAACACAATTTTTTGCTTTTTAACACCCTTTTACACATTCAATCAACCTAAAAACTTATTTTTGGGACACATTCAGAACAATGTGTAATTTAAGTGTGGGGGGGGATGCTAAAATCTTGAATCTTGCAAGTCATAATAACAAGCCTTACACAAAACTCTATTGGAACCGCTAATCACCCCAAATTTTTTTCAAAAAAATTTTCATTTTTTTTTACTTGTCTAGGTTTAACTCGGGAAATTCAAGTTCTAAAAAGGTTATATTTTTACAAATTTACAAACCGACAGCGTTATGATAAAAAGAACCAACATAAGAAAATTATGAAACGGCATGACAAGCTTAGTTAAAATTTGATTATATATACTTGATCACATAAAAACCCATTCCCACAAAAGTGAGTTTTGAGCCTTTATTGAGCATACAAATACATATCATTAAACTAAATGCTCATCTTTCGTTTCTTGTGTGAATAGCCGCTTGGTTCTTACGACTCTAGAACTTGCCACGACGATACATTCCCGGTCCTTACCAACTTAAACCCGAGTAAGTAAATGATGGAGGCATTAGGACTAACCCTTTTTATTTCTACACCATTATTTTTTTTTACCACCTACCCAAAATCCCCCTAGTTAACCCCTTTGAGCCTAAACCTTTTAATTTCATAACCCAAACCAAACACCCCTTTCACCCACCAAAACCTTTTTTTTATTTTTAACCCTTTGTTTTAGTAACAAGCTCAGTTTTTCGTATGACTTTCCAAAAAAAAAAAATTGTTGAAGATGAAGCAAAAGAAATAAACAAGCAAGTTCATCAAAAATAACTTTGCTTGAATCATGGCTTCATCAAAATAAAAATTGCAAAATTAAAAAGTCTTACGAAAACCGACGCTTTTCGCCCTTTTTTCTACTAACCACTAACCCAACCACCTACCTTTAACCCAAGCCTAACCCTTCACCCAAAAAGTCCTCTTGATATTTACAAAGGTATATAGTTAAAAAGGAGGAGGATTGATTGCTTGGCAAGCCTATGGTAGGAGTAAGTTCCATGCCGCTCTCGAGTGATTCACTAAAATACATCTTCGGCCGAGTGTTGAGTGATCCCCGTTATGTATGTGAACTTGTATATAAATAGAATTTTAAAGAGGCATGTTATGCCTTAATAAGTAATTTATCTTATGAGAGGTTTTAAATAAATCATGACGAATAGGATTGTAAATAAATAAAAATAAAACTTAATAAAGAATCTTGAAAATCCCGACACTCTATGACAAGCCCGAAAAGCTTCTCTTCTACCCATTCCATTTGGGAGTATAAAGCCACATTATAAAGAGTTTTGCTTGAGGACAAGCAAAGATTCAAGTGTGGGGGTATTTGATGTGTGCAAAATGCAACATATAAATTACATCAATTGTGGCATAAAACTAACCCTTTTTTAGTACTAATGTTGGAAAAAGTGTGCTTTTGTCTTCCTTTTGTATTTTCAGGAAAAATTGAGCTCAAATTCATAAAAGAAGCAAAAAGGCAGCTAAATCTAATATAAATACAAGAAAAGGAACAAACGTGGCATGCCCGACCTCCCCGAAAGCATCTTCCCAAGCAAAACAAGAAAACAGAAGGCTGAACACGCCCCGTGCTCAGTGAACACGGGGGCGTGCCCAAGTGTCAGCATAAAAGACAAAGCTGTAGAAGCTTCCATCGCCCACCACGGGGCCGTGCTCAGCGGACACGGGGCCGCGGTCAACTATAAGATTCGCAGAATCCAGGCAAATCTTGATAGTACAGATACGCTTCTGCACACGGGGTCGTGCCCAGCGGACACGGGGGCGTGGTCAACTAATGCAGCCAAACTGCAATTAATGAAGACAGAGAAGAGGATGGACAAGGGGTCGTGCCCACTGGACACGGGGCCGTGCCCGAGCTTCTGTTCAGCCTATAAATAGGAGTGCTTGGCTCAAGTTCAAACCATCCCTTGGCACACCACCTCTCTCACACTTCAACCACCACCCACCACCACCATAACACCATCATCCACCACCATCATCCATTGTCCATCATAGAGTGTGTGAGTCGTCTCGGGATCCAAGATTGATTGTAAGAGTTCTTGACAATCAAGGCTATGTTTGCCTAAGTCTCTTACATCACTTGGTGAAGACAAAGTGTCTAGTGTAATACTTTTTATTTCTAATCTTTTCGCACTTTTTACTTAGTTTTGTATTAATGACTTTAATAACTAGTTTCTTATGTTGAAGGTGATTTTTCCTTATCGTTTGTGCGTGGTGTCTTGGCATTAGTTTACTGTCTATACAAAATAAAAGATTTTCACCATTCATATCTCCACGGTCTATATGGAGGTATGTTGGCTACCTGGTCGGGGGTTAAGGGAACGGTTTGGTAAGAGTCTTGCCTTGTTCAGTGTATAGATCCTGTAAGGACCTGGGTCAAATTTAGTAGGACCTCCTTCAATACTTAACGGTATTGGATGGCGGGGGTCCAAACTCTTTGACCCCCTCATATGTAAACTACTATTAATACTTTAACCCGGCTACTTAGGACTGTATCCCTGCTGACTCAGACTACTTTGCCAAGGGTAACGTCACCTTCAAAAGAGGGGCCTACCACAATATGCATTAATAACTTAATTAATTATCTTTCAATAATCCGACCCTTTAGGATTGTATCCTTGCTGACTCAAACTACTGGGTTGAGGGTAACGTCACCTTCAAAAGAGGGGCCTACTACAATAACTAAGATAATCTCTTAAAAAGTGCAAAAGTGCGGAAATAATCAAAGGTTACACTAAACACGAGTCGGAGCCAAGTGGTTCATCTTGTCTATCTGTTTTTACTTTTTTTTTATTTTCAGCATTTTAGTTAGTTTTTATTTTTCTAGTTTAAAACATTTTTCTAACTTTTTGATTTGATTAGACGTTGAGGATAAACCGGTACTAAAAGCTCTTGTGTCCTTGGACTACCTCGGTATCTTACCAACACTATACTACTCTCACGATGGGTGCACTTGCCCATATGTGTGTTTAGTGTTAGTAAATATCGTGTTTTATAAATTTAAAACTTGGCTAAAAAAAGTGTAAAAGGGCTTAAAATTAACATTAAAACCATAACACACTTCACGCACATCAGAAATCTTGTTATGAGTTCAAAGTGATTAGTGGCTAGATCCTGGTACGTCACACGCCTAGCGGGGTTTCCGCATATGGTATTTTTGGGGGTGTGACAGTTTGGTATCAGAGCCACTGGTTATAGTGAAATTGGTTCTAAAACGTTTTTATAAAACCAGACTATAACCGAACAATTCTGAAATCGACCATGACACTCAGCTCCAGATTGCAAGGTTCGTCTCTCGTTTACTTATTGTGCAGCATAACTAGTGTACACCCACATATAACATTGCACATGATTGCACGCTTAGCATTATAGTATGAATTCATGAGTTATTTGCTTATCTTATGTGATTAATAGTGTGACCTATCCTCTAGACTTTCGTGATCTATGTTTCGTGATGTCTTATGTCTTGTTACTCAAAATTGAGGAACCTTTTAACGCGAGTTAAGAGGAGCTGAGATAAGCATGCAAATCGCATTATTATTGTGGGTGCACACATAATAATAATGTGGGGTGCATGTGAGTCCCAGTAAGGCTTAACGAGTGTGAAAGGTGTTCTGTTCCACTATTTGATGTAATGATAGAACTCGTTAATCTGTAGAAGTCATAGCGATGTTTGACTCCTACTCAAAACCGACCCTTAACCTATTTCTACTCTTCTTATATAGAATCATGAGCGGACGAAACAGTGCACGTGGTGGAGGCCGCGGCGGTGGACGTGGCAACATTGTGATGTCCCCGCCTGAATTAACCGACTTGATCAATACCCGTGTGGCTGAAGCTCTAGCAGCTCAGCAAGCTGGTACGTTACGTGCCAAACGCTCTTTATCCTTGTGTCACGTACTTGACTCTTACTTGTGCGTTATATCTTCTTTCTTCTTTAGGTCAACACGCAAATTAGAACCAGAACAATCCGCCTGCTTGTACGTTTAAGTTGTTCATGGATTGTAAGCCACAAACATTCAGTGGGACTGAAAGAGCTGTGGGACTACTTCGTTGGTTTGAGAAAGCAGAGTCGGTTTTCGCTATGTGTAACTGTCCTACCGGGGACAGAGTGAAGTATGCTACGGGCATGCTGGAGGATGGTGCCTTGACTTGGTGGAATGCCCAAGTCCAAATGTTGGGCATTGAAATGGCGAATGCAACTACTTGGGATGATTTTAAAGAACTGATGAGAGAAGAGTACTGCCCTCGTGATGAGATCCAAAAGTTGGAAAACGAGTACTACAATTTGAAGATGGCAGGATCCGAGATCGAAGCGTACACGAAAAGGTCTCATGAGCTCACGAATATGTGTCCTAACTTATCACGACCACCCCACCGTAGGATTGAGCTGTACATCAATGGTCTAGCACCACAGCTCAAGGGTTTGGTCACTGTAGCGAATCTTGACTACTTGCCTCGAATCATTCGCCTAGCTCACAAGATCACTGATCAGGAGGTAGAGCGTGGCTCGCTACCACCACGTGTTTCTACTACTGCCACTACTGCTACATCTACAACTCCTGCTATGGATAATAAACGAAAGTGGAACGATGCTGACAAGGTGTCCAACTCGAATCAGTCACAGAAGAAGCCAGACAACAGTAGCAACCGCAGTTTTAGCCAGTCTTCTTCCGTTAATCAGAATCAGAGCAACAACTCGAATCAGGGATCTTACGCAGGGAATCAACCAAAGTGTAGCAAGTGCAACTACCACCATCGTGGACCATGCACCCGAATCTGTCACAGGTGCAATAAAGTGGGTCATATGGCAGGGGATTGCAGGGCCCCATTCCCAAAGCAGCAGCAGTAACCCCCACAGCAACAGCAGCCGCAGCCGTAGCAACAGGAAATGCAGCAGCCTCAGCAGAACTAGGGAAATCGTAAGGGATGTTTCAAGTGTGGGGACGAGGGACATTTTAGGCGGGATTGCCCTCAACTGAATCAGAGTGCTGGGAATAATAACAACGCTGGGAACAATAACAACAACGGAAATAACAGTGGGAATGATGCGCGTGGAAGGGTGTTTACCATCAGAGCAGGTGAAGCCAGGAATGATGGCAATGTCGTGACCGGTACGTTCTCTGTAAACAACCTATTTGCTTCTGTGTTATTCGACTCTGGTGCCGATTGGAGTTATGTGTCTTTGGGGTTCAGTCGTCAGTTAGGGTTGACTTCCACACCTCTTGTAAACAAACACGTAGTAGAGTTGGCCGATGGCAAGTCAATTGAAGCCTCGCATGTTCTTTTTGGGTGTAAACTCGATCTTATGGGTCAAATGTTCGACGTTGACCTACTCCCCGTTACTCTTGGAAGTTTTAATATGGTCAGTTGTATGGATTGGTTATCTAAGCATCAAGCGGAAATTCTCTGTAAAGATAAAATCGTACGTATTCCTCTCCCTAGTGGAGAATCTCTGTCGGTCCAAGGTCATCAAAGTGGTGCAATGGTTGGCATCATCTCAGCTATGAAAGCCCAGAAGTGTCTACGAAAGGGCTATCCTGCTATTTTAGCACTCGTTGCTGACACTCAGCCTGAAGAAAGGAAAATTGAAGACCTGCCAGTTGTTCGGGAGTTTCCCGATGTATTTCCTGATGAACTTCCTGGTTTACCTCCACACCGTCAGGTGGAATTTCAGATTGATCTTACGCCATGAGCAGCCCCGATTGTTCGGGAGTTTCCCGATGTATTTCCTGATGAACTTCCTTGTCGTCTTGCACCAGGAGAGTTACAAGAACAATCAAACCAACTCCAAGAACTGTTGGATAGAGGTTTTATTTGACCCAGTTCTTCACCTTGGGGAGCCCCGGTCCTATTCGTGAAGAATAAAGACGGGACTTTTCATATGTGTATAGATTATCGTGAGCTTAACAAAGTGACAGTCAAGAACCGTTAACCCTTACCACGTATTGACGATTTATTTGAGCAATTGCAAGGGTCAAGTTTTTATTTGAAGATTGATTTAAGATAGGGCTACCATCAGATGAGAGTCTGAGAGGAGGATGTTCCTAAAATAGCTTTTCGAACGCGGTATGGCCATTATGAGTTTCTGGTTATGCAATTCGGGTTGACAAACGCACCAGCAGTTTTCATGGACCTCATGAATCGTGTGTGCAAACCGTATCTCGACGATTTCGTCATTGTGTTTATCGATGACATCTTGATCTACTCTAAGAGCAAGGAGGACCACGAGTGGCACTTGCGTCTCATATTAGAGCTTCTGAGAAAGGAGCAACTCTACGCAAAGTTTTCTAAGTGTGACTTCTGGATCCGGGAAGTACACTTCCTTGGCCACATTGTTAATGAATTGGGGATACACGTGGATCCTGCTAAGATTGATGCTATCAGAAATTGGGCGGCACTGAAGAACCCTTCGGAGGTGCGACAATTTCTTGGTCTCGCTGGGTACTATCGCAGATTTATTAAAGACTTTTCAAAGATCGCTCAACCTCTTACCTCGTTGACACAGAAAGGGGTGTTATACTCTTGGGAAACGAAGCAGGAAGACGCTTTTCTATTGCTGAAACAAAAACTTTGCAGTACACCAATCTTGTCTTTACCTGAGGCTACCGAGGATTTCGTGGTATACTGTGATGCTTCTATTCAGGGTCTCGGTTGTGTGCTAATGCAACGCGAGAAGGTGATAGCTTATGCTTCTCGAGAGTTGAAGGTTCATGAGAAGAACTACACAACTCACGACTTAGAGTTGGGGGCTGTGGTTTTCACGTTAAAAATATGGAGGCACTACTTGTACGGTACTAAATGCACTATTTATACTGATCACAAGAGCCTTCAGCACATCTTTGATCAGAAGGAGTTGAACATGCGACAGCGTCGCTGGGTGGAACTCTTGAATGATTATGATTGTGCAATCAAGTATCATCCAGGTAAAGCTAACGTGGTAGCTGATGCCCTTAGTCGAAAGGAAACGAAACCCAAACGTGTCCGCGCTTTGCAGCTCACCATCCATTCTAACCTACCCGACCAGATTCATTCTGCCCAGACTGAAGCATTGAAAGACGAGAACCTTAAAGCCGAAGAGATGCGAGGCTTGGAGAAGAAAGTTGTTAAAAGGTATGACGGTATTTGCTATTTCATGGAGCGAATATGGGTCCCTTTGTACGGAAACCTTAGAGAACTTGTGATGGACGAAGCACACAAGTCTCACTACTCTGTTCACCCAGGTTCTGATAAGATGTATCAGGATCTAAAAGTCTTGTATTGGTGGCCGAAGATGAAAGCTCACATCGCGACGTATGTGAGTAAATGTTTGACTTGCGCGAAAGTCAAAGTGGAATATCAGAAACCATCTGGCCTGCTTCAGCAACCGGAAATACCCATGTGGAAATGGGAGCAAATTGCTATGGATTTCGTCACTAGTTTGCCAAGAACTCAAAACGGAAGCGATACCATCTAGGTGATCGTTGACCGTCTCACAAAATCTGCGCACTTCCTCGCGATCAAGGAAACTGATAAGTTCTCACAACTTGCTGCTGTCTATCTTAAGGAAGTGGTTTCTAGGCACGGGGTGCCAACCTCTATTATCTCTGATCGTGATCCGCGTTTCATATCTGATTTATGGCAGTCGATGCATAAATCATTTGGCTCACGTCTCGACATGAGTACTGCTTATCACCCTCAGACGGATGGTCAAAGCGAACGAACTATCCAGATACTTGAAGACATGCTGCGGGCATGTGTGATCGATTTTGGTAAAGGTTGGGAGAAACACTTGCCTTTGATAGAGTTCTCTTACAACAACACTTACCATTCCAGCATCCAGGCAGCTCCGTTCGAAGCTTTGTACGGGAGGAAATGCCGTTCTCCTCTTTGTTGGGCTGAGGTGGGTGACAGTCAAATTACAGGTCCGGAACTTGTACTTGAAACTTCAGAGAATATTGTCCAGATCAGAAATCGTATGGCGACAGCGCGGGACCGTCAGAAAAGCTATGCTGATAAGCGTAGGAAACCTTGGGAGTTCGCGATAGGTGATCGCGTTATGTTGAAGGTCTCACCCTGGAAAGGTGTGGTGCGCTTTGGAAAGCGCGACAAGCTTAATCCACGCTACGTTGGGCCATTCAAAATCCTGGAACGAATTGGTAAAGTGGCGTACAAGCTTGAGTTACCTGCTGAATTGGGTAACGTTCATGATGTCTTTCATGTCCTGAATCTAAAGAAGTGTTTGTCCGATGAAACACTTGTGGTACTGTTTCAAGAGCTGAAGATTGACGACAAGTTACAGTTTGTCGAAGAACCTATCGAAATCATGGATCGGGAAGTTAAGGTTCGTAAGCGTAGTCGAATTCCAATCGTGAGAGTTCGTTGGAACTCAAGACGTGGACTGGAGTTCACGTGGGAACGCGAAGATCAGATGAAGCTCAAGTATCTGCAACTATTCAAAACGGCGGAACCAAATTCTGATGAGACTAGTGAATTTCGGGACGAAATTCCCTTTCAAGTTGGGGATGATGTGACACCAGAGGAAGATCCACAGTCATCTTGATCTAACACCTTGCTGCTTTGGGTTACTTATCAAATTTCGGGACAAAATTTCTTTCAAGTTGGGGATGATGGGACAACCCGAGATCTCAAGGTCCTTCCTCTATGCATCACTTGTTTCACAATCTTGTTTTCGCAATTCGCTTTACGTTGTAACATGTGCACAATATATGAATGATTAAGGTATTGTTATGTTTGATTGTTAAATGAAAACTTAGGAGTTGTTTAATGTTTAGACATAGCACGTTCATGCTTCATAACTTTGGCGAATAACTAGGGTCCTTCGTCAACTTCACTTCTTGACGAAGAAGGTTCTTCGTCATCATCACTCTTGACGAAGTATAGTCCTTCGTCAAAGAGAGTTCTTCGCCGGGAAGGTTCTTCGCCGGCCCAAATCCCTTCGAAGCCCAAGAAGGGCCCGGCTCACTTATTCGAACATATACATGCATAGGGTTTTATTATCTCACAAAACTCACCCTATTGCAAACCCTAGCGATCGACGGCAGCACCCCACCCCTCATCCGAAACTCTCTAATCCTAAACACCACTGATTTATCTTACCTTAAGGTTAGTGTCTTGTTTTCGTTCATTGGATTAATACCAGATACGTGGTTTCGTGTGGTGATGATTTTGTATGAGTATTTAGGGTTGCATATTAGTAGAGATCTCGATGAATACTCCGTTGCAGCAAACTGTATGGTTAATTTAGAAGTATACTTGATGATAATTGGTGATCTAGAACAGTTGTACATATATTGATGATGATTAGAGAGTATAAATCAATTGTTATTGTGGTTTGGAGGTGACATGAAAAACTAGGGTTTGTATGATGTTGCGTGTTCATTAAATAGCTAACTACATTAAATTTTTTGTAACTTATTTCCAAATTTTATACTTTTTCAAAAAAATTAAACAAAATAATTTAAAGTGTAGAATAAATTACGCGTTTGATGAACTTCGAAATATGTAAAATAAGTTTTGATGTGTGTAGGCAAAAAAAAGTTAGTGTGGATGATACTAGTCTTTATGACTAATTAATTAGTAAAAATTATAATAAATAAGATAAGTGAAAATGTTATTTAATGTTTTACAAAATTACCCTTTGTTCTATTTTTTTCTCAATTAAATTTTCTTCTCAAATGAACTTTCCCCTATGTATGTATGTATCTATATATATATAGAGTGGGCTGAGAGATTGATTTTCTTTTAATTATGATCGTTCTACGGCCAAATGGAGTTGGCCCCACCAAACTAAGTTGTTGACCGTCGTTAAATAAGATAGAATTTTGAGCCTTAAATCAAGAAAACTAGATATGGGGAGTTTCATTATAAAAGAGGCCTGAGGCAAGGGGATCCATTATCACCTTTTCTTTTTATCACGGCTATGGAAGCCTTGCATGTTATGATGGAAAGGGCTAAAATAAACAATAATTTTTCGGGTATAAGACTACCAGATAATGGTCCTTACTTGACACATATGCTATACGCAGACGACTCAATATTTATTGGAGAATGGGTGGAAGAAAATATAAAGAATCTTAAAAGGATTTTACGTATATTCTATCTTATATCGGGGCTTAAAGTGAACTCACAGAAAAGTCAGTTATTTGGGGTGGGGATAACCGAAGAGGAAGTGGATAATATGGCATCAACTTTTAACTGTAAGGCGGGAAAATTTCCCTTTATCTATCTTGGGTTGAAGGTTGGAGCAAATATGAATAGGATTGCGAATTGGAAAGAGGTAATTGATATGTTTAACAAGAGACTCACAAATTGGAAGGCGAAAACATTGTCATTTGCAGGTAGGGTCATCCTTGTTAAATCCGTGTTTGGTAGCTTACCGAATTATTACCTTTCTCTTTACAAGTGTCCGTCGGGAGTTATAAAGATATTGGAGGGTATACGTAGGAAGTTCCTATGGGGTGGATGTAATATTAACAACAAAATTAGATGGGTTAAATGGGAAAAAGTGGTTGCGTTGCGTCCAAGGATTTTGGGGGACTCGGAATCGGGAAGATTAGAGACACGAATCTAGCTCTTTTATTAAAGTGGTGGTGGAGATTCAAAATAGAGCCGGAAAGTCTATGGGTAAAAGTTATTACTTCGATCCATGCTAGTAAAAGGAAAATAGAATCGATACCGTTTAAAAAGTCTATGACGGGAGTATGGAAAAATATCGGTGAGATTGTAAAGGATTTTATGAAAAATAATATCAATATCAACACAAATTTGAGAAGTAAAGTGGGCCCGGGAGATAAAACACTATTTTGGATTGACACGTGGTTAGGTAACGAACCATTGAAAATGCAATTTCCGAATATATATTCGTTAGCCGTAAAGAAAAAAGCAAAGGTGTATGATAATTATAGAACAGTGAATGGGGGCAGAATGTGGGATTAGGTATGGTCAAGAACTCCAACAAGCGAAGAAGAAAAGCAAGAAATGGAAAATCTTAAGGGATGTCTACAAACTCAGGCGACAGTTCAAGGTAGCGATGTGTGGTATTGGAAAAACGAGCAGCGGGAATTTAGCGTAAAGGATGTGAAGAAAACATTAGGTCAGCAGTTAGATTTAAATTCTGCAGCTTATGTATTTAGCTGGAACAATTGGGTAACCGGAAAATGCACAATGTTTGTGTGGCGTGCGATTGAAGAAAAGATTGCGTCTTCTGTGGCTCTAAGAAACAGGAGGATAAACTCGCTAGACACAGTTTGTGAAACTTGCGGTGCGGCCGAGGAATCTGCAGCTCATATATTACTCAGGTGTAATTTTGCTAAAAGAACTGGGGAACTGGTGACGAATTGGCTGAAAATACCGATGGTAAACGTAGAAGGAAGCTTGACTGATCTACTGGTGGAGACGAGTGAAGTTCAACGAAGCAAAGGCGTGCGGAAAGCGATTTATGCAGTAATAATTCAAACTATGTGGATTTTGTGGAAAACTAGAAACGAAAAGGTCTTCAAAGGTAGGCAAGGTAAAGTTCAGACGGTCATAGAAGAAATAAAGGAGGCATCTTATCTAGGCGTGAAGCTAAGGTCAAAACACGCCTCGCTAACAAGACAGGAATGGTGGGATTTTAATGTAATGTTGTAACTTTGGTTTTGGTTTATTCTTGTTTTTTTCTGTTTTGGTTCTGTGTTTGTCCAGCTCCTGGCTGGGTTTATTTTGGTTGTTTGACTGTGTTTTTAATGAAAGTTTCGGTTGCCATTCAAAAAAGATAGTTAAGTCTACTTTGGTTTGCCACATGATCCGGCTCATCAAAGACCTTTTCGTTAGCTGATCACCAGCTCTGCAACTCTAATCATAACCAAAATTATACCCTTTTAAAGTTTGAGATTCATAGTTTCCATTATCCACTCTGAATTTTACATAAATACATCATCATTATAGTATTAAAAATACACAATTTTTTTATTTTGTAAATAACAATATATCTTATTCTTTAATGATTGACCGCGATTTTGGTGTCCTTATGTACCAAACATATATTATAAATAATTATATTTAAATTAAGGAATTAGAATCTGACTTGATCGAATTAAACAAGTAGTTTACTTGTAAATTTTTGGCGCTTGTGGTGTTTTCTTGCTTTTAACAACATTTTATGTTATTATTCGAAATTTAAGTATAAAAAATTACATGCTTCCCCAACGGTCCAATTACTGTTAACTTTTTTTCCAACTTTCATACTAAACGAAAGTAAATAATGTAACTCATTTATTGGCGTTTTCTTAAGGAAAAAAAAAAAAAAAAAGAAAACATCAAAGGAAACATAAATCTTCAAACTTTTGACATGGGTAACGTCAGGAGTATTTAAACAGGACATACATGTCTTAGTTTTAAAGTTTTTCGATGGTTCTTGAAACGGGTTATCGAATATGGTACTAACATCTATCTAAACTAAATATATTTATATATTATATAAAATTTAAATATTATGTTAGAAGTTAGAAACTTGAAATTATAAAATTATTAAAAGTATATATAGTTGAACATTAAGCTGACTTCGAGGTGAACTTTAAGATCATGTTTTGGGTAATTGGCATCCCGACGAATAATTTTAACCGTATAATGTCATAAACAAGTGTGTTGATATGTGCACTTGCTCACCGTAATAAGTAACATGTCCCCAAAGATATGTTAACCCTAAATTAAACTAGCTCTTGTTTAAGCTCGAAGAAACTATATTTTATGGATTTTTCTTTAAAGAATTTATCATCTTAAAACAAAATAATATATCACTGATATTTTTAATTATTCATTGATCGTTATAAAATGAACATACTATAAAATCTATTGAATTTAATAAAGACCTGGATATTATACAATTTTATTGAACTAAATTGGCGAAACATAATGAATAATTCGATTGTGCAAAGCATTATTGATACTTTCAAATGGGAAAAACAATATACAAAACGACACGTTTATACTTACAAAAAGACAAACCAATATTTTTTAGTGTAATTATAATTGACCCCTGTGTGTCCCCCTTTCAATAAAATGTACAAATTGTGCACCGATCGTTTCTATTTTTATTCTAAAACCAATATTTTTTCGGGTGTTGGTAAGGTTTTCTTTCCTTAACAGCTTAGTGCATTCTCATTCATCATCAAAATAAACAAACAATATATGAAGGGTATATTATTTGGTGCAGAGTGAGGTATTGGTGGGCAATGATAGGAGACTTAGGGAAACCTGGTTTCGATCCTTGAGCCAAACAAGTTTTATTGGTAATTTCACCGTCGTGCCTACGGGCGGGTGAGTTATCGAGTTTTCCCCGGAATTGGTGGTGGACTCGGGTTACTCTCGGAGTACTCCGTTTGGTCCGGTGGATGACCCGAGAGTGCTCAGGGATTGATTCTGTTGGTCATTCAATATATATATATATGAAGGGTATAGTCTTAAATAGAGCGCATAGCCATTCAGGTACATGACTAAACCCACGAATAATGCACAAACACGTAGACCGAGTTTTCCTTGCATGGGAACACCAGGGTATGCGCACGGAGATAGCTCACGTGAAGGAAGAATAGTTGACATAGCGACAACATGCAGCCAATCAGGTTGCAACAGACCTTGCAATCACGACTCCCACGATGGATGAATCGTGTAGGGAACAAGTACAAAAGGATGAACACGTGGCACCATTCAGTTGTTGTTAGGTGTTGCTCCATGATCTCCATTAATGGCTGATGACAGGCCCGATAGAAAGTAAACTTGGACGATAACATGTTGCCAATAACGTCACTCCATGCCATTTACACCTCTGCAGACACTACATGTCGTGTCAAAAGGGGCCAACTGTATATTCTTTGACAATGACATCTGGCCTAAAGCCCATCAGCCCACACTTCTCTCATCATCCTTCAGCTATAAATACCAAACTCATCCAAAGGTTAATTCATTCCAACTTCGGATCTCTCACACTTAATTCACGGTTGTTTTCCTTTCTTCCTTGAAAGAACAATACTTATTCTCACACCAGAAGGTGGTTACAAAAAGAACCTGTAACACCTCAAAAATTTACGTCCTATAATGTGTTGACACGTGTCATAACATTTGAACGTGCGAAAGAATACTGTGGAGGGACTAAAGTTGACAAACAAAGAAACTGTGTGAATATAAAGATTCAAAATGTCAACAATGGATAAATATACTCTACAATAACCCTACATAATGTTTATAACCTTAAACGAATGGATCATGGATCATACGAAGCGAATTGTGAAAGAAAGTGAGAGATTTCAAACTACAGGGGTTAAATGTGTCAACATGTTAAGATATACCTCTGAGTGACCTTTTAGCAAACCCGAAGCCTTATAACGATTAATTATTCTCACTAGAATGCACCATAAAAATTTCACCAAGTTTCGTTATCGTATGAGAAAGTTATGATAGAATTCGTATACGAGGGGTTAAAAGCGTCAACGTGGAAATTTAAGACTTTACGGTGATCGTATGAATAACCGGGGACTTAACAAAGTTGGTTTATGACTTAGGGTCCTTAAAAGTCAAGTTTGGGGGTTACAAGTGCAAGAAACAAGCTTAAAACAACTTTTAGGAAGTCCGGGGGCCAAAGTGACAACTTTTGAAACTTGTTGGCTGGCCAAGGGCTTGCGCACCTCAACACTGAGGGTGTTGCGGTGCGCAAGCAGGTCCCAGTTGCTGAAAACCCACAGGTGGCTGTTATAACTTGGTAACCGACTTTAAATGCCATTTTGGCATACCATGGGCTTTCCAATACTGGTATTTAGGCTATAGATGGCACATGTTCATATCTTGGAACAATTATAGGCTTAGATGGCATGATCTGGGACAATCAAAGTTCATATATAAGGTTCATAAGTTTGCAAACATTCTTGCATTCAATTCTGATCAATTGTGGAGCACAACAGCAGACCAAAGACCTTCCTAAGCATCCATTAGACACTTGTAAGTACCCTTGACCCTTCTTAATTAAGTTTTGATTAGTTTATAGCCTAGAAGTCAAACCGTCGTAATTACGGTTTGACTTAACGATAAAACACAAACGGTCCAGTGTTTTGTCAAAATGAAAGTTGTTATAAGTTGGTAATTATGTGGGCAATTAACCCTTAAAAGGGTACTCACTGATTCCCATCCTAGCTAGGTCATTTGTCGAGTCAAACGTTATCCGAAAAAGTCAACAGAATCATTAAACGCGTAATTAGCGATATAGAAGGCGTGTAACCTGTTTTATCATTCATATAACCTAATAATAAGTATAAGAACTTGTCTAAGCTTGTTTGATTCGACAACTTTCTGTTTTGAACCGATTCGGAACCGAAAGACGCAAAAGTTTGACTTTTGCTTTGACTTCAGTTCTGACCCGGTTTTGATAGGTTTAGACATGCCTTAAAGTTCCATTAGGATCTAGTTACATGTTTGTATAACCCTCTGCGTTTATACCACTTAAATCCTTAATCGTCCGACGTTTCCGTTAAGTGCTTAAATATTGACCATAATGCCCTTATGTCTATAAAACGAGATTTTTGGAAATATGAAAATACAATAATCTTTGTTACTGATTATTAAACATGTCCCTAAAATTTCACATCAGTTGGAGGTCTAGATTAGGAGTTATGCTTAATGACGTAATTAGAACGCTTCTTAGTAATTAAATGGCGTCATTAGCGTAAAGCCTATTTAAACACAATTTTTGACACCAAACCTTTTACCCACTGATGTAATATAATATTTTGGGATTTTTGAAGATTTTTAATTATTTTTGAACTGATCATAAGCTAGGATTAGTGCCTTAATTCAGTAAATACCGAATATGCCATTTTAAGCCATAAAATGAGTTTTACAAATTCTTTTGATGCCAATCCAATTGCTACTGATTTTAAATAATAAATGAAGTGTTTTGAACCTGTTTAACTGATCAGAAAACTCAGAATCCTATTTTAACCTGTACGTCGCTTAAAACGGCTTTATACGCGTATTATACGCATAGTTTGGGTTTAAAACTATTTTGGCATATAAGACTTATAACCAAATGTTATAACCTGTTAAAATAAACTATTTTACTGATTTATTCAGACCCGGATCACAGAAGCTTAATTGATCCCTTTTATAATCTTTAAAATGACCAAAATACCCCTACGGGGCTAAATATGAGATTAAACTCGTTTTGGGCATAATGGAAGGTATCTTACTGATATCACAACATATTTAAGGCATGTTAACTTAGGAAACCTGTTTAGGACTCTTATGGTTACCCGTTACGCTTCATACGCGTTCGGTTCGGTTTATGTAACTAGTTTACATAAATTAGCCGAAACGGGTCAAACCTTATCGGTTTTATCTCAAAATCCAGCATGTGTATAATATTCCCATATTAAGCAAGTCTTCAAACTTATCGGGTCTAAATCACATTCTATCCGGTCTTCGCTTAATCGTGCGTACGAACCGTATCTTTAAAACTAACCGGTCTAAGCTTAAGCTTAACTAAAGACCCGTTAGGATTCTAATAGGTTATTATAAACCTTCGTTCCAGATTAGGAGAACCAGTAAAAGATACTTGCACTCGCTGATTTTGATTTATACTTGCTCAGGTAAATACTTTTAACTTATTTTCCCTTATACGGGCTTGAGGTACGGTATATAAAATACCGCTTGGTCGGGCATTCGACCTTAATCGTTTTGGGGGTAAAGTATTATCGAGATGACCGTTTAAATTGTTTTGTTTGCTTAAAGCCTTTGGGGGGTTAATGACCATGTCCCGGATATCCCTGGCATCATTTTACGAAATGGCCACGACCTTAGCACACAGGTGTAGGCGTACACCTGTCAGTGTCTCATATACATAATGTGGTGTGTCTATTGATCTTTAACCCGGCACGAACCGGGCTACTGAACGCATAAGAAACATGTAAATCTTTTACAAGTATTATATTCAAATAATTATCCCAAGTTATAAAATATTATTTGTGCCTTGTGCCTTAAATGCATTTTCTTAAACTCTTTTCAAAATGAGTCGGTTGATTGTATTTACCAGTGTAAACTGACGTATTTTCTCAAAAATGTTAAGTGCAGGTACTACGCATAATAGGCTGGCTTTTCTCCTAGCATCCTCAATAAGTCTCGCAAGCTTGGATGTCATAGACTGTTGAACACTGTTTCCTTTTATTTTGATCTACCTGTGGATTTATATTCGACTATTTGTGATACTTAATATTACAATATTGTTTGGTTGAAATGAATCTATACTTTGCTTCCGCTGTGCATTTAAATATTGTGTTGTTTGACTATTATGTTACCAACCACGTCACGATACTCCCCTACCGGGCCCACCGGTAATACGTGGAAATTCGGGGTGTGACAGGTTGGTATCAGAGCCAACATTGAGTGAATTAAACACTAGCCTTTTGTGTTTAATCTCAATGACACAATTGCACATTCCTAAATCTTCGAGTCTAGACAAAGAACTTAGGAATAATCCAAAATGTTTTATTTTACTTTTAACTTTGTCCTTTATTATTTTTCTTGTTGTTACCTTTGTTTATATTGATAGGTTTAACAATGCCGCCAAGATTCAGGCGAGGAGGACGAGGAAAGGAGCCGATCAGCGCCCCTAACGACCACGAGGCCGGGCCTTCGCGCCGGCGAACTCCTTCTTCTACAAGGAGTGCAGATCCACAAGAACCTTGGAGGATTTATGAGGAGCCTTCCAGACGATCTACGTCGTATAGCTCAACGCCTCCATACCATCACTCCTATGGGCCTCAGTCCGAGAATGAGCCCAACAACCCGCAACCTTCATACATACCCCTACAGCGATCTTTATCGCACCGTTCCTTCGACGACCCTACTCCTGTCTTTCGGGGCCAGTTTAACCCGGCGGACTACCTACCAGAACAAGGGGGCTTTAACCCACTAGGACCGGAGGATCATTTTTCAGGTGATCAAGCGATGGACATGGACGAGGACACAGATCCCGTCGAGCCTGCAACCGGAACCCCGAGCCATCCTGTTGAGATCTCTAATGGTTCGTCTTTTCATGGAACACCATACCAAGGCCCGGATAATCATCAGGCACGGTTCGACCGGTGTGAGTGGTACTTTACACCATCTTACCATTCATCGCCTCACCAGCAGTCGCTACAGTAGCAGCAAGATCCCTCTGGGGATCCACGTTTTGTGGCAGTCACGCCACCGCCTCCACCGCCGCCAGTTAATCTAGCACCTCCAGCACCACCAAGACGTAGGAGGACTGGCGCTCGGATGTCAGCACGAGGAGGGGATTTTCATTTCAGCTCCCCTCAACACTCTAGTGGCAGCCACTACCCGCCAATATATGAAGACCCACAAATGGGTGGACCTTCAGTTCCAGTTTCAGAGGTGAATTCGGCACCTATTGCACCGCCATCACCGGGTTTTGGCAACCCTATCCCTGCTTATACTGCTCCGGCAGCTTACAACCCATACGGACCGCCAGCATACCATAACTATAACTATGCCGAGGCCGACCCATACCAAGTGGCAGCAAACTACCTTGCCCAAAATCCTGAGGGACCATATGGAACCCCTTGGGGAATGGGACACCCAGCTCGTGGGTATCAAGTACCTGCTCAGCCGCCGCTACAGTACCAGCCACCACGGTTTTCTCCACCAGAGCAGGAGGATCTTCGTCAAAGACTGGGCAGGGTTGAGCGAGACCTCCAGAGAGAGCGTAAGAAGAATCAGGGATTCATGAGTGGTTTGGCAAGTTTGCTGAACGGAAAGAAGAAACGGGATCGTTAAATCCCAATATGTATTATTGTATTTCATTGTTTAAATCAAGTCCCTACGTGGACATTTATTAATGTGTGTATGTAGTCCCTGCGTGGACATCTATCTTTGTACTTAGTCCCTACGAGGACTTGTCTTTATTAGTCCCTGCGAAGACATTTATTTTTGCAAACAGTCCCTGCGAGGACTTGTTTTGCCAGTATAGCTCCTGCGAGGGCAAGTGTTTCTGTGAAAAGTCCCGTTTAGGGCAAAGTGTACTACTTCTAAGTTTTAATGGAATGTAAGTTTATAAATTTCATCTTTGCTATGTTATGCATAATTAAATTTTATAGGAAATAAATAAATCGGAATCATTCCTTTTAAAAATCTATCTGCCTATTTTAATTTTTAATTAAGGATCTTAAAGGTATAACCTAGCCCGCATGTCATTTTAAGACCTGGCCAAGATGGTAAAACCCGTTAAAAAGATTCAAATCCCAGTTAACATCTGAAAACATGTTAACACTCCTGGCAGACATGATTCGTTAAAATCACACGTGTTATTATTATATAAGGATCTTTTCGAAGATTCCTAACCCAACTAAATGACCTCTGAATCATGGGTTAAATCATCAATAAATATGATCAGTTCTTTTTACCATCCATTGGTAATAGAATGCCTACGGGCCCTTCTCATTTTCATATGAGACAAAAGACAGTAATAGTCTGTGACCCTGTCTGATAAAGGTAATGAACTTTGTTCAAACCTTCATGCTTTGATTCTCTGAAATCAAGGCTTGTAATTTAAATTGTCCCTGTGACTAGGCCTTATGTGCTAATAAAACTGTTATTGTTTTATAATTAGGATAAATTATATTAGAAATCCTAAATAAATGTGAGTAATAAATTAACTATATATGGTCTATGTTTACCACGGTTAATAAAATTGCCATAAAAGACAATTCTATAATAAACTCACCAATAAATTATTGTTAATATGTAGCAGTTCAAGCTTCATGGCAGACTCAAACGAGATCAATAGTCACCCAGGGAGAGAGCATGATAATGCCCGAGTAAATGTAGCGGGTGCAGAATTACAGGCAATGATAGATAATGCCGTAAATCGAGCTATGGATAGACAGCTCCATGAATCCAGTGGTACCCGTGTAAGGACCCAATCTGCACCACACTCTAGAACACCCTCCAGGACCCACACTGCCCACAACAGTAATTCTCACCACTCATCAAACCAAAGGAGTGCTCCATCCCAAAGTCGTACAGAATCAAGAACCCCGTAATAAGGGTTGCTCCTATAAGTACTTCGTTTCGTGCAAACCCAGGGATTTCACTGGGGAAAAAGGAGCAGTAGATTGCATGACTTGGTTGGACGAGATGGATACGGTTGTGGATATCAGTGGTTGCAATAATAGGGATATTGTGAAATTCGTGTCTCAGTCTTTTAAGGGAGAAGCATTAGCTTGGTGGAGATCTTTGATCCAAGCTACAGGGAAAGTCCCGTTGTACAATATGACCTGGGAACAGTTCATGTCGCTGATCAAGGAAAACTACTGCCCTCAACATGAGGTTGAGAAGATTGAAGCTGACTTCTTGTCGCTGGTCATGAGAAACCTAGACTGCCAGGCATACCTTACCAGTTTCAACACCTTGTCAAGGTTGGTTCCATATTTGGTAACTCCGGAACCTAAACGTATAGCTCGATTCATTGGGGGTTTGGCCCCGGAGATCAAGGCAAGTGTGAAGGCCTCCAGACCAGCTACTTTTCGGTCTGCAGCGGACATATCATTGTCTCTTACCTTGGACGCGGTCAGGCAGAAATCGCAGAGGAACGCTGATACCGAAAAGAGGAAGCGTGAGGATGACAACTCACGATGTTCAGACAAGAAGCATAAGGGAAACAATGACCACAAGAAAGGGTCAGGATTTAGAAAGGATGGTCAGCAGACGGGTGAAAAACCCAGATGTAAAATCTGCAAGAGACAGCACTTTGGGAAGTGCAGGTATGAATCGAATTCGAATTCACAATCGAAAACTTTTGCATGTGGGTTGTGCAAGTCCAAGGAACACAAGACCTTGGATTGCAAAAAGATGAAGGATGCGACCTGCTACGGTTGCAATGAAAAGGGGCACATCAAGACCAATTTCACAAAATACGCCAAGAAGCCTGAAGAGGCTAAGAAGACCATTGCTAGGGTCTTCAGGATGGATGCTAAGGAAGCCGTCAAGGACGACAATGTGATAACAGGTACCTTTCTCGTAAATGATGTTTATGCGAGAGTGTTAATTTGATTCAGGCGCTGATAAGTCGTTCGTAGATAATAAGTTTTGTGAATTGTTGAAATTACCTGTTAAGACTTTAAGTGTGAAGTATGAGGTGGAACTAGCAGATGGCACTTTAGAAACCGCCTCAACCTTATTAGATGGGTGTTTCATATCCATTAAGAACCACTCTTTTCCTTTGTCCCTACTTCCTTTGAAACTAGCCGGTTTCGACATAGTTTTGGGTATGGACTGGTTATCTCATAACCAGGCCCAGATTATTTGCAATAAGAAGCAAGTGATGATCAAGACTCCGTCTGGTGAATCACTTACTATCCAGGGAGATACCCAGTATGGGCTGCCCGAGAAAATGTCTATGCTCAAAGACTCTAAGTGTTTGAAGAAGGGTTGTGTCATCTACATGGCACAAGTGATAATTGATGAGCCGAAGCCCAAGATTGGGGATATCCCCGTCATTTCTGAATACCCCGAAGTTTTTCCTGAAGAACTACCTGGTTTGCCACCAGATAGGCAAGTAGAATTCAGAATTGACATTATTCCTGGATCAGCACCAGTAGCAAGGGCGCCTTATAGGTTGGCACCAACAGAGATGAAGGAATTGAGAACGCAGTTAGATGATTTGCTAGCCAAAGGTTTCATCAAACCTAGTTCGTCTCCTTGGGGAGCACCAGTTTTATTTGTCAAGAAGAAGGATGGATCGATGCGTCTGTGCATCGACTACCGTGAGCTTAATAAGGTCACTATCAAGAATAGGTATCCTTTGCCCAGAATCGACGATCTGTTCGATCAACTTCAAGGGGCAAGTTTCTTCTCGAAGATTGACCTGAGGACAGGCTACCATCAATTGAAGGTTAGAGATGAAGACGTGCACAAAACAGCATTTAGGACTCGTTATGGTCATTACGAGTTCCTAGTGATGCCTTTTGGGCTCACTAATGCACCAGCCGCGTTCATGGATCTCATGAATCGCGTTTGCAAGCTGCACTTAGATAAATTCGTCATCGTCTTCATCGACGACATTCTCATCTACTCGAAGAACCAAGCTGACCATGAGAAGCATCTTCACTGCATTCTGGAACTACTTCATCAGGAAAAGCTCTCTGCCAAGTTCTCGAAGTGTGAATTCTGGCTTCGGGAAATCCAATTTCTTGGACATGTTGTTAGTGAGCGTGGTATCCAAGTAGATCCCGCTAAAGTTGAAGCTGTCATGAATTGGCAAGAACCAAAGACGCCTACAGAAATACGTAGCTTCCTAGGTTTGGCAGGATACTATAGGCGATTCATTGAAAACTTCTCAAGGATTGCTGCACCCCTGACTTCGCTGACGCGTAAGAAGATTAAGTTTGGCTGGGGTCCTAAGCAGCAGGAATCCTTCGATATTCTGAAACAAAAGTTGAGCAATGCTCCAGTACTGACATTGCCTGATGGAATAGAGGAGTTTGTAGTTTATTGTGATGCATCACACACCGGGATGGGATGTGTGCTTATGCAGAAAGGCAAATTCATTGCCTATGTTTCACGCCAGTTAAAGGTGCACGAAAAGAATTACACCACCCATGACTTGGAATTGGGTGCCGTTGTATTCGCACTAAAACTGTGGAGGCACTACTTATATGGAATCAAATGTGTGATCTATTCTGATCACAAGAGCCTTCAACATCTGTTCAATCAGAAGGACTTGAACATGAGGCAACGCCGTTGGATGGAAACTCTGAATGATTATGATTGTGAAATAAGATACCATCCCGGTAAGGCGAATGTAGTCGCCGATGCCTTGAGTCGGAAGGAGAAGGTGAAACCCATCCGAATCAATGCCAAGCGCATGGAAATAAAGAACAATTTGATTGAAAGGTTGTTAGCTGCACAGAAGGAAGCTGTGTTGGAAGCTAACTATCCTAACGAAAAGCTAGGAGTAACTGAGGAGCAGTTATCTCTTAGCAAGGACGGAATTCTGAGATTGAATGGACGAATATGGGTTCCAATTTATGGAGGACTCCGAGATGTTATCCTCCAGGAAGCCCATAGCTCTAAATATTCTGTTCATCCTGGAGCAGATAAGATGTACCAGGATCTAAGGGCAAACTATTGGTGGATAGGCTTGAAGAACTCTGTAGCTACCTATGTAGCTAAATGTTTGACGTGTGCGCAAGTCAAAGCAGAACATCAAAAGCCGTCAGGTTTGCTACAACAGCCTGAACTTCCCACATGGAAGTGGGAGATGGTGACGATGGATTTCATCACCAAGCTGCCAAAGACAAGGAAAGGCAATGATACTATATGGGTGATCATTGATAGACTGACTAAGTCAGCTCATTTCTTACCCATCAAGGAGACTTATAGCTCCGACATGTTAGCCCAGTTATATGTTGATAAGATTGTAGCTTTACATGGCATACCTGTGTCTATTATCTCTGACAGAGATACTAGATACACTTCACATTTTTGGAAAAGCTTCCAACAATCTTTGGGTACACGTTTGAATTTTAGTACGGCTTACCATCCTCAGACAGACGGTCAGAGTGAGCGTACTATTCAAACGTTGGAAGACATGCTTCGTGCATGTGTGATTGATTTGGGTGGTAGTTGGGATAACCACCTACCACTAATTGAGTTCTCCTACAACAATAGCTACCACACCAGCATTAAGGCTGCGCCTTTCGAGGCCTTATACGGTAGAAAGTGTAGAACGCCCGTTTGTTGGGCGGAAGTTGGAGATGTCCAGTTATCAGGACCGGAGATAGTCTTTGAAACGACGGACAAGATTGTCCAGATTCGTGACTGTCTCAAAGCTGCCCAAGATAGGCAAAAGAGCTACGCTGATCTCAAGCGTAAATCTTTTCACTTTGAAGTAGGTGATAAAGTCTTACTTAAAGTATCACCCTGGAAGGGAGTGATGCGGTTTGGTAAGAAAGGCAAGCTAAGCCCGAGATACATAGGACCTTTCGAGGTTATCGAACGTATCGGGTCAGTTGCCTATAAGTTAAACTTACCTGAAGAGCTCAGTAGTATACACAATGTGTTCCACATCTGCAATCTGAAGAAGTGTTTCGCTGACGAATCACTGGTCATACCACATACAGATGTGCATATAGATGAGAGCTTGAAATTTGTGGAAAAACCATTGTCGATCGAGGATCGACAGGTTAAGAAGCTTCGAAGGAAGCATGTACCGATCGTAAAGGTCAAATGGGATGCCCGTAGAGGTCCCGAATACACATGGGAGGTAGAGTCCATTATGAAAGAGAAATACCCTCATTTGTTTCAGTAAATCTCGAGGTCGAGATTTCTTTTAAGGGGGTGAGGATGTAACACCTCGAAAATTTACGTCCTATAATGTGTTGACACGTGTCATAACATTTGAACGTGCGAAAGAATACTGTGGAGGGACTAAAGTTGATAAACAAAGAAACTGTGTGAATATAAAGATTCAAAATGTCAACAATGGATAAATATACTCTACAATAACCCTACATAATGTTTATAACCTTAAACGAATGGATCATGGATCATACGAAGCGAATTGTGAAAGAAAGTGAGAGATTTCAAACTACAGGGGTTAAATGTGTCAACATGTTAAGATATACCTCTGAGTGACCTTTTAGCAAACCCGAAGCCTTATAACGATTAATTATTCTCACTAGAATGCACCATAAAAATTTCACCAAGTTTCGTTATCGTATGAGAAAGTTATGATAGAATTCGTATACGAGGGGTTAAAAGCGTCAACGTGGAAATTTAAGACTTTACGGTGATCGTATGAATAACCGGGGACTTAACAAAGTTGGTTTATGACTTAGGGTCCTTAAAAGTCAAGTTTGGGGGTTACAAGTGCAAGAAACAAGCTTAAAACAACTTTTAGGAAGTCCGGGGGCCAAAGTGACAACTTTTGAAACTTGTTGGCTGGCCAAGGGCTTGCGCACCTCAACACTGAGGGTGTTGCGGTGCGCAAGCAGGTCCCAGTTGCTGAAAACCCACAGGTGGCTGTTATAACTTGGTAACCGACTTTAAATGCCATTTTGGCATACCATGGGCTTTCCTATACTGGTATTTAGGCTATAGATGGCACATGTTCATATCTTGGAACAATTATAGGATTAGATGGCATGATCTGGGACAATCAAAGTTCATATATAAGGTTCATAAGTTTGCAAACATTCTTGCATTCAATTCTGATCAATTGTGGAGCACAACAGCAGACCAAAGACCTTCCTAAGCATCCATTAGACACTTGTAAGTACCCTTGACCCTTCTTAATTAAGTTTTGATTAGTTTATAGCCTAGAAGTCAAACCGTCGTAATTACGGTTTGACTTAACGATAAAACACAAATGGTCCAGTGTTTTGTCAAAATGAAAATTGTTATAAGTTGGTAATTATGTGGGCAATTAACCCTTAAAAGGGTACTCACTGATTCCTATCCTAGCTAGGTCGTTTGTCGAGTCAAACGTTATCCGAAAAAGTCAACAGAATCATTAAACGCGTAATTAGCGATATAGAAGGCGTGTAACCTGTTTTATCATTCATATAACCTAATAATAAGTATAAGAACTTGTCTAAGCTTGTTTGATTCGACAACTTTCTGTTTTGAACCGATTCGGAACCGAAAGACGCAAAAGTTTGACTTTTGCTTTGACGTTAGTTCTGACCCGGTTTTGATAGGTTTAGACATGCCTTAAAGTTCCAGTAGGATCTAGTTACATGTTTGTATAACCCTCTGCGTTTATACCACTTAAATCCTTAATCGTCCGACGTTTCCGTTAAGTGCTTAAATATTGACCATAATGCCCTTATGTCTATAAAACGAGATTTTTGGAAATATGAAAATACAATAATCTTTGTTACTGATTATTAAACATGTCCCTAAAATTTCACATCAGTTGGAGGTCTAGATTAGGAGTTATGCTTAATGACGTAATTAGAACGCTTCTTAGTAATTAAATGGCGTCATTAGCGTAAAGCCTATTTAAACACAATTTTTGACACCAAACCTTTTACCCACTGATGTAATATAATATTTTGGGATTTTTGAAGAATTTTAATTATTTTTAAACTGATCATAAGCTAGGATTAGTGCCTTAATTCGGTAAATACCAAATATGCCCTTTTAAGCCATAAAATGAGTTTTACAAATTCTTTTGATGCCAATCCAATTGCTACTGATTTTAAATAATAAATGAAGTGTTTTGAACCTGTTTAACTGATCAGAAAACTCAGAATCCTATTTTAACCTGTACGTCGCTTAAAACGGCTTTATACGCGTATTATACGCATAGTTTGGGTTTAAAACTATTTTGGCATATAAGACTTATAACCAAATGTTATAACCTGTTAAAATAAACTATTTTACTGATTTATTCAGACCCGGATCACAGAAGCTTAATTGATCCCTTTTATAATCTTTAAAATGACCAAAATACCCCTACGGGGCTTAATATGAGATTAAACTCGTTTTGGGCATAATGGAAGGTATCTTACTGATATCACAACATATTTAAGGCATGTTAACTTAGGAAACCTGTTTAGGACTCTTATGGTTACCCGTTACGCTTCATACGCGTTCGGTTCGGTTTATGTAACTAGTTTACATAAATTAGCCGAAACGGGTCAAACCTTATCGGTTTTATCTCAAAATCCAGAATGTGTATAATATTCCCATATTAAGCAAGTCTTCAAACTTTTTGGGTCTAAATCACATTCTATCCGGTCTTCGCTTAATCGTGCGTATGAACCGTATCTTTAAAACTAACCAGTCTAAGCTTAAGCTTAACTAAAGACCCGTTAGGATTCTAATAGGTTATTATAAACCTTCGTTCTAGATTAGGAGAACCAGTAAAAGATACTTGCACTCGCTGATTTTGATTTATACTTGCTCAGGTAAATACTTTTAACTTATTTTCCCTTATACGGGCTTGGGGTACGGTATATAAAATACCGCTTGGTTGGGCATTCGACCTTAATCGTTTTGGGGGTTAAGTATTATCGAGATGACTGTTTAAATTGTTTTGTTTGCTTAAAGCCTTTGGGGGGTTAATGACCATCTCCCGGATATCCCTGGCATCATTTTACGAAATGGCCACGACCTTAGCACACAGGTGTAGGCGTACACCTGTCAGTGTCTCATATACATAATGTGGTGTGTCTATTGATCTTTAACCCGGCACGAACCGGGCTACTGAACGCATAAGAAACATGTAAATCTTTTACAAGTATTATATTCAAATAATTATCCCAAGTTATAAAATATTATTTGTGCCTTGTGCCTTAAATGCATTTTCTTAAACTCTTTTCAAAATGAGTCGGTTGATTGTATTTACCAGTGTAAACTGACGTATTTTCTCAAAAAGGTTAAGTGCAGGTACTACGCGTAATAGGCTGGCTTTTCTCCTAGCATCCTCAATAAGTCTCGCAAGCTTGGATGTCATAGACTGTTGAACACTGTTTTCGTTTATTTTGATCTACCTGTGGATTTATATTCGACTATTTGTGATACTTAATATTACAATATTGTTTGGTTGAATTGAATCTATACTTTGCTTCCGCTGTGCATTTAAATATTGTGTTGTTTGACTATTATGTTACCAACCACGTCACGATACTCCCCTACCGAGCCCACCGGTAATACGTGGAAATTCAGGGTGTGACAGAACCCCTCGTCTCTCATTCTTGTAATGAGCTTCCCAGTGTTGTTTTGCAGATTCACTCTCAAGAATCCATTGGTCCAGTGATCCAGAAGGGATTAAAGATTAACTTCCTTGTCAAAGTAACTTTTCAAGTCTCATCCTTTGCGGATTAGGACTGGTGTTTCTTCATTGGCGCCCACTGATTTCCACTACAAACAACTTTCATCTTTTCCTCTTTAACCAGATCTGATGGCTGATCCGAACCCGCCAGTTATGCCTTAAAATTCAATCACCAAGTCTGTGGCTATAGGGGCCACCTCGCACGGTCCCAAAACCCATGACAGCAGGTATGAACGAGTGGAATACAATTCTAGCACATTCCATCATGTAGAAACTAACGCCACACGGACGGATCAAAATCAAATCCTGTCTCTAGATCCAGTCACACAGCTCTCAACATTGCTACTAGAGGGGGAAATTCCTGCCTCATGGTGTATAAAGTCTCAAGCAGCACTGAATGCTGTGTACGCACAGTTGTGCGCGCAGTTGCAAACACCAGTGCAACAACATGAACACACTACTCGAGTTTTAACCTATGGTTCACCACCCTGTGACCGCGCATCATCACACGTGTCGACCGGACTTGGGATGGGAACCGAAAAAACAGAAACATAAACTCTCATCAAAGTGTGAGCACCATACGCAACATACATGCGGATAACGGAAGACATGATGATGCCCAATATGAACATCTTCATAGGAAAACTGCTATCCAGAACCGTTTAGGTCCCCGCGTAATCTTTGATGAGTGGGACACACTAACTGAGGAGTTCCATCCTACATATCAAGAAGGAGACAACATGTCACACCCTCAAATTCCACCTACAGAGTTCTACCGTGAGACGGCTGACAAACCAGGATCACAGTCATTAGTCATATTGAACGACCACTATATGAGTTAAAAAATTTCCCTGTTTGCTCATTCATGAGAAAATACTGTTTACATATTTGAGTTGCAGAAGTGTAAATAATTATAAAATAAAAAATAACTAATGTAGCTAAAGCTGAGTCTAAATGTTTGATGAAACCAATGCGAGTCTATGAAGCATCCAAGTCCTAATGTGTACCTTAGCAACCTGAGAATAATAATGCTTAAAGTGTCAACACAAGGCTGGTGAGTTCACAAGTTTTAGCAGTAATAAAAGCGTAGCAGACAATGTACATTCCAATTATATTTTCGATAGCTAGCATATTACAAGTTACTAAACAAATGAACCAAAGCTAATTGTTATTTTTGGTGTCTTCCACCGCGTCTATCACGAACGTGGTACTTGCATTAGGTCAATGTTTCACGCCCGGCTCCCAACACGGTGTGGGGTTTGTCAAATCTAGTAGTACTACCAAATATTACCTCGCCATCCTATATTAATGGTGTAACACCCCGAAAACAGGTTTGGTAATCAAACCACGTTAATATTTATGAACGGGTAAAATACCGTTAGTGGTAAAATTAACCCGGTAAATATTATGATTTAAATAATCAAACCTAATATTAAATAAAAAGAGAATAAAAGTTTTGAGAAAAACAAAGCTTATGACAGGCCGACTTAGCGGGACTTAAATAAGACGGGTTATAACTCCCGGAATCCAATAAGTTAACTAGGAATAATAATAACCTAGTTAGAAGAGAAGTCTTGTAGTGACATACTAGTGGGTTAAAATACTTAAAATAAAAACAATAATGATAGTAGAGGGGCCAAACTTGTTAAACTTGAAACTAGATTTAATTAAAACAAAATAAAATACACCAAACACACACAAAAAGTGTGTGTCTGGTCGATTGAAGCAGAGGGCGACCAAGGAAAACCCCACAACCCTAGTTCATGCTTAATCTCTCAAATTGAAGGCCAAAATCGATCCTAAATCAAAATCCGAGCACGAATTAGTGATCCCCACTGAAAAAGGAGTCACAAGGTATGTAAATTTCAAGAGAAATCTCTAGTTGAAATTCTGAGTAAACATAGAGAACTCAAAAATTGTTGATGCATGAGTGTTATATTGATGGAATAGGAACAATATTATGTCTAGGAGTGAACCCTAGACAATCATGTGTTGAAATCATGCCTAATTCTTGTAAATCATAATCACCATTGAAGGTGATAAGTGGGTTTTGTAGAAACATGTTAAACACTAGGATTTTGATAGTTATTCTAGTGTAATTTGAGTTCCATGAAGTAAATTCAGATTTGTTGATGCTAAATTCGTGTATGTGATTTTTTTAGGGTTTTGATTGCTAAAAATAAGTGTTATAATGTCATAAACATGTTTTAATTGAAAGCTGAATTCAAACAGCTTCTGATCAGAATTTACAGCTGACTTGTATTGGCTGTAACGTGGACAAAACGTGACAAAACATGTGTTTATTGAGTGTAAAATGTAATTCCAGGAAATATCTTTAAAACCCACTGGAATTGCACTTTTTCGACGAAAATTGAATGTTTTATGAATGTTTCGGTATCGAAGGTTCAGGCTGCGTTTTCTGGCAGAATTTGCAGCCCATTACGAATGTCATACCTCAATTTAAGAACTGATTTATGATCTCAAATTTTTACTGTAGGTAGCTTTAGGTAATTCCAAAAAGCTCCAATTGGAATTTCGTCAATCGGATAAACAAGGAATTTTAAATGAATTTTTTCGTAAGCTGCAGTCAGAAGTGACGAATCTGATTACAGCTTAGTAAATGAATTTTTACGATTTTTTGGTAAAGAGTTAGATCTTGAAATTTTAACACAAGGCCTAACCCTCCGAGAGGTACGTCACATAAAAAAATCATAATTTTTGAAGACTTGTAAACAGGTTAAACAGGTCACCAAAAACAGCCTATTTTTCAGTGATATGAACTTGCCTAATTGATGTTAATCTTGGCTAAATGACAAGTTATAAACTAGTTGTTGAATATATGGCATGCTTTGATTGATAAGTGTGTAAAAAAAGGGGTCCATAGGGTGATGGCCATTGTATTGAATGACTAATCTAACCATTTTATGGATGTTATGATATAGTTTGACTCTAAACAAGCTAGGTGGGGGCTTGGAGAGGAACGGGTCAAACGGATCATGGATGCGAAGAATGTTTGCGCGGACGCGAGGTAAGTAAAGCTTACACCCAATTTAAGTGTACGTATTTATTTTATAGGTGATAAATATGACAACGGATTGTATCCGGATATGGGTTCCGACACAAAACAATATGAGTCGGAACGAATAAAAACGATTAAAACTATGGTTAATGGAAAAAGGATCTTGTGGTAAAAAAATCCGAAATGGGTCGGATGTGTGAATTGGTAGTTAAAACCATGTTTTGTTATAAATGTAAATGTTTGGTCGTATAGGCCAAACAGGTCAAATGGTGGTGATAACACCATTTGACAATATCGACTAACGTTTGGTTGTCAAGTCATATGTTCACAGGAGTGAACGGGAAGTGGATAATTGCGTAGCTATTAAGTAGCGGCTAAATAAAGTAAGGTATAAAACGGGTCTATACGTTGACCTGAGCCAGGTACGCATAAAGTAAGTTTATAGTTAAAAGTGCAATTTGGTCAAATAATTAGTGAAAGTCCTTCGTCGTAAAATGAGGGACTAAAATTGACCAAAAAGCCCTTGATGGGAAAACCGGGAAAATGACCCTTAGAGGTTGTTTAGGAATTTGCATTAAGATTACGAAATATAGGTAGATACCTTAATGTAGTAAAATGATGTGTGAAAGAAGAGAGTGAAATTTAAAGTTAATGGTAAATCCCTCTAACGGGTCAAAATGAAGTTTTGTGCATAACTCAACTTTTAGTTGCATAATGTATGAAAGTTTTGAACTCACGAGTTAATGGTTTTGAGATAATGAATATCTCAAGAATTTACAGTGATTTACATGAAAGTGGTTTAATGAATCAAGAAACGGGTCAAAAGTGTTAAAAAAGGAATTTCAAGCCAAGAGCTTGAAATTTGGATTTTTAAGTAGTTGAATATCAGGTTTTAACTCCATAAGATGGAGAATTAAATTACAAACGCGTAGGAAAAAGAATCGCGTAAAACGGATAAGTAGATAAAAAGTTATAGCATTTTGAAGTTGGAATTTGGTTAAAAACTAGAGCTAGGCAAAAATGCAGGTTTCAGTAACGAATCTGCTGGAAATTGGTCTTTCTTGCGCCATGCGACGGGTCACAGGGTTGGGTCGCGACACGCGACAGACGTCGCACCACGCACAAGCTGAGCAGAGTCTCTCGCGACAAGCGAGAGACATAAAAGCTGGAAAAATATTTTTGTTATGTTTGTTTGATGCGTAAAACTTGTTTAAACTTATTTTAAGCTATCAAAGCTAACTTTTATGTTGGTTTTGAATTTAGGTGAACCTAGTAAGCATCCGGATGAAGATCAAGCATGGACAAGAACCGAACACACGATCGAACAAAGCTTCCGCGTTAATCTAATACGTTTTTGTTTTAAGTGAACTATGTAAAACAATTAGTACTATATTTGAATATTATTGACATGTAAGAATGTTAACTTGGAAAAGTTTTTGTAAAGTCGCATTTTAGCATAAAATACGTGTTTTATTATTATAATCTTGATTAATTGAGACGGGTGTTACAAATGGTTTGGTGTGTAAGGACTTTCTTGATATGTGTAGCGTTTAGTCAACTTGTGATATAAATGAATTATAAAATCTAAAAAGTCACATAAATGTTTCCCTCTAAGAAAGCATAGCACTTTAGTTCCCCACCTGGAAAGCGTATACAAAAGAAGTAGTGAACTCACCTTAGGGCGTGTGTTATATCCAAAAGTACTATGTGTCAGAGACACAAACTGCCATAACATGTAAATATTCACCAAGATGTCCCGTATGCCACGCTCACACACTAACGTGTATTCACCTCGAACTACGTGTTTATCAGATCTAACCCCTTTACCACAATTGAGCATTTGACCCGTGATAAACCAATTTTGACTCGTTTGACCATTACTCGAACAAATACGAGTGGAGGTCGAAACCATATCAAACGAACTACGATTGAGGTGATTTATGAGTCCTTGGAACTGTCTCGCTAAAACATACAATTTACGGCAGTTGCCGCCGCTGGAAACCGCCATCACCATCACCAGAATTTTGTACAACACAAAGGATTCACCTTCAGCAAACCCGTCCTTGTGACTGTTGTCATACACGACTTGGGCATGCTTCACCATATAGGCTGTCAATTCATCAGAGATCAAGATTGCGTCAGCTAACTGCAATACGAAAGTTGTGCGAGTCAAGAAAATGTTACCAGTCATTAACATAAGCAGGAAAAATACTAACCAATGGAATGCCAATATTAATAAGCCACTTGCAATCAGCAGTCAGTGCGTCCGCCACATCGCCAGTCACCACAACTTGTTCATTTAGTTTCTCAACCTTATCCTCCAACTCAGCAACATGGTTTGTAGACTTGGTATCTTCTGTTTGTAACCTGGAGATCTGGTCATCTTTAGCTTTCTCTTGTGCTTTTAACTCTTCAACACGCTACTTCAAGCCAACTAGCTCAATGTTCTTCTCTTCCAAGATTTGGCTTAACCGTTTTACTTCATATTCATGCTCGTCACTTTCTACTTTGAGTTCCACAACCTCATCGTGAGCAGTCTTTAACTCATGATTGGAGTTTTGGCAAGCTTTGGCCCATTCTTTTTACCGCTACAATATTCAGCGCATGTGCTTTCCTTTAGCTTCCTTTCAGCTTCCTTCGTTAAATTTGTCATGCACCTCCAAAAATGCTTTCTTCTCTTCAATAAATTCCTCCACTTCCTCGGACATGTTCTGTCACACCCCAACCGATGGCGGAAACATCGGAGTGAGACAAAAACGAGATTGCTCATTACTCATAACACTAAATTGTGACATGTATTTAATAATAAATTTCATTTTATTGCTAAAGAATCAATTACATTGTTTGAAATTGAATACGACAAGTTGAAACAAAATGAATTACATTACAACAAGTATTTAAAGTTTAAATACGTTTCTAGGCATTCTACTAAGTTCCGTGCATCATCATCATCATAATCCTGCAACATGTATTAAAGTATAGTTCAATAAAAAGGTATTGGCGAGTATACAAGTTTTGAGTACTAGCATAATATAATAAAAGTTTGTCTCAAATCCAACGTGGCAATTTATATACAAAGTTGTAGCTAGCATGCATAACTATAGGCCAAACCCGAGTGTCCACGAGAATAATGTGCATCCCTCGCCACTGAAGTAAATGAGAGCGTTATGTATAATGTATAATGACTTAACAATACCCCGACGGGCGGTGTGCTACTCCTATAACGCTATAATTGTTAAGGTGGGCTAGCTAAGTTGATGACAAATATAGTGCATGAAAGTATTCTAGCATAAACAACTTAAGCATAACAAATAGCATGTTTGGCGAATTGTGTGATTGAATATGTTTGATTATTTGTATTGTGAATTTTGATAGTTGAAACATGTTACACCCAAAAGTGCATTAAAGCGTAAAAAGGGTCAAGTATACTCACAATATTGCAAAAGCTTTCCGATTATCCGTGTATTGACGAGTTAATGAGAATAGGAGGATGAATGTGTTTGGTGTTTGGAGTTTATGGAATGTTTGGATTCGGAATTAAGTATAAAAGTATATGTATGCAAAAGTATTTCTCATCTAGTCACTCATTTGGACACTAAGTTTTTAAAGTATTTTCATGGGTCCTAACGTGCCCATTAGAATCACAAACGAGGAATAAAGAACAAAGATAATATAACATATTCGTGTTGTATAATCATGATCCGATTAACATCAAGAATTCGGTTATGTTTATATTTATATATTTTATAGTATAGTTATAATATTAACCTAAAACTACGTCCATCATAGATATCATAGATTATCATGTAAGTCAAGCATGGAGGTTTAACCTCTTTATATGATTCACCACTACACGAAATCGTCACAAGGATGATTCGAAGGGTCATGAATTACAAGAAACAAAACTAACTAATGCATGCTCAAGTGACCAAGTAATTCCTAACCCGGGTGAACCACCACGACATGGAAAGGTAATCCTAAGTGTCGGAGGCTAGGCGGGGTTATGTTACTTTGATACTAGGAAGTCACTTGAGTGTTTATACATAAAGCTCACAAGTGAAGGTGTTAGCATCTGAGTTTCTTTAGATTGTGTTGTTTAACTAAAATGAAAGATGAATCAGAGAATGATGTGTAGCGGAAATGGAAAGTAAACTTTATAACACAATCATAGAAGAATAGTTTTCAGCAAACATGATTTCATTAGTCGAAAGATTGTATCAATTAAAAAGATCAACTATGCATGCACGCAACACTAAACTCCCCCTCAGCTTGAGCTCACAGTTAGTTCATACAAGATGATGGTGAAAAAGAGCTAGTAGAACAGTACAAGTACTGTTCTATTTATAGTACAATCCTAACCGCTGAGCATCTAATGCTGACGTCACCTAGACAGTGACATCTAACTGACTAACAAACTCTAACCACCGATACATTTAAAACACTTATTACAATGAACAATTGATTATATAAAAACTGATGCAGCTTCCCACTGTTGTTGCCTAAGCACTGATGTTGGAGATTAGTGCTTTCATCAAATGGTGATCAGACCTTGACTCAGGAGTGCTTTAGCCTTCATCAGTACTTGAGATACATCAGTTGTTAGGACTTCAGTCTTTATACCTCAGCAGTTCTTTGACTAACAGTTGTTGTGAAGATGAGCACTTAGAATCATCAGCTGATAGAAAACACTGTCATTGGGGAGAATCTAGGACATTCACTGCTTATTGTGATCAACCGTTGAGAACCAGTTTTGGCTTTTCATATCATTTGTTCTTCTGGGCTTGATTGCATGGGCCAACAATCTCCCCCTAGAACAGATGACGCCAAAACACTTCCTTATTATTGATCTTTATTGTCTCATCAACATTTCCCTAACTTGCCCCTTGAATTGAAGTTCAAAGTTAAGGGAGTCTTCATCATCCTCATCCCTGCAAAGTTGAAGTTCTAAAATATCTTGGAGGTCAGCTACACTTAGACCTAGTGCATCCTCCCTTGATATGTGTTCAACTACTCCATTGGACTTGAGCAAAGTCAATACGTGGGTCTTTTGATCAGACTTCCACTTTAGTATTTTTGAGTTCAATGGGTTTCTTGGGAGAGTTTTTATTTTTGATGAGTTTGGTGATGGAGGCATGCTCATTAATCTTTTGACAGTTTCTTGTTGCTTTAGTATAGCAGGATTTTCTCCAATCATTTCCTTGATGGCCACTTTCATGATTTCAGCTTCTCTTTGTGCATCTTCCTCATATATCTGCTTCTGTCTTTTTCTTTGTTATAAGACATGGGTGGATAAGTCAGATGATGTGAACAGTGTTTTTAGAGAGAGGGTCTGCTGCTTTGGCTCATCAGTGGTTTTGCTTTTGTATGCTAGTTTCTTTGGTGCTATAGGATCTGTTTCTCTTAGTTTCTCCAGCTTATCAAAAGTTTGATCAATGTACTGCCTAGACCATCTTGATATAGCCTTTGCTGATCCATACTTAGCTGCAACCAACTCAGCTCTGTTCATCTTGTATTCTAAAGTGAGTTCTGCACTGGATTTCTTAAACTTGTTCTAGTTTGGTGTAGATCTCTTCATCTGAGAATCATTCTTTATTCTTTCAATTCTGTTAACTTCTGCTTTGAGAGTTGTGAGTGGCCAGTCATTAAATTGTTCTACCTTGGCAGGGTAGAATTTGTCTCTCATAATAAGCTCTAAGAGATCTTTCCTCAGCTTCTTTTGCAGATCAGCATTTGGTGGCAAGTTTGACATCTCTTTGCTTAAGTCTCTTGCATAGTCTTCCAGTTTCCTGACCTTACTAGGCCCATGTTGCAATCGACTTGAGATGTTGGTGTCACCTTTCCCTTTACTTTCATGCTTAGCAAAGTATTCAGCTTGCTTGGCCTTGAGTTTCAGATAATCATCCATGTTCTTTGGAGTTCTGAAACCACGAAGGGATGGGAACTTTCTTTTAGATGGATCATCCTCTGTATAGAATTGCCTCATTTCTCCTTTTAGTGCATGCAATTCAAGAGGATAATTTATTTCTAACGGAATGGCTCTTGAAGGATCTTCCCCTTCACGGTTCTTAGTTGAACAAGTGGGTTTGATTTTGGTGATGGTGGAGGATTGAATGGTTCAGGGTTGGTTTGAAAGAAAGGTGAAGATGATAAAGGAGTAGGTGCAGGGATATCATCATCATTCACTTGAAACTTTCTTTTTCTTGCGTAAACATTTTTAGGAGAAGGAGTTTTTGTTGGAGAGTTGGAAACTGGAATGAAGATTGCTTGAGAAGGAAATTGGAAAGTGGTGGATTGACTAACAACTGTTGAAACAACTGGTGTCTCAACCGCTGTTGTCTTAACAACTGTTGGAGAGTCAACATTTGTTGCAGTGGTAGATGGTAGTGGTGAAGTTGGTTTTGTTTTCTGCTTTTTGGCAGGTTGTTTTTGTGGTGGTGGTGTTGGTTTAGGTGTATCAGTGGATGGCTTTTTAATACCAACAGTGGTTGGTTCTGGTGGTGAGGGTGATCTTGAGTAGGTGCAGGGACAGTGCCAGTCATTTTTATCAAGGCCTCTTTATCAAGGTACAAAGATACTCAGATCTTGATCATCATCCACTTGATTTCAGCCTGAGTATCTTTGTACCTTGCACCAACCATAGTTCTGATTAGTGCCATTTGATTATTGTGTTGAATTTCTGCAAGTTCCCTTTGAGCAGTAATGATTGGTTGAACAACATTCAAGAGTTCTTGGGAGTATTGTTGTGGTGTTGGCTGACTTTTAGAAGCTTCTACCAGAGTTTGTATTGACTGATTCATTGTGAGAACAGTGGTTTCAATGGAAGATAACTTCTCCCTCAAATCTTGGTATTTTAAACCATCACCCAAATGAATGGGATCATCTGATTTCCCACCAGCAGTGGTTGTATTAGTTGTTGAAACTGGAGGCGTCTCCAATGGTTCATCAACTGATGCCCCTTTTTCTTGGTACTGGAGACTTCCCGCTGCAGTGGTTACCTTGGAAATCTCACCAGTGGTTAACTTGAACACACCAGTGGATACCTTGATAGCATCAGCAGTGGTTGCCTTCAAGGGAGTCTTACTTATGAAACTATTGTCCAGATGTAGATCAGTGTATCCAACATCTGTCGTAGCTGCTCCACTTGAACTACCAACAAGAATTTCATGAAATTCCTGTGGTGTAACCTCCTTAGCTGTTTGTGGGATAACCAATTGAGGTGGTTCAGACACAGCCATTGTTGAAGTTGTACTCTCATTAATGTGTTGGTGAGAGGGGCTGTTTTGAGTCTGAATCTCAATGGCATCAAACAATGGTTGAATCGATGGTGGAATTTGAGATGTGGGAAGTGGTGTGGAAAGAGAATTTGCCCCGGGAGGAGGGCTGTTAAGCATACTCTCAAGTGAGGGTAATACTTCATATGTAGGGGTCCCTGTACATACAACATGTTCTTTTTGTGAGGAAGCATGAGGAGTTGAGGCTTTAGGTGGAGATCTTTCCATCTGTTGTGAGAAAGTAGCAACAGTGGTTGTTGGTGACATTTGTGTTGTCACTAGGTTAACTTCTGGGATCTCATCTTCCAGAAGACCCTTTTTGGTGGGTTTGGTGGGCTTTGTGGATTTGTTTTTGGTCTTTTTGGAGGTTTTTGGTGGGGGTTGCACAACAGCTGAAGTCTGAGGAGCAGATGTGGACTCATCCAAAATTTTCTCAGACTCCCCTGCTTGTGTTTTTGAACTTTTTGACTCTTTAGCCATGAGGTGAGTAAAAGTTTCAGCAAAAAGACTGTTTATTTGAAAAGGTGCACCTTGTATAAGTACTTGTGCATTTTCTTTTGGGATTTTTTTGTTGTAAGTAATAACTCAAAAATCTTGGAAACAATAAGAAGGCATGTGGCTTCTTTTCTTTTATATTATTCACGTTTTTTACTAAATCATTAAAAATTTCTTGGGAGTAATTAAAATTAGTTTTAGACATAATTGCATACCCCAAGTATTGAATTTTCAGAGGAACTTCATTAAAAGCTGTTGTTTTATTTGAAACACAGGTGAGCAAGGTATGAAACAAAAATTTCATCGGAGGGGGAAATTCTCCCTTTTGCATAGTTGCTTTTGATAGTTGACCAGCATACCCTCTTTCAATCAAATCAATTTCGTATTCTTCTTTAGGGAAAGAGGTTTTACCAGCATGGTCATTCATCTGAATTGTCTCTGAAATAGTCTGTGGAGTTATAGAGACCAAAATACTTCCCACTTTTGGTGTAATAGCCCAAGGTTTTTTACCTTGAACTTCAAGTTTGGCGTTTGCCTAGAAATCTCGTAAAGTATCTGGATAGATGGGAGTATTGTAGGTTAACAAAGTTTTGTACTTTGATGAGGATAGGGTGTCAATGATGGAATGGAAATCTGTATTTTTGCTTGATTTCTCAAGAGTACAGAGATAATTGTGTGGGTGTTTGAGAATGAGAGTCATGGTGATAGGGGAAATTACGAATGATTGAGAGAGAGTGGAGGAGAAGAGTGTAACTGCTTTTGAGAATTTTGAATTCGATATGGTGGTGAAAACTCTATTTGGGGGTTTTATCAGGGTTTTATTGAGATGGAAAAAGTGAATGCTGACGTGGCAGCGGTTTCAAAGATCGGACGGTGAACAACTGACCACGTGGCAACCTCTGATGAAAAAGTGGAAGACAATTATTTTGACAGCCAATGATGGACAATATCGGTGGTTGAGAACAGTGAATAACAGGAACAGTGGCTGATTTTAACTATCAGAGGATAGACATCAGTGGTTGAAGTACTGATGTTTAAGCAACAGTGAACAACAGTGATTTGAAGAAAAAGAGGTTGTCTTTCAGCAGCAGTTGTATTATCAACATCAGATGTTTGAAACAATCAGTGGTTATGAACAAACTTTTGAGGATTTATGAAAAAAATTCATTTTAACTATTTTTAAGGATGGATTTTTTATTTTCTAAAAATATTTTAATGCTTTTTATTCATGGAAAACCAAGTTTAGCTTGTTAATCCATATTAAGCATGCCAATCCTAGAGATCAAGCTTTCAAAGGTAGATGTGTCTAATGCTTTTGTTAGCACATCTGCCAGCTGATCTTTAGTTGGAACATGATGTAGAGAAATCAAACCTTTTTTCATTGCAATCCCTCACAAAGTGATGTCTGATGTCAATGTGCTTGGTGGTTGAATGTGAGACAGGATTTTTTATGATATTTTCAACTGCTTGACTGTCCAACATGAGAGGAGTCTTTAAAGCAGTTATACCAAAATCCAGCAATTGATTTTGAAGCCACAACAGTTAGGCTGTACAGCTTGCAGCAACAATGTATTCTGCCTCAGCAGTGGATGTGGAAACAACTACTTGCTTTTTTGCTTTGCCAAGACACTAAGCAATTGCCTAGGAATTGACACCCTCTTGATGTAGACTTCCTTGTTGTGTTACATCCAGCAAAATCACTGTCTGAGAAACCTGAAAGCTTAACATTCCCATTAGCAGGGTACCAGATACCAAGTGTGGGAGCACCTTTTATGTATCTGAATATCCTTTTCACAGCTATGAGATTAGACTTCCTAGGTGCTGACTGGGATCTTGCACTAACACATGTTGCAAACATGATGTCTGGCCTTGATGCAGTTAGGTACAATAAAGATCCAATCATGATTCTATAAAAAGTTTGATCAACCAAATCATCTTTCTCATCAGACATGATCAACTTTGTGGTTGCCATGGGTGTACTACACGGTTAATAATCATTCATTTCAAATTTGTTTAAAAGTTCTTTTGCATATTTGCTTTGATGAATGAAAGTGCCATTTTGCATTTGCTTAACTTGGTGACCAAGAAAGCATTGTAGTTCACCCATTGCACTCATTTCAAACTCTATTGTCATGAGTTTTCTGAACTCTTCACACATTTTATTACATGTGCTTCCAAAAATGATGTCATCCACATAAATTTGGACAATCATCAAATCTTTTCCTCTCCATTTTAAAAACAATGTTTTATCTATTTTACCTCTTGTGAAACCAATAGAGATTAGAAAAGTGGAAAGAGTTGCATACCAGGCCCTTGGTGCTTGTTTCAGGCCATACAAAGCTTTGTTTAACTTGTAGACATGATCTGGATAAAATGGATCCTCAAAACCTAGAGGTTGACAAACATATTCCTCTTCTTGAATTTTACCATAGAGGAATGCACATTTGATATCCATTTGATACACCTTAATGTTGTGGTTGACAGCAAAGGCTAAGAAAAGTCTGATAGCTTCAAGTCTTGTTACAGGGGCAAAAGTTTCAACATAGTCAATGCCCTCTTCTTGTCTAAAGCCTTGAACCACAAGCCTGGCTTTGTTCTTGACAACAATCCCCCTTTCATCAGTTTTATTTTTGAAGACCCGCTTTGTGCCAATTTGATTTACATTCTCTGGCAGTGGTACAAGCTCCCAAACTTGTTGTCTTTTAAACTGATGGAGCTCTTCTTGCATAGTTTCTACCCAACTATTGTCTTTCAGTGCCTCTTGGTACTTGACTAGTTGATGGAGTGATAGAAAGCCAACAAAAAGACAAATGTTTTAGGATTAACTTCTTGTGAGAACCCCTTCATTGATGTTGTCAATGATTTGATCTGGTGGATGAGACTTCAGGAAGATTTGATCTCCCTTGTATGGAACAATGACAATAAAGGGTGAAGGCTGCAGATAGGAATCTTCTGAGCTAATATCTGTTGGTGACTTTGATGATCCAACATTTGTTTGAAATGGAGGTGGAAGGATAGGAGGAATGGGTGTGGCACAATGTTGATTTTTATCCACTGTTGGTAGATTTTTATCAACAGTGGTTGTGGATAATGTGATGGCAGAGGTTGAATGGCTACTTTGATCAACAACTGTTGAAGCAGCAGTGGTTGAGCTTTGACAGCTGTTTTGAACATCTGCTGCTCTGGTGATGGATGTGAATTTGTGTTGTGGAATTACAACTTCATATCCATAGTCTTGTGATGGAGATTGTGGTGTACCTGTAGGGTTAGTCTTGACAGACACTTCTTCAAAAGAGAATTTATCAAGGTCAAATAATTCAGCAGGGTTTGCTGGGATTTTCAGTGAAGAAAGTTCATTGAACTCTACATTCAAAGTCTCTTCCACATACTTAGTGCTAGTGTTGAACACTTTATAGGCTTTAGCAGTGGTTGAGTATCCCAGGTGATAGCCATAGTCTACTTTGGCTACAAATTTTGAAATTGAATCTTTTAGGTTTAGGATGAAACATGGGCAGCTAAAGATTTTAAAGTATGAGATCAATGGTTTGATTTTGAACAGAGTTTCATAGGCAGTCTTTTGATGCCTGGGTTGATCAAAACTATGTTCTGGACATAGTAGGCAGTGTTTACAGCCTCTGCCCAGAAAGTTAATGGCAAACCTAAATCTACAAGCATGGTTCTGGCAGCTTCAATCAGAGTTCTGTTTTTCCTTTCAACCACCCCATTTTGCTCTGGTGTTCTTGGGATGCTGTACTGCCTTACAATCCATTTTGACATACAAAAAGCATCCAACTCCTTGTTTCTAAACTCTGTTCCATTGTCACTTCTAAATATTTTTACTGGAAGATCAAATTGCTTTTCAACCTGTTTGACAAAGTCTCGCAAAATGCCTGAAGTCTCATCTTTAGAATGTAAAAAGTAAGTCCAAGTAAACCTAGAAAAATCATCTACAATAACCAAACAGTATCTTTTCTTTTTCAAGCTCATGATTTTTACTGGGCCAAACAAATCCATGTGAAGCATTTGCAAACACGGTTGTTTTGGACTCTTCAATGGACTTGTGTGAGCTTTTATGTTGTTTACCTTTTAAACAGGAAACACAATGTGACACCCGGCTTTTCAGGTCGTACCGTACAATCGTAAAACGTGTTGTGAATAGATAAAAAAGTTGTATTTGACTGAATATGATGTTTATATATGATATTTAGTGAGTTAGTAAATCCAAACATTGGTAAAAATTATGTTGGCAACGATAAGATAAACGCTTATCGCGTAACGATTAAAATGCGAAACGAACGTCGGTGACCACTCGATCAGTGTTAAAATCCTAAAAATAGTCTGTTATGATTAGAATAGTAATTTTAATCATATTCGTGAGGAAAAATAAATTAAATGCTAGGAAACTCTAATTTTTCGAATTTGAGCGCGTACCGCGCGTATTAGACAAAATACTGTCAACGCAGCCAGTCAAGGCAACTGGTAATTATTCTAGTAATAATTTTGTGTGATTATTTTAATAGAATGATAAAAATAATTTAAAACGCACTAAAACGGGATTAAAACGCTAGATAAAATACCCGGTATCCAGTAAAATACCAGTTTTTGAGCTAATTTACATACATATATATATGTATATATAAGATTGTGAGTAGTGTAAGAGATGGGTGCAAGGTGGTGGCTAGGGGGGTGCTCTCTCTCTCTCATCTCTCTAACACTTGTTGGCTTAAGAATGTGTGTGTGATGATTATAACTTTTGCAACCTTCCATAACACACCATTATCCAAGAAACCCTTTCACAATTTCACTCTCTCTTGAGCATATCTCGGCCGAACACCCCTATAACCATACTCTTTCAAAATTTTCAAACCATTTCTTGAAGATTTGAAGGCATTTCAAGGTGTTTTCAAGCTTGTATGAAGGTTTAGAGGTGATTCCAAGAAGATTCAAGCAAGAACAAGGCTTCATATCATCATTTTTGTAAAAGTCACTAAGAATCTTGAAGGTATAACATTTCATCTTTCAAATCTTGTTCATGATTCATGGTGATGAAGATGATAGTGGAAGTTTCTCTTGTTCTTGAATCTAAACATAAACTTGAAACTAAAAATAAATGGGTTTTGAACAAAAATAAAATGGATATATGTATATATATATATGTATATATGTATGTATGTATGTATGTATGTATGTATGTATGTATGTATGTATGTATGTATATGTATATTGAGTTTTGACTTTTGATAGATTCTTGTTTGACATGATTTTTCTAAAGTGAAATGCATGTGGGATCAAAGGAATGTTCTAAAAAGGTTTTATGATTTGAGATGAACATGTGAAAAAGTGAAACTTTGGAAGTTTATGTATGTATGTATATATGTCGTGTATATATGTATATGTGCACATGCATGTAAATTTTTGATGATTAAAGACTTAGATATGTAAGAATGTGTATGTTTTGCATTTATGATGAATGATTGGATGATGATCATATGAATGTTGGAATGTTTGAGTATTTGAAACATGAGTTAAATGAAGGTCTAGAGGCATACAAGTTCATACAAAATGATTAGAACATGTTATGGATGCATTAGATGCATTTGCTAGATCATGCATGTTGGAATATGATCATGAAATGATGATTTGAACATGTTTTGGTAAAAATAAATTTTAATCAGATTCAAAATACTAAAAATGTAAATATTTGAAGTGTTTAATGGAATATAATTTTGTCATAATGTTTTCTAGCTTTGCATGTTGTACTTGGTGCATTAGGAGTTGTGAAATACGTGAAATCGCATGATTTATGTGACTTACACAAAAACTGCACTAATCTGATTATAACCACTATTTTAATCAGTAAATAACATGTGTTGTGTTAAAATATCAAGTCATTCCGAGTTGGGATGATTATAGTAACGTTTAGCGCAAAACTATGCGTTAAAACGGTCAAAATCGGCTTTTCGAACGATTTTTATGAAACTGATTTAGATCAGTAAGTAAACTGATATTTTTAGTTTAAAAATAAGTATTTTAACTAATTTTAAGTTTACTTGGTGTTTGGTTGGTCATACATGACTTCCGACGCCCGAAAACGTTACCGAATCACTAAAATACGTGTTTTTCAAAGAACACTAGTATGGGTAATTGTTGGGTGAACCTTATGTGTTAAGATGTGTTATGTGATTTAAACAATGTGAATATGATGATATGTTAAGTTTTAATATGATAATGGGAAATTTAGACTATGCATGTACACTTGTGCGTTTAGTAGAAACGGTAAAATCGCGATAAACGTGTAATTAGTTTGTCGAGCATGAAATTTGAATACATGTGAGATATTTTATGTATACTTGCCTTAAAAATGACAAAATAGATAAGTTAATGGGATTACGCGTGTTTCAATAATATTTTATGTGTACGTTTATGTATATATATTACGACGCGCAAATCGTAGATATATTACGTATAAACTGGTGTGTTAATAGATTTACATGATAACCCCAACACCTTTCCCTTAGAATTGTTACCAAAAGATATATCACCCCCTCCATGATTTTTGAATTTTTGAGTAGGGCTCTACATCCAGTCATGTGCCTGGAGCCTCCACTATCTACATACCAAAGACTATCTAAGCATGCAGAAGCTCCCTGCACATCAAGTAAACAATTAGTTCAGGAGGGTCTCCAAAGCCAATAAGGCTTTGGATGGGGTTACAACAGAGTCAGTCTTAAGTCCAGGAACATGGACAGTGGTTAGCTCAGGGGTTTGAACAGTTTTTGAACCATATTTCTCTAACCACTGTTGTGGTCCATTTCCTGTCAAATGTTGAAATCCAAAAGGATGCTCGTTCACTTTTGGTTTAGAATGCCTTTTGTATGCCTTAAAAACATGTGGGACCTTTTGGTATGGAGGTTGACCTTTTTCTCTTTGATATTGATTTAAGGGTGGTGCATCTGTCATTTGCACATCTCTTGGAGCAGAGTTTTTGTTCAACTGTTTTGTAACAGCTGTTTAGACAGACAAAAGGTTGTTTCATGATGGGTTGTTTTGATGAACTCACAGGTGTTTTTGATTTGTACTCTTTTCTTTTAACCTCAAAAGTTTTGAGGTACACACACTCATGAGTAAGATGGTTGGTTTTTCCACAGATGGTGCAATTTTCTGCAGGCTCAATTATGCTTGTTTTGTTAATGTCATAAGCTTTTAAGTGAAAACAATCCTTTGTGGAATGATTTTTCTTTTCACAAAAGTCACAAAACAAAATTTTAACTTTTTCTCTTTTCTTCCTCTTTTCAACTTCCTTTGCAACAGAGTTTTGAACCATTGTTGGGATATCTTTAAGAGGAATGACCTTGGCCTTAGGTGCTTTCACACCTTCAACTGTGGAAAAATCCATGGGTTTGAAATTCTCAAGGATGTCACACTCATCTGACCAGGTGGGTTTGAATTGATATTTTTCAATCTCTTCAAAGGTTGATGACCCCTCTGGTTTTTCCAAAATGATTTTGTTACCATTTTTATCAGTTATTTTAATTTCTTGACCATCCTTGTTTGTTGGGATTATCTCAACAGAACCAGACTCGTTTACAACAGTGTTTTCAACTTGGTCATTTTTCCTGAAACCTATGCCAAATTTTACATTGCTTTTGATCTGTTTCTCTAACATCAGCTCATAATCTTTGCAAGATTCCACTCATTTTTCACAGGTGATTTGGGTGGATTACAACTCCTTTTTGCAAGCATGATATTTCTATATCACGGCTTGAAGTTGGTCCTTGGTTATGCTGTGCTCATGTTTAAGATTGCAGATCTCATTATCTTTTTTAAACAATTTGTTTTTCGGTTCTTTAACAGACTTTTCAAATTGTACTTCATCTTTTAAAATTTTGTCCCTATGGTTTTCATTCACCTCTTTAACATTAGCAAATGCAATGATGCATTTGTTTGAACATAGGTTTTTCAAGACCTGAGGTGATACCTTAGCTATAGCTATCATGGCACAGTCACAGACATTCTCACAAGCACTCGTGTTCTTCTCCACTTCATCTTTACACCATGGGTCAGCAAGAGGTGCTATCAGTGGTTTGGGTTCCTTCTCTAATAGATGTTCACGAACAACAACTGTAACCACTGCTTCAGCTATTTCATCCACTGTTTCAGCACTGGATTCTCCTTCTTCAGTTTCCAGCCCTTCTGGAATTGACTCTAATGCTGCAAAACAAAATTCATCACAAGGAGCTTCATTCTTAGCAAATGGAGCAAAGTTTTCATCTGATAACTCATCAGGCATGCTACTCTAATCAACAAAACCTTAGGTAAAGAAGCTTTGCTGACTGGCCCCTGCTAGAGCAGATGTTTGTGCAGCATGTTGTGGTGCAGGTTGTTGCACTTAGACCTGAGAGACTGGGGCTTGGACATACTGAATTTGTGGAACAGGGGCTTGAACATATTGCACTGGAACAGGTGTTACAGGGTGTGCATAATAAGCAGTGTTTACATGAGCAGCATGGGTATATTGGGAATAGTTCACAGTGTTTTGTGTGTTTTGAGGTCTAGGGCTAAGATGTGTTATGATTGGTCCACTATTTTGACTTCTGTATTCTCTAGCAAAGTATCCAAGCCTGTTACACTTGTAGCACTTTAGTTTTGATTTATCCAACCCCACTTTTAGATTCCCATGTAACCCTAGAAATTTTCTTCCTATTCTCTTTTAAAACTTGCTGGTTCTTACACTCAGCAGTGCCAGTTGATGCAATATGTCCATTTCCTCCAGATCAGTGGGATCAAAATGCTGGAGATCATTGAGTTCAAAGGATAAGTTGTCAGAATTCTGGTTTTCTCCACTTGCTGTAAAAGCATAGTTAGGTGAGTAAGAATTAGAGTTGTTAAAAGCTCCACCAGCAGTTATGTCAATGTAATGATCATAACTCTGATCCTTACTACTACTAGATTCTTCTTGACCCAAAAGTGTTGTGTTACCAATGATGTAGTCATCAGCAACCTTCCCTGATTCTTGTAACTTCTTTTTCTGGTTCAACTCTCTCTCATAAGTGAGGAGTCGACCATGAAGTTGGGTCAGACTTAATTCTTTAAATCCAACAGAGTTTCTGGTTACAAAAGCAATTGTGTCCCATTTGTCAGGTAGTGATCTTAGAAACCTACTATTTAGAGTTGATTTTGCAAATTCAACATTAACAAGTTTAAGTTCACTAATGAGACAACTAAAACGTTCAAACTGTTGTGTTAGTGATTCTCCTTTGACATGGCAAAACGTTTCATACTGTAGATTCAGAACTTCCCTATTATTTTCAATAACCTCTTCTGTTCCACCGAACTGCTCTTTTAGAGCATCCCACAGCTCTTTGGCACGGTTACAATGTAACAATCCAGCATAAATATCATTTGGAAGAGCTGAGGCTACTATGCTAAAAGCCTTTGCATCTAATTCAATTTTTTGAAAATCTTGTTATGAGTAGTTTTCAGGGCTTTTAGGCACAAAGCCTTTGGGATCTTCAGTACTAGGCACCACTAGAATATGTGGTCCAAAGATTACTGACTTCCAGCAGTCGGTGTTTTGCTGAGCTAACACATGGCCCATCCTACGTTGCCATATATTGTACTCAGATCTGACAAGCATAGGTGGCTTGAATAGTGTTCCGGTGTTGTGAGGGTCGTGTGATTGTGATGTCATCTTGGTTGATTTTACAAGAGTTTTTGAATAATCAACTTTGTACGTGATTACCTTTTACTCTGTTTTTTCAACTGATACGAACAACTTTAAGTATCAATTGATTTGAGCTGAACTTTTATGTCAAATTGATTTTTAGATCGAATTTGACTGTCCTATGCTCTGATACCAATTGTTAGGATCTGAGTTTCTTTAGAATGTGTTGTTTAACTAAAATGAAAGATGAATCAGAGAATGATGTGCAGCGGAAATGGAAAGTAAACTTTATAACACAATCATAGAAGAATAGTTTTCAGCAAACATGATTTCATTAGTCGAAATATTGTATCAATTACAAAGATAAACTATGCATGCATGCAACACTAAACTCCCCCTCAGCCTGAGCTCACAGTTTGTTCGTACAAGATGATGGTGAAAAAGAGCTAATAGAACAGTACAGGTACTGTTCTATTTATAGTACAATCCTAACCACTGAGCATCTAATGCTGACGTCACCTAGACAGTGACATCTAACTGACTAACAAACTCTAACCACTGATACATGCAAAACACTGATTATAATGAACAATTGATTGTATAAACACTGATGCAGCTTCCCACTGTTGTTGCCTAAGCACTGATGTTGGAGATCAGTGCTTTCATCAAAGGGTAATCAGACCTTGACTCAGGAGTGCTTTAGTCTTCATCAGTACTTGAGAAACATCAGTTGTTAGCACTTCAGTCTTTATACCTCAGCAGTTCTTTGACTAACAGTTGTTGTGAAGATCAGCACTTAGAATCATCAGCTGATAGAAAACACTATCATTGGGGAGAATCTAGGACATGCACTGCTTATTGTGATCAACTGTTGAGAATCAGTTTTGGCTTTTCATATCATCTGTTCTTCTGGTCTTGATTGCATGGGCCAACAGAAGGAGTGGAACTAGATAGGAAAGCCAAGGCTTCCATGGTTCACACTTCACAAGTCAAAACTTCATCATATGGAGAAGAAGTTGAATCAAGCTTGTTTTCATCACTCGGATTATGGTTTGTATAAACTTAAAATAAAGAGTTTTGAACTCATAACTTGATGGAAATCATCCCAACACAAACCCAAAACTATAGAGTAAGTTGTGAGCTTGGTGGGTATAACAACCCTCGAAAACACCATAAAACGCTTCGTAATCGCAAAACCGAACCCACGTAACATTTATTTTAATAAAAAAAATGAAAAATTAAAGTTTTATACCCTATCGTGGGCCGTGACAGGCTTGAAGGGCCCGGTCGCGGGGCGCGACGGACCCTTGGCTTGTCGGACACCCTTTGCGCCACGTGTTAGACATGTGGAAGATCTAGGTTAGTGATCAGGCAACCCTAGCCGTAGCTAGGGTGCCCTCACGGGGCGCGAAAGGAACAAGGGGAGGGAGTCGCGGGGCGCAAGAGACCTTGAAATCAGCTATAAATTGAGCAGTTCAGTAGCATTCACAATTTGTTCAGTTTTCTTTTCTTTCTCTATACTTTCACACGGAATTAATAGCCAAAATACCCCCCTAAATCACGAAACTTTTCCCTGTTGTAAGTATTTTAACCCCCGATCACTAATTCGATACCCTGTCCGATTGATCTGGGACCCAACAACTGATGCCAAAGCGCTGCCTGTTTAGGGCTATGCTTTGTAAACTAAGTTGGGGTTCTGTCTCGTGACGTGTTGATAAAGTTGAATTGGGTTATTATACTAATGCGTGTGCATTGTAAATTTTTAATAGGAACTCAAGAAAATTAGCAGAAAATATTTCTAGGAAGCCTATAGAAAAACATAAGTTTACAATGTGAGTCATTATCCTTTTCTCACAGTTTGTGAGCCATTATATTTAAAATGCTTTACAAAACCCTAAATGTTTTTCAGTTATACTTACAGTGATTAAGTCTTTGTATTCTACAATTACTGCCGGTATGTGGGGTTTTGTATACACTACTAATTAAGCGTTACTATTGGACAGAGAGTTAGCCAATAGTAATGTAACCACGGTCATTGTAACTGCCAACATGGCAAATACTGAATGAGTAATCTTGTAGATTTAAACATTATAATCGCTCTTAATACTGTGAAGTAATAACAAGTTATATTTTTATAAAATGGAATGTACTCGCCAGTATTTCTTGCTGATAAAAAACTTTTAAAACGCGTTTCAGGTAATTTGATGGGAAGTCATTAGCAGCCAGCTATGGAGCACTGAAGGCTTAAATAAAGTGGCTATAAGTTACCTAAATAAAAGAAGAAGTTTATGTTTTCAGCAAATTAGGGTTTATCCCTACAAAAGATGTTATAAATGAAATATGGGTTTTTATCCCATTTGTTTAATATAAAAGTTTGTTGTTTTGCAAACTCTGAATTTATTTCCTAACTACGATCCTGATGTTTTAATTCCGCTGCTAAATTAACAAACACCGATACCACCGGATCGTGCTCGCGGCGCCCGCTTCCGGGATGGGGTCGGAGTTTGCGACAGAAGGTGGTATTAGAGCCACTGGTTTAAGCCATTTAGGTATTCTTTTTTAATACATAAATTTTAAACACTTGCGATAGGAAATATCCATAAGTTATGTGTTATTCTGTGTAAATATGTATATTATGATTTTATGTTATTTTGATGATTTTTGAGTTCGCAGTATGAGTGATCAGAATACATATGATGCTTATCGTCACCTATCCTACTCTCCAATGGATGAAGGACCATCCGAGTTAGCCTCAGGATATGTAGCAGATTATGAAGATACCTTTGTTTTTAGAGCCAAATCCGAGAAGGCATTCCCACCTAAGAAGAGGGGATGGTTTAGAAAAGAGAAGAGGGAAATAAGAAAAAGAATAAGGAACATCCAAAAACAGAAACAAGCCACAATAACCATAGCTGAGGGAACTGCCCAGATTCCAGTGACTAGACCTTTATGGGAAGAACTAGATAGAAGACTAGCAAATCTGGATATGTTTAGAACTACAGAAAATGCACCTGATCTTAACCTGGTAGCAGCTCCAGAACCACAACTACTACCATTATACCCCGAGCAACCCATGAACCTAGAACAAAACTAGGAAAACCCACTTCCAATTCCAGCCTTTAATCCAAATGAAATACCCAGGTTACCAGCACTAAATCCTTTAGAGGAGTGGTGGACCAACGATTGGTCATTTCAGGATTTAATGAATGATCCATATCCTTACATGCCATACGGAGAACCAGAACCAGTTTACCCCGAACCCGTACCAGCCCAATGCCACCCATGAGTCACCAGAATGTAGCAGAACTTCGCCACTATGGTGAAGATTTGATTCATGAAGGAAATAGGATCCGTCGTATCGGGGAAAATCTCATCTGGAAATACGACGAGAGTGAGATGCGATTTTAGAGAACCATTGCTTAATATATATATATATATATATATATATATATATATATATATATATGTATTTTCTTTTAATTTGAGAATATATATATATATATATATATAAGGTAAGGTTATTGTAAAAATGGTTAAAAGTGTGAGAAGTGTGAGAAATATTGTGGAGATAACATGTGTCCTCAATCTAAATTAATTCAAAATGGTAAACAAGTAATTTTATCATTGATTCAATTAATTCAAAACCTTCCATAACCGCCACCTTATTTAATTCAAAAGGGTAAACAAGTAATTTTATCATTGATTCAATTAATTCAAAACCTTCCATAACCGCCACCTTATTAAAAGTATAAAACACTACGAATAACACTGAAACCACCATTCAACACATATATAACACCATTCAATAAGTATATAACACCATTCAATAAGTATATAACACCATTTTAAAGATCTCTATAAAAACACTACGAATAACACTACAAATCACCATTCAGCACATATATAATACCATTCAATAATTATATAACACAATTCAATATGTATATAACACCATTCAATAATTATATAACAACATTCAATAAGTATATAACACCATTCAATAAGTATATAACACCATTTTAAAGATCTCTATAAAAACACTACGAATAACACTACAAATCACCATTCAGCACATATATAACACCATTCAATAATTATATAACACCATTCAATATGTATATAACACCATTCAATAATTATATAACACCATTCAATAAGTATATAACACCATTCAATAAGTATATAACACCATTTTAAAGATCTCTATAAAAACACTACGAATAACACTACAAATCACCATTCAGCACATATATAACACCATTCAATATGTACATAACACCATTCAATAAATATATAACACCATTCAATAAGTATATAACACTATTAAAAACACTGCAAAACATAATTCAACAGTTCAAAACACTGTAATAAATACATAACACTACAAAAAAGATATAACACTACAAATCACTATAACACACTATGAATAATATATAACACCATATTACCCTATTATAACTCTGTATAACACTACAATCCCGTAATGGTGGGCGTCTGAAACAGAAACGACACGATGGAGGGTGGTCGGACCGGTGGCGGAGGTGCGACAACTTGAGTGGATCTTGGTGGGAACCGATCGGAGCAGGTGGGTGGCTTGCGATGGTTGGTCGGTGGTGTCCAGCAGGTCTGATTCGGAGATGTCGATGCTGCTGTATCGATGATGATAATGATGATGATGATGATTCGAGATGTAAACTGATGATGATGATGATTCGAGATGGATTGATGATGATGATTCGAGATCTTTGATCTGGAGAAGAAGGATTCAAATTCGCAGATCTGGAAGAAGAAAGAGGATTCGAAATTGTAGGGATTGGATTTACAGTTTCCTATTTCAAGTGGATATAAAAGACTATTACCGCTACAATTTTAAAATCAGTCCAAAAAATAAAACACATTTTACAATTTGGTCCCTATTGATCTCAACCATTAGATCAAAGATCTAATGGCTGAGATTATTTCTTACCCTTCTCACACTTTTGGTCTTTTTTACAGGAACCCCAATATATATATCACCTATATATATGTATTGATGCATAACTACTAACGTTTAAATTTTAGTTCTAGTTTGTAATAGATGTATATATATATATATATATATATATATATATATATATATATATATATATATAAGAGTAAATGTCGCAATGCTTGACAGTTTTGGTTCAATATGCTTAAGTAATTGTTTGTTTAATTTATTCTGTGATATTAATACCTGGTAAATGTTTACAATTAAGATGGCAACCTAAGTAAATCAGGAAATCCAGAATAATAATGATAACGGAAACCAAGTGGATAAAAGTGCTATAGAACACATAGTAGCTCAAAGAATCATAGATGTCATGCCATTTATTATCGACACTATTAATAAAAAGGCAGAAAATAATAATTCCATAATAGGCAGCAAATGTATGCCCACTGAGCCAAGTCACAACGTGAATTGAAATCACGGACTACTTATCCAAGCTCCGATTCCAAAAAGAAAAAGAACCATCTCATATGGTTGTTCTTATAAAGAATTCTTATCATGCAAACCGATAGAATTCTCAGGCAATGAAGGAGCTATTTCAGCTTTGCGCTGGATATAAAAGACAGAAGCAGTCTTAAAAATAAGTAAGTGTACAGATGAGGATAAGATCATGTATGCTTCTAATCTTTTTAAGAATGCAGTATTAGAATGGTGGAACACCATTCTCCAGTCAAGAGGAAGTGACAGAGTATACAACATGGAATGGAACAACTTTAAGGAAATAGTTGAAAGGAAATTATGTCCTTCTCATGAAAAGGAACAAATTGCCAATAAGTTCCTAAATCATAGAATGATTGGGGTAGATTGCAGGGAATATACTACCACATTCTTTGAATATGCTAGGATAGTACCAAATCTAGCCTCACCAGAACCAGTGTTAATCTCCCGTTATATCTGGGGATTAATCAGTGAGATCCGAAATATAGTCAAGGCAGCTAGACCACAAACAATAGAAGAAGCAGTGGAACTTGCTAACACTCTGACAGATGAATTGGTACGCACGCAAGAGGAAAATCAGAAGAAGAATCTAGCTCAAAAGATTACCGAGGAACTACGTTATGGTAATTCCTATCACAGGAAAGGAACAGGTTCTTCCTCTTCACCCTACTGCAAGTTCTATAAAGGGAAACACTTAGGGAAGTGCTCGATATACTGCAACTTCTGCAAAATACCAGGACATAAGGAAGAAGACTGTAGGAAGAAAGCTAACATTAGAATATGTTACAACTGCGGAGAAGCTGGCCATATGAAACCAAACTGTCCGAAACTAGCTCAAGAGGCAAACAACAAAGCAAAGGCAATAGACGAACCCAAAAAGAATGCCAGAGCATTCGTTCTGACAGCCGAAGAAGCTATGCTGATCCCTGATGTGATTGCCGGTACGTTTTTAGTTAATGATGTTTATGCTAAAGTATTATTTGACTATGGTGCAAACCAAAGTTTTATAAAATACTTCTTTATGCAAACTTCTCAATCAACCATTAACTAAACTTCACCAACATTGTCTTGTGGAGATGGCAAATGGAAATTCTATCAAAATAAGCGAAATCCTTCAAGAAGGAAAGATAGAAATTTTAAGCCATAACTTTACTGTTGACCTCTTACCAATGGATCTAGCCGGATTCGATGTCGTGTTAGGAATGGATTGGTTGGTAGCCAATCATGCACGAATTTTATGTGAACAAAAGTCTGTAGAAGTATGTACACCAACTAGAGAAAGGATCACAATTAAGGGAGACAAGCCGACAAGGTCAACAAAATTCATCTCTGTGATGAAAGCCGCAAGCTACGCACGGAAAGGAGGAATGGTGTATATGATTTCAGTAATCATTAACACTAAAGGAAAAGAATTAAAAGATATTCCCTTAGTATCTAAATTCTCAGACCTCTTTCCAGAAGAGTTACCTGGATTACCGCCAGATCGTGAGGTTGAATATAGAATTCACCTAATACCAGGAACAACACCAATTGCCAAAGCACCCTATCGTTTAGCACCAACGGAGATGCAGGAATTGAAGAAACAGCTAGACGGATTATTGGAAAAATATTTCATACAACCTAGTTCATGACCGTGGGGAGCACCAGTGTTATTTGTCAAGAAAAAGGATGGATCGATGCGTATATGCATTGATTACCGAGAAATGAATAAGGGTACGATTAAAAATCAGTACCCACTACCGAGAATCGATGATCTATTCGATCAACTTCAAGGAGCCCGATTCTTTTGTAAGATTGACTTACGCTCAGGATATCATCAACTGAAAGTACAGGAAGAGGACATTCCTAAAACTGCTTTCAGAACAAGGTACGATCATTATGATTTTACAGTCATGCCATTTGGTTTAACCAATGCCCCAGCCGCATTTATGGACATGATGAACATGATATGTAAACCATACCTGGATAAATTCATAATTGTATTTATAGATGATATTCTAATTTACTCTAAGAGTAAAGAAGAACATGCAGAACATTTGTACATACTTCTGATATTGTTGAGAAAAGATAAACTCTATGCTAAATTCTCAAAATGTGAATTCTGTTTGCAAGAAGTGAAATTCCTTGGACATTTAGTTAATCATGAAGGAATTCATGTGGACCCCACAAAGATCGAAGATATTACCAAATGGAAAGTCCCTGAATCACCAACAAAAGTAAGAAGTTTTCTTGGATTGGCAGGATATTATAGACGTTTTATTCAATATTTTTCTAGAATAGCTATTCCATTAACCAAACTAATTTGCAAGTTAGTTAAGTTTGAGTGGGGACCAAAACAAGAGGAAGCATTCAGGATTTTGAAGCAACGATTAACAAACGCACCAATACTCGCTTTGCCAGAAGGAACTAAAGACTTTATAGTCTATTGTGATGCATCTAAGTTAGGATTTGGATGTGTGTTGATGCAACGTCAAAAGGCAATTGCTTATGCCTCTAGACAACTTAAGAAGCATGGAGAGAATTATACAACTCATGATCTAGAGTTAGGAGTGATAATTTTTGCCCTTAAGATTTGGAGACACTATCTTTACAGTAGTAAGTTCGTTATCTTCACAGATCATAAGAGTTTAAGATATGTTTTTGAACAAAAGGAATTAAACATGAGGCAAAGATGTTGGATGGAAATCCTTAGTGATTATGACTGTGATATTCAGTATCATGCAGGAAAAGCTAACGTAGTAGCTAATGCTTTAAGTAGAAAATACCATGAGAAGCCAAAAAGGGTACGTGCTCTCAGATTAAACATGCAGGTAGATTTGAATGAACAAATGAAAAAGGTACAGGAAACAGCAATCAAGGATAATGCTGAAGGATTAAAAGGAATGATTAAAGAATTAGAAAAAGAAACAGATGGAATTTGGAGATACCATAAGAAAAAGATTTGGATACCTATTTAAGGAAACCTATGAAGCCGAATTCTATAAGAAGCCCGTAAATCTAAGTATACGATGCATCCTAGAAGCGATAAGATTTATCAAGACTTAAGAACAAATTTCGGGAGGATAGGAATGAAAATGGATATAGCAAATTATGTTGCTAAATGTTTAACCTGCTCACAGGTTAAGGCTGAACATCAGAAACCTTCAGGATTACTAAAGTAATTGGAAATGCCAATTTGGAAATGGGAATTGATAACAATGGATTTTGTTACCAAATTACCCAAGACACGAAAAGGTAATGATACAATCTGGGTGATTGTAGACAGATTGACTAAATCTGCCCATTTTACCATTGAAAGAAACTTTCAATATGGAACAGTTGGCCAAGCTGTATGTGAATGAAATAGTTTCATTACATGGGATTCCTTTATCTATTGTGTCTGATCGAGACGGTCGTTTCGCTTCTCATTTTTGGACAAGTTCCCAAAAAGCAATGGGAACTAGATTAAATCTAAGTACAGCCTATCATCCTCAAACAGATGGTCAAAGTGAAAGGACAATCCAAACGATGGAAGATATGCTTAGAGCATGTGTGATAGATTTTGGAGGAAATTGGGACGGCCATTTACCTTTAATAGAATTTTCTTACAATAACAGCTATCATACCAGCATCAATGCTGCACCATTTGAAGCACTTTATGGACGAAAATGCTGAACACCAGTATGTTGGGCAGAAATTTGTGAAAAACAACTGTCAGGACCTGAAATTGTACAACAGACAACTGACAAAATTATTCAAGTCAAGGAAAGACTGAAAGCAGCACGAGATCGTCAAAAGAGCTATGCTGATAACAGGCGAAAACCGTTGGAATTTTAAGTTGGAGACAAGGTACTATTGAAAGTCTCACCATGGAAAGGAATTTTAAGCTTTGGTAAGAAAAAAGATAAGCCCAAGGTATGCTTGACCTTTTGAAATTATCAAATGAATAGGGCCAGTAGCTTAACAGCTACTAGGGGTGTGCACGGTTCGGTTCGGTTCGGTTTTTGGGTAAAACCAAAACCGTAACCGAAAGTTTGGTTTTTGGTTTTTAAAAACCGTTCGGTTTCGGTTTTTTCGGTTATGGTTATTTCGGTTTTAGCAACGGTTCGGTTTGGTTTTTCGGTTTTTTCGGTTTTTGAAACGAATTATGTAAGATACAAAACTTAAAAGTATAATTCGAGGTTTAAGAATCTTTCTTAAATGTTTACATTTAAGTTAATATATTTAGTCTTTTAAATTAATATTATTCACATAAACCTAACCTTCTAATCTATTTTAATGTTTCTTTAAAGTTTTTGTCAAGACGTTTTCTTTCATAATACTTTGAAAATCATTTAATTTTTATATTAAACTTCGTTAGTTCTTGTAAACAATGGATAAATTTAATGATAAATAAACATGGTAATGTTCTTATTATAACTATTTAACAAACAAGAAAAAAATTAATAATTCTTAGTAGCATGGGTAAACACTTAAACAACTTAAATATAAAAATATATAGATTTGGTATACTATTAAACTTTATCGGTTTGGTTCGATTATTTTCGGTTATTGAAAATGATTATCCGAAAACCAAACCGAAATTTTCGGTTATTAAAAATCCGAAAACCGAACCGACGGTTTTTGTTTCGGTTCGGTTTTTTCGTTCTGGATTTTTTGGTTATTTCGGTTACGGTTTGGTTATTTCGGTTTTCTGCTCACCCCTAACAGCTACAGCTACAAGAAGAGATGGCAGGAATACATGATGTATTTCATGTATGTAACCTCAAGAAATGCTTAGCGGATAAATCCTTGGTGATACCTCTTTAAGACATAGAAGTAAATGAGAAACTTAAGTTCATAGAGAAGCCCATTCAGATTGAAAATAGAAAGATCAAGAATCTCAAGCACAAGAGATTAGTTCTGGTCAAAGTAAAGTGGGATTCGAGGAGAGGACCCGAATACACATGGGAATTGGAATCGGAAATGCAAAGGAAGTACCCATACCTATTCCAGGAATCTCGAGGATGAGATTTAAAACAAGGTGGAGAGGATATAACAACCCTCGAAAACACCCTAAAACGCTTCGTAATCGCAAAACCGAACCCGCGTAACACTTATTTTAATAAAAAAATGAATACTTAAAGTTTTATACCCTGTCGTGGGCCGTGACAGGCTTGAAGGGACCCGGTCGCGGGGCGAGACGGACCCTTGGCTTGTCGGACACCCTTTGCGCCATGTGTTAGACATGTGGAAGATCTAGGTTAGTGATCAGGCAACCCTAGTCGTAGCTAGGGTGCCCTCACGGGGCGCGAAAGGAACAAGGGGAGGGAGTCGCGGGGCGCGAGAGACCTTGAAATCAGCTATAAATTGAGCAGTTCAGCAGCATTCACAATTTGTTTAGTTTTATTTTCTTTCTCTATACTTTCACACGGAATTAATAGCCAAAATACCCCCTAAATCACGAAACTTTGCCCTGTTGTAAGTATTTTAACCCCCGATCACTAATTCGATACCCTGTCCGATTGATCTGGGACCCAGCAACTGATGCCAAAGCGCTGCCTGTTTAGGGCTATGCTTTGTAAACTAAGTTGGGGTTCTGTCTCGTGATGTGTTGATAAAGTTGAATTGGGTTATTATACTAAAGCGTGTGCATTGTATATTTTTAATAGGAACTCAAGAAAATTAGCAGAAAATATTTCTAGGAAGCCTATAGAAAAACATAAGTTTACAATGTGAGTCATTCTCCTTTTCTCACAGTTTATGAGCCATTATATTTAAAATGCTTTACAAAACCCTAAATGTTTTTCAGTTATACTTACAGTGATTAAGTCTTTGTAATCTACAATTACTGCCGGTATGTGGGGTTTTGTATACACTACTAATTAAGCGTTACTATTGGACAAAGAGTTAGCCAATAGTAATGTGACCACGGTCATTGTAACTGCCAACATGGCAAATACTGAATGAGTAATTTTGTAGATTTAAACATTATAATCGCTCTTAATACTGTGAAGTAATAAAAAGTTATATTTTTATAAAATGGAATGTACTCGCCAGTATTTCTTACTGATAAGAAACTTTTAAAACGCGTTTCAGGTAATTTGATGGGAAGTCATTAGAAGCCAGCTATGGAGCACTGAAGGCTTAAATAAAGTGGCTATAAGTTACCTAAATAAAAGAAGAAGTTAATGTTTTCAGCAAATTAGGGTTTATCCCAATAAAAGATACTAAAAATGAAATATGGGTTTTTTAATCCCATTTGTTTAATATAAAAGTTTGGTGTTTTGCAAACTCTGAATTTATTTCCTAACTACGATCCTGATGTTTTAATCCGCTGCCAAATTAATAAACATTGATACCACCATATCGTGCTCACGGCGCCCGCTCCCGGGATGGGGTCGGGGGTTGCGACAGCGGGTACAAGATTCCACCAAGTTTTAGCAAGAAAAATGAAGTTACAAGAACCTTAAACAAAACAGAAAATACAACTCACTTTGGACCTCAAATATGGTGAGGTTTCACCTTAGATTACCATGGTAATCTTGTGAAAACCTTCCTAGAGGTTATCCAAGTGTTATGGAAGAAGAAACAAGAAGAAAATAGATGAGGAAGTGAGCTAGAACTCACTTTGAATGATTTAGAACTTTCTGCCCAACTTCAGTGTTTTTGGAGAGTTTTAGAGAGTAATTTAGAGTGTTTGAGAGGTTTGGAAAATGGAAATGGGGCTTAGAAGTGTTGTATATATAGTGGAGGATTAGGGTTAGTAGTTGGGAGTGTAATAAGGAGTTAGGTGAGAGTTAAGGATCAAAAAGTGGCCAATCTGCAAGCATAAGACAACAATATGCGGATCACACCCTTTGGCGGGGCGCGACAGACAGGGGGGTGTCGCGGGTGGCGGCGTCCCTTGTCCAGGGAAACTTGATGATTTTTGACATATTTGGTCCCTGTTGTTTGTTATTTGGCATAAATTATGGTATTTTAAGTATAATTAACATATAATTAGGTATAAACCAAGTATGAAAGTGTGGATTAGGTATTGTCAATGAATAATCAAGTATTTGCATGAAATAAACGTATGAAGTTATGTATTTACGTTAGTTGTTTGCAAGTTGAACACGTATTTACGAGAATCTTGAATAGGTATCAAATGTATATATGAATTAAACGTATAAACAAGCATGAATAAGAAATGTATAACTCACATGAATAATAAATTTTATTATGATCAAAGCCTCGGTTTACAACGATTCGAAATTAAATACGATTACAAAAGAATGCGAGTTTCCATAAATAGAATATAAGGCGAGCTTTCTAAATACGGGAAGTTCTAAAAAGCGAGGCGTTACAGTCTCCCATCCTTTAGGAAATTTCATCCCGAAATTTATTCAAGAGGAAAACTTTGGAAGAAGCATTTTGGCTAAAAAGAATAATTGACTAAAATTGAGATTTTGAAGTTTGAACTGTGTTGAAAAGGCATGGAAATTTTGATGAGCACAAAGAATAGATTTGTATAAGTAGTTGGTTTAACTAAGGTGATTTGAGGCACCCATCGTAAGTATGAGTAAAAACGTGCATGTGTGTAGGAAAAATGATTTTGGCTAAGTTCGAATAAGTCAATGGGAGAAGTATTTTGAAAAGATTACTTAAGATAGAAAGTCTCATTATGAAATGGAGTGTATTTTTTGATGAAAAGTGCGGCCCGTATCGTAGGTTGTAAGAAAGTTTTATCTATTTCAAGGAGCATCAGTAAAATCACATGTTTGTAGAAAATTGTTTATTAGTGAGGAGCGGGAAGGTTAGGTATTTATAAAAAAATGGTTTTGGGGGTAACGGGCCGGCTAAGTATGTTTGTGCATAAATAAAGAATGAAAGATGGTTTTAGTAAGTAAAGAGGTATTTTAGGGTATGAATGTTAAATCGACTTACTGTAAATACGGTTTGCATACATCAAATAATAATTGGGAATAATCGCGTATGAGAGTGAACGAACGATTCAGTAGATGAATGTAAGAGTAGAAATGGTATGATTATTGGATATAAAATGAATATGAGTGTTGAGAATGAGGTATCATCATGGATAATCGGATATCGTTCGTTTAGTAGTTGTTAAAGTTTGTGTAATCATGTATAAACAAGGTCTGTTAAACATCGAATTTTTCATGGCACGTTTTACAAAAGTTTGGTAATATGGTGAAAACACTTATATATAAGAAGTACCAGTGGCGTATCCACCATGTCTTTACCATGTTACGTCCGTTTCATTATTCGGTGTCATGTTATGTTCCGTGTCTTACCATACACATTAGATCACCCCATGATTTTCATGCACCTACCACTATAATCCCGTCTGCACCAGTGATTATATTGGTCGTCGCATGATCCACATAGTTTGTACTAGTTGTGTATGAGTCAAGGTATACATTAACTTTGAAAATGAGAATGTGTGTGTGATAGTGTATATAGATTAAGCATGTGAGTATGATTGTGTTTAAGTATGTATGTGACCAACATTAGAGAAGCACTCGGGTATGCTCACATATGGTTGCGAATGTATGAGTATGAGTACGTATATAAGTATAAGCATGAATGATGACGATTGCGTATATAATATAAATTAAAACACAACGAATTTAAGCATATAACATGATCAAGAAGTTTAAAGTATGTAAAGAAGAATGATATGTGTGAGATTGTCGTGAAATATTGACTAAGACATGTACGATGATATGCATGAGTAAATCATTGTGTTTATTGAATCAAAGTAGGTTGAGTTTGATGAAAATGGAGAATCAAGTTTATGAATGTCAAAAGAATATAAAGTATCCATTGGTTATGCAAGATGTGTTTTGAAAAGAAGAGGATATGCTATTTTTGTTTCAAAAGGATTTACGTATGTCGGAGGTTGTCGGTTCCTATGAAGACTCCTTGCCCACGTGTTTGGAATTGGAATGATGTATAGAGCGGTATTTGAAAAGATTTTTGAAAACAGAACGTTTGCTTTATTTAATGTATTTCGTATCACAATACGAAGAGTTGTATTTTAGAAACTTTTGTGAAAACCTTGGTCCCTGAAAAGAATTTCAACAAAATGAACTTAATGATTTCGGTAAGAGTTTTAGTAAAGCGATTTACTGATTTTGAAAAGAGTTTTAGCAAAATGATTTATTGATTTAGAAAAGAGTTTAGCAAAATGATCTCATAACATCTATAAGACTTTATAAGCATGTGAGAAAAGTTGGTTTGGTTTCCGATTGAGAACCAAAGTCTTTAGTATAATGATATAACATGAGCGTGTTTTAGTGATTAGGTTCAGTATGAAGTTCGTAGGCAAGAGATACGTTAGACCGATTAAGTTGGTAGGTAGCATTTCACAGAATTTTGAAAAACGGGTAATAAATCGTTTAAGGTATGATTAGGAATTTCGTGTGTGTGATTTATGTAAAATAGATTGTAGGGTAAGAAATACGTTTGATAAAAACAATAAATTTTGAAATTTTTGCATAAGTAGGAATTTTGACAAAATGGTAAAAGATTTAGGTATAAAACTTGACTGTGTGGTTGGCATAATAAAGTCTCTTTAAAAAGAAAGTTTGGTAACGATCGCCGAGGTAAGGGAATCACCCCTAATTCGTTGGTGAGGTCGTTTTAAGAAAAGGGAGGAGCGGAGCTAATCTTCAAGTTAAAGAAATCACTCCTATCTTGATGATATGCCTCCATTTTGGGATTACGAGTAATGTAAATCTTGTTGGTGACGTTTTTGAAATCATGCATGTAAATAATGTATAAGTATATGAAAAGATTTAGTATGATGTGTGTGTAACCATCTTTAAAATAATTTGAATGTTTGGAATGGAAAGTTTGAATTGTGATAAGCGAATAATTGACAATAGTAAAATGGAAATTTGATTTAAAACTTGGATTGTTCCAAAACGGAACTTTTGACTAAACCAAAGTGGTCGAGAGTTATTTTGAGTTTGGGAAGCATGCTTTGGCCTAATAGGTGGAATACTCTCGCCGAAATTTTGGTTAACGGTATTCACCCTTCCGGATACTACATGTCCCTAATCAATCGAAAGTTCGAGACATGGCGGGATTTTGAAAATCGAGGAGTGGGACTAGTTGACAAGATGGGGGTTTCACCTCTAACTTGACAACATCGTACCCTAAGTGTGGTTAGTACTCGTCGGGTCAAGAAAGTTAATTCCGACACATTGACGAGGGTCCACTAAATTTGAAATAGAAATTCTCCATCAAGGTGAGGATTTCACTCCTAACTTGATGGCGAATTTTGTATAAAGGAATAAGTGGATTAAGAGTCGTTCACCAAATTGTGGGTTTCATGCCTATTTTGGTGAAGTCGTCTCGTTTGTATAATGTGAGTTTGAGTTTAACATGATCGTGTAAAATGCCTTGGGAAAGGCGTATGTTTTGAAATAGTAAAATAGACATGAGCACATAAAAGATGTTTCAAGGAATTAGCACATAGAAGATGTTTTAAGAAATTAGCAAATAAATCAAGTATGGTGCTTAACTATAGAATAGGTCAAAAGTATGGCAATTTTCCTAATTCCCTATAGTTATGGCCCTGATACCAATCTGTCACACCCCAACTGATGGCGGAAACATCGGAGTGAGACGAAAACGAGATTGCTCATGACTCAAAACACTAAATTGTGACAAGTATTTAATAATAAATTTCATTTTATTGCTAAAGAATCAATTACATTATTTGAAATTGAATACAACAAGTTGAAACAAAATGAATTACATTACAACAAGTATTTAAAGTTTAAATGCGTTTCTAGACATCCTACTAAGTTCCATGCATCATCATCATCATAATCCTGCAACATGTATTAAAGTATAGTTTAATACAAAAGTATTGGCGAGTATAAAAGTTTTGAGTACTAGCATAATATAATAAAAGTTTATCTCAAATCCAACATGGCAATTTATATACAAAGTTGTAGCTAGCATGCATAACTATAGGCCAAATCCGAGTGTCCACAAGAATAATGTAAATCCCTCGCCACTGAAGTGAACGAGACCGTTATGTATAATGTATAATGACTTAACAATACCTCGAAGGGCGGTGTGCTACTCCTATAGCACTCTATTTGTCATTAACTTAGCTATCCCACCTTAACAATTATAGCGCTATAGGAGTATCACACCGCCCGTCGGGGTATTGTTAAGTCATGCGTACCTTGATATCTCAAATATATCAGGTAATATTGGATACATACGTACCTTGAACACCTTCTCGAAGTAATCAGCCTTGGATATCTCAAATACATCTGCGTCGGATCCAACTCTCTTGGTCAAAACAATCTTTGTTCCATTTCGATAAACTGTTAACTGCAATGAAGTGGCCATCTATTATTCATGTTTCGTTACACTTGACGCTCTCTTCTTCTTCTGTTTTAATATTCACTAATTTATTTTATTACAAAATTATTTAATATAATAAATAAATAAGGTTTAAATAATTGAAAAATAAAAACAAAAGTATATAAAAGATTAATTAAAGTATTAATTTTTAATTTTAATTTAAAAAATAGACATAACTTTACTTTTATTACTATAAACTGATAAACTTGTATCATAAAAAATATAATAAGTATATATCTATAAATGTACATAGAGTTAAATAGACACAACTTTACTTTTATTACTATAAACTGATAAACTTGTATCATAAAAAAATATAATAAGTATATATCTATAGTGAAGGGTTCAAATAACAATAAATGTTTTGTGAGAATAAAAAAAAATTCAACCAATAAGCATGCTACATTTTACTTCATTTAGTTTTTATATTTAATATTAGTGTAAGGGTATATTGGTAAACTTAGATAGATTATTAATTGATAGTCTTCATTTTTAATAGTTAACTACATTAAATTTGTAACTTATTTTCAAAAAATATATTTTTCAAAGAAGAAAAAAAAATTAATTTGAAATGTAGGATAAATTACGAGATTTGTAGAATGAATTACGAGCTGTGTAGGATAAATTTTAATATGTGTAGGATAAATTTCAAAACGTGTAAAATAAATTTTGTTATGTGCAGGAAAAGTTTTTAGTGTGGATGATGATAGTCTTTATTACTAATTAGTTAGTTAAAGATAATAATAAATGAGATGAGAAAAAACTATTTAATGTTTTACAATTGTACCATTTGTTCTTTTTCTTTTCTTTTCAATTTAATTTTCTTCTCAAATGAACCTCCACCTGTATCTATAAATGTACATATAGTTTATTAACTATTTTTGGTAAAAGGAAAAAAAAAAAAAAAAAGAAATTGAAAGGGGCATTTAGAGCATTCACATTTAAGGCTCCATCTCCATCTATATAATTCAACTAAAAAATAAATTTTCTACTATATTTTGTTATTTTTTTTAAAACCTCCCACATCCAACTCTATATCTCTATCTTTATCTTTATCATACTCACAAACACTTATTTTATTACTTTTTCTGTTTCCTACATACTCACAACAAAAATATAGAGTTAATATGACTCTCTAAATATAGAGGTTGTACTTTGCTTTCTATAAATCTTTCTCTACTATAGATACTCTAATGTAGTAGTGTTTTTTGATATTTTCTCTATTTTTTTCTCAATATTATATATAATATATAAACAAAGAGTCTCCAATGTGAATGCTCTCACAAACATCTCCAAGCTCATCCCTTGGACCATCTGTTATCATCGCGCCACAGGACATTTTCCGGTGCTAGATCACCAAACAACATCTAGCAAGTAGCAACATCACCACACCATGGCGTACAGTGGAGGATCCAGGAATTTTTGTCAAGGGGTTCACTTTTTTAAGTGTTCCAATATCATACATCCGAACATAAAAAATACGGGCCAGTTCGATGGTTCGCGTCGGGTTAGGCTCATCACATAATAAAAATACGATAAAATATTGAAAAAAACATCATCATCATAAATATAAAAACACGTAACATAAATAAGATGGTCTTTTCGAATAAAAAAAACATACCTTCAGTTGTTCCCTACGAGGTTTCATCTTTTAAAAATGTTGTATTACATTCTCGATCGAAACTTGTTGTAAGAAGTCTCTTTCAATGTAGCAAATGCAAGTATCATTCATGTATCCATCATCCATCCTATCGTTGATGATCCAATCATAATTTCAAATAGATTATACTAATAGAGAATTGTAAGTAGTTATCTCAAAATCAATTCACCCAAAATCACTATGATATCAAAACTAATAGAGAATTGCAAACTAATAGAGAATTCAATTCAATAACTTCTCATGGCAGAATACACTAAAAAGCCAATAATCAATCAAAAACTAAATTCATACTAATTGTAAAATCAATTTTATACGTAATCGATTGTAGAGTGCAAATTTGGATATTTTGGAAACATAGTTAGTGATGGCATCATAAAACAGAGACAAAATCATGAAAATATGAAAATTATAGAATTGAATTCGTTTAAATTTTTTGGAAACATAGTTAGTGATGACATCATCAAACTGAGACAAAATCATGAAAATATGAAAATTACAGAATTGAATTCGTTTAAATATCAATGTAAATTCATACGAATTCCAGTCTAGAGAAAGGGGTATAACTGAAATCAATAGTGACAACGACTTGCAAGATAATATCATTTTACCCAAAATCACAAATAAACATCATAAACTTTTAGAGAAAGGAGTATAAATGAACCTGAAAGCTTAAGAGAGTGATTGAGGGAAGGCTGAAGGGTTGTGGCTGTCGGCTGCGTGACTGCTCCGGCGAGTGGAGACGGTGGATGGGTGGCTGGACAGTTGAGAGACGATGGCTGTGTGTTTTGGTTTGAGAGTAAAAGGGAGAAGGGCAAAAGGCGACCAAGGAACTAAACCCTAAGTCCCTGATTTGTTTTTCACTTAAAAAATATAAAAAAACGCAAAAAAGGAAAAAAAACACGGTTTAACAAGACTCGAACTCGCAACATCAAGGTAATCAGCGCGGCCATTAACCAGTAAGCCACTCTTCACATTTGCTTGAAAGGTTCCTCTACAAAATATTAAGGGGTTCCTTCAGAATATTCTATATACATTAACACTATAAATTACGGATAGAACGGGTTCCCGGGAACCCTCTAACTGAATGTAAATCCGCCCCTGATGGCGTAGCCGGGGGAGGCAAATATCCATGACTTCTATGTATGTCAGAATTATAGTGAACATGCACGACTTCTCACTGGCTCTTCATTGAATAGTATTCATCATTTTTTTGGAAGGCAAATAATATTCTTCAATTTTATTAGACATACTAATAAAATTAACTTCATATCAACTAACAGAATGATGAACATGCATGAGTTATATATATATGTAGACTTTTAGAATACAAATTCATGATAGACATACTTATCTATACTACTATATTAAAAAAACTGGGTTTTCTACCCTTTTGGTCATTTTACACACGTATAAATTTTATAGCATTATGTACAAGAGAGTACAAGCTGTTTTAGAAGGGGTAAACTTGTGTATTGTCTAAAAATTTAAGACACTTTAGGGGTAATCTAGATATTTGACCAGCCTCCCTCTTTAAAGCAAAACCCTATCCTATTGAATTATTTCTTCAAACAAAACCTATGTAATTGAAGACGCGAATGTAACTGTGGGAACAGTTAATCATGAAATCAATACGATATTGAATGCATCACCTGCGTCGCTTCAGATTACCCTATCCCTTTGTTACGATAAGAACTGAAGAGAATCGTAGAGAGGGAAATCGAAATCAATTCATTATCAAGATGATCTGTTACAAATCGTTACTAACTATTTAACGGTATTACCAATGACTAACTAATCTCTTTACAATCTAATCCTTGACTTATCATTTATTACAAAATGAGTCCCTCTACTTATTAACATGTAACAAAACTCCCTCCATTAAGATTCTTGACCTCAAGAATCAATCTTGAAATCAGGAAATCGTGTCATGAAAGATTCAGCTTCTTCCCAAGTTGCATCATGAGAGGGAAGATCTTTCCATTGAACCAAAAACTTAACTATCGGCCTGTTTCCACTTCGAGCTAATTTCCTGTCCAAAATGGCCCAAGGTTGCAGCACAGAACTATTTTGCTGAGGTAAAATAATTGGTTGATCACCAGGTGCAGGAGCCTTTTTTAAAAGAGAAACATGAAAAGTTGGATGTAGTTGTGAATCCGAAGGAAGGGCCAAAGTGTAAGCAGCTGTACCAATTTTTTTAATGACCTGGAATGGTCCATAAAATTTTGGTGATAATTTGAAATATTTGTGCAGTCTCAGTGAAGTCTGCACATAAGGTTGAAGTTTGAGATAAACCCAATCCCCTTCCTCAAAACTACGCTCACTTCTATGATTGTCAGCAAATTGTTTCATGCGATTTCTGGCCCTTTCCAATGACTGCTTTAAAAGAACCAACATAGTATCTCTGCCTTTGAACAATTCATCTATGGAATGAATAGATGAAGTACTGGGAATATAAGGAAGGTGCAGTGGAGGATCAATCCCATATAGAGCTTTAAATGGAGGCATCTTAATGGCAGAATGCCAGGTGGTATTATACCACCACTCGGCCAATGAAAGCCACTGAAACCAAGTTGCAGGAGCTGACATAACCATACATCGAAGATATGTCTCCAGGCACCTATTCAAAACTTCAGTTTGACCATCCGATTGAGGATGATGGGCAGTTGAGAGAGCTTGATCAATACCTTGAAGTTTCAAAAATTCCTTCCAAAACAAACTCATAAAAATAGGATCCCTATCTGAAACAACATTTAGTGGACAACCATGGAGTTTGAACATATTGTCTAACATCACTTGGGCAACTTTAACTGCTGTGAATGGATGTTTGAGGGCTATGAAATGTGCATATTTAGTTAATCTGTCAACTACCACTAAAATACAATCCTTACCCTCAGATTTTGGAAAACCACTGATGAAATCCATTGAGATGTCAGTAAATATGAATTGTGGTACAGGAAGTGGATTCAATAACCCCGGAGTTGCAACAGCTTCATACTTAGCTTGTAGACATACAACACAAAATTTAACCCATTTCTTAATGTCTTTGTCAGCCCTCTTCCAATAAAATAATTGCTTGAACCTCTGAATAGTGGGTTGTATGCCAGAATGACCACCTACAACTGAAGAATGACATAGTGACAAAATATCCCTTCTTAAATCTTCTTGATTTCCAATCCAAAGCTTGGACTTCCTCGTTAATAATACCCCATACCACTTCATGTGTTTGATAATTTATCCTTGGCTCAATCTATGAATTAACTGTTGGGCTTGTAAATCATTAGACCAATGATCTTTGATTCTGTTAAGTAATAATGGATCATAAGAAGAAATTGTCAAAGAAAAAATAGTGGAACTATGAACTCTGGAGAGAGCATCAGCCACATTGTTGTCCACTCCTTTTTGTATACAATGTCATAGTCATACCCCATCAACTTGCTTAACCAAGTGTGTTGGAGAGGGGTGGTGATCTTCTGTTCCAATAAATGCTTCAGGCTTTTCTGATCAGTTCGAATAGTGAAATGCTTCAATATCAAATACTGATGCCAATGCTTCACAGCTAATAGTATAGCCAATAATTCCTTCTCATATACTGATAATGCACATTGCCTTGCTGAAAGAGCTTTACTTACATAAGCAATTGGATGCTTATTTTGCATCAAGACAGCTCCCAGCCCTTTAGAACTTGCATCAGTTTCTATAATAAACTCTTAAGACCAATCTGGTAGGGCTAAAACAGGTGCTTGAATCATTGCTTGCTTCAAGGTATCAAAGGCTAACTGGGATTCTTCAGACCATACAAATGCATCCTTTTGGAGCAACTTTGTTAATGGTTTAGCTATTGTGCCATAGCCTGAAACAAACCTTCTATAATAGCCAGTAAGCCCTAAAAACCCTTTCAATTGTTTGACATTAGTAGGGATTGGCCATGTTTTGACTGCTTCAAATTTTGTGGGATCAGTAGCCACTCCATGCTGAGAAATGACATGACCCAAGTATTCTACTTGAGCACCCCCAAAACTGCATTTTGATTTCTTAGCATATAGCTGATTTTCTCTGAATAATTGTAAAACCACTCTTAAGTCTTCTACATGTTGTTGAACATTTTTACTATATACCAAAACATCATCAAAGAAGATCAACACAGATTTCCGTAGTAACTTCTGAAACACAGAATTCATTAGGCTTGGAAAAGTTGCAGGAGCATTAGTGAGTCCAAAAGGAAGAACTAAGAACTCAAAAAGGCCTTGATGGGTCCTGAAGGCAGTTTTGTGTATGTCATCTTCAAACATTCGGATTTGATGGTAACCAGACCTTAAGTCCAACTTAGAAAAAATCACAGCACCCCCTAATTCCTCTAATAATTCTTCAATTAGTGGTATTGGGAACCTGTTCTTCACAGTTTGATCATTCAGCTTCCTATAGTCTATACATAATCTCCAACTACCATCTATTTTCTTTACTAACACAACTGGTGAAGCAAAGGAGCTCACACTTTGTCTGATGATACCCATATCCAACATCTCTTGTACCATTTTTTCTATTATATCTTTTTGACCCACTGGATACCTATAGGCTTTTTGGTTAATAGTAACAGACTCATCATGTAGCTGACTTATGTGATTACAGCTCCTATCAGGTGGGAGTCCTTTAGGAGTACTAAACACATCCTTATACTGATCCAACAAATCATTGATTTCAGTATTAAATGTGGAAACATCCACTTGGGGCTGATGTTTAAATGAACCCTTATCACCATTTTGCATAGTAAAGAGCTGAAAACTAGTCACAGAAGTTTCTGTAGAAAGCATTTGAGACAGCTTTTCTAGAGAACATAAGGACAAAGCATTGTTACTAATCCCTTTCAATTCTACCACTTTGGAGTCAAATTTAAATTGCATTGTCAAGTTCTTAAAATTCCATACAATGTCATCCAAAGATTGTAACCATTGTATACCAAGTACCATGTCATAGTTATCCAAAGGTAACAACAACACATCAGTGGTAAACCAGACTCCCTGCATTAACCACTGAAAATCTTGACAAAGTAGGTGACAATCCAACTCCTTACCATTAGCTACTAACACCTTCATTAAAGAGACTTCTCTGGTTGGACAGTTCAGTTTATTAGTTAATCTTGAACTGACAAAGTTATGAGTGGAGCCAGAGTCAATTAAAATCTGTATCTGTCTAGTGCCAATAGTCCCAATTACCCTCATAGTGGAAAAAGAGGTAACCCCAGTCAAAGCATAAACTGAAATTTGGGCCCCTGATTCAGTTTCCTCTACATGCTCATAACCCTCTACATCTCCCATTTCCTCATCATCATGAATTTCCAAATTGTACAGATGTTTAAATTTGCAATTATGGGTTGGGCTGTATTTTTCATTACACCAAAAGCATTCTCCCTTAGCCCTCTTCTCTTCAGCTACCTTAGCAGGCACTTTCTTGACATTCTTATTCATTTTATTGACCGGTGGTGTTGGTAACAGGGGCAAATTGTTACTTGATTGCCTTTTATTGAAAATAGGAGTCATTTTATTAGCATTAAGGGAAGTACGAGTATTAAGGGTCTTCTTAACATCTTTATCCCCAAAAAGAGTAGTATATACTACCGTTTGTTGTTTAGCCATAGTAACAACATCTCTCATGGTTTTAGGTTTAAAAATCTTAACTAAACATTTGATCTCAGGTTTCAACCCCCCCCCCCCCCCCCACATAAAGGCTAGCTGCATATTCATCAGTCAACCTAACCCTATTGAGCAAAGTATCAAATTCTTTAGTGTAATCAGAGAGTGAACCTGTTTGATGAAGGTTTTTTAATTCTTCCATAGCATCTTCAGATAATCTTTCTGAAAAACGAGCAACAGCAGATCTGGAATACTCATCCCATGTGATGTCACTCACATCCCTGTTTTGACTATCCACATACCCTTGATGCCATTCTAAAGCAGCACCTTCAAGGTTGATAACAGCATAATGCACTTTGGCATTATCAGGAGTTCTATCCACTGTAAAAAATGATTACAGCGGATGATCCAACCCTCCACTTCAGTACCATCAAATTTGGGGAAGTCTAACCTTCCTGTTTGTACCAATCTTTGTTCATGATTAACATTTCTTTCATGGCCCAATTTGTTGTTGATTTCCGCCATTTGATTGCTTCAGAATTTTGATCCAATATAGCTTGTTGTCCTTCGATTAAAGATGCATTAGAATGTGCTAATTTTTCCAATTTCTCCATTTCTTGATGTCTGGTAGCCATATTCGTCAATTAGGTCAAAATTTGGGGAAGTTTGATCAATAGTTGAAGCTGGAATCAATCAACTACAACGAATTAGAATTGAAACGGACAATTGAATGAAGGAATTGATCGAACGATGATCAATCCAGAGTAGAATTGAACGGAATTGAAGGAATCGATCAACAATAATCGATTGGTCGGAACGGTGATCAGAGTTTGAACGGAAAAAAAACGAGCTCCGATGAGAATCGGTAGCTCTGATACCAATGTTACGATAAGAACTGAAGAGAATCGTAGAGAGGGAAATCGAAATCAATTCATTATCAAGATGATCTGTTACAAATCGTTATTAACTATTTAACGGTATTACCAATGACTAAGGGCATGTTTGGATGGGCTTCTTAAAACAACTTATTGGCTTATTGACTTATCAAGAAGCCAATAAGTTGTTTTTGTGTTTGGATAGACTAAAAGGACTTTTGGAAATAGCTTTTTGCAAAGAAAGAAAATCAGATTTTGAAAAGCCAAGATTTCATGACTTTTGGATCCAAAAGTGACTTTTCAAAAATGAATTTACTAAATTACCCCTTCTTTACCCCCTTATATTTAAAAGAATGCCCATTTTAGTCATTTTACACCAATAAGCTAATCCAAACACTTTTTTTAAAAACTCCTTTTCAAAAAGTCCTTTTCCCAAAAGTCCTTTTTAACTCTAATAAGCCCATCCAAACATGCCCTAACTAATCTCTTTACAATCTAATCCTTGACTTATCATTTATTACAAAATGAGTCCCTCTACTTATTAACATGTAATAAAATGAGCTTCGATTTACCGGCGATTGAATCACCCTATTCGTTTCAATTGAAGACTACTTTAAGCCCATTTTCGTGTGTTCTACCCTTCGTCCTTCAAGCAGTTGGTTATTGGAAGCGAGATCGATTTAGAAGCAGGCCCTGGGGAAGAAATTTAATAAACAGAGTTCTAGGTTTTGGTTAATTTGCAGTTGTGATTCTATATGCAGAAGCACTTGTTAGGTAATTTTCGTTTTATTACTTGTTTTTGAATTGCAATCTGGTCGATTCTTTACTTTTTGGGGGGTACCCGTTCCTCAGATGCAAGTCAAAGGAGTGCAAACTTGAAGTTCTTTTGTTTTCTTCTTCGTGTCTGACAATGAAATTGTTTCCGGAATTCTGGGTTACAGTTTTGATGTCTTGCAGATTTAAAGATTACAAACAGTCTACTATGGTTTCTCGGTCTGCAATTTGAAGATATTTTTAATCTGGATCCGCTTTAAAGGTGATTATTTTTTATCTTTAATCTTGCCTGTTTCTTTGATTATAATTTTTTGCTATAATTTGATAATATATTTTATTTTAATTTTCTGCAAAATGTTGGATTCTCCAACATTTTACATACTGATTTATAGTGTTGTTATTGGTAATTGTAAAGGGTTAACTGTGATTTTGAGAACTTGTTATTGTGTATGTGTTTGGTAAACTTGGTGACTTAAATTGACATAAAGTTAATGTATTACTAGGAACTGATGTAATGGAATGCACCTGATGCAATTTTGTATTATTAGATTATTAGATTTTATAGGCTGGCTGCAAAACTCATGAGCCAAGATACACAACAAAAATAAACATATGTATTATTAGATTTTATAACTTAAAACTGATACGAAATGCGGGTATAGACTATTTAGATCTATTAGATGCACTGATATAGGGTAGCGATCATATTGGGTTTCGGGTTAAATTGATGAACCCGAATACGGATGCTGTTATTTAGACAGCGATGAATCATGTAAGTAGCTAAATCGTAATGATGCTGTTAAGATGTGTTTTGATTCTGTTAAATGAGTTGTGTGTTGTTAACTTGTCTCAATTCATATCATAACAACTAGCAGATTCTTTATAAATAAGATATCTTGCTAAGTTTAGCAAGTGTTCGGTGTTCCCTGTGATACAGGGTCCGTTTAATTGTTCATAGCTATGTTGTCAAAGATGAAAGGCGGCAAGGCGCATAGGCCGAGCTCGGAACTTTAAAAACATGTCTAAAACCCCTAAAAATGGTATTTTATACTATGTGTCTAGCATAAAAAAGCCCTCGCCTTTTAAGCGCCTAGGCTTCCGGCTCGGACTGTGTGCTTTGCGTCTTTCACAACATAGTTTTAGCTATTTTCTTAATTTCGCATATTTTAACCTGCTAGAGATCTAACACAACCTTATAGTTTTGATTTATATTCTACTCAGGTAATATACTAAATTTCATATTTTCTTTGTCCTTATTTTTCTTTTATGTAGTCCGTGCATTATTCAATTACTTGGAGGGTTAATACTATTATGTGTTATTTATTTATGAAAATACATAGGCCTAAATCTGCTATTACTATTATGTGTTATTTATTTATAAAAATCCATAGGCCAAAATGGGATTTAGGCGATCATTCAAATTATATAGTACTTACAAAAACTCACTCACAATATACATGAGCTTGTATGCCCTATGCTTTTTCTCTTAACTTTCGAAGTCTCATATGGCATGTATGTTGACGTATTTGATCTCTTTTATTTAACTCCTTCTTTGTCCAAACTTAACATAGACTGCAGGTGCTGATGGAGGAGCCGCTTTTTCTATTATACATGTATCAACAGAGGTATTTCATTTGTACTGCTAGAAGTGTATAAGTAATGTTTTGCCAAAGCATAAAAGAAAAATATATTTCTATTTCTATTCCTCCTGTTTGAATAAGCACCAGCAGCCCCACAGTTGCCCTTAGCAACACCCAAGCTTGAGTCGGTATGAGCATTTGGTACTGGGTACTGGTACCGAATTTCCTGTACCAAAGTTTTTCGGTAACGGTACCCACTTTTCGGCATTTTCGGTATCGGTACCGGTAAAATACCAATTTTTACCTTCAAATATAGGTACCGTACCGTACCGGATATTTCGATACCGGTACCCAGTTTTGACGAATTTCGGTACCGGTATTTTCGGTACAGGTACCACGCTCATCCCTAGCTTGAGTGGTGGCTGGTGCTAGAAGCACACTCCATTTTCTCTTATTTTTTTCTATTTTCTTGTGTTGATCCTATTTTTCCTTGTTTTATGAAGGTTGTTAAGCAAAGGATGTAGGCAGGACAATTTTCTTGAGCCCTTGATGGTGATCACCAACTCTATTCTAACCATTCAAAGATTTAAGTAACTCACGTCTTTATTTTTGAGACCATGAAATATGTTTAGCTGCCTTTGACAATGCTAGCAAAATGACTTTATGATGGAAATTGCACGGACAATTTTCTAAACCACTAAAAAAGTTTATTTTGTCTATTATCTTTTCTTTTCAGATTAAAAAATGATTAAGTGTGATTCTAACCTATGTTTATTCCGAGCGAGCTTTAAGCTATGAGCTATTTGAACATTAGTACTCCTACTTGATTATGGGGGCATGTGTTGAACCGATACTGGCAGGAGCGGTCGGTTGGTGTGTATGACCCGGTTCAGTGGCCAGACATATTTTATAGATTAAAAAATTTGAATTTGGGACTTCTCGATATTTACAGACGGAAGTGTTTGCTAGCTGATCTAGGAAAATGGTGGTGATGTGTTTTTAGATGAAATTAAATTCGCAGGGTAGCAACTTCGATAACCAATCTGATCGCATCAAATTCAACCACCTTTCCTTCCAAGTAATGTGGAGCGCATGGAGAAATAAAAAAGAAACCATATTGTAAAGTAGTAGTTTGATTAACGCGGTTTGGATGACGGATCAAAATCAGTTGAGGTCATAATGATTGATCTTCAAGTTTGGTTCAAGCTTGGTTCAAGCTGGGTAGATCTCTCAAACATTTGCTGTCTGTTTTTAAATAAATAATAGAGTAAATTACGTTTTTGGCCCCTGTGGTTATATTACTTTTACTATATTAGCCCAAAATAAGAATTTTTAACATATCTGCCCCCATGGTCTGTATAACTAACCATTTTGGCCCCTAAGTCTAGAGATCATGGGGGCCAAAATGGTTAGTTATAGAGACCATGGGAGCCAAAATGGTTAGTTCTAGAGACCATGGGGGGTAGATATGTTAAAAATTATTATTTGGGCTAATATAGTAAAAAATGATATAAGCACAGGGGCCAAAAACGTAATTTACTCTAAATAATAATACATTAAAGATAATGTTGGTAACAATATTAATAAACTAATGATCTTACCCTTTTTAAGTACTATACATAACTCAGACTACCTTTTAGGTGACCTTTGACCATTTAATCCATACAACTTGACTCCTTCAAAGTTTTTGTATATTTTCTTTCATATATTACATGTCAATTACATGTAGACCTGAATTAACTTTTTACATGACTTTTCACCCTTCAATCCATTCATTAAATTCAACGCCTTTCCTTCGATATTCTTTTTTTCTTCATATTTTACATGTTTAACCACACTTATCAATTTAATGAAACCTGAATTGCCTCAATTTTTATAACACAATTGCCCTGTTTAATTGTCGCAGGAAGTAGAGTTGGTGAAAGTTTGGCTTTAATAACACAATTGGGCTGTTGATGTATAGATTATTTTTGAGTAAGTTGAAAACAACATGGAAAGCGATGGAACAGTTGGTTGAGATAAGCCTTGTTCGGGACACCCGCCGCAACGCGCGGGCATTCCCACTAGTTAAGTAATTAACTTCATATAAGCTCAAAAAAATAATAAACATGCACAATTTATGAGTGTGTATATAGACTTTCAGAATACAAATTCATGATGGATTGTATATATACTTTTTTTTTCATAAAAGACATACTATTTATTTTTTTATTTAAATTTAGAATGTGTCTCATATTTTTTATTTAACTACCTATCCCCCACTTGTAGTGGAGTGGTGGAAAGAACTTTGGGTTTCCTTGGAGACCCGGGTTCGATCCCCACCTGTTGCATTTGGGGGTAAGGGCAATGAGGGCAAGGAGACCCGTGGACACAAAGGACCGCGGGCCTGAGCCTGAGCCCGCCCCCGGTTTTCATCCGGCTGTTACTCTAGCGAGGCTTCTCGTGTGGAGGCAGAACGGTTTCCGGGGGAAAGCCGTAACCAAGTCTGATAACCAGCGCGGGCACGGTTAAGACAACGTAGTCTGGGCAGACTTGGCTAGGGCCCCCTGGTTTGGGGGGTGTGGGAGTTGCTCTCACAACCAAAGTAGACTCTCACCTTTCAAAAAAAAAAAAAAAAAAAGAAGAAACTCACCTAATATGATGTATAATTTCAAGAGAAATTTAATATGGAATAAATTTGGAAAAACAAAACAACTGCAAACATGTTTATTAAATGTGCTGGTATAAATCAAAGAAACTTAAATGCAAGACAAGGGTAATGGCCAATTAAACAGAAAACACTGGTCATCCTCCCCTGAAGGTGTGACTTTCTCTGGGCATTGCATAGTTTTCTTTATTATTATTATTATTATTATTATTATTATTATTATTATTATTATTATTATTATTATTATTTATATTTATATTATTATTATAACCTTAGTTGTAAGAGTAGATAAAGTTATAAACCGAATTTACCTCAAATAACTTTTATATAATACATTATATTATAAACTATTTTATAAAATCGAGAATTTTATTACATTGCTTGCTTTATATCATATGTTTTAATTAAGTATATAACTTAAATAAGAGCATACTTCTGTTATGAATAAATACTTTCTAAATAAAATAGAGTAAATTACGTTTTTGGCCCCTGTGGTTATATCAGTTTTACTATTTTGGCCCAAAATAAGAATTTGTAACAGATTTGCCCCCGTGGTCCCTATAACTAACCATTTTGGCCCCTAAGTCTAACCAAACCCTAACTCAGGTTAATTATTAGGCACATGACTTGCACATGATGGGTAATATGGTAATTTCCCTCCCCTTTTATGAATAAAACCCAGATCTTCATCATCATCTTCAACCATCATCATCCCAGATCTTCATCTTCAATTAAATCCCAGATCTTCATCTTCAATAATTATCATACATTAAGAACACACTCTCTCTCATGTTTCTCTCTGCTCTCTCTCTCTCCTACCACCACCACCACACCACCACTTCAGCCACACCTCTGCCACACCTCAGCCACCACCACATCAGTCCCCCGTCGGTGACCATCACCTCCACCTCCACAACTGCCACACCAATAATGTTTGATCAAAACCCAATAACCATATCCATACAGATTAAAAAACAAACCCACAAACAAAATCAAATCCAAATTAACGAAAGAATCAAATCAAATCCAAACAAACCACAAACAAAATCAAACATACACAGGCCTATTTGTGTTATACCTGGATAAATGATCTGAAACAAAATCAAACCCAATAACCATATCCTTTCCACTGTGAGAACCTCCCACCGCCACCTGACCACCGCCGCTGCCACCGCGCCACCTGACCACCGCCGCTGTTACAGAAAACCCCCAAATTCACTGAAACACCTCCCCAACCCAATCAATCACAACCTCCAAGTTCAAATTGCACATAGATCTTCAAATCAACACCACCTACAAAACCCACAACCCAGCGCCGCCGTTTATCACCATCAACACCCACCTCTGCCATCATCACCAGCAACACCCCACCTCCACTGTCATCACCATAAACATCCACAACGAGAAACTCAACACCGCCGTTCATCACCATCAAACCTGTCAAACCACCTCTGCCGTTCATCACCATCAAAGAGAAGGGGTGTTTATGAGAGAGAGAAGAGAGAGACAGAGAGAGAGCAGAGATAGTTTATGAGAGAGAGAGAGACTGTATGTGGTGGTAGGTACGGTGGTGGTGGTGATGATACAGTGGAGGAGGTGGTGGTAGGTACGGTGGTGGTGGTGGTGATGATACGGTGATGGTGGTGATGATACGGTGGTAGTAGAGAGAGAGAGCAGAGAGAAAGATGAGAGAGGGAGTGTGTGTGTGTTCTGTATGTATGTGTGTGTTATGTATGTATGGTTTTATTTATAAAGAGAAGATGGAATCACAGAGAAAAGATGGAATCAGGAAGAAGATGAAGCGGGCTAGGGTTTTATTTATAAACTCATTAAAGGGGAGGTGAAATTACCATATTACCCATCATGTGCAAGTCATGTGCCTAATAATTAACCTGAGTTAGGGTTTGGTTAGACTTAGGGGCCAAAATGGTTAGTTATAGGGACCACGGGGGCAAATCTGTTACAAATTCTTATTTTGGGCCAAAATAGTAAAATTGATATAACCACAGGGGCCAAAAACGTAATTTACTCAATAAAATAAGATAAAGTTAATATTCACTATATTAAATAGTCTTATTAAAATAATAAACTGGGTAATTTGTTTGTTATTTAATAAACATATATAAATATTGGAAAGAGTCAAATACATGATATTAGAATTTGTAAAAATAAGAAATAATGCACATGAAATAGGTACCTTGTATGTTGTGATTTACTGTCAGGTTGTTTATAGACTTTAAATGCATAACCGTACTTTGCTTCACGTGCTTCTGGTCGAGGTTGAATTTTTCTCGTTGGTTTAGTTTGAGTTCTTTTAACGAAAACTAGTAACTGGACCAAGGCAGTCCTAAGCGGTTAGGGTTTGGTAAGGGTTTACGACGGCTGAAAGTTCTAGGATTACGTTATAATAGTAAAAAAGAAATATACTTGGAAATCTCAATGGGTATCTTTTAGTAAACTAATGGATACATGCAGGTATCGACCCAATGAGTAATTACCGGACGAATACCCGATGAGTAATAGGCATGATATGGGACATGATTGTACGATCGGGTATGGGCATGCGATTACCAAATCAAAGCCCGATCCCGATCCCTTGCCATCCCTACTAATAAGTAATAACGGTAACAGTTATCAAATTTTTTCTCTTATTGATCACAACTTTCTTAATAATTTTCGTGTTCTTTCAAACAATCATTAAAACCCCCGGATTTAGAATAGATTAGATCGTATTTAAAACTGAACATTAACCACAAATTTCCCGTGGATACGATACCCCACTTACACTATCTACATAGTTTATTTAGGTTTTTGATTGACCTTAACGACAGTCATCAAAATGGCACCGTTGCTGGGGAATTCGTGCGCTTAGTGTTAGTCTAGATTAGTTGTTTTTCTTATTTTCAAAAAATCATAAAAACCCAAAAATACTTCTTTTTGTTATTTTTACTCCGTGAGGTATTACGTGCAGTTTCTTGTTTACTTGTGTGCAGGTGACTTCTTATTGCATGCATACCAGGGTTTCAGGAAAGTCATCACCACTTCTTTTCGACCCCGAAATCGGAAAGACCGCCAGACAGAACTTACTTCTTTGTTCAGCTTTGAAAGGAAAAACGATAGATTCAACGATGAATCCTCCAGAAAATCAATCGAGTCTGAATCAACAACCATCACAACAAGAACCACTTCCCGATATGCCACCACCCCTGGCTCCAACCGAACCACAAAATCAAACTCAAAACCAACCAAATTAACCACCACCACAAAACCTAAATGCTACACAACCACCTCCACAAGGTGACTTTCAAGTGAGAGATGAAGATTTAGAGTACCCACGCATGTGTAACCCATTAGGAAACCAACAACATCCCGAGCTGATTCAGGTTGTGAATAGACCTAACCGTGAACCTCACCCGCACCGTACAGGTGACCAGTTTGAACAGAGAATGAATCGGGGTAGAGTGGATGATTGGGAAGAGGGGAGATTGGATTATGGTTCAGAGTATGATGAAGAATGGGATGAGCGTGAGGGATATGCGGGAATGCAAGGAGGCCAATTAAATTCGGTGGCAAACCGGGTTTACCAAGGGTTTCAGCAAAGACAACCACGTGGAGGTAACGGATATCAAACCCCACCACGGGTGAATCAAGCACCGGCTGTACCACGTCAAAGGCGAAGAGATCCGAGATTTCCGGATCCGAATATCCGAGGGGTAGAAAGTCACTTCCGTCCACGAATTGCGGAACACTGATCACCTATTGTCATGCCTGTTCTTAATGGTGATCAATCTTTTGAGGCAAAAGCGCATATTTTGAACATGTTGCCTAATTTTCATGGAAAGGGGAGTGAAGAACCGTATGCTCATATTGCGGAATTTGAAGCGGTTTGTGTATGATAGGTGGACACAGGTTCACACCAGATCAAGTTAAGTTGGTCCTATTTTAGTTCTCCCTAAAAGACTCAGCACGTGAATGGTTCATATCCTTGCCTTATGCAAGCATTCACACATGACAGGAGTTGCAACAACAGTTCCTAGAAGAGTATTATACTCGACAAAGAACCAATTTGGGAAGAGCCGCCATTAGAGAGTTCCAACAACTTCCGGGTGAGTTGTTCTTTGAGTCATGGAAGCGGTTCAATCAATTGATTCGTAATTGTCCCCATCATGGCATTCCAAGATGGGAGTTAATTACCGCTTTCCATGATGGGATATCTAATGAAGATATGCGAAACATCAAGGCTACAATGGGTGGCACTTTTCTACATAATCATGTGGACGTGGATTGGGATTATTTGGATATTGTAGCACCCGACTCAAAAAGGAAAGCCCAATTTGATAGAGGAAAGAAGTATCCAATCTCTACATCAACAGGTACGGGAGCCTCGACAGCTCGGGTGGCTCAGTTAGAGATAGAGAATGAGGCTTTAGAATGCCAATTGGCGAGATTTAAAGGCCTTGGAGGAAAAGACTCGATACATGCTGCTCAGACTTATCCAGTGTGTGATTCATGTGGGGAAATAGGCCATGCTATGAGAGATTGCCCGGACCAGTTCATAGGAGCTGAAGACGAGGTTAACCAGGTCTATGGTGATCACCAGATATTTGATATGAATTCAAACACATATCATCCCGGTTTAAGGAATCACCCAAATTTTAGATATAGTAATAGTGCTAATCAATCTAATCCTAATTTTCAGGTACCTACTCAAGGAGGTCAACCATATCAAAACAGACAGTCTAGTTACAACAACCAAAATTACAATCAAAGGAGCTATCAATAGAGTTCAAACCAAGGAAGATCAAGCGGTTCAGCTAAAGGGTTGAACAATGAGATGATGGAAATTCTGAAGCAAATAAAAAAGGATCAAGAGGTGCAAGCCAAGGCTTATCAATCTTTAGAAAAATAAGTTGCACAGTTGGCAGTGGAGGTGGCTCAAGGAAGACGAGATCTATGGAAACTACTGAGTAATACAAAGAATTCTCAACATAACGGAAGAGTTAACTCGGTAAGTATCCTTCCTAAATCTAATGTTGTTGATATAGCTCTTACATCTTCATCTCAAGTAGTTGCAGGTATAAGAGAAGAGATTGATAGAGGTGAGGAGAATGAGCCAGGGGTACCGCTTGTTCCAATTAAAGTGGAAAAGCTGAAGATCCACAAAGCTTTATTGGATTATGGGGCGAGTATGAGTATTCCCCAGGAAGTTTGTATGATCAGTATGATTTTGGTCCTCTACATGCCCTTGATAAGAGGGTGATTTTGGTAGATGATACATGGAAGCAACCCGTGGGGTTGTGAAGGATGTGATGATCCGGCTAGGTGAGTTCTTTTACCCGATAGACTTTATGGTGCTGGATTATGCACCTACAAGGACAATTGAGCAACAAAAGTGATTCTGGGCCGTCCATTCTTGCACACAGCTAATGCTCAAATCAACTGTAGAGATGGATTAATCTCCATGTGCTCTGAAAATGATAAGTTATTCTTTAATGTTTTCTTAAAATCCATTACTTACGAGGTTCTTGATAATTTGTGTGAAGCAGTTGCTATTAGCGAGTTTATTCCGCCATCCACTTCACATGTGTGTGAGGACACATTAGATGAGAAAGGTGTTAAGTGTTACAGGTCCAAGCTTAGGATGAACGAAGAATTTGTGAAGAAAGTGAATGTGAAAAGGAAAGGAAAAACAGGCAAGCCACCGGATGGTGGAAACGTTTGGGAAGATCAAGATTGAGCCTAACTGGTATGGAGATGAAAACTTTCGGACTTTGGGAAATCAAGTCATCTAGAAAAGTCCGGAGGTAAGCAGGCGTTTGAACCACCTTGAAGATTGCTGGTATGATCTGGCTGAAGATCTAAAACTTAGCGCTCTTAGGAGGCAGCCTAAGGTTTTGTTTTGTTTTCTTATTGTTTTTCTTTTGTTTTGAGTTTTTGAGTCTAACCGTGTAATTATTCAAGTGTGGGGAAGTCCGAGGAGGTTTGGCTAAGCTCTGGTGCCTTTGAGGGCAATGCACAATTGTCTGGGGGTAGGGCAAAATGATTATATGTTTGCATAAAGAATTTGGCCTGAAAAAATGATTTTTGGAGTGCTTTTGGACATTTTCAGTATGTTTTTATTGAAGATTTATCATAGAAATACGTTTGGAGGGTTTAGGAGGTGAAAACAAGAAAAAAATTGAAAATTTTTCTAAGGCATGAAACCAAAATTTTGGGCAAAATTGCTGGAAAAAGGGTTCTCAGGCGCTACGCGGGGGACTTCCCAACAAATGCCGCGACACGCCTGAGGCGCCAGGTCAACAATAGTCAAATTGCACTCCCCCGTGCCACGCGGGGGGTTCTTTGGTAGCTTCGGTGATGCGCCTGGATGGCCAGGTGGACAAATTATGGTCTTTGTACATTGATTCGTTTTAATCTATTTGGGAGCATGTGAGTTTTATTTTGCAGGTTTTGATCACTTTGTCCATACTCAATCTCTATTCGGGTGAAGGGATTTGAACTATTTGAAGAAGAGCATCCCATGTTGAATGCATCCACGAAAGAAATGTTAAACGGTTGCTGCGGAACAAGGCTTATAGGAATTCAACCGTTTAAAATCAGGGGAGTCTGTTCCATTTTTCTTTGTGTTTCGGCTTATGTGTGTAGTTGAGTCGTGGGTTTTGCTCTCCATTAAGGACAATGAAGGAATTAAGCGTGGGGAGGGGAATCTAGCATCTAGTTGTGTTTTAGTCAGTGTCGTGTCCGTGGCGTTAAGAAAATAAAAAATAAATAAATAAGTAAATTTCAAAAAATTAGAAAATGTTTCGAGAAAGTTTTGGTAATAAAATGGAAGATGATAGGAATAATTGGATCGTTGGATTTTAATTACGATATATATGAGATAACGAAACGGTTGCTCTTAGTCGAAAGTATCATGAAAAGCAAAAAGAGTACGTTCTCTTAAATTAAATCTATAAGTAGATTTAAATGAACAAATTAGAAAAGCACAAGAATCAGTAATCAAGGAAGATACTGAAAAATTGAAAGGAATGATTAAGGAACTAGAACAAGGAACAGATGGAATTTGGAGATTCCATAAGAAAAGAATGTGGATACCCAAATTAGGAAACCTACGCCACCATATATTAGAGGAAGCCCATAAGTCTAAGTACACGATGCATCCTGGAAGTGATAAGATGTACCAGGATTTAAGAAATAATTTCTAGTGGATAGGAATGAAAAAGGATATAGCAGCATACGTTTCTAAGTGTTTAACCTGTTCACAAGTCAAAGCTGAATATCAGAAACCCTCAGGTCTATTGCAACAGCTAGAAATGCCGGTGTGGAAGTGGGAATTGATAACAATGGATTTTGTTACCAAATTACCCAAAACAAGAAAAGGTAATGATACAATCTGGGTGATTGTAGACAGGCTAACTAAGTCAGCTCATTTCCTACCAATGAAAGAAACTTTCAGTATGGAACAGTTAGCTAAATTATATGTAAATGAAATAGTTTCATTATATGGAATTCCTTTATCAATTGTTTCTGATAGGGATAGCCGTTTTACCTCTCATTTTTGGACAAGTTTCCAAAAAGCCATGGGAACCAAGCTAAATCTAAGCACAACTTATCATACTCAAACGGACGGACAAAGCGAAAGGACAATTCAGACAATGGAAGATATGCTTAAATCTTGTGTAATTGATTTCGGAGGTAATTGGGACGATCACTTACCATTAATCAAAGTTTCTTACAATAACAGTTACCACACAAGTATCAATGCTGCACCATTCGAAGCACTCTATGGACGAAAATGCCGAACTCCAGTCTGTTGGGCAGAGATTGGAGAAAAGCAACTATCTGGACCTGAGATAGTACAAGAAACGACCGATAAGATCATCCAAGTCAGAGAACGACTGAAAGCAGCACGTGACAGACAAAAGAGTTATGCTGATAACAGACGAAAACCACTGGAATTTCAGGTAGGAGACAAGGTATTATTGAAAGTCTCTCCTTAGAAAGGAGTGGTAAGATTCATTAAGAGGGGAAAGCTAAGCCCCAGGTATGTTGGACATTTTGAGATTATTAGAAGAATAGGACCTGTAGCCTATCAACTACAACTGCCAGAGGAAATAGCAGGAATACATGATGTATTTCATGTATCTGATCTCAAGAAATGCTTAGCGGATGAATCACTGGTAGTACCTCTTAAGGATATAGAGGTAAACGAGCAGTTAAAGTTTGTAGAGAGGCCTCTACAGATTGAAGACAGGAAAGTTAAGAACCTCAAACACAAGAGATTAGTTCTGGTCAAAGTAAAATAGGACTCCAAAAGAGGACCAGAGTACACATGGGTGCTTGAATCGGAAATGCAAAGGAAATACCCGCACTTATTGCAGTAGATCTCGAGGACGAGCTCTAAAACAAGGTGGGGAGGATATAACAAACCTCCAAAATATTTTCGACACCCCTAACATAACTAAAATGTCCCTATTTGTCTTAAAATACACCCCGTGTACGTATAATAGCCCTAAATACCTTTAATAAAATAAAAATAAAAACAATATTTAAAGGGCCGTCACGGGGCGCGAAGCCCTTGGCTACCTCAGTCGCGGGCCGCGATAAACTGGCTACCAGGCTTAACCCGGTGCCGCCACGTGTCGGACTCGTGTCGAAGCTAAGTGTCTACTCAGTAAAGCTAGGGCCTACCCTAGCCACCGTCACGGGCCGCGTAGCCCTTGGCTACATGCTTCGCGGGGCGCGAGGAAGACGGAGATCAGCACTATAAATAGGTGCATTCGACAGTTCGTTCAAACCGTTCATTTCTCTTTTCTCTCCCTAATTTCTATTGAGTAAACATAATTCTCGGGCATAATACCCCTTAAATAACAAAGATCTGCCTCCTTGTAAGTATCATAACCCCCCGGTTACGTATTAGATACGCTGCCCGATTAATCCAGGGTTCCTTAACGGCTGTCGTGGTTCTGCCCGACGTAGTCGTTGGAATGTCGTCTCGGGGAGAGTATTACCAATGTAAATATTGGGTTATTATACTAACGCGTGTGCATTTGTGTAATTAATAGATAATCACCAGGAAATCCTTAAGGAAAACCCTAAGACAGCAATGTGAGTAATCTCCTTTTTCTAAACTGCTTTACAAAACCTCACTTAATTAATGATATATTAAACAGTGATTGAGTATTTGTATTCTACAATTATCGTCGGTATGTTGGGGTTTTGTATACAAAATTTGTTACTACATTGTGAGTAGTAACATGACCACAAGTCGGGTTGACAGTACCGTGGGTGGTAATTAAAGTAGATGGAAACAAATGTAATTGCACGACCGCCCTCAATACTGTACAATGGTTTTTATAAGTCTTGATTAAATTAGGATTCACTCACCAGTATTTCCCACTGACAAAATGTTTTTAAACGCGTTTCAGGTAACAAAATGTGAAAGCCAATTAGAAGCCAGCTGGACAGCACTGAAGGCTTGGAAAAGTGGCTATAAAGTTACCTAAAATAAAGAGATGTTTTATTAAATAAAATAGGGTTTACCCCTATGAAAATGTTTGTACTTGAAACTTGGGATCTTCCCATATGTTTAATATTATAAAAGCATGGTATTTTACTTTGATAAAATATTTCCTAACTACGGTCCTGATGTAAATTCCGCTTCCAAAATGATAAATACCGATACCACCAAAACTTGGGATCTTCCCATATGTTTAATATTAGGGGACGGGGGTTGCGACAGAAGGTGGTATCAGAGCTAAGCCACTGATTCAGCCACAGAAGTGTTCTGCTGACACCAAGATATTATTCCAGATGTTAGGAAATAAATTACGGAAATACGTGCATATCTGCATTTTATTGTTGTGTGTTATTTGACTATTTGTTAGTTTACAGTATGAGCGACCAAGGACCTTCCGACGCCTACCGTCAGTTGTCCAGCTCACCTAGAAGCGAAGGCACCTCTTCACAGCCTGCCCTCTCAGGGTATTCAGCTGACAATGAAGATGTGATATTCGTGTTTAAGGCTCGGTCTGAAGAGCCATTCCCTCCTAAAAAGAGAGGATGGTTCAGTAGAGGAGCACATGAACGTAGGAAAAGAATGAAAAAGCTACAACACCAGCGTGCTTTAGTAGCCGTTAAGAGAGAAACAGATGATCACACTCAGGATATGCTCAATAGGAGTTTAGCTAATTTCCATATCCTAGCAACCACAGCTGCTGACCCTAACCTTGAGCAACTCATAGCACCTCTGCCCTTACCACTATTTCCCGCACAGCCAATGGAAATTGAAAACAACCCAGAAAATCAAATCCCAATGCCTGAATTCAACCCAGCTGAGATACCTAGAATATCAGCACCCAATCCCTTAGACCCAGACTACGACCCATCGTTTGATGACCATAGGGATTACCAGCAACACTACCCAATACCAGAAGACACACCTATGCCAAACCTAGCAGCCTACCCAGATTTGGACCCTCTAGATCCCTACTACGATAATGACCCATACATCAGGGAAATTTTAGAGAATCCTTATCCTTACCAAGAACCCATGCCCCAATTCCCAAACCCAGTACCAGCTCCTGCACCCCCAATGAGTGCAGAGAATGTGCAAGAACTCCGAACCTTTGGTGAGGAGATTTTAGAAGGTAGTGAAAGAATGAGGCAGATCGGAGAACGACTCGTCTGGAAGTACGACGAGCGTAATATGGAGTTCTGGATGAACCCATATCAGTGATGGTGATAGTAGTAATAATAATATATATGTGTATATATATATATATATATATAGGGTAAGGTTCATGCGAGAACCACCCTTATTGCGAGAACAATGAGAACCAATGTGAACACAACCTAAAATAGCTAAAAAAACCTAACCCCCACCCCCCAAAAAACCTAAACCCCCCCACCCCCCCTCCCCCCCCAAAAAAAAAACCTAACCCCCCCCCAAGCTAAATGCTAAAAACTAAAACCCCCAAAAAACCTAACCCCCCCCCCCAAGATAAAATGCTAAAAACTAAACCCTCAAAAAACCTAAAAAAAAAAACTAAAAAAAACACAATTTTTTTTTTTAATATTTTTCAAATTAAAATCGCTACTTTTAGTAGCAAATTTTTTTTTTTTTTTTGCTACTAAAAGTAGCGATTTTTTTATAAAAAATATTAAAAAAAAAATTTGTGTGTTTTTTTAGCTATTTTTAGGTATTTTTTGTTGTGTTCACATTAGTTTTCACGGGTCTCGCAATAAAGGGTGGTTCCTAACGGATCCTTGTCCTATATATATATATATAGTATGTGTGTATGTTTGAAAAAAAAAACTAGACAATAGCTACTTATGCCTAATAGTATTGTAATTTTATATTCCAGTTCTAGTTTGTACTAGATGCATAATATATAAGAAAGAGTAAGTCGCAATGTTCGACGATTTTGATCAATATGCGTGTTATGTGATTGTTTATATTAAATATTATCTTGTGATATTAATATGTGGTAATTGTTTATAATTCAGATGGCCGACCAAGTGAATCAAGAAACCCCGAATAATAACCCGGAAAAACAGAGTAACAATAACCAGAATAACGATAATCAGAACAACAATAACAATGGAAACCAAGTGGATAACAGTGCCATCCAACACATAGTGGCACAAGGAATAATAGATGCGATGCCATATATTATTCAAACAGTTAGGGAAGCTGATAATAAAAGTAACCGTGATAGTAAACGACCCACTGAACCAGAAAACAGCGTGAACAATTGACCTATAATTCAAGCGCCCATTCCCAAAAGAAGAAGAACCATGTCTTATGGTTGTTCTTATAAAGAATTATGATCTTGTAAACCAATGGAATTCTCGGGCAATGAAGGGGCCATTGCAGCTCTACACTGGATAGAAAAGACTGAGGCAGTCTTAAAAATAAGCAAGTGCGCAGAAGAGGATAAGATAATGTTTGCTTCCAATCTATTTAAGAATTCAGCTTTAGAATGGTGGAACACTATCCTCCAGTCTAGGGGAAGTGACAGGGTTTACAATAAGGAATGGGAGGAATTTAAGAATATGGTAGAAAGGAAATTCTACCCTCCCAATGAAAAAGAACAGATAGCAAATAAGTTCCTAAACCTTAGAATGACTGGAGTGGATACTAAGGGATACACTACATTATTCTTTGAATATGCTAGAATAGTGCTGACCCTTGCATCACCTGAACCAGTATTAATCTCCCGTTACATCTGGGGATTAATCAGTGAGATTAGGCATGTAGTCAAGGCGGCTAGACCTCAAACTATAGAAGCTGTAGAACTAGCAAAGACCTTGACAGAAGAATTAGCGCGTACACGAGAGGAGGACCAGAGGTGAAATCTAGCTCAAAGGCTTACCAAGGAATTCCATTATGGAAATTCCAACCATGGGAAAAATGTAGGTTCTACCTCTACACCTTACTGCAAAGCCTACAAGAAGAAGCATTCGGGAAAATGTTCCACTTACTACAATTTCTGCAAGATACCTGGACACAAGGAAGAAGATTGCAGGAAGAAACCTAATAATGGAATGTGCTTCAACTGTGGAGAAAAATGTCACATCAAGCCGAACTGTCCGAAACTAGCTCCAGCCATGAACAACAAGACTAACAAAAATGCTAGAGCATTTGTCCTAATTGCAGATGAAGCCAAGATGATTCCGTATGTGATAGCCGGTACGTTTTTTGTTAATGATGTATTTGCTAAAATATTATTTGACTCTGGTGCGAAGCAAAGTTTTATTAATACTTCATTTTGCAAACTTCTTAATCAACCATTAACTAAACTCCCACAAGAATGTCTAGTAGAGACAACAAATGGAGAAACCATTAAGATTTCTGAAATCTTGCAGGAAGCAAGAATAGAATTTTTAAATCAAAAGTTTATTGCAAATCTTTATCCGATGAATCTGGCAGGATTTGATATTGTATTAGGAATGGATTGGTTAATAGCTAATAAAGCCAGCCAGTATTTTATTTGATCAAAAGTTAATTCAAGTAAATTCACCAAGGGGTGAAAAGATCACAATTAAAGGAGATAAGCCATCTAGATCTACAAAATTCATCTTTGTGATGAAAACCGCAAGTTATATAAGAAAAGGATCATTAGTATATTTGATTTCCATAATCACTAACACTAAAGGAAGGGAATTAAAAGATATCCCAGTAGTGTCTCAGTTTCCAGATGTGTTTCCAGAAGAATTACCAGGACTACCGCCAGACAGGGAAGTTGAATTCAGAATCCACCTGCTACCAGGAACAGCACCAATTGCCAAAGCACCTTACCGATTGGCACCCGCAAAAATGCAGGAACTGAAAAAGCAATTAGACGAGTTGTTGGAAAAAGGATTCATACAGCCAAGTTCATCGCCATGGGGAGCACCGATCTTATTCGTCAAAAAGAAAGACGGGTCGATGCGTATGTGCATTGATTACCGTGAATTGAACAAGGTCACGATTAAAAATCGGTATCCATTACCGAGAATCGATGATCTGTTCGATCAGTTGCAAGGAGCTCGATTTTTCTCCAAGATCGATTTACGGTCGGGATATCATCAATTAAAGGTACAGGAAGAGGACATTCCTAAAACCGCATTTAGGATAAGGTATGACCATTATGAATTTACTGTCATGCCATTTGGTTTAACTAATGCCCCAGCTGCATTCATGGACATGATGAACCGAATATGTAAGCCATATTAGGATAAATTCATAATTGTCTTTATAGATGATATTCTCATTTATTCTAAAAGTAAGGAGGAACATGCAAGACATTTGCACGCACTTCTAAGCTTATTAAGAAAAGAAAACCTTTACGCAAAGTTTTCAAAGTGCGAGTTTTGGTTAGAACATGTACAGTTTCTTGGGCATTTAGTCAATCATGAAGGAATTCATGTGGATCCCACCAAGATCGAGGCAATTACTAAATGGAAACCCCCTGAGTCACCAACCGAGTTTGAAGTTTCTTAGGATTGGCCGGTTATTATAGAAGATTTATTCAAGATTTTTCTAGAATAGCCATTCCCTTAACTAAGTTAACCTGTAAATCCGTTAAGTTTGAATGGGGACCAAAACAAGAAGAAGCCTTTAGAATTCTTAAGCAAAGACTAACCAATGCACCCATATTAGCGTTACCAGAAGGAACTGAAAACTTTATAGTCTATTGTGACGCCTCTAAGTTAGGCTATGGATGTGTGTTAATGCAACGTCAAAAGGTTATAGCTTACGCATCTAGACAACTTAAGAATCATGAAGAGAATTATTCGACCCATGATTTAGAATTAGGATCTATAATTTTTGCCCTTAAGATTTGGAGATATTATCTTTATGGTAGTAAGTTTACCATTTTCACGGATCATAAGAGTTTAAGGTATGTTTTCGGGCAAAAGGAGTTGAATATGAGACAAAGACGCTGGATGGAAATTCTTAGTGATTATAATTGTAACATCCAGTATCATGCAGGAAAAGCAAATGTGGTTGCTGATGCTCTCAGTCGAAAGTATCATGAAAAGCCAAAAAGAGTACATTCTCTTAAATTAAATCTACAAGTAGATTTAAATGAACAAATTAGAAAAGCACAAGAATCAGTAATCAAGGAAGATACTGAAAAATTGAAAGGAATGATTAAGGAACTAGAACAAGGAACAGATGGAATTTGGAGATTCCATAAGAAAAGAATGTGGATACCCAAATTAGGAAACCTACGCCACCGTATATTAGAGGAAGCCCACACGATGCATCCTGGAAGTGATAAGATGTACCAGGATTTAAGAAAGAATTTTTGGTGGATAGGAATGAAAAAGGATATAGCAGCATACGTTTCTAAGTGTTTAACCTGTTCACAAGTCAAAGCTGAACATCAGAAACCCTCAGGTCTATTGCAACAGCTAGAAATGCCGGTGTTGAAGTGGGAATTGATAACAATGGATTTTGTTACCAAATTACCCAAAACAAGAAAAGGTAATAATACAATCTGGGTGATTGTAGACAACCTAACTAAGTCAGCTCATTTCCTACCAATGAAAGAAACTTTCAGTATGGAACAGTTAGCTAAATTATATGTAAATGAAATAGTTTCATTACATGGAATTCCTTTATCAATTGTTTCTGATAGGGATAGCCGTTTTACCTCTCATTTTTGGACAAGTTTCCAAAAAGCCATGGGTACCAAGCTAAATCTAAGCACAGCTTATCATCCTCAAACGAACGGACAAAGCAAAAGGACAATTCAGACAATGGAAGATATGCTTAGAGCTTGTGTAATTGATTTCGGAGGTAATTGGGATGATTACTTACCATTAATCGAATTTTCTTACAATAACAGTTACCACACAAGTATCAATGCTGCACCATTCGAAGCACTCTATGGACGAAAATGAAGAACTCCAGTATGTTGGGCAGAGATTGGAGAAAAGCAACTATCCGGACCTGAGATAGTACAAGAAACGACCGACAAGATCATCCAAGTCAGAGAACGACTGAAAGCAGCACGTGACAGACAAAAGAGTTATGCTGATAACAGACGAAAACCACTGGAATTTCAGGTAGGAGACAAGGTATTATTGAAAGTCTCTCCTTGGAAAGGAGGGGAAAGCTAAGCCCCAGGTATGTTGGACCTTTTGAGATTATTAGAAGAATAGGACCTGTAGCCTATCAACTACAACTGCCAGAGGAAATGGCAGGAATACATGATGTATTTCATGTATCTAATCTCACGAAATGCTTAGCGGATGAATCACTGGTAGTACCTCTTAAGGATATAGAGGTAAACGAGCAGTTAAAGTTTGTAGAGAGGCCTCTACAGATTGAAGACAGGAAAGTCAAGAACCTCAAACAAAAGAGATTAGTTCTGGTCAAAGTAAAATGGGACTCCAAAAGAGGACCAGAGTACACATGGGAGCTTGAATCAGAAATGCAAAGGAAATACCCGCACTTATTGCAGTAGATCTCGAGGACGAGCTCTAAAACAATGTGGGGAGGATATAACAATCCTCCAAAATATTTTCGACACCCCTAACATAACTAAAATGTCCCTATTTGTTTTAAAATACACCCCGTATACGTATAATAGCCCTAAATACCTTCAATTTAATAAAATAAAAATAAAAAACAAAATTTAAAGGGTCGCCGCGGGGCGCGAATCCCTTGGCTACCTCAGTCGCGGGCCGCGACAACCTGGCCACCAGGCTTAACCTCAGTGTCGGACTCGTGACGAAGCTACGTGTCAACTTAGTAAGGCGAGGGCCTACCCTAGCCACCCTTGCGGGCCGCGTTGAAGACGGAGATCAGCACTATAAATAGGTGCATTCGACAGTTCGTTCAAACCTTTCATTTCTCTTTTCTCTCTCTAATTTCTATAGAGTAAACATAATTCTCAGGCATAATACCCCCTAAATAACGAAGTTCTACCTCGTTGAAAGTATCATAACCCCCGATTACGTATTAGATACGCTGCCCGATTGATCCAGGGTTCCGTAACGGCTGTCATGGTTATGCCCGACGTAGTCGTTGGAATGCCGTCTCGGGGAGGGTATTACTAATGTAAATATTGGGTTATTATACTAACGCGTGTGCATTTGTGTAATTAATAGATATCACCAGGAAATCCTTAAGGAAAACCCTAAGACAGCAATGTGAGTAATCTCCTTTTTTTAAACTATTTTTACAAAACCTCACTTAATTAATGATATATTAAACAGTGATTGAGTATTTGTATTCTACAATTATCGTCGGTATGTTGGGGTTTTGTATACAAAATTTGTTACTACATTGTGAGTAGTAACATGACCACAAGTCAGGTTGACAGTACCGTGGGTGGTAATTAAAGTAGATGGAAACAAATGTAATTGCGCGACCGCCCTCAATACTGTACAATGGTTTTTATAAATCTTGATTAAATTGGGATTCACTCACCAGTATTTCCCACTGACAAAATGTTTTTAAACACGTTTCAGGTAACAAAATGTGAAAGCTAATTAGAAGCCAGCTGGACAGAACTGAAGGCTTGGAAAAGTGGCTATAAAGTTACCTAAAATAAAGAGATGTTTTATTAAATAAAATTGGGTTTACACCTATGAAAATGTATGTACTTGAAACTTGGGATCTTCCCATATGTTTATTAAATAAAATAGGGTTTACCCCTATGAAAATGACAGAGCCATGCGGTGAATCGGTGTTTGGCTAAATCTTGCTAACAATGTCAGGTATGACCATAGCCATTTGCTTGGCCATGAATTTCATGCAATCCCTTTGCGACATGGAGTTGGAGCTAGAACCCTTCTTTGATTGGAGCTTCTTGGACGAGCTGGACGATATCTAAAGGATTGAAAGAGAAGGGAATGATGAGACTTGATCATAAATTCAAAATAAGTTTGCAAGTTTAAGCATGTAAGCATGATGTATCACGTATGGTTCACACAATTGGAATGAATTTAACAAGTATTCAACAAGTATAAACACGTATGAGTGTGTAAAAAGAGTATAAATTTAGTTTGTTCACGAGAATTATTATTGTTTTTGATTGCGCGAGACGTGCGAATTGTGTAACGGTTTGAAACGAACGAGGTAACGAGTATAAAATCACATATAAATTGAATCACATAAAAGAGAGGCTCATAAAACATAGGATTGTTTCGGGTAGAGAAACGTCGACTATTCCAAAGTTAATTGAAAGTCCTTTCAAATTAGAGAATCGTGCTTTGGCCTATAGGTAAGATACTCTCGTCGAGAAGCGATTAACGGTATCTTACCCTTCCAGTTACTACACGTCTCTAATCGATTGGAACAATCGAAACTTTGGCGAGAACAAAAATCGAGGAATGGGACTCAATCGATAAGGTGCGGGTTTCACCCCTAACTTGACGATTTCGTACCCTATTATGGTTGGTACTCGTCGGGTCAAAATATAATTTCGACACTTTGACGAGGTTCCACTAGAGTTTGAATTGGAAATTTACCATTTAGATGTGGATTTCACTCCTAGCTAAATGGCGAAATTTCATGCAAAAAATAAGAATAAGCGGAATAAGAGTCGTTCACCAAATTGTGGATTTCACTCGTCTCTTTTGTATAAAGAGTGTTTTCAAGTCTTCAAGTGTATTGTGTAAAATGTCTTAGGAAAGACAATATGTATATATTAAGACCAAAAAGAAGAGAAAGAGGCAAAGTAGGAAGAATAACATTTTAAGCAAGAATCAAGAATGGTCAAAAATATGGTTCCTACTATAGACTAGGTCGAACATGGCAATTCCAACTAATTCCCTATAGTTATGGCTCTGATACCAATATGTCACACCCCAACCAATGGCGGAATCATCGGAGTGGGACTAGTTCGAGATTGTAAGAGACTTCATAATACTATTTGTGACAATATTTAATTCAACCATTTTCATTCATAATCAAGTTGTCAAAACATTACAAGGAAATTCAATAACAACATTGTTCAAATCATAATATAACAAAATTGATACAACACTTTAAACCTAAATGTCTAAGTGAGTATCTAGGCATCTTTGCTAATCCATTTCATAGCATCATCAATCATCAACCTGTAACATGTTTAAAATACAATTCAATGCAAAAGCAAAGGCGAGTATACAAGTTTAAGAATAAGTATAAGTATAAGTTTAAAAGTTTAAAAACGAATCCACATGGCAAATTAGTTTATACAAGAGCACCATACAAGGCATGCAATATTTCTAGTCAACCCTCTGTTTACGCAAAATGATATAATTCAACATGACCTCTCGTTCACGGGTGGTGCGTTAATCTTATAGCGCTATACATGTTAAATGGAGGCTCATACAAGCTAATGACTAAAGTATCACATAAGTATCACCCAAGTATAAGAATCAAAGCATAACAACATAGCATTCATGTATAAGGATTGTTTTCGTGCAAGTATAAAGATTAAAGTTTAAGTGTGATTTAATAATTTAACATGTTACACCCCAAAAGTGGTAAACATAAAAAGGGGGTTTGCGAGTATACTCACGGTTTTGCAAGTCTTCTACTTGTGAATCCGCGAATGAGTTGTTGTTGATTAGAAGGTTGGAACACCAAGTCCTTCTACGCGAAGAAACAAAGTGTATGAGTTTCGGAAATTAACGGTAGATTAAGGATTTAGGAATTTAAAACACAAGAACATATATATACGAAGGTAATCATCTTTTAACACAAAGTACTTGTTTTGACACTATGAAACCTCAAGGGTTAATGTTTTCATGAGTAGTATACTCATTAGAATCATACAAGTCTTATGTCTTAGATGATGTTATTCTAACACTTTGACGAATGAACACAAGTTCACCATCAAGGGTTCGAATGTTGAATGGTATATAAATATAAGTATTATATGTATTATTATGTCCAATAGTCAAGCACGAGGTAGAAGATAAATCTTTATTTAGGTACCTCTAAGTTTCATGGAAGTCATGTAGGAGGTAGGAAGAGAAGTCTTCCATTTTGGTACCTCTAAGTGTTCACCACTACACTTGATGTAAAAACATACAAGGAGGGTCATGAACTATGAATAATACAAGAATATAAACACCTACACTATGAGAAATCATCAAGCAATGTGGGGATTTTATGTTGGACAACCCAAGTTAGTCCATAATCACACCTACATTAAGTCTTGGACTTAAACATTACTTGGGGGTTAAAAACCCTAAACAAAACAGAATGTATATGAGGTTTAACCTCTGATTTTTGAATGTCTCAGCCTCGTTTTTAAGCCCAACTAACCATACAAGTGGTTATGTGCATAAGGACGTGGGTTTGAGTTGAGTTTGACTCAAGTTTGAACAAGTTAAGCAAGGTTTGATTCAAAACAAAACGAACAGTGAACTTTGGAGCCTTTTTTCCAGAGTTCCAGGGACTTATTTACTGTGAATCACCCATGGAATCGAAGCTAAGGTCAATCCAAGCTCATAGGAAAAAATATGGTTTTTATAAAAACATACAAGGAGGGTCATGAACTATGAATAATACAAGAATATAAACACCTGCACTATGAGAAATCATCAAGCAATGTGGGGATTTTATGTTGGACAACCCAAGTTAGTCCATAATCACACCTACATTAAGTCTTGGACTTAAACATTACTTGGGGGTTAAAAACCCTAAACAAAACAGAATGTATATCAGGTTTAACCTCTGATTTTTGAATGTCTCAGCCCCGTTTTTAAGCCCAACTAACCATACAAGTGGTTATGTGCATAAGGACGTGGGTTTGAGTTGAGTTTGACTCAAGTTTGAACAAGTTAAGCAAGGTTTGATTCAAAACAAAATGAACAGTGAACTTTGGAGCCTTTTTTCCAGAGTTCCAGGGACTTATTTACTGTGAATCACCCATGGAATCGAAGCTAAGGTCAATCCAAGCTCATAGGAAAGAATGAGCTAAAACGGACAAGAAACGAGTGAGTTATGCTCACTTTAGTGAAGAAGGATGCTTCTGTCCGAACTTGAGTTTGCAGCTACAATTTTGGTGATTTGAGAGAGTTGTGAGGATGTTTGTAAAGTGAAAATGGCTTGGGGAAACTTGGGTTTATATAGGGAAGGATTAGGGTGAGTGTTAGTTGTGTAATTAATGCCCAAAACCCGTTTAAACTCAAAACAAACTCAAATCCCGCTCAAAATCGCGAACTGAATGGAGGGAGCTGTTCTGGGAGGTTTCTCACGGCCAGCGAAGGCCCTGGGGTTAGTCTTCACGGCTGGAAACAAGGGCTGGAGCTGAAGTTTCATTTAATTGCACTTTGGCCCCTGAAGTTTGTTATTTAGGGTTTTAAGGTGTTTTAGGGGCTATTTTCACCATAAAAGCATAGTTTAAGGACAAATAAAGTATGGAGAACATAACCAAGTATAATTAAGCATATGAATGTCGTATTTAAGTTTCGTATACGTTCAAAAGATGTTTTATGCAAGAGTTTCACATATTTGCAAGTTTAGCACATAGTTTCCAAGAATTACGAATAAGCATCAATTGTTTCATGAAATTGAATGTATGAGCATGTATAAAGTATGTTCAACATGAATTTAACAAAATACGAGTTTTATTTATGATCCAAGTCTCATATTTTACAACGGTTACAGAGAAAGAACGATTACAAGAACACAAGACTTCAAAAAATAGAAATACAAGCAAGACCTTCTAAATATGGAAAGTACGAAGAAGCAGGGCGTTACAGTCTCCCTTCATTTAGGGAATTTCATCCCGAAATTTAGGTAGATGCAACGTCAAATAGGTATGGATATTTGGTCTTCATATCTCTCTCGAGTTCCTAAGTAAATTCAGCGCCACGTTTTCCTTCCCATCGAACCTTGACGATAGGAATTCGACTGCGCCTCAGTTGCTTGACTCCTCGGTCCATGATTTCGACCGTCTTTTCCATGAAGTGAAGCGTTTCGTTGACTTATAAGTCTTCGAGAGGAACTTGTAGTCCTTCGTCAGCTAGACACTTCTTCAAGTTGGATACGTGAAAGACAGGGTGTACATTGTTGAGTTCTTTAGGCAGGTCCAGTCCATACGCAACCTTGCCATTCCTTTCGAGGATCTTGAAAGGACCAACGTAGCGAGGTGCGAGTTTCCCTTTCTTGCCAAATCGAACCACACCCTTCCAAGGGGATACCTTGAGGAGCACGAAGTCACCTGTCTCGAATTCCAAAGGCTTGCGACGCTTGTCGGCGTAACTCTTTTGTCGGCTCCTGGCTTTCAATAAGTTGTCTCGACCCTGTAATATCTTGTCCGTCGTCTCTTGTATGAGCTCGGGACCAGTGATTTGAACTTCACGAATCTCGTGCCAACAAATAGGCGAACGACACTTGCCAGCATACAATGCTTCGAAAAGTGCCATTTGAATACTCGCGTGATAACTGTTGTTGTATGAGAATTCGATCAACGGCAAGTGTGAATCCCAGTTGCCACCAAAATCTATTACGCATGAACGAAGCATATCCTCTAATGTTTGGATAGTACACTCGGGTTGACCGTCTGTCTAAGGATGGAAAGCGGTGCTAAGGTTAAGAACAGTACCTGATATGTGTAAAATGCAACATATAAATTACATCAAATGAGGCATAAAACTAACCTTTTTTTAGTACTAATGTTGGAAAAAGTGTGCTTTTGTCTTCCTTTTGTATTTTCAGGATTAAAAGAGCGTAAATGAACAAAAGAAGCAAAAATGCAGCAAAATCTAACATAATCACTAGAAAAGGAATAAATGTGGCATGCCCGATCCCTCGACAACATCTTCCCAAGCAAAAGCAAGTAAACAGAAGGCTGCATACGGCCCCATGCCTAGTGGACACGGGGGCGTGTTCAGGTATCTGCAGAAAAGACAAAGCTATAGAAGTTTCTATTCCCGACATGGGGGCGTGCCCAGCTCAACACGGCCGTGGTCAATGCTAAGATTCGCAGAATCCAAGCAAATCTTGATAGTACAGATACTCTTCTGCACACGGGGCCGTGCCCAGCGGACACGGGGGCGTGTGGAGCTAATGCAGACAAATTGTAATTAATGAAGAAAGAGAAAGTGGATGGACATGGGGCCGTGTCCAATGGACACGGGGCCGTGTCCGGGCTTCTGTGCAGGCTATAAATAGGGGTGCTTGGTTCACTTCAAAGGCATCCCTTGGCAAACTACCTCTTTCACACTTCACCCACACTCCACCACCATCACAACCCACATCCACCACCATCATCCATCATCCATCTTAGAGTGTGTGTAGTAGTTTCGGGATCCAAGATTGATAGTAAGAGTTCTTGACAATCAAAGGCCATGTTTGCCTAAGTCTCTTACATCACTTGGTGAAGACAAGCATTTAGTGTAATACTTTTGTTTTTTAATCTTTTCGCACTTTTTATTTGGTTTTGTATTAATGACTTTAATAACTAGTTTCTTATGTTGAAGGTGAAACTTCCTTATCATTTGTCCGTGGTGTCTTGGCGTTATTTTATTACTGTCTATATAAAATAAAAGATTTACACCATTCATATCTCTACGGTCAATATAGAGATATGTTGGCTACCTGGTCGGGGGTTAAGGGAATGGTTTGGTAAGGTTCTTGCCTTATTCAGTGTATAGATCCTACAAGGACCTGGGTCAAGCCTACTGACCTCCTTCAATACCCACTGGTATTGGATGGCGGGGGTGCGAATGGCTTGATCCCCTCATATGTAAACTACTATTAATACATTAACCCGACTACTTGGGATTGTATCCCTGCTGACTCAAACCACTTAGCCAAGGGTAACGTCACCTTCAAAAGAGGGGCCTACCACATTACGCATTAATAACTTAATTAATTATCTTTCAATAATCCAACCCTTTAGGATTGTATCCTTGCTGACTCAAACTACTGGGTTGAGGGTAACGTCACCTTCAAAAGAGGGGCCTACTACTATAGCTAAGATAATCTCTTAAATGTGCAAAAGTGCAGAAATCATCAAAGGTTACACTAAAGGCGAGTCGGATCCAAGTGATTCATCTTGTCTATCTGTTTTATTTTATTTTACTTTTATTTTCAGCATTTTTAGTTTTTATTTTCATGTTTAAAACTTTTTCTAAATTTTTGATTTGATTGGACGTTGAGGATAAACCGATACTAAAAGCTCTTGTGTCCTTGGACGACCTCGGTATCTTACCAACGCTATACTACGCTCACGATGGGTGCACTTGCCCATATGTGTGTTTAGTGTTAGTAAAATATCATGTTTTATAAATTTAAAACTTGACTAAAGTGTTAAAAAGGGCTTAAAATATACACAAAAACATTTCGCACTCGACACGCATCAAGTTTTTGGCGCCGTTGCCGGGACACAAGGATTTTAAGAAAGTTAGGAATCAACGGCCTAATCGTTTTTCTTATTATTTTTTTTTTAGGATTTTTTTTAAGTTTTCAGTTTCTGCAGAGCTCAGCACGGGGCCGTGCCTGGTCGGACACGGGCCGTGCCCAGCATCATTACTGGCAGTTTTTATTTTCTGAGTTACAGAGAGTTGAGCACGGGGCCGTGTCGGTGCAGCACGGGGCCGTGTTAAACTCTCTAGTAACAGGGATCCGGAAAACAATCACTGTAACTCCGACCACGGACCGTGTTCATCTGAGCACGGGGCCGTGGTGAAACTTCTGACCAATATTCTTTTTGTTTTTATTGCAGGACTTGGAACCCAGGCGCCGCACCTGAACTTTCTACGCAGTGTATGAGCTCCAGTTCCAGTAGATACAAAAAAGAACCTCTAGACGAACCCGAACGCTTTCTAAGAAAAAGACTTAAAGCTAAAAACCAAGAGAAAGTTTCGGGGGACCCACTCCCAATGGCGGATCAACGTACCCTCATGGATTACCTACGACCCACTGTAGGTAATCTTGGAGCCGCTATCAATGCACCGAATGTCGATGCCAACAACTTCGAACTTCGGCCGCATTTGATCCAAATGCTCCAAAATTCCTCAACTTTCCATGGGCATGCGGACGAAGATCCCCATTTACATATTACCAACTTTTTGTAAATATGTGATACTTTTCGGATCAAAGGAGCATCAAATGACGCCATCCGCCTCCGAATGTTTCCATTTTCACTAAAAGACTGAGCTAAGGCTTGGCTTAACGCCTTCCCAGTTGGTTTGGTAAACACCTGGGATGAACTTGCCCAAAAGTTTTTGTATAAGTATTTCTCTCCTGCTAAAACGGCTAAATTAATGACTGAAATTAATACATACTCACAAGAGGACGGGGTATCCTTATATGAAACTTGGGAAAGGTTCAAGGAGCTACTAAGAAAGTGTACTCATCATGGTCTTGCTGTATGGCAACAGGTATCCACTTTCTATAATGGGTTGTTGCCACACACAAGACAAACACTTGACTCTAGCTCCGGGGGACTTCTAGGTAATCGTCGCCCAAATGAAATTTACAATCAAATTGAGGAAATTGCTCAAGCCAATTTTCAGTGGCACACTCCCCGAGGCACAAAATCTATTGCCCCGAGCGCCCATAAGGTTGACGAAAGCACCTATTTGCAAGCCCAAATCGAGGCCCTCTCTTCAAAAATCAAAAAATTAGAAATGGAAAAATCAGCCTCGGTTATGGCTTGTGAAGGGTGTGGTGGACCACATGAAAATTGGAGTTGTATGAAAGAAATGGATGATCAAACGGAAACGGTAAACTACATTGATAATAGACCTAGGACGTCAGGTCCACCAACAGGTACCTACAACCAAGGATGGCGTAATCACCCTAATCTTGGTTGGAGGGAACCCGACAATAGTAGTAACCAACAAAATCTAAACCAACGAACAAACTTTCAACAACCAAGAAACGAGTCACAAAATTTCTCTCAACAACAACAACGGGGGCGGGAGAGACTTGAGGATACCGTCTCTCGCTTCATCTCCGACACCGAAAAGAAAAACTCGGATCGATTTCAACAACTGGAATCGAACTTTAGAAATCAACAAGCTAGTATTCAAAACATTGAAAAACAATTAAATCAACTAGCTCAAAATTTCTCCGAGAGACCACAAGGCGCGCTACCCAGCAATACCGAAACCAAACCAAAGGCGCAAGTGCATCTCATCACATTGAGAAACCGTACCGTAGGTCCAGAAGAAGCTCCGCTCCTTCCAACTGAAAAGAGCCCGTCTAATCAAACCACAACTTCACCAACACCCCAAAAAGAGACGGCTCCTCCACCAAATCAAGAGCCTACCAAGAACCCCCCCCCCCCCCCCCCCCCCCCCGGTACCGTATCCCGGTCGGTTACTTCGCCAAAAGACCGATGAGCAACTCACAAAATTTGTAAATTTACTAAAACAATTGCATGTTAATATTCCATTTGTCAAAGTCCTAACTCAAATGCCTAAATATTCAAAATTTATGAGGGAGTTCCTCACTCACAAAAGGAAAATCGAATCATTGCAATTAGTAAATTTAAGCGAAGAGTGTTCCGCCTTGCTACTCAACAAACTCCCACAAAAGAAGATCGATCTCGGAAGCTTCACCATCCATTGTTCGATTGGGGAATCACCCATACGCAATGCACTAGCCGATCTTGGGGCTAGTATCAACCTCATGCCCACATCAATGTTCGACCGACTTGGGCTAGGAAAGACAAGCCCGAAAAAAATGAGCATACAACTCGCCGATAGGTCCATTAAATACCCACAAGGTGTCGCCGAAAATCTATTGGTAAAAGTCGAAGACTTTGTCTTCCCGGCTGACTTTGTCATACTAGATATGGAGGAAGATACCGAAGTACCGCTAATCTTGGGCAGGCCATTCCTAGCTACGGCCCACGCAATGGTAGACATGAATGGTGGGACACTAACATTGAGGGTTGGGGATAAGGAAATGGAGTTTGGGGTTGGGAAGAGAGTAGAAGACGACGACGCGGTCAATTACATGAAAGTCATAGACTCAAGTTTGGATGATGCTCTCCGACAGTGCAACATGGGATGCAAAACATCCTGCTTGGGTAACATATGACTGACTTTGGGTCTAGCCAAAGACCCTTATAAACGTAGCGCACCACGGAGGCATTCCGCGGAACTATCCTTAGTTTTAGTTTAGATTAACTTTTATGCTTTCTAGTTTAGTTTTAATTTTCAGGAATAAAACACACTCAGGGTGATGGAGGATACTAAGGGAAAACTTGAACCTACACCCCATACACAAAAACAGAGCCTCCTGATGATTTTTCTTCATTGCAGCAAGTTCAGCACGGGGCCGTGCTCAGCCAACACGGCCCGTGCTCAAGGATCTGCAGAAAATGCCCAGTTCAGGTAACTGGACACGGGGCGTGTTCACTGAACACGCCCCCGTGCCCAGCCTTCTATAAACCATGATACTGGCAATCTGAACACGGGGCCGTGCCCGGTCACCACGGGCCCGTGTCCAGATGCCCAGTAACATAAAATTTTGCTTTTTAACACCTTTTTACACATTCAATCAACCTAAAAACTTATTTTTGGGACACATTGAGGACAATGTGTAATTTAAGTGTGGGGAGATGCTAAAAAATTGAATTTTGCAAGTCCTAATAACAAGCCATACACAAAACTCTATTGGAACCGCTAATCACCCCAATTTTTTTTCAAAAAACTTTTCATTTTTTTTACTAGTCTTGATTTAATTTGGGAATAACAAGTTCTAAAAAAAAGGTTATATTTTTAGAAATTTACAACCGATAGCGTTGTGATAAAAAGAACCAACATAAAAAAATTATGAAACGGCATGACAAATCTAGTTAAAATTGGATTATATATACTTGATCACATTATAAACCCATTCCCACAAAAACTGAGTTTTGAGCCTTCATTGAGCATACAAATACACATCTTTAGATTAAATGCTCATTTTTCGTTTCTTGTGTGAATAGCCGCTTGGTTTCTTACAACTCTAGAACTTGCCATGACAATACATTCTCGGTCCTTACCAACTTAAACCCAAGTAAGTAAATGATAGAGGCATTAGGGCTAATCCTTTTTCTTTTCAACACCATTATTTTTCTTTTTTTTACCACCTACCCAAAATCCTCATAGTTAACCCCTTTGAGCCTAAACCTTTTCGTTTCTAAACCCACAAAACAAACACCCTTTACCCACCAAAACCTTTTTATTTTTAAACCATTTATTTTAGTAAAAAGCTCGGTCTTCATGTGACATCCTTATCAAAAAAAAAAAAAAAAGAAGTCTAGCAATAAACAAAAAGGTTCATCAAAAGAAACTTTGTTTGAAAATGCTTCATTTGAATAAAAAGTCACAAAAATAAAAAGTTTTACGACGACTGACGCTTTTTACGCCTTTCGCCATTTCTACTAACCACTAACCTAAAACCACATACCTTTAACCCAAGCCTAACCCTTCCCCAAGTCCTCTTGATATTTACAAAGGTATATAGTTAAAAAGGAGGAGGATTGATTGCTTGGCAAGCATATGGTAGAAGTAAGTTCCATGCCGTTCTCGAGTGTTTCACAAAAATATATTTTCGGCCGAGTATTGAGTGATCTCCCGTGAGGTATGTGAACTTGAATATAAATGGAATTTTAAAAAGGCATGTTATGCCCAAATAAGTAATTTCTCTTATGAAACGTTCTAAATAAATCATAACGAATAGGATTGTAAATAACATAAAAATAAAGCCTAATAAAGATCTTGGATTCCCGACACTCAAGAGAAGCCCAAAACTTCTCTTCTACCCATTCCATTTGAGAGTGTAAGCCACATTATAAAGAGTTTTGCTTGAGGACAAGCAAAGATTCAAGTGTGGGGGTATTTGATGTGTGTAAAATGCAACATATAAATTACATCAAATGAGGCATAAAACTAACATTTTTTTAGTACTAATGTTGGAAAAAGTGTGCTTTTGTCTTCCTTTTGTATTTTCAGAATTAAAAGAGCGTAAATGAACAAAAGAAGCAAAAATGCAGCAAAATCTAACATAATCACAAGAAAAGGAATAAACGTGGCATGCCCGACCCCTCGACAGCATCTTCCCAAGAAAAAACAAGTAAACAGAAGGTTGCACACGGCCCCGTGCCCAGCGGACACGGGGGCATGTTCAGGTATCTGCAGAAAAGACAAAGCTATAGAAGCTTCTATTCCCGACACGGGGGCGTGCCCGGCTCAACACGGCCGTGGTCAACGCTAAGATTCGCAGAATCCAAGCAAATCTTGATAGTACAGATACGCTTCTGCACACGGGGCCGTGCCCAGCGGACACGGGGGCGTGTGGAGCTAATGCAAACAAATTGCAATTAATGAAGAAAGAGAAAGTGGATGAACAAGGGGCAATGTCCAATGGACACGGGGCCGTGTCCGGGCTTCTGTGCAGGCTATAAATAGGGGTGCTTGGTTCACTTCAAAGGCATCCCTTGGCAAACCACCTCTCTCATACTTCACCCACACTCCACCACCATCACAACCCACATCCACCACCATCATCCATCATCCATCTTAGAGTGTGTGTAATAGTCTCGGGATCCAAGATTGATAGTAAGAGTTCTTGACAATCAAAGGCCATGTTTGCCTAAGTCACTTATATCACTTGGTGAAGACAAGCATTTAGTGTAATACTTTTGTTTTTTAATCTTTTCGCACTTTTTATTTGGTTTTGTATAAATGACTTTAATAACTAGTTTCTTATGTTGAAGGTGAAACTTCCTTATCATTTGTCTGTGGTGTCTTGGCGTTATTTTACTGTCTATATAAAATAAAAGATTTACACCATTCATATCTCTACGGTCTATATAGAGATATGTTGGCTACCTGGTCGGGGGTTAAGGGAATAGTTTGGTAAGGTTCTTGCCTTGTTTAGTGTATAGATCCTGCAAGGACCTGGGTCAAGCTTACTAGGACCTCCTTCAATACGCACTGGTATTGGATGGCGGGGGTGCGAATGGCTTGATCCCCACATATGTAAACTACTATTAATACATTAACCCGGCTACTTGGGATTGTATCCCTGCTAACTCAAACCACTTAGCCTAGGGTAACGTCACCTTCAAAAGAGGGGCCTACCACATTACGCATTAATAACTTAATTAATTATCTTTCAATAATCCAACCCTTTAGGATTGTATCCTTGCTGACTCAAAATACTGGGTTGAGGGTAACGTCACCTTCAAAAGAGGGGTCTACTACTATAACTAAGATAATCTCTTAAAATGTGCAAAATTGCGGAAATCATCAAAGGTTACACTAAAGGCGAGTCAGATCCAAGTGATTCATCTTGTCTATCTATTTTATTTTATTTTACTTTTATTTTTAGCATTTTTAGTTTTTATTTTCGTATTTATAACGTTTTCTAAATTTTTGATTTGATTAGACGTTGTGGATAAACCGGTACTAAAAGCTCTTGTGTCCTTGGACGACCTCGGTATCTTACCAACGCTATACTACGCTCACGATGGGTGCACTTTCCCATATGTGTGTTTAGTGTTAGTAAAATATTGTGTTTTATAAATTTAAAACTTGACTAAAGTGTTAAAAAGGGCTTAGAATATTCACAAAAATATTTCGCACTCGACACACATCAGTACCCATAGCAGATTGAAAGGTTTGCCAAAGACGAGTCGTAAATCGAGCATCACGATCGGAAATGATGTCAATGGGGATACCATGACGACAGATGATCTCATCAGTGTAGATTCTAGCCAATTTCTCGACCTTGAAATCTTCACGAATGGGAAGAAAGTGAGCTGATTTGGTCAATCGATCAACGATCACCCAAATACTGTCATGACTAGAAGAAGTACGAGGGAGCTTAGTGATGAAATCCATAGCGATGCTCTCCCATTTCTAGACAGGGATTTCTGGTTGTTCGAGCAGACCAGAGGGACGTTGATGCTCAGCTTTCATTTTTAAACATGTGAGACATTTCGAGACGAAAGTGGCTATATCCTTCTTCATTCCAGGCCACCAATAGGATGCACGCATATCATGGTACATCTTGTCGGCACCAGGGTGAATAGAATATTTCGTGTGATGTGCCTCCTTCATCAGGAACTCTCAAAGGTTACCACGATTGGGAATCCAGATTCGACCGAGATAGTATTGAATAACATCGGATTTGGTTACGAGGCTTTCTTCCGCACCACATCGCATCTTGTCGTAGAGGTTACCCTCGTTAACAGATGAATATAGAGCGTCACGTATGCGGTTCTGAAGATCGTGGACGAGTTGGAAACAACGGATACTCTTGACATGAGTTTTACGACTAAGAGCATCCGCTACTACATTCGCTTTACCTGGATGGTATTTGATTTCGCAGTCGTAGTCGTTTAACAGTTCCACCCAACGACGTTGACGCATGTTCGGTTCCTTTTGGTCGAAGATATGTTGGAGGCTCTTATGGTCGGTGAAGACCACACACTTAGTACCATAAAAGTAGTGTCGCCAAATCTTCAATGCAAAAACAACTGCGCCAAGTTCAAGGTCATGAGTAGTATAGTTCTTTTCATGTATTTTGAGTTGTCTCGACGCATAAGCGATGACCTTGTCTCATTGCATAAGCACACAACCAAGTCCAAGGTTTGAAGCATCACAATATACGATGAAGTCATCGTTACCATCAGTAAGTGCGAGAATAGGAGCATTACAAAGCATCTCCTTGAGCGTTTGAAAAGATTCCTCTTGTTCGAGACCCCAAACAAAAGGTTTCTCTTTTTTAGTCAAAGAATTTAAAGGAACAGCGATCTTCGAGAAGTTAGAGATAAAGCGACGATAATAACCAGCAAGACCAAGAAACAAACGAATGTCAGACAGAGATTTAGGTACGATCCAGTTCTTCACAGCTTCGATTTTAGCGGGGTCAACATGAATACCAAGTTCGTTGACAGTATGACCAAGGAATTGAACATCTTTTAACCAAAATTCGCACTTGGAGAATTTGGCGTATAGACGTTCAGTACGAAAAAGTTGAAGGATAAGACGCAAGTGTCGCTCGTGCTAGTCTTGTGTCTTGGAATAGATAAGAATATCGTCGATGAAAACGATCACGAAACAGTCCAAGTACGCTTTGCACACGCGGTTCATCAAATCCATGAAAACAGCAGGTGCGTTCGTCAAACCAAAGGGCATGACCACGAACTCGTAATGACCATAACGCGTACGAAAGGCGGTTTTAGGTACATCTTCTTCAAGGACTCGAAGTTGATGGTAACCAGAACGAAGATCGATTTTTGAAAAGCAGATCGCGCCTTGCAATTGATCGAAGAGGTCATCGATGCGAGGGAGAGGGTATCGGTTTTTGACAGTAAGCTTGTTGAGCTCACGATAGTCAATACACGTACGGAATGACCCATCTTTCTTTTTGACGAACAAAACGGGAGCGCCCCAAGGAGAAGTACTAGGGCGTATAAAGCCTTTATCAAGAAGCTCTTGAAGTTGACTCGAGAGCTCTTGCATCTCAGAGGTTGCTAAACGGTAAGGAGACTTAGTGACGGGAGTAGCGCCAGGGACTAAATCGATACGAAAGTCGACAGAACGAGCAGGAGGCAGACCAGGAAGATCATCGGGAAACACATCGGGGAAATCATGTACAACGGGGATGTCGCTTAGGATTGGGCCTTTGTCCTTCTTTTCTACAACATGGGCGAGAAAGGCGAAGGTACCCTTGTGTAAGCATTTGTTCGCTTGGATACACAACATAAGCTTGAGACCTTGAGAAGGTTTCTCACCATACACGTGTAGAGAATCACCGTTTGGAAGAGGAAGGCGGATAAACTTTTCAGAACAAACAACTTCAGCACGAAACTCGCCAATGCCAGTCCATGCCTACTATGATGTCAAAGCTACCCATTTGCATAGGTATAAGATCGATTGAGAATGTATGGTCATTAAGAATCAAGGAACAATTGGAGAGAACGGAATCGACAGCGGTGGATTTACCATTAGCGACTTCGACAGTGAAAGAACTTGGCAACTTAGATCGTTTACACATAAGCAGTTGTTCGAATTCTAACAAAAGAAAACTTCTATCGGCGCCAGTATCAAACAGACAAGAAGCATAAATATGGTTCACAAGAAACGTACCAGTAATGACGTCGTTTGCATTATGAGCTTGAGCGGCAGAGATGACAAAAGCTCGGCCTCTAGCAGGTTGTTGAGCTTGTTACTGCTGTTGCGGCGGCTGCTGCTGCTGCTGTTGGGGTTGATTCATTTGAGGGTAAACATTGGCGAGATGATTGAGATCGCCACACTTGAAGCATGCTCGTACAGGAGCAGCTTGAGGTTGAGCCTCGTTAGGAACAGGGTTTGCAACGAGGGCTTGATTTTGGTTGTTTTGGGGTTGAGGGATGTTGCGGCATCGGTCAGCAAAATGCCCAAACCTATGACAACGGGCGCTTTTGCGGCACGATGTGTTGGTAGGATGATGGTACAAACAGGTAGTACACTGGGGATGAGATCCAATGTAGGCTCGTTTTGGTGGTTCGGTGTTTGCGGGGGTAACGACGGCTACTGTTTGTAAAGGTTGAGGGTTTGGCGGAGTGACGACCGCATAATTCTCGCTTGAAGCCTTTCGCTTCTTTCCTTTGTTCTACTTGGTTTGGGAGGATGAAGATTCAACAGTGGTGGTAGTATCGGTGGTATCGGTAATAGCTTGGTGAGCACTCTTCGACGGAGCCTTATCGTAGGTTCCATGAAGAACGCAGTTATTGTTAAGTTCGGTGGCTATACGAAAAGCATCTTCGATGGTTTGAGGACAAGCAGAGGCAACATGGTTAGTCAAGGAAGGTGCAACACAACGAATGAATTTGGCTATGGTTTTGGGAACGGAGTCGACTTGTCCAGGACAGAGGACACTTAGTTGTTTAAAGCGTGTAATCAGACCATCCATGTCGCTCCCCTTCTGCGTAAGGTTCCAAAATTCGTTCTCCAACTTTTAGAGTTCGTGAGGAGGACAGAAGTGGTCCTTCATAAGCTGCTTAAGTTCGTCCCAAGGCATAGCATGTGCAACATCGTTTCCCCTCTTGTTGCGTTCGGTAGTCCACCATTCCAGTGCCCTCGAACTAAAAACTCCTATTGCATTCAAAGTTCGTAACTCATCAGGACAACCACTTTGCAAGAAAGTAAGCTCAATCGCGTCAAACCAATTCATCATGGCGGTGGCGCCATCTTTGCCTGTAAACTCTAAGGGTTTACAAGCCATGAATTGCTTGAAGTGGAAGGTTGATTTGGGTTTTTCTGCCATTGAATCGACAGAGCCATGCGGTGAATCGGTGTTTGGCTGAATCTTGCTAACAATGTCAGGTATGACCTTAGCCATTTGCTTGGCCATGAATTTCATGCAATCCCTTTGCGACATGGAGTTGGAGCTAGAACCCTTCTTTGATTGGAGCTTCTTAGACGCGCTTGACGACATCTAAAGGATCGAAAGAGAAGGAAAGGATGAGACTTGATCATAAATTTAAAATAAGTTTGCAAGTTTAAGCATGTAAGCATGATGTATCACGTATGGTTCACACAATTGGCATGAATTTAACAAGTATTCAACAAGTATAAACACATATCAGTGTGTAAAAAGAGTATAAATTTAGTTTGTTCACGAGAATTATTATTGTTTTTGATTGCGTGAGACATGCGAATTGTGTAACGGTTTTGAAACGAAATAGGTAACGAGTATAAAATCACATATAAATTGAATCACATAAAAGAGAGGCTCATAAAACATAGGATTGTTTCGGGTAGAGAAACGTCGACTATTCCAAAGTGAATTGAAAGTCCTTTCAAATTAGAGAATCGTGCTTTGGCCTATAGGTAAGATACTCTCGTCGAGAAGCGATTAACGGTATCTTACCCTTCCAGTTACTACACGTCTCTAATCGATTGGAACAATCGAAACTTTGGCGAGAACAAAAATCGAGGAATGGGACTCAATCGACAAGGTGCGGGTTTCACCCCTAACTTGATGATTTCGTACCTTAATATGGTTGGTACTCGTCGGGTCAAAATATAATTTCGACACTTTGACGAGCCACTAGAATTTGAGTTGGAAATTTACCATTTAGATGTGGATTTCACTCCTAGCTAAATGGCGAAATTTCATGCAAAAAATAAGAATAAGCGGAATGAGAGTCGTTCACCAAATTGTGGATTTCACGTCTATTTTGGTAAACTCATCTCTTTTGTATAAAGAGTGTCTTCAAGTCTTCAAGTTTATTGTGTAAAATGTCTTAGGAAAGACAATATGTATATATTAAGACCAAAAAGAAGAGAAAGAGGCAAAGTAGGAAGAATAACATTTTAAGCAAGAATCAAGAATGGTCAAAAATATGGTTCCTACTATAGATTAGGTCGAACATGGCAATTCTACCTAATTCCCTATAGTTATGACTCTAATACCAATCTGTCACACCCCAACCAATGGCGGAATCATCGGAGTGGGACTAGTTCGAGATTGTAAGAGACTTCATAATACTATTTGTGACAATATTTAATTCAACCATTTTCATTTATAATCAAGTTGTCAAACCATTACAAGGAAATTCAATAACATCATTGTTCAAATCATAACATAACAAAATTGATACAACACTTTAAACCTAAACGTCTAAGTGAGTATCTAGGCATCTTTGCTAATCCATTTCATAGCATCATCAATCATCAACCTGTGTTTAAAATACAATTCAATGCAAAAGCAAAGGTGAGTATACAAGTTTAAGAATAAGTATATGTATAAGTTTAAAAGTTTAAAAATGAATCCACATGGTAACTTAGTTTATACAAGAGCACCATACAAGGCATGCAATATTTCTAGTCAACCCTCTGTTTACGCAAAAAGATATAATTCAACATGACATCTCGTTCACGGGTGGTGCGTTACTCCTATAGCGCTATACATGTTAAATGGAGGCTCATACAAGCTAATGACTAAAGTATCACATAAGTATCACCCAAGTATAAGCATCAAAGTATAACAACATAGCATTCATGTATAAGGATTGTTTTCGTGTAAGTATAAAGATTAAAGTTTAAGTGTGATTTAATAATTTAACATGTTACACCCCAAAAGTGGTAAACATAAAAAGGGGGTTTGCGAGTATACTCACGGTTTTGCAAGTCTTGTACTTGTGAATCCGCGAGTGAGTTGTTGTTGATTAGGAGGTTGGAATACCAAGTCCTTCTACCTCAAGAAACAAAGTGTATGAGTTTCGGAGATTAACGGTAGATTAAGGATTTAGGAATTTAAAACACAAGAACATATGTATACGAAGGTAATCATCTTTTAACACAAAGTACTTGTTTTGACACTATGAAACCTCAAGGGTTAATGTTTTCATGAGTAGTATACTCATTAGAATCATACAAGTCTTATGAGTTAGATGATGTTATTCTAACACTTTGACGAATGAACACAAGTTCACCATCAAGGGTTCGAATGTTGAATGGTATATAAATATAAATATTATTATGTCCAATAGTCAAGCATGAGGTAGAAGATTAAATCTTCATTTAGATACCTCTAAGCTTCATGGAAGTCATGTAGGAGGTAGGAAGAGAAGTCTTCCATTTTGGTACCTCTAAGTGTTCACCACTACACTTGATGTAAAAACATACAAGGAGGGTCATGAACTATGAATAATACAAGAATATAAACAAGTACACTATGAGAAATCATCAAGCAATGTGGGGATTTTATGTTGGATGATGCGTGTGAGTGTTGTAGGTTTTTAATGTATATTTTAAGCCCTTTTACACTTTTTAGTCAAGTTTTAAATTTATAAAACACGATATTTACTAACACTAAACACACATATGGGCAAGTGCACCCATCGTGAGCGTAGTATAGTGTTGGCAAGATACCGAGGTCGTCCAAGGACACAAGAGCTTTTAGTACCGGTTTATCCTCAACGTCAAATCAAATCAAAAGTTAGAAAAAAAAGTTTTAAACTAAGAATAATAAAACTAACTAAAATGTTGAAAAATAAAATAAAAATAAAAACAGATAGACAAGATGAATCACTTGGCTCCGACTCGTGTGTAGTGTAACCTTTGATTATTTCCGCACTTTTTAAGAGATTATCTTAGTTATTGTAGTAGGCCACTCTTTTGAAGGTGACGTTACCCTCAACCCAGTAGTTTGAGTCAGCAAGGATACAATCCTAAAGGGTCGGATTATTGAAAGATAATTAATTAAGTTATTAATGCATATTATGGTAGGCCCCTCTTTTGAAGGTGACGTTACCCTCGGCTAAGTAGTCTGAGTCAGCAGGGATACAGTCCTATGTAGCCGGGTTAAAGTATTAATAGTAGCTTACATATGAGGGGATCAAAGAGTTTGGACCCCCGCCATCCAATACCGGTGGGTATTGAAGGAGGTCCTACTAAATTTGACCCAGGTCCTTGCAGGATCTATACACTGAACAAGGCAAGACTCTTACCGAACCGTTCCCTTAACCCCCAACCAGGTAGCCAACATATCTCCATATAGACCGTGCAGATATGAATGGTGAAAATCTTTTATTTTATATAGACAGTAAAATAATGCCAAGACACCACGGACAAACGATAAGGAAGAATCACCTTCAACATAAGAAACTAGTTATTAAAGTCATTAATACATAACCAAATAAAAAGTGTTAAAAGATTAAAAATAAAAAGTATTACACAAGACACTTGTCTTCACCAAGTGATGTAAGAGACTTAGGCAAACATGGCCTTTGATTGTCAAGAACTCTTACGATCAATCTTGGATCCCGAGACGACTCACACACTCTATGATGGACGATGGATGATGGTGGTGGATGATGGTGTTGTGATGGTGGTGGGTGGTGGGTGAAGTGTGAGAGAGGTGGTGTGCCAAGGGATGGTTTGAAAATGAGCCAAGCACCCCTATTTATAGGCTGAACAGAGGCTCGGGCACGGCCCCGTGTCCATTGGGCACGGTCCCGTGTCCACCTTCCTTCTCTTTCTTCATTAATTGCAGTTTGTCAGCATTAGTTGACCACGCCCCCGTGTCCACTGGGCACGCCCCCGTGTGCAGAAGCGTATCTGTACTATCAAGATTTCCTTAGATTCTGCGAATCTTAGAGTTGACCACGGCCCCGTGTCCGCTGGGCACGCCCCCGTGGTGGGTGATTGAAGCTTCTACAGCTTTGTCTTTTCTGCTGACACTTGGGCACACCCCCGTGCTCATTGAGCACAGGGCGTGTTCAGCCTTCTGTTCTCTTGTTTTGCTTAGGAAGATGCTGTCGGGGAGGCCGGGCATGCCACGCTTATTCCTTTTCTTGTATTTATGTTAGATTTAGCTGCCTTTTTGCTTCTTTTGTTCATTTGAGTTCATTTAATCCTAAAAATACAAAAGGAAGACAAACACACACTTTTTCCAACATTAGTACTAAAAAAGGGTTAGTTTTATGCCACAATTGATGTAATTTATATGTTGCATTTTGCACACATCATTGGACAACCCAACTTAGTCCATAATCACACCTACATTAAGTCTTGGACTTAAACATTACTTGGGGGTTAAAAACCCTAAACAAAACAGAATGTATATGAGGTTTAACCTCTGATTTTTTAATGTCTCAGCCCAGTTTTTAAGCCTAACTAACCGTACAAGTGGTTATGCGTATAAGGACGTGGGTTTGAGTTGAGTTTGACTCAAGTTTGAACAAGTTAAGCAAAGTTTGATTCAAAACAAAACAAACAGTGAACTTTGGAGCCTTTTTGCCAGAGTTACAGGGACTTATTTACTGTGAATCGCCCATGGAATTGAAGCTAAGGTCAATCCAAGCTCATAGGAAAAAGAATGAGCTAAAACGGACAAGAAACGAGTGAGTTATGCTCACTTTAGTGAAGAAGGATGCTTCTGTCCGAACTTGAGTTTGCAGTTACAATTTTGGTGATTTGAGAGAGTTGTGAGGATGTTTGTAAAGTGAAAATGGCTTGGGGAAGCTTGGGTTTATATAGGGAAGGATTAGGGTGAGTGTTAGTTGTGTAATTAATGCCCAAAACCCGTTTAAACTCAAAACAAACTCAAATCCCGCTCAAAATCGCGAGCTACATGGAGGGAGCTATTCTGGGAGGTTTCTCGCGGCCAGCGAAGGCCCTGGGGTTAGTCTTCGCGGCTGGAAACAAGGGCTGGAGCTGAAGTTTCATTTAATTGCAATTTGGCCCATGAAGTTTGTTATTTAGGGTTTTAAGGTGTTTTAGGGGCTATTTTCGCCATAGAAGCATAGTTTAAGGACAAATAAAGTATGGAGAACATAACCAAGTATAATTAAGCATATAAATGTCGTATTTAAGTTTCGTATACATTCAAAAGACGTTTTATGCAAGAGTTTCACATATTTGCAAGTTTAGCACATAGTTTCCAAGAATTACGAATAAGCATCAATTGTTTCATGAAATTGAATATATGAGCATGTATAAAGTATGTTCAACATGAATTTAACAAAATACGAATTTTATTTATGATCCAAGTCTCGGATTTTACAACGGTTACAGAGAAAGAACGATTACAAGAACACAAGACTTCCAAAAAATAGAAAGACAAGCAAGACCTTCTAAATATGAAAAGTACGAAGAAGCAGGGCGTTATATCAACACGTGACCTGTAGCGGAAAAATCAACCTGGGCAGTCCAAGCGACACGCGGAAGACAACCTATACTCTCCTGTGATGCGCGGGAGAGTCTAGCTACGGGAAAGATATAAAAACGGCTGAAATTGATTTTTAGGGCATCCATTCACTATCCAGCCGTTCTAGAGGAATTCAGAGGCGATTTCTAGCGATTTTGACCATAACCTTCATCCTTTCAAGTTGTTTTTCATGTCTAATCCGTCCCCGATAAAGATTGAAGATGTGATGACACTTATGAGCGGCTAAACACGTTGTGACTTCCGCTCGGATGAACAATTGCTTATTTTGATACGAATACTTTGCTTCCGATTCTTTTAAACTGGTAAAGCTTGACCACTTGTGTTGATTTTGTGCAACGGTTATTATATTTGAATTATTTGGCGTTTACTAAGCGTATTGGCGATATATACTTGCATCGTTAGCGGGTTAATAAATTGGTGGGTAATTGGTATAATCAAACGAGTTGTTAGGTTATACGGATCCATGGCTCGTTTAGACCGAACCCAAGGATTGAAGTTAACTTGCCCGACACATCAAGCACTTGACTCTTGTTGTTGGTGCTTCTCTGCACGAAAGCTGAAACACTCCACAAGATGCATCTGTGATTTGCTTCAATAACTCCACATCCTTCGAGATTCCCTAGGGTTGCGGTGTCGTTGCGACGATTGATCTTCGTGACGACGATATTCGTCACTTTATCGTTAGCTCATTCCGTTCATGATAGGTGCAGAGCTTGCAATGCCGTAGCTGTGAGTAATCAATTCATCGTTTAGTTTTTGAAATTGTCTGATCTGTTTGTTGTTGCAGATCTAATTATTGCTTTTTGATGTGTGCATGTTGAATGCTGATATATCTGGCTTTTTATTGTATGATTGGAGAAAATCTATTTGATTTTATGGTTAGGTTACTGGTTAGTTAGTTTTTAGTTGAAGATTGATGAAGATGTGTTGAAATTGTAATATGCAGAGAGTTATAAAGAAGAAGAATTTTCGTATTTGCACTTTTGGTCTCTGAAGGGTATTATAGCCATTTAACAAGTTCAGTAACGGTGAAGTAACAACAGTTTGCCCCAGGGGTTTAATTAAATCAAATTGACAACACCCGGGATTGAAGTGTTGAATTTTTTTAAATAAGCACTGAACCTACAAGCGAGTGTTAACCTCAGAGACTAAAACTGTAATTTACTCTAAAAATAAAATAAAACACAAAGTATTTGACAATTAAAGCATGATACTCCGTAGCATCCCCGTCACTATTTTCTAGTTTCTCAGTTGATTGCCGTCAACTTGTTTCTTCCTCGAACTTCCAACAACAACAAACCACAAAAAACCTCCATATGAACCAAACCATATTAAATTACCAAATTCAATTCAAATCCATGTTCTTTCCTTCTTACGAGGTTCCACTGCACGCCACCTTCTCTCTCCACACTCAAACCACCTTATTTATACCCCAAAAAGCCAACAATCCTACGTTGTCATTAGAGAAAACACAAGTCAACAATGTCAACAAGAGCTAGAAGAGTCAAATGGCACACTTCACCCCTACCCCCTACCCCAAGAATCATAAACTTACCTAGAACCCATAGTTCTCGCAGTAGAAAAACAAGAAGCCATAATAATAATAATAATAAACAACAACAGTCTGAGGTGGTGGATACTTATAACTATAAGGGAAAGTTGGAGAGTTTGTTTGGAGTGGATAGAGAGTTTTCAGGTTCGACGGGGAGGAGAGAGCGGGTGGAAGCGGAGGAGGTGGTGGAGAAGGATGAAGGTGGTGGGCGGTTGGCTGCGGAGAGGTGGAGGTTTCAGGTGGAGGTGTTGCTGGCCGAGTGTAACCTTTTGAGGATGGAAAGGAAGTCCGCGTTGAAGAAGGTGGAGAAGAATCGAATGCGAATCGAACGTACTCTTAAGTCTGCTTTGAAAAGTGTTGCTTCTGTAAGTTCTTGTTAACTTTATCTTAATTTGTTCATTTGGGTTGCTTGCTAGCAGTGGCGGACTTAAGATTTTTTTCCACGGTTTTTTGGTGCTCAGATGTCTTTTAAGTTGTTGATACCTGTAAAACTAAGTATAAGTAGCTAATGCACCAAATGTTTTATAGGGAAGAAAGAAGCTTTGTGAAGGGAAGAACATGGAAGTGGTGTTGGAGGAAGAAATGAAAGAGTTAACAAAAAAACTAGAGGAGTTGCAAAGTAACTATAATGTTGAAGAAGTTAATGGAGACTGCTCAGTTTTGACTTGTAAAAGTCAAAATAAGTCAACTGGTGTAAGCTTCAGGACACAAAAGTCAAAGGGAATTCTAGATCAGATGGAGAAAGATTATAGATCAATCATCAACAATTCGGTTGCTAGTTCTGCTTCTACTTCGAATCGAATCGATTTTAGTGACCATTTGTCTTTTTCCAATAGATTATCTAATCAAGCAAAGGTAGTAACATTTCTTGAGAAAAATGATCACATTTTTATTATTTTTCTAGATGTAAAATGTAAATCAAGAAACTACTATTTGTGACAGGACCCATTGGTGTTACAAGAAGCCGGAAACAAATGCTCGGGCCGGTGCAAGTTGTTAGTGAAGCGGATGTCGGAGCAAGTGAGAGCAGATACCGAACAATGGTCACAAATGCAGGAGATGCTTGGACAACTGAGACAAGAAATGGAAGAGCTACAAACTTCCAAAGACTTTTGGGAGACTCAAGCTCTTGTTTCCAATAAAGAAATTCAATCCCTCATGACTGAAGTAAGCGCGCTCGCTCTCGTGTGTTTGTATGTGTCAGATTATATGTTATACAAATGTTAAATTGTTTGTTTTGGTTGTTTCAGGTTGAGGAATGGAGAGAGAAGGCGGTCGCGTGTGAAACTAAGGCTGACGCGCTTCAAAACGAGGTTAGTTTGGTGAAGGGTGAGCTTGAAAAGTTGAAGAAGGATCAAGTGAAAGAAATTGACTCGACACCCAAAAAGGTTATTCTTTCGTTAAGTAAACAAATCGAACGGGAGACAAAGAACGGGTTGAGTTGCCGAATGAAGGGACAATGTGATGATGTAAGTTGTAAGAAAGACTCGCAACCATTGTCACTCGGGAAACAACTTGCAAGGGAGAAACGGATATTGATTTCGCAGTTGAAGGAAAACCCGTCGAACAATAATGAAATCTTAAGTGATGGGAGCCGAAAAGGGTGTCATTTGGTGAGATCTCCATTTAAAGATGTTGGGAATTCGGCATCATCATCAATGGGTATGTTAAGGCAGAATAGCAATGCAATTTTCCCTTTGCATTGACTTGAGCCTGGAAGAATGATGGATTAGTTCTTGAAAACTGATAATTGTCTTGCTTATGGTGTATTGGTTTTAATTTATTTATTTTAGCTTTAATAATACACTTGTTCGTTATCCTTTAAATACTCATGAAACTTGGATGATTTGTTTACATTCGATGTACACTTGTTTGGTCTCCTGGTTGTTGTATACAACTATGCAACAACGAGAAACTCTCCTTCTTTGAATGCATAATCGAGCTAACTTGTGTTGAAGGGGGTGTTCATCGAATAGGGTTATTCGAAAGGGGTTATTCAAATTTGAAAAATAAAAAACTGAATTCAAATTCGACTCCAATAAGATTCAAAAAACTAATTTGAATACGATTATGTGAATTGGGTTTGAAATCGAGTCTATTCAAATAAATCAAATTACCTAAGATAATTTAAGAAGGTAAAAAAAAAAAGTGTATTATACAAAAAAAAAGATCTCTATAACAAAAAAGAATCTCTATAACATTCAAATTTGGGGTATTCTGTTCAAGATTTATAAATTCAAAATCTATTCGAAAACCGAAGTTGAATTTGAGTTTGGATAAGTCCCAATTCGAATAACCTGAATTTGTTACTCGAATTTGGTTCGGTTTAAATTTCGTGTTATTCCAGTATGAACCCTAGAAGATTTCGGCCTCTTAGAATAAGTTGAAAGTGTTTTATTTCTAAAAAAATGAGAGGTTCGACTTTTGAGAACTAACCATGAGAATGACCGGATTGCTTATATATTAGGCCATATAAAAAATTTACCATTATTGTGTTGGGTATATGAGTGGGCCAAAATTGGCCCATTAACTGAGAATCCACATCTGTTCATCCTTTGCACTTGTTATATGGGCATATGATAAAATGTTGACATCTGATAAGAGGTAAAGGTTTTGAAGGACACCAAATAACTAAGAACCAAAATAAGAGGTAAAGGTTTTGAAGGACACCAAATAACTAAGAACCAAAATATGAAAAAAGAAAAAAAAATCTGATGTAGTAAGGTATATATACAAGTATAACCTAAATTAATAACCACCATTCTCTAGCTAGTAGTCCCTCAAGTCTTCAACCATTGGAGTTCCTTGATTCACCGGCATCCAATTGTTCGCGTCCATCATACGAGAACTAATAACTATCGTCAAAATAAAGACCATCATATTTGTCTTTGTTTGAAAATGGTACAACCATCACGTTTGGTGATGATTGATTGGAACATGGATCATTCTTATATGTCTGCGGTCCATGGATGCACATTCCCATGCAGAGGCAATAAAGATTGAGACCGCTTTGTGTTTGTGGAAGATACGGAGGATTTTGCCTTGGGTATTTATGGTCGAATTATGTTAGACAAGATTAATCCACTTATGGAGCTCTCTTTGATGAACGCTTGTCGTGGAGGATGTCAAGATTTAGGTCATAGAGTGAATAATCCATTTATCATCACACTCTTCGTAGATAATCAATCGTGTTTTCATCGATCCAAAAACACAAAGAATAAAATAAAAAATCTATTACTTTCGGACACATGAAGGTATACGATAATTAATAGCAAATATATAACAAGCTTTAGATCAAATAATACATTGTTCCTTTGAATTTTCCTTCATGTACATCCACTCAAAATGCTTGAATGGTTGACGATCCTTGCTTTTAGCACAAACTTAGTGGCGGTTTATAAATTGTCATGTTCTTCAGGCGATTCACGGTCATCCAAAATATATGGATATTATGCTTCTAATAAATGTTTGTTTCATATGAACTAAATACTTAATTGGAATTATAGAACCTAAATGTTCGTTTGATTAACCACTGGCTCTAGCCCAGTGGCCAGGAAGCAATGAAGATTCGGAAACGTCCCAACAGGCGCGGGTTCGAATCTGAGCGACCGCCCGAGTTTTCGGAGTAATCCTGCACAGTCCATTGCTGTGCAACTCATACCTATACGGATATGGGGGGATGAAGTTTCTCGGGGAAAGCCGAGTCAAACGGCACAGGGTCCTCTGCACGCAAGACCCTGGAGCCCGTGGGGCGGTTGGGGCTCCCGACTTGGGGGCTGTGGATTCGTTCACAACCAGTTCGAAATTCACCTTTCAAAAAAAAAAAATGTTCGTTTGATTTGAGCAAACATCTTTTTCTCAAGAACAATAGATCTAACGCTCGAACACAAGAACATTTACCAAACAATTTATTGAAAAACCCTAAAATACTAAACGTCAAATACGATACAATCTTCTCACCAAACTGAGAGAGGATATACAAAAAAAAAAACCTTATACAACACGAAAACGAAAAAGACACATGTTGCACAGACCAGAGAAGAGACGAGGAGAGTCATCGCGTCTAAATGTGATTGTGAATGAATGAAGACTGAGACGAGTTCAGGTTTTCCAACTGCAAAACCTGAATATAGTTCCAGTCTTTTTCGCACGGACAACTTTAGCCCCTTTATTTCATACTTTAACAGCTATAACTCCTTAACTCGATAATTAACATATCTGCACCAAACAGATTAATAACTAAGATAACCATTTGAATTGTTATATTTTCAACATGTTACACATTTATGTTTATAAAATAATGAATTGCTTCACAACCAAATAACATGGTAAACAAATGTGTATGGTTTCCTGAAATGGATTTGAGATTCAAGAACTCTCAGCATCAGCTTCTTCTGCAGCCGTGAATCTTGTTACACACCACAACACCACACGCACGGATGTTAACAAAGACGATACCACCACCATGGCCACTACTGGCGTTAATCTTGCGCTTTCTTTAGTTACAATACTAGCGATGGCGGTTGCGTCTTCATCGTTGTTGTTGTTGTTAGCATTGGCGGTGATGTTATGGTGTGTATCAAAATTCACGGCCGTGGAAGAAGGTGATGATGGGAGTTCTCTATGGATGTTAATCGTTTTGATATTTTGAATTCAAAAACTTAAACTTAAGTATATATAATACTCATTTAGCGATAATCATCATAATTCTATTTGAATTTGTTTGTTAATCTAATCTAATCTAATCTAATCCAATCTATCTTATAATAAATAATTCCAAACAATATTTGTTAATCTAATCTAATCTAATCCAATCAAACTTATAATAAACAATACCACCTGTAAACCTTATATAATCTCTAAAAAACTCATTTTTAAACAAAGTTAATTTATTATTATTTTTATATCGGATTAATATATTTTTTAAACTTGTTTTTGGATATAATTTATTGTTATTTTTGTATGGGGTTTATATATATATATATAAAATATGATGAAATAAAAAATTTATTTTGCCTAAGTAGGATGAAAAAGAATTTTAACCATTCATTTTTCAAATCAATGGTTAAGATGAAAGTGTGGGATAAAGGAGGAGTGCAAGGGTATCTTGGGAAAATCATATTTATGGGTTTTCTCTCTCCACATGCAAGGCATATGCATATTCCACCTTTATTTTTTAAACGTTCATAACTTTTTTATACATCATTATTTTTTCATAAAAATTTCACCGTAAAATCGAGCGTCTTTTTATCTTTAATTTGAGTACCATATTGCTATATAAAATATGAAGACTAAAAAAACCCACTAAAATGTGTTGTATTTCTATGTTCTATAACATTTTTTGTGCTTGATTTTTGTACTATATTTTTGTGCAGTATTTTTTTGTCTTAAATTTTTTTTCTCAATTTTTTTGTGCTGAATTTTTTTGTACTATATTTTTTTGCTGAATTTTTTCGTGCTATATTTTTTTGTACTAAATTTTTTTGTGCTATATTTTTTGTGCTAGATTTTTTGTGCTAAATTTTTTTTTTGTATTTTTAAAAAACATAAGGGGTGCCACATGTCATTTTCACTTCTATTTATAAGGATCAAAATGCCCTTCATTCCTACTTATTAGAAGTGTCACATGTCATAATCACAATCCTTCTTAGGCTACTTAGGCAAAATCCACTTTTTAGTGGATCCTTCCCATATATATATATATATATATCGGGGTAAGATCAAATAAAAAGTTGATTTTGCCTAAGTAGGATGAGAAGTAATCTTAACCATTCATTTTTCAAATCAATAGTTAAGATGAAAGTGTAGGAGAAAGGATGAGTGCAAGGGTATTTTGGGAAAATTCTATTTATGGACTTTCTCTCTCCACATGCAAGTCACATGCATATTCCACTCCCATTTTTTAAACCTTCATAACTTTTTTATACGACATTATTTTTTCATAAAAATTTCACCATAAAATCGAGCGTCTTTTTATCTTTAATTTGAGTACCATATTGCTATTGAAAATATGAAAACTAAAAAAGCACACTAAAATGTGTTATATTTCTATGTTGTATAATATTTTTTTGTGCTGGATTTTTGTACTAAATTTTTGTACTATATTTTTGTGCTAAACTTTTTGTGCTGAATTTTTTTATCTTAAATTTTTTTTTCTCAATTTTTTATGCTGGATTTTTTTCTACTACATTTTTTTGCTTAATTTTTTCGTGCTATATTTTTTTGTACTAGATTTTTTTGTGCTATATTTTTTTGTACTACATTTTTTATGCTATATTTTTTTATACTAGATTTTTTGTGCTATATTTTTTTGTACTAGATTTATTTTGTTGTATTTTTAAAAAACAAAAAGGGTGCCACATGTCATTTTCACTCCTATTTATAAGGACCAAAATGCCCTTCATTCCTACTTATTAGGAGTGCCACATGTCATCATCACAATCCTTCTTAGGCTACTTAGGCAAAATTCACTTTTTAGTGGATCCTTCCCCTATATATATATATATATATATATTATATTTCTTGTACCTCACTTTTGAGAGACTTGTTACACGTATGGTATCTCCACTAATTAAACCTGTTTTTAGATGAATAAGAAAAATTAAATTAAAATGCATATAATAAAACACAATGTATATCTCGAAAAACTCTAATGAAAATTATTGTAAATTTATACAAAGATGTTTTTAAAATAATAGTTTTTTCTGTAACTTTAAAAGATGAACAAAATCTTTGCAAATGAATCATTACCTCATTAAAAAATATCTACCTATGGTATTTTTTATATTTAAATAGTAATCTAATTATAAAAAAAAAAGTATAAAATCTTATTTCTAATAAACCATGCCAAAAATTATATTTTTAAGTTGATCAATATTTTTTGTTATACTAAATTTGCTAAACATACTCACAAAAAACGTATAAGTTTATCCATAGAGCCTAACCATCTACTAATAGAGCTAAACAATTTTTGAAATTATACGTGGGGTAGAATGAGTTAATTATTTACGTGGGGTCAAACAAATTCGTTGGTTATCTAAATAGTTACGATATTAAAAAACTTCCTACATAATTGATGAATAAGCACTTTAAAAACGAGTAGAATATTGAATACTATGAAGAAAAGATTGCAAGCTTTTGGGATTATTATTAGATACATCTACTTGGTTACTTGACTTATTATCCAACAAATAAACAGTTTTCATTACTTAACCTATGTAATACACGAGACTCTAACCTAGTTGATATAATAATCAAGCTTCAATTACAAACATTTTTATTAGTATACTAAGGGTGGGTTATCATACAATAGTCCCTTAACGTGCGACGGTAGCAACCACCAAATTCGAAATTACGCATGTTATATGTTACAATAAATCAAAACCTGCATGCCATCAAACATGAAAATTACACATGGTTAAAACTCAAATCATGCGTGGGTTTTAACCCAAATTACACACGTTATATACATAATTACGCATGTTATTTTGGTACGCATGGTTAAAACTCAAATTACACATGGGTTGTTTTAACCCTAATTACCCACATTATATACATAATTACACGTTATTTTGATGGTCACGGACCTCGCACAATAAAAGCTTTTTATATTTAAAACTTTCTCTAGTATACTAAGTCTATAATTGTTTATCAATAATATTTTAGACTATAATATATGTGATATGATATATGTTACTACACTACTAAAAAACTGTCTTGTTTCCGACCAAGGTTTTTGTCGGAAAACTGTCGGAAAACTGTCGGAAAACGGCGTTTCCGACAGAATTACGTTTGTTGGAAAAATCCTTGTAGGAAAATATTTCCGACAAGTATCCGACTAAATTGGCGACAAATTTCCGACAAAATAAAGAAGTTACTATTTCCGACAAAGTCCCGACCACAATTTTCCTACAGCTTTTCGACCGTCGTTTTCCTACTATTTTCCGACCACCGTTTTCCTACTATTTTTCGATCAAAAGGTTCCTACAGCTTTCCGACCACCGTGTACCTATTGTTTTCCGGCAACCATGTTCCTAATGTTTTCTGACCATAACCTTTCCACAGTTTTCCGACCAGATTTTCTAATTTCTCTTCCTACCAATTTCCGACTAAAAACTTTTTAATAAAAAAAATAAAAAAAAAACTAAAAAATTCCAGATTTTTCCTACTAAAAATGCAGACAAAAAATCCAATAAACATCCTAAATACAATACCATTATAAACTAAAGTTCGTCCACAAAATACAATATGGTTTTCCAACTACAAGTTCAACCACAATATGACATGGTTGTCAAATTACAATTTCAACCACAAAATATGACACCGTTGTCAAATTACAAGTTCAACCACAAAAGACAACAAACAGAAACTAAACTATTGTGGAGGATTGCTAGGATTACCAAATTGTTTCATAAACTCGGCCATTTGTCGTTGCATATCTTCTCTCATTTGTTGTTGCATCTCTTCGACTCGGTTTTATAACATTTCAACGTGGGATTGTTGCGCCTTTTCGAATCGTTTATTTAACTTTTCCACCTGGGATTGCAAGTTCCGCACCTATATAATTGTTAACAACAAACATAATATTAGAAAAAAAAAAACAATATATATATAGAAGTTTATAATCAAAATGGATAAGAGACCATAATCTTTATTCGGTACAAAAAAAGAGTTTGTTATCAAAGTATCATCTTTTATACATACATTTTACTAAAATAAATATTAAAAAGTTCTTACCTGAACCCGTTTTGACCCAACCAAGACAACCCTTTTTTTTAATTGACCCGTTTTGACTTGACCCGTTATGACCCTTTCCATATCAATTTGATCAGGATTTGTGCTTTAAACTTTAAATTCATTACGAAAATTTGGATTTTTTATTCCTTTTGCTTTTAGATTGGAATGGTTAACTCAAGGACGTATTATATTCGCACATTTTCATTTGGTTTTTTCATGCACTTTGATGTGGAAGAACCACATTAAAGACAACTCAAACGATAGAACATATCATATCCAACAGTAAGAAACGATTTTTGTTGGTTTAAACGGGTTCGGGTCAACAAAAGTAAAAAATGACTTTTGTTGGAACGAGTTCGGGTTCCATCTAACGTTTGTATTCTTTACGCCTTAGTTCGTAAAGCCTCGGCCGCGTGACGGCTTACTGTAAGAAAAATTGTAGTTATTATAATCGTACACCAACATGTCCCGCAACGCGCGACGTCGAATATGTAACACCCGTCTCATTTAATTAAGATTTTTAACATAAAATACGCATTTTTAGACCAAATACATCATTTTAACAAAATGGTAAGTTTGCATAGGGATAGTATTCTAGTTAACTAACTAACTAGTTTAAACAACTGATACGTCAAGTTAAGTGTATACAAAATGAACATTGTCTACAACAAGTTCAGATTAACGCGGAAGCTTCAAAACGTTGTGTTCGGTTCTTGGTTCCTTGCTTGATCGCCATCCGAAGTAAGACCAACTTCACCTAATGTCAAAACCATATTAAATATTAGTTTTGACAACATTATAACATGTATAAACAATTTCTGGTATCATACCATTAAAAAAAATTTCAAATTATGGTCTGTCGCGCCACGCGACAGACTTCATGTTATCTTTCGCGGGCCGCGAGCGGCCCCGCGTGTCGCGCCTGCCCCATGTCGCCCCGTCGCGTGCCGCAGGGGAGCATGTTTTCCAGCAGGTCCGATCCCTGGACCTGCATATCTGCCCAGTTCCAATTTTCACAAAAATAGATCTTTCAAAGGCCATAACTTTTTATTTATAAGTCCGTTTTAGGGGATTCTTTTTCCTATGCGTCCGTAATAAAAATACGGATCCAATCATTCAAATTTCACGCATCAAAACCCAGTTTATAAATGAATAGTTCACAAATCCATGTTTTGATTATTCGACCCGTTCGTTATGTGGCATATTTTTCATCATTCAATTTTCATTGATTACTAGACTTAATTACCCATTCCCCGGGCTTGTCAACCTTGGCGTATCATCACGATTAGATGGTTTTGCGCACACAATAGACATTCATGCTCGTTTTACCCATATTTCAAGCATGCCGATTTATGCAAATTTTGCAAGTGATTTTGTCACGGCCCCTGTCCCGGTTTTACCTGGTTCAGGAGCCGCGGGACAGAAACCCATGGTATTTATTATTTGAGTTGACAGCGGAAGATTTACAGGATCTTTTTAAAACTTGAAATACCCAATTATTTTATTTCATAATTTGGGATAAACCCCGTAATTTATAATAGAGGAATTTTACTAGGAAATTCCCTGTTTTTCAAAACATGTTTATTTATTTTACCGAGCCACAACTTCAAGCTTGTTAGTGCTCCGTAGCACGTTTTTCCTTGGTTCACAGTAAATTACATGAAACATGTTTTAAAAATATTTTATCAGCGGGGAAATACTGGCGAGTCACTCAATTTTGATAAAACGACTCCTAGTTATAAATTACAACATAAGAGCGATTACAATGACTTCTATCTTATTTTTATCTGGCGCCGTGTCACACCCTGGTGACGATGGTCATACCACTATTGGGTCCTTTCACCCAAGTAGTGATGATTATCACTGTTAGGTTGATGAACATAACCGTGAGAAACTAGTAATGTGCACAATACCCCACTTTCCAGTGATTCAAGATAACCACGATTTAATCCCTGTAATTATAACTTTTGAAAATAATTTGAGATTTAATAAAACAGTTGATAAAAAGAGAATGACTCACCTTGTAACTTTAGGATTCAACTAGAAAGCCTCCTGGTATAAATCTTGGGTATAACTCCTGAGCTATTTAAGAAATATATAATGCACTCGTGTTAAGTATAGTACCCTAACTCAACCTTATCCCTATGTCACGAGACAGAACCCCAACGAACTTAGTCGGGCAGAGCCTTGACATGCGTTATGGGGCTCCAGATCAATCGGAAAGGGTAGCGGTGATCGGGAGTTAAAACACTTAAAACAAGGCAGGGCTTTATTATTATTATAGTGTAAAAAAAATAAGAATATATATATATATATATATATTTGTAGAGAGCGAGATCGAGAGAGACTGTAAAAGAAAATGGAAGGTGAATGATCTCATTTATATTTGCACAATAGCTTGGAGTCCACGAAAGTTTCATCCACCTACTTTCTTTTCATGCATACACATCACAAATCACACACATGTATCAAATTGGTGCACCACACGTAGCACACATGCACTACTTTTAGTTTATTTTTTTTATTTTATTATTTTATATTTTGTTTTGATTCTTTTCTGATTATCTCGACACGTACACACACAATTCAAAAGAAATCTCAAATGTTAAATTTATTATTTTATTATATATATATATATATATATATTATAATTAATTTAACTGCTTTACTTATTTGGCGCTTATAACTTATAAAATATAACGTTTTATAAAACAATAAATATGTTATTAGAACGACAATATTTGTATCTATATTTTGAACCAAGTTTCATTAAAAACAGAGGAAGTCCAAATATAATGTATTTTTATAATTTAATTATTAAACGGTTCCTAGTCCCGTCTAGGTACTTTATATTTCTAACATTCAACTTACCCTTAATCTACCTGTCTAATAATATAAGTTCCTGTACACTTTTAATAGAAAGGTCACCCATATACAAGCCAATTAATTAGTATAACATTCCAACCAACTATATATAAAATAGATTTAAACTATTTGGGTCAAAAATTTATATTAAAAATAAAACTAGTTACTAGTGGTTAGTAAATTTAAACAACCCTATAATTCTTATATGATAAAAATGGGAATGTTACATCCTCCCCACCTTGTTGTAAATCTCGTCCTCGAGATTTGGGCTACGATATTTATTTATTTATTTATTTATTTTTATTTTTTTAGAGTTATGTCACGTCTTAGTCGATAAAAACAATATTAAGGTAAATGAAACAGAATCAAAACATCAAATTTTGTGAATATGAGTTGTACAATAAATAGGACTCAATGGTTCAACTGAATTATTTGAAAAAAAATCAATGTCAAATGAACGAGATGAAATGATATAATTTCCAAAGTGACCAGGTTCAAGCCAAAAACAGATATATGATCAATAGATGTCTAAATTGACTGTTTATAGGTTGTAAATGACTTTTAGGAACAATAGAGTTCACTGTCAACCGAAAACTTACTTTAATTGTCAACTGAGGAAGTCTCAGAATCAACAAGCTTGAATGAAATAGAAGTACGAAAATGATTTGTCAACTATTAAATTATGAGATGAGAAAAAATCAATGGGTTGACATTTATCGAATTACAAGGATACACCGATATACAACAGAGTTTAGTGTATTATTGTCTTAACACATAGTTGTATTAAGACCACTTTCAAGGATGAGTCAAGCGAAAGGTATATATAGATTAGCTCAAGTTACAAGTCTATACCGATGCCACGAGGTGTCGTAGTAATCGAAATAATAATAGCGGTGACTGAATGAGTTCACCATGCTTGAAACCAACTGAAAGTTCAACGAAGTAAATCCGAATGTTTGTTTCAAACAATCTAGTAGGATTTTCGATTGAAAATGAAACAATTGAATAATGTTTTGCGATTGAAAAGATCAAGAAATACTCGATCGATGTTGTAGGAACTGTTAAGAGATACACTGAGATATGACATGAATTTGTGTATCATTATCTTAACACATGATTGTGTTAAGATTGCTTGAATATGATAAACCAATAAAGCGAATTCAATATAAATAAATAAATAATTAAATCCGTATATGATGTGTGCAACGAGATTAGCGCAAGCTTCAGATTTGTGAAAACGTCACCACAAGGTGATCGTGATTAAAGAAACGATTCAATGAAGTCGAAGATCAAACAAGCATGTTATGGTTCAAGAGAATTGAAGTGCTTGTTGGGATTATTTCGAAGATGATGGCTTCCATTCATCATATGGGACTTTGAATTGAATACGTAATGCGAGCAAGTTCAAACAATGGAACTTGGTTTAAACACAACGAGTTCATGTATCAATAAGAAAGTTCTGACATGGTCACAACAAAAACCATGTATACCATTCAAAAGAAAATCGAGTTTTTTCAAGAAATTCATCGATTCGATATCAAAGAGTCATCGTTTTGCAAAAATGCGGTTTACAAATGCAAAGATCAAGTATAGTGAAACGATATTTGAGTTTTGATAAAACAACGAATTGGAATGAATCCCTCCAATGGTCTTCATAAATCAAACTAACCACATGCGCAACACACAGTGCATGTGTAACGTGTGGATTTACCAAGAAATGAAACAAACAAATAAATATTCGCGATTATGAAAGAAATCCTCATGATGACCATTAGGAGAGTAGAAATGCAAAAGTCTATTTACTATGTGCAGAGATCTGAATTTTAACAAAAGGAATTTAAGAATTTTATCTGAAAATTTTGTGTGATAACCGTTGTTAAGTGATATTACCAGGGAAGGTCGAATAAAATGAAATAGGGGGATTGTAAAGGTATGTGAATTCTTTTGTAGCGTCAAGAATTGGATTAGACTATGCACCGATTGTTGTGAAATCTTGTTCTATCGTACCTTAGCAAGATTCGTGTTGTTTGTAGGATCACGTGGCCAAGTGCTGCTTTTTGATTAGTAGTTCTTCCACTGACGGGATTCGCATTGGTGTCGTCATGCCCAATTATATTTTCCAAAGGTCTTGCCTTGAAAGTCGTGTGTGATATACTTCGACGTCTGTGGACGTATAATTTAAGTTTCATGTGTTTTCTTGTACACTAGTACAACTTTACATGCTTCTTACTTGCGTTAATAGTTTATGGTAACGCATTGGAAATTCTTATACTTTTGATGGCGTCCCAACTTAAAGGGTTTCCATTGTTTATATTGTCGCACGAGTTACGAGGAAGATGATCAAACGAAATAATGTTTGATATCGGAATTATAGATATATGCAAGTGATTCCTGCTAAAGAAATCTAGAATTATTATTGACACTTATGTTCGTGATTTATTTTAAATGGTCAATCGTTATGGCTTTTGGAATTCCTTATAGATATACATATCTATATAATCATACATACCATTCATAAGGTCAATGTATTTAACAGATTGATTTTTTTTCCCAAAACAAGTCAGACATCAGGTTATGGTACTATTTAGGGAATTTTGTCACTTGTTTGACATATTATACTCCTTCTTGCCCGGTCCTAGCCGGAGAGGTAACCTCAACTTGCCCGGTTCTCGCCGGAGAGGTAATTATTATGTTTCCCATAAATAGTATCTTTTCAAGATTTTAAAAGTGCCTCTTTTATTAAGGCTTTCATCCAGAATCAAGGAAATTTGTATTCCCATAACATATCTTATTCTAGACCAAGTAATATCAGTAAACAAGAATTAATAGCAATTAAGTGTTATTGCTTATTTATCGTATTTTGCAATGTTCTAATCATTATTCTTACGGCATACCAATATCTATCACATTTTATCTACGCAAGTAATTAGTTTATCTTGAAGCTTATACTAAGGCATTTTCCTTAGGTTTATCCTGGGTGTTACCAGTAAATATTAAAATCTTAACTCTTTTCGTTTTAAGCATAGGTATTATTATGGTTGTAACTTTCTTTTGTTTGAAAATGGAGTTTTGACAAAAATATCATTGTCTCTATTGATATTATGGCTAGGTTCAATGTGATGAGTATGCTTACAGCTAACTCTTATATATATTAGATTCTGTCGCAAAGAATATTTCATGGAGACATGTGACATTTTAAAACATAATACGTTTCATGATTTATTCTTATAATGACTTCATGTTTTCATATGAATTACTAGTGATATTTTCTCTTATGTTTATCTACAGAGAATATTTGATTATTATATTGTATACATGTCATTAAGAAATTCTATTATGTATATGCATATATGGATATATTTTAGAAACATAAAATTTCAGATCTCTAGTTAATATCAAAATTTGCATAAGATATATACATACAAACATATATTAAATCATTTTGTAATATCTTTAATTTATATATATATCCGATGGTACCAATTATCAAACTTATTCCCCTAGCTTTATTTACTCTTTTATAAAAGCAATATATGGAAATAAACTTTTTTTTTATAAGGAGGACAGTGTATGGTTTATGTGAAACATTATATTTAATACTATTAATAGACATAGGGTTTAACTGATTTAAAATATAATAAAGATATATCATAACTTAGTCATTTAGGATATCGTTCTATAGCTTTATCCATAGTCATTTTACCACAATTTATAGCAAAGCTTTATAAATAATAACAGCTACATTATATACGACAACGGTTTGCGTCTGTTATATCCCATAACTATAAATAGTAATATTTTAACATTTATATTGTATCCATAATAAAATTTAGCTATATTCATTGGGTAAAGGTTCGGTAATTATTAAACTGATTAATAAAATATTATTTTGTAGTGGATATATAAACCATATCATAAAAACTACATATAGATCAATTTAAAAAGTGTTTTATTGTTTGTAACTTTTAAATTTCTTCATTTAATTAACATTAGGAAATATTTTAACAAATATACTATAATACATGTTTATATTATTAGACTTTCACATTAATAATATATCGACTACATACCTTTGGTTATTACCGAATAATTTCATATGTTAATAAATGTTATTAATATAGTGTTAAGATTTCATAATATTACAAATTTTTTTAATAAATTATCTAAATTATATTTAATATATACACAGAAATGTTATAATTATATTATAAAATACTGTTGTATATATTTTTCTAGATATTATTATTATAATATAATAACAAACAATACACAACAAATAGTTATTCATAGAGAATATTGTATTATATATATATACAGAAGTGATCATATTTGGGAGATAATCAACAATTCTAGCGTTACTTCTTTATTTTGACGGTATATTTATTTATTTATGAAGGAATTTAACTCAAGATGGTACCCTAAGTTACTAATTGTATATGGGTGTAGTACATCGGCCTAGGTAGCCTATTGGTTACTTAGACAATAAATTCAAAACATAAAAATTATAATATTAATACAAATATTTATCTACACAGAATAACACAATAAATTATCACATTAATTTCCTAACATAAGGTTTAAGTTTTAGGTATTAAAAGAACACCTAGATTGCTTAAACCAGTGGCTCTGATACCACCTTTTTCTGTCACGACCCCTGTCCCGGTTTTACCGGGTTCAGGAGCCGCGGGACAGAAACCCGTGGTATTTATTATTTGAGTTGACAGCGAAAGATTTACAGGATCTTTTTAAAACTTGAAATACCCAATTATTTTATTTCATAATTTGGGATAAACCCCGTAATTTATAATAGAGGAATTTTACTAGGAAATTCCCTGTTTTTCAAAGCATGTTTATTTATTTTACTGAGCCACCACTTCAAGCTTGTTAGTGCTCCGTAGCACGTTTTTCCTTAGTTCACAGTAAATTACCTGAAACATGTTTTAAAAATATTTTATCAGCGGGAAAATACTGGCGAGTCACTCAATTTTGATAAAACGACTCCTAGTTATAAATTACAGCATAAGAGCGATTACAATTGCTTCTATCTTATTTTTATCTGGCGTCGTGTCACACCCTGGTGACGATGGTCATACCACTATTGGGTCCTTTCACCCAAGTAGTGATGATTATCACTGTTAGGTTGATGAACCTAACCGTGAGAAATTAGTAATGTTCACAATACCCCACATGCCAGTGATTCAAGATAACCACGACTTAATCCCTGTAATTATAACTTTTGAAAATAATTTGAGATTTAATAAAACAGTTGATAAAAAGAGAATGACTCACCTTGTAACTTTAGGATTCAACTAGAAAGCCTCCTGGTATAAATCTTGGGTATAACTCCTGAGCTATTTAATAAATATATAATGCACTCGTGTTAAGTATAGTACCCCTAACTCAACCTTATCCCTATGTCACGAGACAGAACCCCAACGAACTTAGTCGGGCAGAGCCTTGATATGCGTTATGGGGCTCCAGATCAATCGGAAAGGGTAGCGGTGATCGGGAGTTAAAACACTTAAAACGGGGCAGGGCTTTATTATTATTATAGTGTAAAAAAATAAGAATATATATATATATATATATATATATATATATATATATATATATATATATATATGTATATATATTTGTAGAGAGCGAGATCAAGATCGAGAGAGACTGTAAAAGAAAATGGAAGGTGAATGATCTCATTTATATTTGCACAATAGCTTGGAGTCCACGAAAGTTTCATCCACCAACTTTCTTTTCATGCATACACATCACAAATCACACACATGTATCAAATTGGTGCACCACACGTAGCACACATGCACTACTTTTAGTTGTTTAATTTTTTTTATTTTATTATTTTATATTTTGTTTTGATTCTTTTCTGATTATCTCGACACGTACACACACAATTCAAAAGAAATCTCAAATGTTAAATTTATTATTTTATTATATATATATATATATATATATATTATAATTAATTTAACTGCTTTACTTATTTGGCGCTTATAACTTATAAAATATAACGTTTTATAAAACAATAAATATGTTATTAGAACGACAATATTTGTATCTACATTTTGAACCAAGTTTTCCTTAAAAACGGAGGAAGTCCAAATATAATGTATTTTTATAATTTAATTATTAAACAGTTCCTAGTCTCGTCTAGGTACTTTATATTTCTAACAGTCAACTTACCCGTAATCTACCTGTCTAATAATATAAGTTTTTGTACACTTTTAATAGAATGGTCACCCATATACAAGCCAATTAATTAGTATAACATTACAACCAACTATATATAAAATAGTTTTAAACTATTTGGGTCGAAAATTTATATTAAAAATAAAACTAGTTACTAGTGGTTAATAAATTTAAACAACCCTATAATTCTTATATGATAAAAATAGGAATGTTACAGTTTTCTAATCGTTTGACCCAATCTCAAGGGTTCATAAAAATCAACTTGGTGCATCCAATCCCTTGGGATATCACATTCTATCACTGGCATATTATGTGGCTTTCAAGCCTCTACATACATTGTCGTTTTAAAAGCATAGTTTTGACCCGTTTGATCATCTAATGGAAACCTCCATTTTTTTATCATACTAACTTATTCCATCAAACATTTTAGAGGTAATTGCCAAAATCGTCCTTGAGGTTTGGGCACGTTTGCCATTTTCGTCCAAAATGACACTTTTGTACCACATTGCCCCAACGTTTGTAACTTTTTGCCATTTTCTGTTAAGTTGAGGATTTTGGATGAAACTGACAAATATAAAACCACAGGTACGATTTTGGCAATTTACTCAAACCCTTTTTAATTTCATTTATTTAATTATTTTTGTTACATATATAATAAAAAATAATATACATGGAGTTTTTAGAAAAAAAAAAAATAGTTTTGTCACATAATTTTTATAAATTTTCATCCAAATCACTAACTCAGTTTATTTATTCTGTTAAGGTGAAGGATGTTTTAAATTTTATAAAGAGTTAAATGCCATTTTAGTCCCTGTGGTTTGGGCCATTTTGCCAGTTTAGTCCAAAGGTTTCATTTTTAACATGTGGGTCCAAAAAGGTTTCACAGTTGCTATTTTAGTCCACTTGGTTAACTTCATCCATTTTTTCTGTTAACGAGAAGGCCAATTTGGTCATTTTGTATGTAATTCTGTTAACTAAAAGGGCAATTCAGCCATATAAAATGACCGAAATGGCCTTCTGGTTAACAGAAAAAATGGATGAAGTTAACCCAGTGGACTAAAATGGCAACTGTGAAACCTTTTTGGACCCACAGGTTAAAAATGAAACCTTTGGATTAACTGGCAAAATGGCCCAAACCACAAGGACTAAAATGGCATTTAACTCTTTTATAAATTAAGACAGAAATTAATTTACAGCTTCTTTATATAAATCAGTTTTATAAAGAGAAAACGTCATTGGTGTGCAACACATAACAATCGATTACAAGTTTTAGTATTTATCAGTTGTAGAGATAGAAAAAAAAATTGTAAAACGTTAAATATTTTTTAAATGTGTTGAGCACACATGAAATATGTTGGTAGAAATATAATATTTATTTAATTAAGACTATGAGGGTAACTAACTAATACTTATTCTGAGTGGCTTGAGTAAAGAAACTTTTGGTTCATAGCATTATAATTACAATTTGGTGGGTAATTTTAAGGTTTAGTAATGATGCGTTGTTTGATAGAAGGGGGGGGGGGGGATTGGCTTTTGTTTTTCCTTAGAAGCGAATTTGAAAGAGTAGAAGATGAATTACAAACTTGGTACATATGATAAGTTTTTTTTATTTGACTTTTTCAATAAGGTCACCAGCATTTTAGTTTTATAAAATTTAGAGGTTTAAGTAGATTTTATTTTTATAAAACTGATCTATATAAAAAATTAGAAATTAATTTCTGTCTTAGTTTATAAACATCCTTCGGCTTAAGAGAAAAATTAACTTAGTTAGTGGGTGGATGAAAATTTATAAAAATTATGTGACAAAGCTATTATTTTTTTCATATAAAATTTGTATGTATATTCTTTTTTATTATATATGTAACAAAATTAATTAAATAAAAGAAATTTAAAAGAGTTTGAGTAAATTGCCAAAATCGTCCATGTGGTTTTATATTTGCCAATTTCATCCAAATATCCTCAACTTAACACAAAAAATAAACTAAGTTAGTGGTTTGGATGAAAATGGCAAAAAGTTACAAACGTTGGGGGCAATTTGGTAAAAAAATGTCATTTTGGACGAAAATGGCAAACCTCAAAGACGATTTTAGCAATTAACTCAACATTTTAACTCATTGCCATGCCTAATGAACTTCATCATTTTGGCATTATACCAATTTTACTATTAGACTAATTTAAGTTAACTAACTATATTCAATATACAAACATAATGTAACGGAACTAAGTTACATACTTGCATAATTCATCGACACTAGTATCTAACCATGATTACCCATTCCTGGGCTTGTCAACCTTAGCGTATCACATCCATTCCATGGTTTACGCTTTTATAACTCAAATTTATTGCGTGACGTTTAAGTCACTTCGAACACTACCATTTTGACCATTATTTAACCCGTTGGGTCGTCTAATGGAATTCACCATTTTATCAACATACCAAACTTATTTCAACCAATATTTTAACCCGTTTCTTTATCTTGTAGGTTACAACACTTTATTTACATTCCAAGCACGACTATTTTCACGATATCACATCAACATATCAAATTAACTACTTTGACCCGTTTGGTTGTCGAGTGAGTTACATCACTTCATTGACATTCCAAACACAACTATTTTCACTATATCATCATCAACATATCTAATTAACTATTTTGACCCGTTTGGTTGTCGAGTGAGTTACATCACTTCTTTGACATTCCAAACATGCTTTAACTGTTTATTTTGACCTGTTTGGTTTATCGAGTGAACTTCATCACTTCTATGACATACCAAACTCGCATTTTACACTACAATCCCATTATTATTTTTAATACCATTGTTTATGCATAATGTAAGAAACCGAAAGTTACTTACCTTTAGTGCTTTTCCTTCAAGCGTGTATCAACTCCGGCTCGTCCGCTTGAAGATTCAATTTCTTTGCCTATAGAGTTCAATCATCAACTTGTTTAGAACTCTTATTATTTCCTATAACGCATAATTCACCATAACATTCAAATATGCGTTTTTACTCAAAATTTCAACATCTAGTTTTCTTTTAGGCATTTCAACAAACACCTAGAGGGCATAATTTTACAAAATCAATAATCAAGTTCCTTAACTAGTTATTTAGCCAATTTTGAGCATTTTTTACAATTTCAATATCTAGTTTACACATCAACACTTAGACTTATTTCATTGAGCTCAAATAACACTAGATTGATAATCATAATTCTAGTGTTCATCATCTTTCTACAAAACCCATTTAACTCATAAATGGATGATTATGAATCTCATATTTATTGACACTAATGCATCAAACTATTGACTAGGGTTTGTTCTAAATCATGAATTTATCATAACTTCATTCAAAAATCAAACATTCAAGTTCAGATTTCTACTTCATGTGTTCATCAAGTAATCAAATCAAAACCAAAAGACTAAATTCGACATAACTTGTGATCCCCTCACTTGAGTGATCACTAGTTTGAGCTTGGTTTTTGATTTGAACTTGATTTGGCTTCTCAATTTGAAGAAATTTGTAGATTAGGGTTTGAGCTTTGGGGAGCTTTCCTGGCTCCTGTGTTGTACGCGACCAGAACACACACAAAGTGTGTGTTTTGGTGTTAAATCTTTAATAAATAAAAATCCATTTTAACTTTTGTCAACTTTAGCCCCTTTACTTGTTCAAGTTTTATAAAGGGTCTTTCTTAAATAGATTTCTTATTAAATTCAAGAACTCATGACTAACTAGGTTATTTATCCTAGTTATTTTATCTTGGCTTTTACCGAGTTTTAATATATATATATATATATATATATATATATATATATATAATCTATATTTTTGGGGTGTTACAGAATACCCCTAGTCAAATTTAGAAACCCACCCCTATGCATACACATTAATATTAATAATAATAATAATAATAATAATAATAATGAGGGTAAATTACACTTTTCGTCCTTTATGTTTGTACCCGATTGCAATGGATAGCCTGTGACAACCCTCACAATTATAGGTACCGTACAATTAATTAATTTTAATTATGTGCTTAATGACTGTGCTTGATTACAACTGACAATTTAAACTGCTTTATGATTTTTGTATCATAAATACATATGCATCATATTTCATACTGTCACTCCATTTATTTCACACAAACTTTAGTGACATACTTGATGCACAAAGCACAGTTAGCACACTGAACGGATAATTCGGAAACATGCTGACAATGCCAGCACATAGATAGATAATGTTTTGAGGCCAGTATGAGCCAGAGACAGGGTACTACACTAGTGTGGAGTGTAGGGAAGTAAGGACCATAAATCTGCGTCACTAGGTGATAGTTAAAGTGTCGGGAAGTGCCTAAAACCCACTAATAATGCAGAATTCTGCATTATTTATCAGAAATTCTGCATTTAACATGCTAGTAATGTGCAAAATTTTGGCAGAATAGTCCCGCGTGCTTTCCTAAATGTCGGGAATTAAATGTGACACAAAAAGATATATAAAAGGCATTATACGGAATAATTAAGCACTTTAACGAAACAGTATCTAACCGAATAACCGGACATTACCCGGGACACCAAATTTTTGCCAAACACATTGTTTACTTATTTCTTGGCTAGTCATGATCCCCGTTCACCATAACACCCACTAAAATACCAACTAACTAACATATGTAAGTATATACTTGGAAATTAACTAGTATTTACCCACTATCATCAAAATATTACATCTAACCCCCCCCCCCCATTGCCCTCTTACGGTCACAAGAGGACCCACAAAAATCCCCACCATACTTCACCACTTACTTCCTAGATTTGTTTTATTTTATATTAGATTGTTGCTTGTATGTTTAGACAAAATATTAGAAGACATCCCTTTAAGTATGGCTTCATAGATCATTCATCATTCCAAATCTTCACACCCCATCCCTCACATCTCTCCCTCTCCCTCTCGGCTCACTATAACCGCCACCACCACCACCATATCAACACCACATTCATCCATTTTTAAGTTACATTCAAGTGCTAGAAGAAGGATTAAAGGAGCTTGAAGTTGTAGATCATCAAGGAGCTTCATCACTTACTTTCTCACACCATTTTCACCATCTTTTTCACTAGAGATCTTCCCTAGCCTTTGAGCTAGTAGTAAGTCCTTGTTTAACCTTTGTTTACTTCCATTTTGAGTAGTTAAAGGTTGTAGTATGTTGAAATTTACAAGAACACTATAAGGGTTTAAACAAGAAACTTGAACATAAAAGATTACATGAAGATGAAATGTTGTTAGTAGGATGTTGTAGTGAATATGTTGTTGATTGCATGTTGATTCTTGGTTATGTGATGCTAATCACCATATGGAGCTTGTTAAATGATGTTTAGAAACATGATTTAACAAGACTAGGAAGGTGATTATGTGAGGCATGAAATAATCACCTTCTAGTTTAAACATGAACTTTAAAGAAATTGATTTTCTTGAAATATAAGTGAACAAAGTAAGTTGATGATCATGTAGATCCGAGTTCTACAAAAGACTTTTTTAAATAAACCAAGTTTAAAAATCGATTTTTAAAAAGATTATGACCTTTACTTGCACTTACACCATTTTTAGTGGTAAAATAAGTGTAAAAATCTTTTATTTACAAGAAGAGTTCAAAAGGTTAATTTTTGTAAAAATTGTTTACAAGTTGTAAACACTTAACTCTTTTAAGAAAATGATTTTTAAAGAAATGAATACACTTTGGAAGGTAACTAAGTCCACTAAACGCTTTACCAAGTTACTATGCGTTTTCGGGATATATCAAGTTCATGATTAATATGAAACGAATATAGTTTTTGCTCTCGGTGATGTAAAGTTGCTAAAGGATAATTGTTGATGATTATTGTGATTATTTTAAAAAGAAAATGATATGCTTATTAGCATGGACACCTCCGTTTACAAAGGAAACTCTGGCGAAATTTCCTAAAATTCCAACACTTTGAAATTATTTTCTAACGAATGTTTGCAAATATGTTTTAACCTTGTTTTTCAAAATAAACTTCGCCATAAATTTTTGCTACACAAATACAAAGTGTCGGAGGTTGGTTTTCGTAAATAAAAGCGGAAAAATATATATTTAGAATATATATATTTTATACTAAAACGCTTGTGTGAATATTTGTTTGATTTGTGAACTAGTTATATTATTTAGAGAAAAATAATACAACTTAACAAAATACCGTTACTAGTATATTTTGGATGGATAATATTTTGATAACGAAAAATATGATTTATCACAAAGTATAAGATATTTTTGAACAAGTAGAAAATATATTATTTTGAGAAGCTATAATATATTTTCTTAGTATATTTGGAGAATAGATAAATTTTGGGACAATGTTTATTTTCTTGGAAACACATTATGTTTGACAACTAAGTTATCATATACTTTTCTAAAAGTGGGACTTAAGAGCACATAATATTAAGACTTTAAATCACAAAAATACATGTATAAAATACCCCCATCCTTGGGAAGGAAATACGCACATAAAATACTTGAGAAGTATGAATACGAAATAGTTGTCTAACTATTATTTCAAGACCTAAAAATATAATGTAAGTTAAAATAATTATTATTATTTTAACAATAAGTTATAACTTGGAATAATATCAAAGTAACGTAACTCAAACCGTAAATACAAAAGCAAGGCACGGCCCGTTCGTCTAATAGACATTAGTACGGTGTAGGTTATCGTGTAGCTGACAAGGTTTGAGTACGAGCACAGGAAAAGCACTGCTGTGAGTTCATGTCCCCCTTTTCTCTTAACTGTTTTCAGTTTATAACTTCGGGGGTGAAATACATGTTACAATTATACAGACATTTTTATACATGGTATGGTTAGCTTAAGGAGGGCATACTACTTAGATCATATGAGTGGTGGGCGCGACACTTAAAGCCATTAATCCTCGTCGTAGGACCGAGGGACATGAGTGATAGATCTATTTGGGTGTAGCGAGCCCACACCCATGAGGCCGGGGCGGCCCATAGTGGTGACTGTGTCTTACAGCCGGAAGCCCGGTGCAACTCCGCTAGGTTTGAGTTTTCCCGCATCACTTCACACATACCAGTGGCTTTGCAACCCATTGGTGATCTCTTTTTCCTTATTGCTACATACCAGGGACTTTCATACATCCATATTTCAAGGGTTTATACATACTCACATACACATGAACTCGCTCAAATTTTTGTTGATTTTTCAAACTACATGTATTTCAGGAAACTAAAAAGGGATCTGGCAAGTGTCTGCATATGTGTCAAGCTGCGTTCGAATAAAGGATGTTATCCATGGTAGTTGGGAGTTTAGGGGATGTATTCCTTTCCTGGACGGAATACATGTTGCTAAACTCGGGGTTTTATTTTAAGTCTTTGGGGAGTCTTATGAACTCGGTTAAACATTTTCATGGTTTGTAATTTATTTTGGTAACAACGTTTTCAAGACAAGTATGTATGGTATTTTCTAAGACTTAATTAATGGATGTACATCTTCTGTTTTATCATATAGCATTGTTATGATTGTTGCTATGGTATTAAGAAGTCACACCAAATAATCCACGCTTCCGCAAAAGCCAGGGTGTGATAGCTTGGTATCAGAGCCTCGATCATAGCGAACTAGGATTCTTTCTCGAGTCTAGACTATGATCATCAGGGCTCTCATGAAAACGTTTTTACATTGCATACACAAAATGTCCAGATCCAGGGAACAAACCTTTTTACAAATAAAAGGAACAAGAACACATTTTAAAAAGGGCTATGTTTATAGTTCGGTCTTAGAGACGGAGGGAGTCCAGTCTAAGAGACTGGGGGAGTATGGTCTTAGAGACCAGGGAGTTAGTCTGAGAGACTAGCTGGGTAAGCCAGTCTGAGAGACTGGGGAGTTAGTCTGAGAGACTAGCTGGGTAAGTCAGTCTGAGAGACTGGGGAGTTGGTCTGAGAGACTAACTGGGTAGTTCAGTTTGGGAAACTGGGAGGTTTGGTCTGAGAGGCTAAGTAGTTTAGTCTGAGAGGCTGGGTGGGATAGTCTTGGGAAGACTAGGATGCATACATGATTACTTGGTTACATTACTATTGTGACTTACATGCTTATTTGATTATATGTTGATATATGTGCAATTGTTGTGATCGTTTTGTTACAGACGTCATGTCTTCTTCGAGTGGAGTTTCTGGCGCACTAGACCCCATAGCAGTAGATTCAGATGATCTGATGCCCACAGATCCCGAGATTTATACATCTGATACTGACAGCAGTGATTATGACAATTTACAGCCTTTTGCTTTTCCGGATTTCGGAGACGATGTTCCGCTCGCTGATGGTATTCTAGTTGGGGATCTACCTCTTGCTGAGATCCCTGCTCCCGTTCCCCTTGCTGCAGCTCCTGTTGAGGATCTGCCACTTGATGATGATGTCGTTATTCCTGACATTGAGATTCCGGTTATGGAGGTTCCTTCTGATTCTTCTGGTCCAGACTCTTTTGAGTCAGTAGCATCTTCTACTCTCCATGCGCTGGGGTTACAGCGATACCCCACCGACTCAGATTCTGATGTGGCCATATCAGCCGCATCCGATCAGGACCCTGATGTTGACCTTGCTGATGACCCCGATCATGACGTTGACCTTGCTGATGACCCCGATCATGACTTTGACCTTGCTGATGACGCCGAGCATGAGATAGACTATGCTCCTGATGAGCAGCCATTCGAGGCCCCTGTTTCTCCTCACGATCTCGACCCAGATCACGAGATTGGGCTTGTGCACGAGGATCAACCCCTAGAGGCTCCTGTTGCTCATATCGATCAGCCCCCTGTTGTACCCGCTGATCTAGATCTAGCCCCAGCTGACCCTGTCCCAGTGCCAGATCATGACTCTATCTTTGCGGAGATACCTGATATTGCACCGATATTACCTGATCCAGTCCTTATGTTTGATGACCATGCTCCGTTTGCCGCCCGCATCGATCCTAGATATGCTGACACCCACAATGGGTGGATCGATGATGACGATTATCCCCCACATGTTAGACCAGTCACTCCCCCTCATGCACCCATCTCTGCACCGATTGATGTTACCCATCATTTTCCCCATGTGTCAGATACCCATCGCACCGACCTTCCTATCACTTTTCTCCAGGACATTCCTCCACCTCATCCTGGGGAGGGTTCGTCAAGTCAGCCTTTTGGTCACGTACCATTTGTGTCAGGAGCGGACCAGTTTATGCCGCAGTTTCCTCATCCTGCTTTTGTTCCACCCATGTCGTCAGCTGTTCCATTCATATCTCAGCTTCCTCACACTACATCACCTTTTACACCCATGGGTGAGACATTTATGTGGTCTTCGCCCAGTGGCATGCCTTTGTCAGACCCATATCATCCTTTTCATGTTGGATATACCACTGATGACATACTTAGATCCTTGCAGTTACAGCAGGATGCGTTGAGCCGACGAGTCCAGGAGCTGGAGAGGATTCCGCGTCCTCCCCCTTGTCATTGTCAGTCTCCTTTTGCTACACCACCAGCTCCTCTTCCACTACACCCGGATTCTGATGTCCACTTCCTCACTCCGGAGCAGCAGATTACTTACCTGCTGCGCGTTATCCACGCACTTGAGGAGGATTGGGTGCTTATGCGTCGTTTGCTTTTCTCTCCTCCTCCTCCTCCTCCGCCATCAGCGTAGCTATATTTTTGGTTGTTGCAGGTAGCACTACTTTTGGTGAGAAGACAGCGATTGATCCTGACTGCGTAGCATTTTGAAGACCACATGAAGACTTATGATTTTGATATTTGACTTTTGGTTGTTGTATATATGGTTAGACGATCCAGACAAGGGTGATGTAACCCTTAATCTCTTTTGGATGTATGTTACATTTGTAAAACTTGTAAATCGTATTGGTGGTCTTGTTATATGATAGCTCAATCGCAGCGTTCTCATTACATGTGTTGTTGAATTATTTGATTTGTGTTATGACATGGGATGTTATGTGTTATTGTGTTGATGGATACTATTACATACGCATATTACTTACTTACTACACTTACTATAACCTGACCAATATGATCTTCTTTTAGAAGATGCCTCCAGGACGAGACCCACGTTTACCTACCACTGAGGCAGAACTGTAGGAACGTATTTCAAAGGCCATAGCAGATTATGAGGCCTCCCGCGCGGAGACCAGGGGGAATGCCTCCAGAAACAACAACCCACCCAATGGTAATGTCCAAGTCGCTTGAGACACATTACGTTACATTGGATATTTCTTACACATCCACTAATGCTTACTGTAAATGATATTGCCTGTACAGGCTGTACTTACAAACAATTCCTGGATTGTAAGCCCTTGAACTACGACGGCACTGGAGGTGCTGTTGCTTTCGTCAGATGGACGGAAAAGACGGATTCGGTAATAAGGATGAGCAAATGTGCTCCTGAAAACCAAGTTACTTACGTCTCAGGACTCTTTCTTGATGGTGCTTTATCCTGGTGGAATCTGCAAGTTCAAACCCTAGGAGAGGCGGCAGCGTATGCACTGACATGGGCTGAGCTGAAGGAGCTCATGAGGAAGAAATATTGTTCACGGGCAGAGATACAGAAGCTGGAAACGGAATTCTGGAACCTAAAAATGGATGGCCCAAAATTGCTGAATATGTCCAAAGGTTCCACGACTTGTCACGTGTTGTGCCATATATGGTTGATCCTGAATTTAAACGCATTGAGCGTTTCATCTGGGGATTGGCGCCCCAGATCATGAGCATAGTAAAAACGTCCAAGCCTCCAACAATTACCGAAGCCATTGATCTCAGCGTAGCACTCACAGAAGAAGCCATCAGGTTAAATAAGTTCTCAATTTCTGAACCAAAGAAGAAAGAAACTCATGTTGAATCGTCAGGGGAGAACAAGAGGAAATTCTCCAACTTTAAAAAGAGTACAGGCAGTGCCAACAAGAGGAAGGATGTGAACCCCTCAGCTGAAGCTAAGTATGGTGTTGAAGTCAAAGGGAAAGGATACATGGGCGCTCTGCCCAAATGTGAATTTTGCCAGTATCATCATGCTGGCCGGTGCAGTGTTAGAAAATGTGAATCCTGTGGGAAGATTGGTCACTTAAAGGACACTTGTTGGGTTGGTACTGGCCGTGGTGGCCAAAGGGGATTTGGTAACAACAACCGTGGGGGTAACGGGAATGGGAACCGCAACGGCGGAAATGGTAATCGCGGTAACTTCGGGAATCAAGCAGGAAATGGTAACCGCAATCAAAACAACAATCAAGGCAGTAATGGAGATGGTAACGCTCGAGGACCGGGATGTTTTAACTGCGGAGACATCGGGCACTTCAAGCGTGAATGCCCAAAACTCAATCAAGCTCGTGGAAGGGTATTCAACACTGGAGCAAGGGAAGCACGCCAGGACCCGAATGTTGTCACTGGACGTTCCCTATAAATCAACGCTTTGCATCTGTACTATTTGACACTGGTGCCGACTATAGTTTTGTATCGCTAGAATTTAAGAATATGCTTGGGTTAACTGCTAGTAAGTTAGACATTCCGTATTCAATTGAACTGGCTAACGGAAAGCTCGTGGAAACAAATGAAGTCCTCAGAGGTTGCGTAATAGAGTTGGAAGAACGCGAGTTTACACTGGATCTACTACCAGTCGAGTTGGGAAGCTTCGACGTGGTAGTAGGGATGGATTGGTTGTCAAGTAACAGAGCCGAAATTGTATGTCACGAGAAGACCATTCGCATCCCAATGGCGAATGGAGAAACGATTGTGGTACATGGAGAGAAGCGCGATACACCCTTGAGGATCATTAGTTGCTTGAAGGCTAGAAAATGTTTGAAGAAAGGATGTGTTTCCTTTTTGGCGCACATCGTGGATAAAGGGGCCGCTGAGCCAAAGATAGAAGATATTACAGTCGTGAAGGAGTATCCTGAAGTCTTTCCAGAAGACTTGCCAGGATTGCCGCCACAAAGACAAGTCGAGTTTCATATTGACTTAGTTCCAGGCGCCGCGCCTGTGGCTAAGGCAACTTATAGACTTGCACCTTCGGAAATGCAAGAGCTGTCAACGCAACTCCAGGAGCTGTTAGACAAAGGATTTATCAGACCAAGTTTCTCGCCTTGGGGAGCTCCAGTTTTGTTCGTTAAGAAGAAGGATGATAGCTTCCGCATGTGTATTGACTACCGGGAGCTGAACAAGTTGACAATTAAGAACAGATATCCTTTGCCAAGGATTGACGACCTTTTCGATCAGTTACAAGGTTCAAGCTTCTACTCAAAGATCGACCTTCGATCGGGTTATCACCAATTGAGGATTCAAGAGGAGAGTATTCCAAAGACGGCCTTTAGGACTCGATATGGACATTACGAGTTCCTGGTTATGCCGTTCGGGTTGACAAACGCACCAGCGGTATTCATGGATTTAATGAACAGAGTCTGCAAGCCCTACCTTGATAAGTTTGTGATCGTGTTCATTGACGACATCCTGATCTACTCAAAAACAAAAGAAGAACATGAGCATCATCTAAGAGCCATCTTAGAGCTGCTTAAGATGGAGAAGTTATACGCAAAGTTCTCGAAGTGCGAGTTCTGGTTACGCGAAGTCCAGTTTCTTGGTCATGTGGTTAATGGGAATGGAATTCATGTGGATCCCACAAAGATCGAGGTAATCAAGAACTGGGAGACTCCAAAGACGCCAACCGAGATTCGACAGTTCCTAGGTTTGGCGGGCTATTATCGCATATTTATTGAGGATTTCTCAAAAATCGCTCAACCTCTGACTACTCTCACTCAAAAGGATAAGAAGTTTGATTGGGGAGACAAACAAGAAGAAGCATTTCAGTTATTGAAAAACAAGCTTTGCGACTCACCGATCTTATCTCTACCCGAAGGCACGGACGACTTCGTGGTATATTGCGACGCCTCGCGTCAAGGTTTAGGCTGCGTGTTGATGCAGCGACAAAAAGTTATAGCTTATGCTTCGCGCCAGATGAAGGTCCACGAGAAAACTTATACCACGCATGATTTGGAATTAGGCGCGGTGGTATTTGCATTGAAGATCTGGCGACATTATTTGTATGGCACGCGATGCACAATATTTACTGATCACAAGAGCCTGCAACATATCTTCGATCAAAAAGAGCTTAACATGAGGCAAAGACGCTGGGTTGAATTGTTGAACGACTACGATTGTGAGATCAAGTATCACCCGGGGAAGGCGAATGTAGTCGCCGATGCTTTAAGTCGGAAGGAAAGGATTAAGCCCATAAGGGTTAGGGCTTTGGAAATGATTGTTCAAACAGACCTCACATTGCGCATTCGTGCTGCGCAAAGGGAAGCTCTTAAAAGGGAAAATCTTGAGAACGAGTATCTCCGGGGAATGGAGAAGCAATTAGTACCAAAGGAGGATGGAACATTGTGTTTCTTGGGAAGAATTTGGGTTCCCCTCTTTGGTGGTTTGAGAGAAGTTATTTTCGATGAAGCGCACAAGTCACGGTACTCGATCCATCCAGGATCGGATAAAATGTACCAAGATCTAAAGGATTTTTATTGGTGGCCGAGGATGAAAGGCGACGTTGCTATATATGTTGGCAAATGTTTGACTTGCGCCAAGGTTAAGGCCGAATACCAGAAGCCTTCAGGTCTCTTGCAACAACCCGAAATACCTCAGTGGAAGTGGGAACAGATTTCCATGGATTTTATAACAAAATTGCCAAGAACGCCTAGAGGTCATGATACGATCTGGGTAATTGTAGACCGCTTAACGAAATCAGCATACTTTTTGCTAATCAAGGAAAAAGACAACACGAGCAAACTTGCTGAAATATATCTGAGAGAGATTGTTGCACGACATGGAGTGCCTCTCTCAATCATCTCTGATAGAGACGGAAGATTTGTGTCAAGGATTTGGCAATCCTTTCAAGAAGCTTTTGGTTCTCAGTTGAATCTGAGCACTGCTTTTCATCCGCAGACAGACGGACAGAGCGAACGAACGATTCAGACATTGGAAGACATGTAGCGAGCTTGCGTAATGGATTTAAGTGGAAGTTGGGACACTCACCTACCATTGGTTGAATTTTCATACAATAATAGTTATCATGCAAGCATTCAAGCCGCACCGTTCGAAGCTCTCTATGGGCGTAAGTGTCGATCACCCCTATGCTGGGCAGACGCGGGTGATAGACAGCTTGTTGGTCCAGAATTGGTCCAGGAAACAACAGACAAAATTTTGCAGATCCGAGAACGCATCAAAGCTGCTCGTGATCGACAAAAGTGTTATGCGGACCGAAGGAGAAAACCTCTGGAATTTGAGGTGGGAGATATGGTATTGTTGAAGGTTACACCCTGGAAGGGTGTGGCATGCTTTGGGAAGCGTGGGAAGTTGAACCCCAGATACATTGGTTCATTCAGAATCCTGGAACGGATTGGTCTCGTAGCATACAAGTTGGATTTACCCGAAGAGCTGAATGGCGTTCATGATACTTTTCATGTATCCAACTTGAAAAAGAGTCCAACACAAGAAACCGTGGTCATTCCTACCGACGAAGTTCATATTGACGACACACTCCACTTTATCGAAGAACCAGTTGAGGTTACGGATTGGAAGGTTAACAAAACACGCAGGAGTAGTGTCAAACTCGTCAAGGTTCGATGGAATGCACGACATGGCCCAGAATTCACATGGGAACGTGAGGATCGAATGAAGGAAAAATACCCACAATTTTTCCCCAAGACCCCTGCAACTAGAAGCAGAATTTAAAATTTCGGGACGAAATTTTCTTAACGGGGGGAGAATGTGACGACCCTCACAATTATAGGTACCGTACAATTAATTAATTTTAATTATGTGCTTAATGACTGTGCTTGATTACAACTGACAATTTAAACTGCTTTATGATTTTTGTATCATAAATACATATGCATCATATTTCATACTGTCACTCCATTTATTTCACACAAACTTTAGTGACATACATGATGCACAAAGCACAATTAGCACACTGAACGGATAATTCGGAAACATGCTAACAATGCCAGCACATAAACAGATAATGTTTTGAGGCCAGTATGAGCCAGAGACAGGGTACTACACTAGTGTGGAGTGTAGGGAAGTAAGGACCATAAATCTGCGTCACTAGGTGATAGTTAAAGTGCCGGGAAATGCCTAAAACCCACTAATAATGCAGAATTCTGCATTATTTATCAGAAATTCAGCATTTAACATGCTAGTAATGTGCAAAATTTTGGCAGAATAGTCCCGCGTGCTTTCCTAAGTGTCAGGAATTAAATGTGACACAAAAAGATATATAAAAGGCATTATACGGAATAATTAAGCACTTTAACGAAACAGTATCTAACCGAATAACCGGACATTACCCGGGACACCAATTTTTTTCCAAACACATTGTTTACTTATTTCTTGGCTAGTCATGATCCCCGTTCACCATAACACCCACTAAAATACCAACTAACTAACACATGTAAGTATATACTTGGAAATTAACTAGTATTTACCCACTATCATCAAAATATTACATCTAACCCCCACCCCCCCCCCCCATTGCCCTCTTACGATCACAAGAGGACCCACAAAAATCCCCACCATACTTCACCACTTACTTCCTAGATTTGTTTTATTTTATATTATATTGTTGCTTGTATGTTTAGACAAAATATTAGAAGACACCCCTTTAAGTATGGCTTCATAGATCATTCATCATTCCAAATCTTCACACCCCATCCCTCACATCTCTCCCTCTCCCTCTCGGCTCACTATAACCGCCACCACCACCACCATATCAACACCACATTCATCCATTTTTAAGTTACATTCAAGTGCTAGAAGAAGGATTAAAGGAGCTTGAAGTTGTAGATCATCAAGGAGCTTCATCACTTGCTTTCTCACACCATTTTCACCATCTTTTTCACTAGAGATCTTCCCTAGCCTTTGAGCTAGTTGTAAGTCCTTGTTTAACCTTTGTTTACTTCCATTTTGAGTAGTTAAAGGTTGTAGTATGTTGAAATTTACAAGAACACTATAAGGGTTTAAACAAGAAACTTGAACATAAAAGATTACATGAAGATGAAATGTTGTTAGTAGGATGTTGTAGTGAATATGTTGTTGATTGCATGTTGATTCTTGGTTATGTGATGCTAATCACCATATGGAGCTTGTTAAATGATGTTTAGAAACATGATTTAACAAGACTAGGAAGGTGATTATGTGAGGCATGAAATAATCACCTTCTAGTTTAAACATGAACTTTAAAGAAATTGATTTTCTTGAAATATAAGTGAACAAAGTAAGTTGATGATCATGTAGATCCGAGTTCTACAAAAGACTTTTCTAAATAAACCAAGTTTAAAAATCGATTTTTAAAAAGATTATGACCTTTACTTGCACTTACACCATTTTTAGTGGTAAAATAAGTGTAAAAATCTTTTATTTACAAGAAGAGTTCAAAAGGTTAATTTTTGTAAAAATTGTTTACAAGTTGTAAACACTTAACTCTTTTAAGAAAATGATTTTTAAAGAAATGAATACACTTTGGAAGGTAACTAAGTCCACTAAACGCTTTACAAGTTACTATGCGTTTTCGGGATATATCAAGTTCATGATTAATATGAAACGCATATAGTTTTTTTCTCTCGGTGATGTAAAGTTGCTAAAGGATAATTGTTGATGATTATTGTGATTATTTTGAAAAGAAAATGATATGCTTATTAGCATGGACACCTCCGTTTACAAAGGAAACTCTGGCGAAATTTCCTAAAATTTCCTAAACTCTTCCGTAAAAGCCAAGGTGTGACGTAGCCTTTGACTTCAATAATTACAGTCACAATCCTTTATTTGGAAAACTCGTTACATCTTACGTCCTTTAGCACTAACTAGGTTAAAAATTTTAGTTAAATCTATATATAAGGGCACTTTGGTCTTTTTACCAAACTAATTAAAATACAAAATTAAAAAATATTAATTTAACAACCCCTTCACCCCTCACTCTCTCACCCTCACTGTCATCATTTTCAGACTGATTTCACGAACAAATTTGAACTAGAAACTCAGTATTTTGTTTGTTATTAGTCGAACTTAATAAATATATGAGAAAAGTGATAATGTTTTAATCAAAGTAGTTATTACGCACAACTGACATCAGTGGTGTTATTGAATCTGAATTAGAATTCAAAATCTGAGTTTTTGTGTTGTGATAATCGAGAAAAATATATTTGTTTGTTGATTGTCGAAGAAAGAAGTAAAGGTGCAGGTTTTTGTGTTTAACGAAGAAGAAAGGCATATATCCTCAAGTTTTAGTTTTAGATTTGAATTGGAATCAAAATTATAAGTGTGTTCAGCGAATAGAAGTGACTTCCAGATCTGATTCTGAATACGACTAGATCTGAGTTGCAGGTTATATGAAGATAGATCTGTGATTAAAAAAGAGACTGAAGATATTGAAAAAAAAGCTGATTTGAAAGTTACGAATGAAAAAATCGTTGTTTTCTCGAGTCGAAATCCGATTATTTGTTGTTCTATGACTGTATCTGAAACGATTTAGAACGAATTAAGATTTGCAGGTCTGATATTGAATAGAGATTCTTGAGTTGCAGCCGATATTTTTGTTGAATCGCAGAAGAGATGGGAGATTTGCAGGAAGTATAGTGTTGTTATTGGTTGTGTTGATTTTCAGATCTAAATCGATGAATGGTGTTGATTTTTTTAATTTTGTAATTTAATTAGATTGGTAAAAAGACCAAAGTGCCCTTATATAAATAAACTTAACTAAATTTTTTTACATAGTTAGTGCTAAAGGACGAAAGATGTAACGAGTTTTCCAAATAAAGGATTGTGACTGTAATTATTGAAGTTAAAGGCTATCCGTTGCAATCCGGTACAAACATAAATGATGAAAAGTGTAATTTACCCTGATAATAACAAATAATGATAAAAAATAAATAATAACTAATATAAAAAATACCTCCTCTTGCGAGCGCTGGTAGTCAGCATAGGAGGTAGACTCGGATGACGAAGACGTTGTGCCGGTAACGACAAAACTAGTATCCGAAGACCCGATCCCGAATCGGCTCCCTCCCTGTGCACGCTCCCACGAGTCAGCATCTCCCACCGGATGCTGAGTGACGTCTTCCCCGTACTTTTCAATCATGTATCTCGCATATGTCTCCTACCATTTATAAAAACAACACGCTTGTAATTATACTAAATGTCGCAACCCCCGACCCCTACCCCGGGAGCGGGTGCTGCGAGATTAGATAGATGGTATCGGTGTTTATTAATTTAGCAGCGGAATACATCAGGACCGTAGTTAGGAAATATTTTTATCAGAGTTAAACACCAAACTTTTTATAACAAATCATTGGGATAAAACCCAAGTTCATTTTGACAATACATTTGTCCCTATAAACCCTAATTATTGAAAACAAAAACTCCTTTTTATTTAGGTAACTTTTATAGCCACTTTTCCAAGCCTTCATTGCTCTCCAGCTGGCTTCTATTGGCTTTCACATTGTGTTACCTGAAACGCGTTTTAAAAACATTTTATCAGCAAGAAATACTGGCAAGTACATTCCATTTTGTAAAGCATCAGTTGTTTACACATTACAGTATTAAGGGCGATTACAATGTTTATATCTACACAATTACTCGGTCAGTACGTGTCACTCGACGGATCTGTGACTATGGTTATATCACACATTGGATACCCGTGCCCAATTGTGAAGGTTATCAAGTACTGTATACAAACCCCATAATACTGGCAGCAATTGTAGAATTACAAAGACTTAATCACTATAATTGTATTTGAAAACCTTTGAGGTTTTGGTAAAACAATTTAACTCACAAAAGGTGTTTATAAAAGAAAATGTACTCACAAATAGTGAGAAAAAGTGAATGTACTTACCTTGTAGACTTAGGTGATACTACTATAACTTCCTGGTGATTCTCCTGGTTATTATCTATTAAAATTAAACAATGCACACGTGTTAGTAAAATAACCCAAATCACATTAACCGTACAACTCGAGACATAACTCAAATGACTTAGTCAGGCAGAGCCTTGACATGCATTACGGAGTCCTAAATCAATCGGGTGTAACATGAGATAGAACTCCAACGACTGAGTCAGACAGAGCCTTGACATGCGTTACGGAGCCCTAAATCGATCGTGTAGGGTGACAACAGGGTTATAATACTTACAACGAGGCAGAACTTCGCTTTTTGAGGGGTATTATGCCCGGGTATAATAATAACTAACAGAAGTTGAGAGAGAATTTAGAAATTTGAACGTTAAAGAATGAAGCCTGAAGCCTCTATTTATAGGCTTGTCGTATGGCGGCTCGCGGCCCGTGAAGACCTACAGTAACTCTCTCGTGGCCCGCGAGAGAGTACGTGTCGAGTATAGCTTGGTCGAGTCAAGGGGCTAGCTTGGTTGAGTCACCGGACACGTGGTGCAATGCCTTGTCCGGCACACTAAGTCAGTCGCGGCCCGCGAAAGACAAAGCTAAGGTGGTCGCGCCCCGCGAGCGACTCCTAAACTTAGTTTTTCTTGATTTTTATAAATATAAAGGTATTTTGGGTCTGTTTTTCACATATGGGGTATATTTTAGGATATTTAGGGTCTTAGGAGGGTTTTTATATCCTCCCCACCTTGTTTTAGATCTCGTCCTCGAGGTCTACTGGAACAGGTGTGGGTATTTCTTTTGCATCTCCGATTCGAGTTCCCAAGTGTATTCTGGTCCTCTCTTGGAATCCCATTTCACTTTGATCAGAACTAGTCTCTTGTGATTGAGATTCTTGATCTTCCTATATTCAATCTGAATGGGTTTCTCTACAAATTTAAGTTTCTCATTTAACTCTATGTTCTTAAGAGGTATCACTAATGATTCGTCTGCTAAATACTTTTTGAGATTACATACATGAAACACATCATGTATTCCTGCCATTTCCTCTGGCAGTTGTAGCTGAAAAGCTACAGGTCCTATTCTTCTAATAATCTCAAAAGGTCCAACATACCTGGGGCTTAGCTTTCCTCTTTTATCGAATCTGACTACTCTTTTCCATGGAGAAACTCTTAACAATACCTTATCTCCTACTTGAAATTCTAAGGGTTTTCGTCTGTTATCTGCATAACTCTTTTGACGATCTCATGCTGCTTTTAATCTTTCCTTGACTTAAATTATCTTATCTGTTGTTTCTTGTACTATCTCTAGTCCAGATAATTGTTTTCCTCCAATCTCTACCCAACAGACAGGAGTTTTGCACTTTCGTCCATAAAGTGCTTCAAATGGTGCAGCATTAATGCTTGTATGATAGCTGTTATTGTAGGAAAATTCTATTAATGGTAAATGGTCGTCCCAATTTCCTCCGAAATCAATTACACAGGCTCTAAGCATATATTCCATCGTCTGAATTGTCCTTTTGCTTTGACCGTCCGTTTGTGGATGATAAGTTGTGCTTAGATTTAACCTGGTTCCCATTGCTTTTTGGAAACTTGTCCAAAAATGAGAAGTAAAACGCCTATCTCTATCAGATACGATAGATAAAGGAATTCCATGTAATGAAACTATTTCATTTGCATATAGCTTGGCTAACTGTTCCATACTGAAAGTTTCCTTCATTGGTAAGAAATGAGCAGATTTGGTCAATCTGTCAACAATCACCTAGATTGTATCATTTCCTTTTCTTGTCTTGGGTAATTTGTTAACAAAGTCCATTGTAATCAATTCCCATTTCCATAATGGCATTTCTACTTGTTTCAATAATCCTGAGGGTTTCTGATGCTCAGCTTTAACTTGTGAACATGTTAAACATTTAGCAACATAGTTTGCTATATCCTTTTTCATTCCTATCCACCAGAAATTCTTTCTTAGATCTTGATACATCTTATCACTTCCGGGATGTATCGTATACTTAGACTTATGAGCTTCTTCTAGAATTATGTGGCGTAGGTTTCCATGTTTAGGTATCCACATCCTTTTCTTATGGAACTTCCAAATTCCATCAGTTCCTTGTTCTAATTCCTTAATCATTCCTTTTAAACTTTCAGCATCGTCCTTGATTGCTGTTTCCTGTACCTTTCTAATTTAATCATTTAAATTTACTTGTAGATTTAATCTGAGAGAACATACTCGTTTCGGCTTTTCATAATACTTTCGAATTAAAGCATCAGCTACTATATTAGCTTTCCCAGCATGATACTCGATATCACAGTCATAATCACTAAGAACTTCCATCCAGCGTCTCTGTCTCATATTTAATTCTTTTTGCCAAAAAATATACATTAAACTCTTATGATCGGTGAAGACAACGAATTTATTTCCATATAAATAGTGTCTCCAAATCTTAAGGGCAAAAGCTATGGCTCCTAACTCTAAATCATGGGTTGTATAATTCTCTTCATGTTTCTTAAGTTGTCTAGAGGCATAAGCTATAACCTTTTGACGTTGCATCAACACACATCCATATCCTAACTTAGTCGCATCACAATAGACTATAAAGTCTTCAGTTCCTTCTGGTAATGCGAGTATGGGTGCATTGTTTAACCTTTGCTTAAGAATCTTAAGCTTCTTCCTGTTTTGGTCCCCATTCAAACTTAACTGATTTGCAGGTTAGTTTGGTTAATGGAATGGCTATTCTAGAGAAATCTCTGATAAACCGTCTATAATATCCTGCCAGTCCAAGAAAACTTCTTATTTCTGTTGGTAACTCAGGGACTTTCCACTTAGTAATTGCCTTGATCTTTGTGGGATCCACATGAATTCCTTCATGATTAACTAGATGTCCAAGGAATTGCACTGCTTGTAACCAAAATTCACATTTTGAGAATTTAGCATAAAGTTTCTCTTTTCTCAATAATGTCAGAAGTGTATGCAGATGCGCTGCATGTTCCTCTTTACTCTTAGAGTAAATTAGAATATCATCTATAAAGACAATTATGAATTTATCCGGGTATGGTTTACATATCATGTTCATTATGTCCATAAATGCGGCTGGGGCATTGGTTAAAACAAATGGCATGAAGGTAAATTCATAATGACCGTACCTTGTTCTGAAAGCAGTTTTAGGAATGTCCTCTTCCTGTACTTTCAATTGATGATATCCCGAGCGTAAATCGATTTTAGAAAAGAATCAAGCTCCTTGAAGTTGTTCGAACAGATCATCGATTCTCGGTAGTGGGTACCGATTCTTAATCATAACCTTGTTCAATTCTCAGTAATCAATGCACATACGCATCGATCCGTCTTTCTTCTTAACAAACAATACCGGTGCTCCCCACGGTGATTAACTTGGTTGTATAAAACCTTTGTCAAGAAGTTCATCCAATTGTTTCTTCAGTTCCTGCATCTCCGTTGGTGCTAATCGATATGGTGCTTTGGAAATCAGTGTCGTTCCTGGTATTAGGTGAATTCTAAATTCGACCTCTCTATCAGGCGGTAATCCAGGTAACTCTTCTGGAAAGACGTCTGAGAATTTAGATATTACAGGGATATCTTTTAATTCTTTTTCTTTAGTATTAATGATTACGGAAATCATATATACTACTCCTCCTTTCTGTTCATAACTTGCAGCTTTCATCACAGAGATGAACTTTGTCGATCTGGTTGGCTTATCTCCTTTAATTGTGATCTTTTCACTTGTTGGTGTACTTACTTGTACTGTCTTTTGATCACATAAAATACTAGCACGATTGGTTACCAACCAATATATTCCTAATACAACATCGAATCCGGCTAGATTCATTGTGTAAAGGTTAGCTGAAAAGTTATGATTCAAAATTTCTATTCTTGCTCCCTGCAAGATCTCACTTATCTTAATGGATTCTCCGTTTGCTATCTCTACCAGACAATCTTGTTGAAGTTTGGCTAAGGGTTGGTCGAGAAGTTTGTAGAAAGAAGTATTGATAAAACTTTGATTTGCACCAGAGTCAAATTCTTCATCATCAGATGTATTTTGTGTATCTTCAAATCCTTCATTCTCTTCATTAATCGTTTCTGTTGCCGTATTGGTATTTGTTACAAGGCATAAACGTTCACTCCTTGTTACTATATCTGGTAATTCAAACCACTCATCAATCTGAAGGACCCCATGTTCTTCAATGTTTCCATCGTTTGTGACTTGAGTTACAGTTTCAGAGACTTCATATATGTGTCAGGCTTTTGTCTTGACAACCGCCCATAAATGTTTATATCACTTTTCACGGAGGGGTATGATGTATAAAACACCTGTTCCGCTTGTGATGTCAGAATAAACAGGTCATTAATGAGAAGCCTGGACTTGGATTTCACATCAATAAGTTTATTTTTATTAACTACTACATCGCGTTCGACATCAAACCAAGAGCGATAGAACACCACAACAGTTGAACGCCTGTTTCCATAATATTGAAGCTCTAGGATCTCGTCCAATAAGCCGTAGTAGTCACATATTGGGAGTTATAAGCCTCCCCTCTTACGCATAGACCACTGTTATTGTTCACACGTCCCTTAGCATATTCTCGGGTATGAAACTTATAACCATTTACAAAATATCCATTGTGAGAATAGGCATAATGCGATGGTTTCCTTGCTAAAACTTCCAAATGTTTAGCGTATCCACCAAATGAGCCCGTCATTACCTATATTGAAGAATGTATACGACAATGTGTTGATTAATGATTCACTCATATTTATCATAATGGTTTAAATAGTTTCACTTACACAAGTACTAAACCAGTCAGCAAAGTATTTATCTCGCAGATCTGAAGCCCGTTCATTTGGATATAGTCGTGGCGCCACTCTATCAAACTAAATGACATAAGGGGTAACTTCTTCACAGTTTAGTAGAACATATGCGTGTGCTTTGTGATGTTCATTAGGTGTCAGGATTCGTTGCTTGCCACGCTTTTCGTATAATCTTCTCGATGGAAAAGCAAAAACACTTAGTTGAGTGTCTACACTCGAAGAGCAACAATGTTCTGGTGCAAAATTTCACGGCTCTCGGTTACGGCTTGTCTCAGTCGTCGAGGCAAAGTATACAGAACAGTAGGTAGCTAGTTCATTCACTAAGTGCTCCCAAACAATTGAACCCCCAACCCTTGCTTTGTTTCTAATTCTTCGTTTGATCAAGCCTAGTTTCCTACATTTAGAAATTATAAGGAATGTGTTAGGAATACTGAATAGATTCTAGAAAAAAACGTTTGATCTATACGCTAACAAATAGTGTGATTACCTCTCGTATTGATACATCCATCTATATTGCACCGGACCACCAAGAAAAGCTTCATCAGCTAGATGAATGACTTGATGTTCCATAGAATCAAAGAAACTAGGAGGGAATATTCTCTCCAACTTGCAGACAGTTTGAACAATAATGCACTTCATTTTATACAAGTCATCCAGATGCAATGTTTTCCAGCATAAGACCCGAAAAAACATGCATAACTCTGTGACAACCTAGTATATATCATTTGAAATAAACCCTCTAATAGCAAGTGGAAGCAACCGTTGCAGAAACATGTGACAATCATGGCTTTTGAAACTATAAAAAAGTTATCCTTTATGTTAACACAATTCCCAATATTTGACGCATACCCATCCAGAAACTTAAGCTCTTTCATCCATGCACAAACTCGTTTAACGTCGCATTGCTGAAGAGTGTAATCTCCCCTATTTTTGGTCATCTTCCCATTGTTACCATGGATGATGTTTAAAAGAGGTCGGTCACAAAGAAGCTCAATATCTTTCCTTGCCTTTATATTGTCTTTTGATTTGTTGGTGCCCATAATTGTGTGAAATAGATTATCGAATATATTCTTCTCAATATGCATAACGTCGAGGTTGTGTCGGATCAACAATTTACGCCAATACGGAAGTTCCCAAAAGATGCTTCTCTTTACCCAATTATGTGTCTCCCTGAAACCATTGTGTTTTTCATTTTCTTTACGATAGGGGCTACCTTCGTAAACAATCAGGATATGTCGGACATGCCATATTTCCTCTCCGGTTGGCTCTGGAATAGATTTTACGTCCCTCACAATTACATCTTTCAGAAAGTTAATCCTATCTTTCCTGAAATTGTGTCTTTCCGGAAGATGTTGTCTATGACAGTCAAACCAACACGGTTTGCCTCCAAATTGAAGTTGGAAGGAACCTGATTTATCCGAGCAATAAGGACAGGCTAACTTTCCATGTGTGCTCCATCCAGATAACATTGCATAAGCAGGGAAGTCACTAATTGTCCATAGTAGTACGACTTTCATTTGGAAATTGTTCATTCTATAAACGTCATAAGTTTCACTGCCCTCTATAAACAAAAATTTCAGCTCTTCTACTAAAGATTGTAGAAAAACATCGAGATTATGTGTAGGATTCTTCGGACCAGGAATGATCACATGCATTTGTATGTACTCCTTTTTTAAGGCCAACCACGGAGGTAGGTTGTAGACTATAATAAACACGGGCCAACATGAATACGTGGCCCCGTTGGAATTATTTGGACTGAACCCATCAGTACACAACCCTATGCGAACATTGCGTGTCTCATGTGCAAAATTAGGATAAACCGAGTCAAAATGGTTCCAAGCTTGACCTTCACTAGGATGACTCATCTTTTCCGGTTGTGTGTGATGAAGTGCGTGCCAAGTCAAAATGTGTATATATGTATGTGTGTATGCACCGATACAACTACATACTTATACATATATACACATACATATAGACACAAGAAATACATTTACATATATATATATATACACCTCCGCCTAATTAAATATGAAAAGAATAAATGTTTTAGTCGGAAATTGATTGGAAATTTCCGACAACTTTCCGACGAAATGTTATGTTTCGTCGGTAAGTGGTCGGAAATTTCCGACCATTTTCTTACACCCATATCCGTTTTTTCGGTTTTTCAACCTCCTAACATGTTTTTTTCATTACATATTTTATACACCTTAATTATACATAAATGATTTTACTTTACCAACTTATATGTATTATACACATTCATACGTGCGTGTACGCTATCGGGACTAAATACTTAAACTAGGCTTTTATTATTCTATAATTATATATAGGTATATATGTGTGTGTATGTGTATACTCCGAGTCATATACATACACATACATATAGACACAAGCAAATACATTCACATGTATACATATAGCTCAATATATTTGAATAAAAAATAAAGGTTTTAGTCTAAAAATTGTAGGAAATTTCCGACAACTTTTCAACCAATTTTTTTTCTTTTTTTATAGTTTTTTTCAGAATTTAGTCGGAACTTTCCTTCAAATTTCCGACGACTTTTTTATTTGTCGGTAAGCGGTCGGAAATTGGTTGCTAATATTTGACTTTTATTCTAGTCGAAAGTTTGTCGGTAAATGGTCGGAATTTCCGATTGAATTTTTTTAGTCGGTAATTTTGGTAAGAAATCCTCAATTTTCTAGTAGTGAAGCGTGTTATAATGTGTTATAATAATATACATATATAATTAAAAGGCCATTAACTTAACAATTCATGAACTTAAAGTAATAGCTATTTTTATTAGACTAGAATAGTTAATTAACAAGTAGTTTTCCCATTTGCTGAGATGGGTACCAAAGAATAAGAACATCCAAACTTTGTGTATCTTTAAGATCATCATGACCTCTTATCCAACAAGGATAATTAGTAGGTATATTAGTTGTTCATTTAGCATACATGTTAACTCAAAATTTGTTATTTTGTTGGCTTAGTTGAATATCTTTGATTAATTATTTGTAAGTTGACTAATGTAAGAATTGCTACACCATAAAATTAACAAAACAAAAGGTTCTATACATATTCAATATCTATGAAAATAGTAACAATAATAAAAACTATCATTGACTATCAAACATATAATATGTTAATGGCGCACTAACTTTTACAATTTTATTTCGTAAGTTATATAACTCATCAAAATAGTTTTTATACTTCATTGGCTTAATGCAATCAACATTAATAAATGCATTCTAAACAAAGTAAACACAATTAAAATACCACATTAATTACTAAAGGTTCAATATTCTTATAAGAAAACACCAAACATAATAACAACCACAAACTTAATAGTAAGTGGCATGACACGACGAAAGCAATAAATTAACTAAAGACAATATCATAACTAATCATTTGATGAAACTATAGTTTCAGTATAGATTGCACCATTGATGTCTTGAGTAAAGATGATAAGCAAAAAATCATGCATCTCATTTATCCTTACGTTTATCTCAGCAACCCCCCCCCCCCCCCATTATTGTACTACAATGAACTTGCTATTTCCATTAATATAGTACACGGATGACCCAATCATTAATGACATATACACACCGTGTATAAAATAAAACACTTCCGACCAGGTTTCATTTTCCAGTTTTCACAATTCAACATTCACGCTAAACATTCTGATACTAACCAACATATGGAGTTCATCTCGTATACTAACCAACTAACCTATAGCTTCCACACCCATTATATCTGGGAATCCTACATGATTTATTACCTTGGAATCAACATCTAAATGAAGTACCTCTGCGTTACCCACACAACAGAATTTGGTCAACACGAAATACAAACTATTTGTACAAAATGTCTGTAAAGACCAACTAAAGATGTCAACTAACTAAATAAATGTTAATAGCTAACTTATATGCGTGCATTAATGTGCACAATATTGTAATCGCCAGAAAAGTCGACACAAAGCCCAATACTATCATCATCCACACTGTAAAAGCCCTGAGAATTAGAATTGGACAACATCTTCAACACATGCATTAGTGGATTCCAAACAACCAATTCACGAGCATTGATTAGGCAAACAAATAAGATCCCATCCAAAATTGCTAGAAATAACACGTTGTACGGATGAGCTCCGAAGGGAATGTTAACATTAGTACCCAAGACACATTTAGGGGATTCATGATCCACATAACGAATCGCACACAATGATTGGTTAACAACAATTATTTTCTGGTCATCTAATATGTGCATGAAGTGACAATGATTCCTAGCAAACTCTGACGTTGAAAGATAGACTAACCAATCTTTATACACGACCTTGCACCGTGTAACAGCCTTTGTCGAAAGAACTTTTTGGCATTATTTCCATCAGTATTAGCAGAGACGGAAGAACCTCCATATTCAATTGCAATGTAGCTTCAAATACAAACACGTTCCACGAGGCAGATAAGAATTAAATAGATCTACAAAGTAATTCCTTAGAAAATGAACGTCCACCGAAACATTATCACAATTAATAGTAGGTGGTTGTTAAATAGATAACCGTATAGATTAGAAACCGTTTCTAATTTTTAGGTAAACATATACACTAACTACACGGGTATTATGTATTTTTACAATTTTACAAAGGCTTGTGTTTTTTGTTTTTTTTTTTTTTTTTTTTTTGTAACATTGTGTTATTGTCATTGTGTTTTTTGTGTAGCATTGTGATTTATATATTACATTGTCTTATTACCATTGTGTTATTTGTATAAATATTGTGTTTTTGTACAACATTGTGTTATAGATAACGTCTAATTAAATTGGGATTAGTAGGTGCATAAGTTTGTTAATTCTCGTACATGTTAACTCAAATTTTGTTCTTTAGTAGGCGCAAGATAACATCTTTGCTTCGTTGTGTACAATCCGAAATTTTTTAAGGAAAAAACAAACAATAACTCACAAAATGCCCCACACTCGGGCCCATCGGGAAAGCGATGTGTGACAGTTTGATATCAGAGTTACAATTTGAGAGATTTAGACACTGGCCTCTTGTGCCTAAGCTCAAACCCAGACACTGGCTAATAGCTCATAGAATTATAGATGCAAACTTCTTTAGGAACTTTAAGTCTAGTATTGATTTTTACAATTTTCGTTGAGTGCCATTTCTTCTAAGTAGCATGTAGGCAGGCGAAACAAGATTAGAATATGATTGGTCCCGATGGTCCACCTCCCCCACAACAAACATCCAATTTTAGACTTTAATGCAACCAACTACTTAACTACCTCTAAAGGTTAGTAGTACCATTGGCGTGAGTCTAACCTGGAAATGCCAAATTTAGAATTAAACAGCATCCGGTTGATTTGTCCAATGGCAGACCTCCATTCGCGACACTCCAAACATGATCCATTACACAAAAAAATGGAACAACTACTTCAACAACTTTGGATTCGAGAGTCAACCGCCAGTCCCATGAATCCAGTACCAATCCAGCCGAAGCCGCCACTTCCAGATGTTTTTTTTGAACGTCCAACACGACTCGTATATGTTACCCCTATACGATGTATGACACCATACAGGTTATATGATTATATTAAACCATAACTACACGCATCTATGGAAGATCTATACATTTATACGACTCATATACATGTCATGGTATAAATAAATACAAAACGTCAAATATGATACAATATTCTTCTCACCAAATTGAGAGAGGATACAAAAAAAAAAAAAAAAAAAAAAAAAAAAAAAAAAAACCTATACAACACAAAAACGAAAAAGACACATGTTAGACGAAGAGAGTCATCACGTCTAAATGTGACCACGAACAACTTTAGCCCCTTTATTTCAGACTTTAATAACTACAACCCCTTAACTCTCTAATTAACATACCTGCACAAAAAAAAAATTTAATAACTAAGATAACCATTTGAATTGTAATATATTGAACATCTTATACATTAATTTTTATTAAATAATAAATTAGTTTACAAACAAATTACATTAAAAACAAATGTGTATAGTTGCCTGATTATGTTCTAGAATGAATTTGAGATTCAAATAAGTGAAGAACTATGATCTTGGATAATTTGACGAAAAATAACAATGTTAATCAAATGCTAATAAAAAACTGAATGACGATTATAAATTTATAATGATAATTCCAAAAGCACAAACCCAAAGCACGTCTTGTAATTTTGTTGATTATAAATCAATATGCTATACTACAAGTTGATTTTGTTCTATCTTCGAAAGCGATCCACCACATACCCAAAGCACGTCTTGTAATTTTCGATTTATGTGTAGCCAATATTTAGAATCTCATGAGCATCACAACATCTAGGAGAGAAGTCTCAACATCAGCTTCTTCTGCCGCCATGAATCCTGTTGCACACCACAACATCGCCCAAATATGTTAACAAAGACGACACCACTACCATGGCCACCGTTGTCGTTGATCTTGCGCTTTCTTTGGTTACCGAAATTAGCAATGGCGGTGGCGTCTTCTTGTTGTCGTCATTAGCATCCATGGTGATGTTATGGTGTGTAACAATTTTCACGACCGGAGAAGAAGGTGATGTTGTAACTTCTCTCTAGATGTTATTCATTTTGATTTTTTGAACTCAAATAGTTGATATATATAATACTCGTTTTGCGATAATTATCATTTAATCTGTTTGAATTTGTTTGTTTATTAATATAAATAAATAAATAATAATAAGGCTTCAGTTATCAACATTTTTAATATTATTATTATAATAATAATAATAATAATAATAATAAGCGCGTTTTAGTAATACATAAATAATTAAAACGTCATTTATACATAAATAATTAGAACAGAACGTAAATTTTACACCAATAAGATTCAAACAAAATGATTCAAAAACGATGATTCGAATTGTGTTTGAATTCGATATTATTCAAATAATTAACCGAATTACTAAATCTTTCTATACTAATAAATGAAAATATTTTTTTATACATGTCACTATTTGGTGTCTCCTCACTTTTAGTAATAATATTACATATTAATTTTTTATACACGAAATATAATATAATATAATATTAATATAGTTAGAGATAAACATGTAAATTCAAATTTAATTAATAATTATCTATAACTAATATAAATGTATCAAATAATATAATATTAATTAACTAGGTTATTCACCCTGTGTGTTTTACGGGTTGAGGAAAAAAGAAAATATCAATAAAAGTACTTATGAACCAAATTTCATAAAATATGAAGGTATAATATGAATGTGAATATAAGTTATAATACTTCTGCAAAGAAAAAGATAAATTAACATATCTATGAACTCTTTAAAATGCAGTTGAATATGGACGTGGGGATAGATGGCAAGATGATGGTATAGTGATTTAGAATAGACTTATATTATGCGTATACCTCTTAATTTATGATCTGTAAATAAATACTAATTATAAATAATGGTGGTATGGTTATTATACAAATGAGAGAAAAATGCTCGGATAGTCCCTGTGGTTTACTATTTTTTCACATTTATTCCCTAACTTTCTAAAATTACACCTATAGTCCCTGAGTTTTTAATTTCGTTCCTGGATAGTCTCTGGCGTGGATGGAGGTTAGGTTTTGGTGTTAAGTGAGTGTGAAATGACTATAATGTCCTTACTAATAAAAATTGTTTTAATCATTGTAAGAAGAGTCTCCTTCCACAGGGAGAGACACCCTTGCCATATCATAATTCACGCTTTTAACTGTCAAACAAATTCAAATATTGCAGAACAAATTAAGGACAATTAAATCAGAAATTGAAACATTAATCATCAAATCAAACCCACCACCAATCATCAACTGAGCTTCAATTCAAATAGAGCAAACAGAGTATCATAATCAGGGCATAAAAAATAGCAAATTACTAAACAAAATTCCAATTTCCAACAAACCCATAAGCGTAATTCAACCAAGATTACGATTCAAACACATAAATGCAATAAAAATTTATAAAAAAAACTGAACCAATAGTCAGCAAATCAAACCCATTGAGCTTCAATTCAAAAGACATATAAATAATACTATGTATCTGTAAATAACAATTGTTGTATTCGTTCTCGAAGAATGCAGATTCCGTCAACCATGTCTTCCCTATCTTTCCTCTCCCGTCCACCGTCCCCCACCCTCCTCCTCCGCCACCACAACAACAACACCACCCGCACCTACTTCATCCCTTTCAACCCCCCCCCCCCAAACACCTCACCATCAAAGCCTTCGCCACCACACCACCACCACCATCCGATTAAACCTAGCGGATAATAAACTCAACGGTTCAATTCCGAAATCGTTAGTTAAATCATTCTTCGGTAACATAATCTATGTGGAAATCTTCTACCACCGTGCAACAACTCGTTTTCCGTCTCCGGCGCCGGTAACAACTCATCTCCGGTAACATCTCCGTCATCGATTTCATCGCCTCCAGTCAGAAAAAAGTCTAATAAGCTCTCCACCGGAGCAATCATCGCTATAGCAGTCAGATCTGCGTTAATCCTCGCTCTACTATACTACTCATGTTACTATGCCTACGAAAAAACATAATCAGTAAGCGAAACAACCTGCAAAACTGCCGGTGCAAACTCCGGCAGCCGGAGGAGCAACAAGAGCGGTTACAGAAGCCGGTGCAAACTCCGGCAGTCGAAGGATGACGTCACCGGATAGTCAGCGGAAAGTGAGAGAAACAAGCTAGTGTTCTGTGGAGGATGATTATGGTGGTAGCGGCGGTGGTGGGGAGTGATGATGGCGGTTGTGGAGTTGAGGGGAAGGTGGTGGTGGTTTTTACTGAGAGGGAGCAGAAAGATAGAGATAGGGATATAGAGATATATGTTTTTTATATGTTATTTTTTAAAGAAGGGCATTTTAGTAAATTTACAGTCACTTAACTAAGAAAACTAACCCCCATCCACGCTAAGGACTATCCGGGAACAAAATTCAAAAACTTGGGGATTACAGGTGTAATTTTTGAAAGCTAGGGACTAAAGGTGAAAAATGAGCAAAACACAGGGACTATCCGAGCATTTTTCTCTACAAATGATTTATGTGTTATTTGGTAAATTTAAAGTAAGAAAATATTTTAACAAGAAACAATAAATAAATGTCACTAATTATTTAATTGTATATTAAAAACTCAGTAACCAAAAATAACCAACATGTCTATAAGTAGGGATGTGTATGGGTCGGTTTGGGTCGGTTTTGACCTAAAGCCATAACCATAACCGTTATGTCGGTTAATGGATAACCATAACCATAACGGTTATGGCGGTTATGGTTAATCGGTTTTGATGGTTATAGCGGGTCGGTTGTGGGTGGTTAACCGTGTATTTAGCCTAGCTTAAAATATGTTAATTTTTTAACATAGAATAAATTGTTATTGCATATTTGTATATGTTAGTATATTACATAGTATTAAAAATACATATAATCTATAATACTAACACTAAATATTCAAATAAAGTGATGTAATATATTTCATAAATTCAAATAAACATTCAACCAAAACCGTAAAACGATATAAAATAACCCGTAAATACTAAAAATCTTTAATAAAAAAAAATCAAATATTAAATAAAAACATGTAAAAATTCCTAAATCATACAAAGATTTATAACATGTCGGTTCGGTTCGGTTATGGTGGGTATGGAAACACTGATAACCATAACCGACCCGCTACATTCGGTTTTCAAAAAAAACCATTAACCGACCCACTGGTTTTTGATTTGGTTCAGTTTTTTCGGTTCGATTTTATCGGTTATGGTTCGGTTAATTCAGTTTTTTGCATAACCCTATCTATAAGACCAAACCGGCAAATCCAATGCTACATGCAGATTATTAAAAGAATTTTGCCACATCACCATATAATAAATTTTGTTTTCAGTTTCTCTTTCTTCATTAATTAACTACTCACTCACAATTTTTTTCTCTCTCCTTAAGTGATAGCACTTAACCACAAATATTTTGCGCTATCTCTCTCTCTTCCAAATTAGCATCCACCTCATCTCACACACATCAAATGCATTGTGAATGATATGCATTGGTGATGGTCTAACTTCAAAGTGATTTCTCTAGTTCTCAATTAGATAAACTTATAGCTACAAAATAATATTTAAATTAATTAGATAAGTATAAATTATCGGTAATTATTAAGTTATATAACTTTAAAATTTAAGTATATGGACTTGAGTTGCATCTTAAAAGGATTGTTGTTATTGAATAAATTTATTAGTATGATAAATGTAGTTATTATTCTTCTTGTATTTTAAATATATTAAATAAATAAGTTATTTGTTAAGCAAGAAAATCGTTCCCTCCACACTCATTATGAAAATGGTCGATATTTGTTTCAATTATTAAGATATAATTTCTAACCTAGTAATTCATATAAATAAGAAAATCGTTCCCTCCACATTGTTATGAAAATGCTCGATATTTGTTTCAATTATTAAGATATAATTTCTAACATAGTAATTAATATAAATATAAATAAATAATAAGATAATTTATGAAACTTTATCCGTAATTTCTTAAATGTTTGAAACAAATATTAAATTTAATAATTTAAATTAAATAATAATAATTAATATAAATATAAATAAATAATTAGATAATTTATGAAACTTTATCCGTAATTTCTTAAATGTTTGAAACAAATATTACATTTAATGATTTAAATTAAATAATAATTATCGACAATTAAGTAAGAGTAGATGGTCTAGAATAATAACCTAGTAATTAATATAAATACATAATAAGATAATTTATGGAACTTTATCTGTAATTTCTTAAATGTTTGAAACATATATTAAATTTAATAATTTAAATTAAATAATAATTATCTAATAGTAGATGGTCTAGAATAATAAAAGAAACCAATAAGTTATGACACGTGTCATTCATTGAAGGCGTCTACATTTGTAATTTCTTGCGTTTTCAAACTTATCTTATATCAATTAATTAAATAATAAATAATCAATTAATATTAAATCTTATCTTACTTTAAATATCAAATAGAATCATTCTATTCTTTCTAATAATATATTATCTTCAAATTTAAGTTATAAATATTCTATTTTTTCTAATAATATATTATCTTCAAATTTAACGTATAAATTAAAGATATTTTTTAAATAATAACACAAAACAATAATCTTAAACTTAAAAAAACAATAATACGCTCATATAAAAAATTTAAAGTACAAACAAAATATACAAAATAACTTATTAGACATTAGATCAAACTTAAAAAAAAAACACTAATAGGAAGAGAAGCTAATAATATAATGATGTTTTTGATTTTTCAAATTGGGGTTCTAATCAATTCGAATTAAACTTAACCAAGTTTGTGATTTGATTCGATTTAAACCGAACCAAATTTATGATTTTTTAAACGAATCCAATAACATATTATTTACTATACAAAATTACATTTATTTAACCCGTGTAATACATGATGTTTTTAAACAAGCTCATTTGTCTTCAGGAGATAAAGTCCATCAAGCAGGTTGCCTCTTCTGAAAAGGGGCCTACAACATACAAGCTTTATTAGAAAAATAAACCAAACCATTTGTATCTTCACAGAGTCTTGATATGGACAAAAGATTATGTTTAAAATGAGGAACCAGTAAAACATTTTGCAATATCAAGTTTGGTAACAAATTAATTGTTCCAGATTTTGTGGCTATTATTATTGTTCCATTTGGAAGAAGAATGGAAACAGGTTTGGGAAGAATTTTTAAGCTGGAACAGAATGTTTCATTTGAACACATATGATCATTAGCACCTGTGTCTATGATCCATGTTGAATTGGAATTAGAAATAGATTAACATGCCATTATACCTGCAAAATTAGCATATTTCAGATCATTTGTCTCACCACTGGCATTATTAGAAGACTGAGATGAACCAATATTGAGTTGAGTGTTTTGAAGAAACTGAATCAACTGTTGGCATTGATCTGCTGTGAGACTTGTACCAGAATTCATAGCATGAACAAACGAGTTATTGAATTGATCAACACCATCATTTACACAAGCATTTGCATCATGTCTTGGTCTAGTAAATTTAAAATCCTTTGGAAAACCAATCAACCTATAGCATTTATTAATAGTGTGACCAGGTTTCTTACAATGAGTGCAGACAGGTTTCTTGAAATTCTCTTGTGGTTTAGCTTGAACATTCATTAATGTAACATCACTACGCCAAAATAGGGATATAGCCACACCAAAAAAAGTGTGACTATATGTGTTTTGCCACACATATTTTTTTCATATCAAGTGTGACCGAAGCTCGAGTCATCATAGGTATGATACAGCCACACACACTTTTCAGTGGCCTTAGAACTTAAAAGTGTGGCTAAAGGGTAATAACATTTTTGGTTAAAATCTAGCATTTCCATAATTAAGTGTGGCTAAAGGGTTGCAATAGCCACATAAATTTAATTAAAGTGTGTCTCATTGTATTATATAGTCACATATATTTACTAAAAAGTATGTTTTAGCCACATCAATTGAATAAAAGTGTGACAAAAAGAGTTGTAATCAAACATTTTGTCTAATAAGTATGGCTAAAAGGTAGCAACGACCACATGAATTTGTTGTAAGTGTGGCCGGTTCTATTAGATTATCACATGAATTTATTGTAAGTGTGGCTATTGTCTAACTTTTGGTCACATATATATGTTTTCCTATGACATTTGTTATCCGTTCATCACACAATAAAAACAAAGTAATGATGGTGTGGTTATTATCTAACATTTTGTCACACATATATGTTTTTCCCATGACATTTGATATCATTCCGTCACACAAACAAAAAACAAAGTGATGAAAGTGTGGCTAATGGTTATGTATAGCCACAATAAATTTTGTAATTATAACCATGGCTATTGTCTAACCTTTCGTCACAGATAACTTTCTTTCCCATGATGTTTGGTATCATTCTGTCACACAACAAAAAACAAAGTAACTATGGCGTGACTAGTGGTTATTTATAGCCACACCAAATATTGTAATTTTAAGTGTGGCTATTGACTAACATTTGGTCACACATAATCTTCTTTTCCCATGACGTTTGGTATCATTTCGTCACACAAACAAGAAACAAAGCGACTAAGATGTGGCTAGTGGTTATTTATAGCCATGACATTTTGTAATTTTAAGTGTGGCTATTGTCTAACATTTTGTCACACATAATTTTCTTTTTCTCATGACGTTTGGTATCATTCCGTCACATAATAAAAAACAAAGTAATTATGGTGTGGGTAATGGTTATTTATAGTCACACAAAATATTATAATTTTAAGTGTGACTATTGTCTAATCTTTGATCACACATAACTTTTTTTCCATGACATTTGTTATCATTCCGTCACACAAATAAGAAACAAAGTAACTATGGTGTGGCTAATGTTTATTTATAGTCACATGAAATTTTGTAATTCTATGTGTGGTTGTTGTCTAAACTTTAGTCACACTCTTTTTATGTGGTTTTATGTGACTATTTTCATGTAAAATGAGAAAACTAAAAACAAATGCTATTAACAATAATAACCCAAAATCCAAACATAAGTTTATAATTTAAATAGTAATACTAATTATAAACATTAACTTCTAATCAAAACCTATCTACAAAAGTTACAAAGGAAAACGACTTTGCACATAAACTAATAACTATTTCAAGATTGTTTTCTTCAAGTCCACATACTCACTGTTTTAAACTTAAAAGTGCTGCAAATTTGCATCCATGGGTTCGTGGCCACATTACTGCTGTTGTGATGGGGAGAAAATTTGTAACTGGTGGCCGGTTCTGATGTTTTATGATTCTTCAAGTGTTTTATTCATGCTACTTGTAAACCCCATGTTATGGTAATTTCCACATCAAACAGATGTTCATCCCAGTACTTGTCAACATATATACGCTTCACCCGTCCATAGTTGGAACACTTGTCTTCCACATCATCTTAATTAATATTCAAATCAAATTTTGGATCAGCCTGCAAGATAAACAAATGTTTGTCAATTCAAACCTAAAATCAAAAGTACCCATAATAAACTAGTTGGGCCAATGGTGGCAAGTATCATGAAAATCAAAGAACTCGATAAAAATGAAGTAAAGTAGATAAAGAATCAAAGATAAACAACCAATGGCAACTAAACGGTATAAACTCTCATAAGTCATATCCTAAGCATCTACAGTAGCTACTTCATGCATTGCATGAATTAGGTATAAACGACCAATGGTAAATTAATCCAAAATGCAGCACCAACAAATACCAAAACAGAAACAGCAGATTCACACGCTTAGATTCACACGCTTTTCCTGATGTAGCAGAAGAGAACACGCGAATGCAGACTTGTATCCACCCATGATAATCTTATAATGCCAAAAGCAACAACAGCGAGCCATCAATTGCAAACAAACACATAATAAATTGACAAGCAAGATCATAATAAAGCACCAACTTTGTTAGCAGTAGGAAAGGCTGGGTTACCTTGAACCAAGGCAGCAATTTGCAGCCACGAATTAAACTACAGTGTCTTCAAAAACTCGGCTCCTCTTCTGGCCTAGAAGAAAGAAGCTCTTGCAAAGCGTAGATAATTAGAGACAAAATCTCTTCGAATGTCTCTAAGCTATAACAATATTTCACGCAAGTAGATTTTCAATCAAATTAGAAGATACTGGATTTGGTTTTAAAACTAATTACTAACAATGGCAACTTAAAGAGCTTTATTGTTTGGATTTAACTATGGGTGCAAACAAGCTAAGCCGAGCCCGATCTCGTTTAACTTTAGGAAGCTCAAGCTTGGATTGATTCGAGCTTTGTTGCTAAAGCTCAAACTCGGCTCGTAGGAATTTTTTCAAGCTCGAGCTCGGGCTCGACTAGTTTAATAGTTTTTTGATTAATTTATATTAGTTATAATTATTATTTTATATATAATTAACTTACTTTTTCATAATTGTATAAATAGTAATTATTATTTAATAATATATTTAATATATTAATTATAAATCATATAAAACGGTTGGCTCGTTTAGGCTCGCACGCCGGATCGAGTTCGATAAGCGAAGCTCGAGCTCAAGCTCGTTTACAAAATGAGCTTGTTTTTAGGCTCGGGCTCCGACTCGAGCTCGTTTAAGCTCAGCTTATTTCGAGCTTTTTTTAGAGCCGAGATCAAGTAGCTCGGCCCGTTGGCACCCATAGTTTTAACAGATTATGTTTCTATCATCCAATTATGTGGAAGTCATTAGATCGACGTCATACCAGCTGTAACAAAACTGATGTAAATATGTGGTCATGAATGCTCCATAAAACCACATATTTATCCTTCCCTGTAATGTTAAGTAATAAGATTAGTCAACCAACTATTAACATAAACCAGGGTAAATGGGTAATATAAGCATAAGTCAAAAGTTACACTAAATACCACTTTTGAGGTATCCTTTATGGCGAGGCAAATGAATTGCCAAAAAAAACTATAAAATGACAAAAAGCGAGGCAAATGAATTGCCAAAAAACTGTAAAATGACAAAAGGTAATAATACCCTTCCATCTATCAAAAGTTGGTTGTTTCACGGTCAGTATTGTTATTTTTACAACTCTATATGCGACACAAGCTATAAATTTGAACATATTTTGCAATTCTCCACTAAGTTTTTTTTGTTGGAATTCAGTATGAAGAAAACAAATCAATATGTGGCTCTTGAAATGTTTTAATACTTTTCTGGCCTTAATAAAGCGTTTTAACTTCTTAAGTAGCCTATATACATTATCCATATAAATTAAAATCTTCTAACCTCCAGACAGTACATAAGGTTCAGTTGGGTTCAGTTGGGCACATTGTAAGAGCAATTTCTGTATTATCAGCATGTCCTGCAAGCATTTGCCAAAAAAAATGTTATTTGATGTTACAACTGCCACATAATTAAAAATCTGAGCTCAAGATACTGACTAACAAAAAAGAATATGAACCTCAAATATTTGATGTTACAATTTCCATCACATTATAGTTTTGTACTTCTTTACAAACGAAGAGTGTGCTTCCTCATTTAACTAGAATACCAATAAATCGCATAGGCATTAACACGGATAGTAAAACGGATGAGAGAAAAAAACATAATTAGTCACTTGAGATATATATTCAGCTGCAGCAACTTTTGGCTTCACCACACCACAATTTACTGTTACTAGTGTGTTTGGAACACTTCCATCAATCTGAAGAAGAAGTACAAGGCATCAGCACATCATATCAAAATAAACTTTCAATACACATTGCTGAATACAGAAGTCTTAACCAGAACTTAACCTAATAAGAGAGGATTTCTTCGGTTTTGCTTTTACTGAACATCGTTATTTCTCCAATAATGTTTTTTTTACAAGCAGGTGATTATCACTAAGACTTCTGATTATTACCAGCTAATCCGCTTTCTCTATTCCACTGCCTTTTGTCCGAGCAGGTGATTCCTTGACAGGCCCATTTGAAAAAAACAATGATTTGTTATGCTTTCTTTAAAAATTTATTGAACCCACATTCGATTTAACACCCTTAACACCAAACACTAAATGAATAACGCCAGCGTTAATAGATCAATAAGGATCGGAGTAGTATACATGAAATCATGTATACCAAAGTTGATGGATTTCACGACGAAGATGTGCGGTGATTATTACAGGGTCAATTTAACAGATCCAAAATATAAGGGTTTATTTGAGACAAATATGACAAGTCCATGAAGATGGATTTGAGACGAATTTTATCATATCGTGAAGTACCTGCAGATGGAAATCGTGAGATGATAGATCGATGGGTTTATTAGGGTTTATTTGGGGGGGTGTGGGGGGAATCATCAATCGTGAAGGTGTAAAGTATCAGATGAGAGTGAAGATGTAAAGTATCGTATGGATTTTGGGAGGGGAATCAAATTAGGGATGAGCATTTGTTACCCTCCCTAAATCAAATTAGGGAAAATTTAGGCGGAAGGTATAAAAATATGACCGGGAAATTAAAATTTTCGTGTGAGAAGCAAGATGTTCTTAGTGTTTTTCTTTGGAATTTCGGTTTTTTTGGGGTCGGAGTGTTGAGGTTTTTAATTGTGAAAAATGAACCAGTAACCTACCCATTTAGATTTCGAGTTAGTCGGGTTCTGGTTAGGGGTGTAATGAGCCGGGCCGACCCGACTAGGCTCGAGCTCAATTTTTGACACGACACGAACCTAACACGAAATTCACGGGTTTGGGTTTAGTCTAAACGGGTTCGGGTCAGTTTCAGGTTGAACCCGCCAATCCGTTTAGCTAAACGGGTCAGGTTCGGGTCAACCGGGTCGGGTTGGCGGGTTGACCCGTTTAACCCATTTATATAATATTATATTTTTTACAATATGTTTTATGTTATACATTAAATTTTATTTGTATTTTATGCTATACTTATAACTTAAAAATAGAAACTGACATAAGATTTTATGATTTTAATGTAATTTTATTATCTAATTTGTGTTTTTTTTTTGTAGTAGATGTTCATTTTAATATATTAATTTGCTGAAAAAAATAAAAAAATTCAGGTTGAACAGGTTGGGTTCGGCTCAGCCTGCGAATATTCGGGTCAGGTTCGGGTTTATATGTATGAAACGATTTTCGGGTTCGGGTTCGTCTAAAATTTTCGGGTTCGGGTTGGGTTGAACCTGCCAACCCGCAACACTACCCATTTAGCACCCCTACTCGTGATGTTTTTATGAAGCTCAAGCTCGGCTCAGTTCGAGTCTACTTATTTAATCTCGAGCTCAACTCACTAGTAAAACCCAAAGCTCGAACTCGACTCGGCTCGAGCTTGCTCCAATATCGCTTAAACAAGCCAAAGCTCGGGCTCGAGCTCGTATTATGGGGCTAAGTTGAAACCCGCTTTGACTTTTTAGAATTGGGTTTAAATGGGTTATAAATAATCATAATTATCATTATTATATATAAAAATTAAAATTTTGTTTGGGCTTGTTTGGGCTAGCGAGCCTAAATGAGTTTTTTTTTATTCCAGGTTGGAGCTCAATAACTAAACGAGATCTATATTAGGCTCGGGCTCGTTAAGGCTTAGCTCGTTAGAGCTTTTAACGGATCTGATCTAATATTGTCCATTATGATCCATTCAGGCCAATATAGTCCATTTAGACATCTATAATCTACTATTTTTCATTGTTATCCATTAAGGCCCAATACGATCCGTTAAGACATGTATGATCTACTATTGTACTTTGTGATCCATTAAGTCATAGTATGGAGCGTTAAGACTTATGTGATCTATTATTGTACATTTTGGTACATTAAGATATGTATGATATATTATTGTATATTGTGATCCATTAAGGCCTAATATGGTCCATTAAGACAATAATATGATATCCTATTGTTTATTGTGATCCATTAAGGCCCAACATGGTCCATTAAGACAAGTATGATCTAAAATTGTACATTGTGATCCACTAAGTCTCAATATGGTCCATTAAGATGTGTATGATCTACAATTGTACATTATGATCCATTTAGACCCAACATGGTCCATTAAGACATGTATGTTCTGCTATTAGCCATTGTGATCCATTATGGCTCAAGATAGTCCATTAAGACATGTATGATCTTCAATTTTCTGTTGTGATCTATTAAAGCCCAACATGGTCCGTTAAGACATGTATAACCGATGATTGTCCATTATGATCCATTAAGGCCTGATATGGTTCATTAAGACATATATGATACAATATTGGCCATTGTGATCCATTTAGGCCCAACACGGTCCATTAAGACATTTATAATTGACGATTGTCCATTATGATCCATTAAGGCGCAATATGGTTCATTAAGTCATGTATGATCAACTATTGTCCATTGTGATCCATTAGAGCTTAATATGGTCTATTAAGACATGTATGATCTAATATTGTCCAATGTGATTTATTAAGGCCCAATATGGTCCATTAAGAAAATAATACGATCTCATACTCTCTATTGTGATCTATTAAGGCCTAACATGATCCATTAGACATGTTTGATCTACTATTGTCCATTGTGATCCATTTAGGCCCAACATGGTCCGTTAAAACATGTATGATCTACTATTGTGTATTGTGATCCATCATGGCCTACTATGGAGCATTAAGACTTATGCGATCTATTATGCGATCTATTATTGTACATTCCAAGATGTTGATTTTAGAAAAAATATCACAACTTCTGTGTATTGTGTCCTACTATAAACTCTCAAGTGCACTGGACTTTATATTTTGTTGACTTTATCCAACATTTGACTTTATAAGATAACAGATTTAAGATCATCATAATTCATAATCCTATATATTGACTTTGACTGCCCCACCCCTTCGTCTGCATACATCACCATGCTGACCTATAGTAGTTTTTTTGTCTTTTCTTCATGATCTGCTAGATTTCTCCATTCCAAGATGAAAGGTGAATTTAGGACACGTTGAAGTGCTCCTGGTCACATGGCACGACCAACCTGCTCTGTTTCGCTCATTTCGACCAACCTTTTTTTTTTTAATTCCGGTGAGCATAATTCTTCTCAAGAAGACGTCTTCTTTAGGCAACACTTTTGAATCCTGGTTGAGAATACATTAAACTATAAGTACAAACTTATAAGAATATGCATTCTAAAATACAGCTTTATATACCTTCCTTCCGGCCGGGGTGCAAACAAGCCGAGCCCGTTTAACCTATGAGAACTCGATTCGATTCGAGCTTTGTTTTATAAGCTCGAGCTCGGCTCCTGGGTATTGTTCAAGTTCGAGCTCAACTTGTTTTCTATTTGTTAGTTAATTTATATTAAATATTATTATTTATATATAATTTAGTTATTTTTTCATAACTTTATTATTATTACTTATATATATATATATATATATATATATATATTTAATAGAGAAATAAAAACTTATATAAACAATAGGCTTGCGAGCCGGCTCGAGCTCGAGCTCGATAAGTGAAGCTCGAGCTCGTTTAGTAAACGAGCTTGCTTTTTTAGGCTCGGGATCTTGAGGTCGTTTAAGCTCGGCTCGTTTGAATATTATGACTTAATGATATTAAACTAATTACTTTCAGTACCATCCAACTTTCAAACTAAACAATCTCTATTTCTAATTTTATGCTGACAGGTCAAAAGAGTTAACTTCGTTACTATATAATTAAAATATAGCATAGTTATGTTACTCTATTTAACACGTTAATTATTTACCAAATCCATGAAAAGAGATTTGACCCACATTGAAAAACCACATGTTTTTACATGTAACCCAACCTCCCATCTCCCATTTCATTTGGACTTTATTAGTCAATGGGGTGGGGTAGCAATTAGACCAATTTCGCTACGTTCAGAGCTTGTTTTGTTCATCACGGGTCATTTTAGATGGAAAGCAAGACCTGCAAAACACGTTTTAATCATTTCTTTGATTTTTTTTTACAATTAATTAATAAGTCAAGTATGATTGTAGAAACAATGTTATGAAAAGAATAATTTTAATTCGAAAAGAAAAGATCACATAGGTGTTATGCATTGGAGATAGACTTGGGGCAACTAACAACTTCGAACCATTTGACCACTTACCCTTTTAGCTAAAATGCAACATAGAAGTCCATATTTTAAGAGTGCTTGAGTTAAATTATAACTTTGGAAGCCAATGAGAGTTGTAGCAGAATTGCAAAAACAAGTAAAAACCACAACAAATTTTACACACACTTGTGCAGTTGTATGTGTGTGTGTGAGATAGAGAACCTTCTAGTCTTCTAGATAAACTTCTTATTGTGTTTAGTTTGTAGTTAGGAATCACTGTGGATCCTAACCAACTAATCCTGTCTACGACCACCACCCTCCTGCAGAAGGGGTAATGGCATACATGTGAATCCTAGCTGACAAAATGATTGCACTTTTGCCTAATATCCAACACTAATACTATTCATGTAACAAACAAACATGATTCCAGGTCACCCTACTCATCCAATCAGCGTTCAACCAATAAAATGTAAGCTAACAGATTAAATTCATCACAAATAAGCAGCAAGCATGTATCTTGTTTAATGCAAAACTAACTCCAAATTATACAAAATGCAATAAAAAAAACAAATTACCTAATATTTGTGGCTTTGAATAGGAGTGCACCAGCAACCATTAACAACAAGGTAATGTATATATGTTCATTTAGGCCAACTAGCAAACAATTAGAATATAGAAAGAGAATGAAAAACCTTGTTTGAGAAGTCTTTGCTGAAAAACATCAAAAAATGTAAATCAAACAAAGAGCGTTTAAAGCGGTGTAAGTAGTTTGGTCTTGTGTAAGAGGACTTAAAGACCAGTCGCTACATCGAGTTCCTGAAAGAAAAAAAGAAAGTTAAAAGTGTTAAAATGTGTGGGTGGGATTAGTTGAACATTCAGTTAACATCTTAGAGTTATAATCATAACAAAATCACTCATATTTAACCTAATTAACCTCCAAACAACCAAAACTGGTGTAAATAACCACAACCAAGAGCTCACTAACCTCCGATTCAAACTCATAATCCATATATGGCCAACAATAATCACAAATATCAAGTCCCATTAACATCTTAGGGCTTTAATCATAACAATATCACTCATGTTTAACCTAATTTACATCATATTGTAAACTAAAACTACAATGCTCCTTTTAAGTAAAAATAAAAAATAAAAAACCATTTTCACTTTTGATCTCTCTGAGTCTCCACTGAAGATGTTTCCGAATCACCTGGCCTGCATCCGGGGGAGGAAAGTGAAAATCGATCTGAGTAATCTCATTCTAGCTTGCTTCAAACTGAATCATACGCTTAATTTGGGCAGCAGAGGAGAGCAGATAGGAAAAGAGCGTTGATGGTAAGTGGTAACTAAAACTGGTTAGGGTTTTGTGGAAGTTGGAATTGGCGGTGGTTGTTGTGCAGACACCATGCAGATCCCCTGAACTTGGTGGGGGTTAATTAGGTTTTGTGGAGGTGGGGAATTTTGGGAGTTTTGAGGAAGAAAGAAATGATTGGTCACACATAAGTTTTACTGTGTCCGTTTACCAAGTGTAGCCACACAAACACGTTTTTTTTTTGTGAAATATTACGGCAGTTGGTCACATTTAGTCACATAAATTTATAAGTGACTATGTGTATTATCTTTCAGCCACAATATTGAAAATCAATTGTGTCAGATAGTTACAAATGGTCACATTTTTCTACTATGGCTAGTGATTGTCACATTTTTATTAAACGTGTGACTAAAGATTTCGAAGATATGTGTTTTCGTCACATGAATTAAGAAATCAAACAAAAAAAGTGGCAATAGGTTACATTTAGCCACACTTTTCTAGTTGTGGCTGGTAAATGTCACAGTTTTTTTTGAAAGTGTGGTTAAAAGTTTGGATTTGTTATGCAATGGTCATATTAATAATCAAATGTGTGGCTAAATGTTTTGAGTTGTTATACAATGGTCACACTAATAATAAAATGTGTGGCTAAAAGTGTTTTAAAGTATTACAAATGACCTAAGCCACACATATAATCAAAACTGTGGCAGGCCAGTTTTTGAAAAAGTGTGGCTAAAGACCATTTTTGACGTAGTGCATCAGGAAAAGATTGCACAGTAGCAGGATCGCTTTGATACCATGTAATTTTTGAATGGAATGAATTGGGGGAAAGGATTAGGTTCAAGAGTGAACACTAGTGTAGCTTGCGAACTGAGTGAACTAATCCTGGCCATACACGTGTGTAGATTAATGGTCAGGATTTGATGTTAAAATACACTAGTGTATTTTACGATTTGATGATGAGATCCTGGCCATACACGTGTGTAGATCAATTGCTAGGATTTGTTCACTCAGTTCGCAAATACACTACTATTCACTCTAAAACCCCACCCTTTAGGGAAAAGTGAAAACTTTATTGAAGATGAATTATTATATAACCCTAATTACAAACAGAAAACTAACGTCCAACTAACTACTAACTGAAACAACTAACTATCTGACAGAAACAAAACGACTACCTAATAATATAAAATGCTTGATTAAATAAACTAACACATATACCTCCCGTATGAAATATTGAAATACATGTATCACGTCTTGATTAGTAAAAAAATTCAAAGGAAAAACAGTCATTATCTATATGTATATATGTAAATATAAAATGACATAAGTATGAATTTTTTAAATAAAAATAGAATAAGTATGGATTTTTTAAATAAAAATAGATGTAAATGATTAACAAGTCATATCAACTAAAGGACAAAAACATGTGGGGGTTGGGAATGGGGTTTGAGCCCGACTCGACTCAGAGTCCCAAATCAAGCAAATAGTGGCATCGTACAAGTTTGTTTCATATGCCTTGGACCATTTGATTGGCTATCCAGTCATTTTCTGTTATTTTTATAATTATTATTTACTTTATAAATAATATATATAGGCATTAAAGAAAATATTATCGGGTTGAATAAATAAATTTTATATACTAAATAATAAAACAATATATCTTTAAAAACCTCATTTATTGCACGGGTTAAACAAATGTAATTTTATATATTAAATAATACAAAATTATATCTATAAGGACCATATTGTACGGTTGAATAAATGTAATTTTATATACCAAATAATAAAAAAGTTATATCTTTAAAATCATATGTATTACACGGGTTGAATAAATTTAATATTGTTTACCAAATAATAAAAAAAATTATATCTTAAAAAACCCTCGTGTATTACACGGATTGAATAAATATGACTTAGATAAAAATAATAAGAAAATTATATTAAAAAAAACTAAAGGATATACTCGGTACACGATAGATATGTTGATTGCGGAGATGATTATTGAAAAGAAAATACAATGGTCAAACATGTTATTCAAGAAGTAAATAAGCAGCCATATGAGTGATAAAATATAAATTATTTATAAAAAAAAAACATGTAATAAATCTAATTTTATATATAAAGTAATATTAATATTATTAATGAGAATTATACATTAAATTTAAACTAAATAATAATTATCTATAGCTAAGTAGAAAAAATTAAACAAAATAATATTTAATAGGAGAGTTATCTATAATTAATTAGAAGACATTAAACTAAAGAGTAGATTGCCAAAGCCGTCCATGAGGTTTGGACATATTTGTCATTTTCATCCAAAACAACTTTTTTGTACTATATAGTCATTAACTCTTGTGATTTTTGTCATTTTCATTCAAACGTCTAAGTTGCTTTATTTTTTTCTATCAAACATTTGGATGAAAATGGGAAAAAAAATCCAAAATCTCAGACATTTGGATGAAAATGACAAAAATCTCAAAACTGAAGGACTATATGGTACAAAAAGGTTGTTTTGGATGAAAATGGTAAACATACCCAAACCTCAGGTACAATTTTGGCAATTTACTCTAGACTTAATAATAATTATCTATAAAATATTAAACTAAATAATATTTATTAGCAGGGTTATCTATAATTAATTAGTATTTTGAAATATTTATTAGATTTCAAAATTATTTATCCTGAAATTAACAAAAGACGTACACTAAATATAAATTAATATAATGTAAATAATTTATTTTTTATTAAACTAAAGTAGTTCAGGGTAGAACCTATTTCAAATTTTTTTATAAAGGGTAAACAAAAATATTAATTAATGTTTATTGGTTCTATACTTTTATTTTCGTGTTCAACTCTCAACTCAAATACGGTATTCACTATGTTTATGTGACATTTATAAGAACCATCACCGCAATCACCCCATCCATCATATATCGAGTATATCCGTAAGGTTTTTTAAAGATATAATTTTTTATTGGATTCATTCAACCCGTGTAATAAACAAAGTTTTTTAAAGATATAATGTTTTAATAATTTAATATAAAAAATTACATTTATACAACTCGTGTAATACACCAGGTTTTTAAAAATATAACTTTTTTTATTATTTAATATACAAAATGATGGATCATTATTTAAAGACAATAAAAACAAAAGTGGTATAGGTGATTAACATACGATTACATCATATGTTTAATCCGTCGATTTTTATGACTTGGTTCACGACATAAAGAGAATAGAAGATGAGTGGATCGGAGTTTCGAATTAACTTTTCTTTTCCTTTGTTAGCTTCTTTATTATAACCATTAGCTAAATTCGTTCGTGAACATGCATTTAGGCCTTGGTGTATATTTTAACTCTCATTAACTCCATCTAGGTGACACCGCATCACTAAGTTGTCCTCATTTTACTTCACTAACTTCATCTAGAGAAGGATCCTTGATGCTGGAAGGAGGATCCTTGAGGCTGAAGAGAGGATCCTGACGGCTGAAAGTAGGATCCTTGAGCCTGTGTCATTGCCGATGATCCATAGCGCATACTCGATGATCCACCCTGGTATTGGATGCCTGATGTTGTGGAATGCTGGGTAGTTATGACTGGAGAATCGAAATTCAATGATCTAGGCGTCAATGGAGAGTGATCCTCCGCTGATCTCTTCAATTTCTTGATCTCATCAATCTCACGAAGGATCCTGTCATTAGTTTTGTCCTGCTGCTGCATGTAATCCTTCATCTGCAAAATCAAAGAATAAAGATCATTGTTAGTAGGACTAGAAGAAACAGCAGTAGTTGCTTTTGTGAAAACGGGTGTTGGTTTCTTCGCAGCATTCTTCTGAGATCCAGAAGGGACCGGAGGCAAAGGTAGAATGCCCTGTGAAGAAGTGATCATTGGCATGGAGCTTGAAGTTCTCTTCGCATGAGAAGCCATGTAGTTGAAGGTAATGAACAGAAATGGATGAAATGAACAAAATTTTTCAAGAATGAAGCACCGATTGCCCCACGGTGGGCGCCAAACTGTTTCGGTCAAAAATCACACAAGGATAATGCAACCAAATCTGATTTTGTGAGGTATGATGCTTAGTTAAATGATCAAATATATGAACAATGAATTGAATGAAACTGAGTGGTGGACACAAAGATTTATACGAGGAAAAAACCCTTGATCAATGAATGATCTCCGGCATAAAAAACCTCGGATAGTGAAAACTATCACTATCAAGTATATTGAATAAACAAGTTTACAACTTCGGAAGTATTGAGCTTGATACAATGATTTCTAGTGTGTGTGTTCGAGAGTTGGCAGCAGAAATGATGTGTGTTTCGCGAAGTGCAAGTAGTTTCTAAAAATAAGCTCAATACCCCTCTTATCCTAGCTAAAAATATCCTAACTAACTATCCGAAAAATTAGCCATTCACCCACGATCACCACCAACGGTCATCAGTCTGTGCACATGTTGAAAATAAAGAGCATATTCTCCTGGAATCTCGGATGGAATAAGTCCTCTTCAAAACATACCTGCAAAACAAGCCAAAAGGTGATGAAAACACTTGTTAGTTCAGAATAACAATGAGGATCCTGGATCCTTATTCCCGCAGCGTCTCCTGAGAATCCTTAATTCAAACCGAACTGAGGATCCGTGATCCAAGCTATACTTGATGATCCGTGATCCATAAGCTATGAAATTCTATCCCTAACACTGATATCAAGATTTTAAAATCTAAATAACTAAAAGTAAATACATAATAAAACACATATAGTAATTAATGTTTAGTTTTTAAAATTTCTAAAAAGATTGAGCACATGTAAATGACAGGTACATTGTCATCACTTATATGCTCGTAAAGTTTAATGGTTCAGGAGAAATATTTTGAGACTAAAGTATATTTATATTTATATTTATAATCGGTTATATTTTATTAGTGTTTCTTTAATTTGTATTTATATTTAAATGTTGTTATAAGTAAAATTTATTTTTTTAATTATAACTATTAATATACATATGACAAAAAAATATTGTTTTTTATTAATATCATTATTAGCAGTGTTACTTGTATTATTATTATGTTCTAATTATAATTGCTACCATTAATATCTTTTTATTTTAATTATTATTTATATAGATATAAATAATAATTATTATCTATAATTAGGTAGAAGAGATTAAACTAAATAATATTTCGTAGGAGATTATCTATAATTAATTAGAAAATATTAAACTAAATGATAATTATCCATAGAGTACATGGCCTAATATGATGACAAGTGTCCCAAACATGGTTATGGCTTTGCCATGGGTTTGGCGAGCGTCAAAGGTTGCACATGTGGGTTCTTCAGTACGTAATAATCGACTCCAACAAAAGTTCTTCTATTGTCGATCAATCTGAAATACTCAGTATAATTGCATCAATATGAAGGTTCAAGATTCGTTGATTTAGGTTTTCACATGATGTAAAAAAAAACTCTAATGTGGTTTTTTTTTTTTTTTTTTGGGTTTCAATAGCAAATCCATTTTTATTAGGCCCTAACTATCTGCACACCCAGTTTGCCTATCTGCACACTTAGGGTTTACCTACGCAGCGTATTGGTCAATACGCAGCGTATAGGGTTAACCCTATACGCTGCGTATTGACCTATACTCAGCGTATATAAACCATGGATCTCAGTGCCTAATAACCAATCATTGCACAGAAAACAAGGTTTAAATACGCTGCGTATAGCTCTCTACGCAGCGTATATAAACCATTACACTTTTTTTGGGTCATTTTGGTAGGTTTGAGGGGTCATTTTTTCACAAAGTTTATATACGCTGCGTATTGACCTATACTCAGCGTATATAAAGGTCTGAAAATGTCATTTATGCCCTTGTATTGAGGCTATACGAAGCCAAATACAAGGGTAGTTGTGTCATTTTAGTCTTATATGCTGCGTAGTGAGCTCTAAGGAGCGTATATAAAGCTCCATTTTTGTATTTTTTTTTGTGTATTCCTTTGTTTATTTATAAAAAAAGGAAAATAACACCCGATACGATACTATACGATACGATATAACACCCATATTGACCTCGTATAAGACTATAAGTGTGATATCGTATCGTATAGCATAGTATATGTCCCGTATTGACCTCGTATAAGCCTATAAGTGTGATATCATATCGTATAGCGTAGTATATGTCCCGTATAAGCCTATAAGTGTGATATCGTATCGTATAGGTGTGGTTTAGGTCCCGTATTGACCTCGTATAAGCCTATAAGTGAGATACCGTGTCGTATAGGTGTAGTATAGGTCACGTATTGACGTCGTATAAGCCTATAAGTGTGATATTGTATCGTATAACGTAGTATATGTCACGTATTGACTTCGTATAAGCCTATAAGTGTGATATCGTATCGTATAGCGTCGTATAGGTCACGTATTGACCTCGTATAAGCCTATAAGTGTGATATCGTATCGTATAGGTGTAGTATAGGTCACGTATTGACCTCGTATAAGACTATAAGTGTGATATCGTATCGTATAACATAGTATAGGTCACGTATTGACCTCGTATAAGCCTATAAGTGTGATATCGTATCGTATAGCCTCGTATAGGTCACGTATTGACCTCGTATAAGCCTATAAGTGTGATATCGTATCGTATAGGTGTGGTTTAGGTCCCGTCTAATCCTATATGCATATACAAGACCTATAGGAAACCTATACGAGACTTATACTACACTATACGATACGATACTATACAATAACACCCGTATAGGCCTCTATACGAGACTTATATACTATACACTATACGATACGATATGATGCAATACGATACGATACGATGCAATACGATAAGATAATTTAATTTAAACGATAACAATATAATATATTTGTATTATTTACGAATAATATTGTTTTTTTATAAATAAATTTCTTTTTTTTTATAAATAAACAAAGGAATACGATAATTTAATTTAAACGATAACAAAACAATATATTTGTATTATTTACCAATAATATTGTTTTTTTATAAATAATTTTCTTTTTTAATTTTTATAATTCATAATATTTATATTATTTTTTATTTTTATAATTTATATTTGTATTATTTACCAATAATATTGTTTTTTTATAAATAATTTTCTTTTTTTTTATAAATAAACAAAGGAATACACAATAAAAAAAATAAAAAATGGAGCTTTATATACGCTCCTTAGAGGTCCCTACGCAGCGTATGAGACCAAAATGACACAACTACCCTTGTATTTGGCTTCGTATAGCCTCAACACAAGGGTATAAATGACATTTTCTGACCTTTATATACGCTGCGTATAGGTCTATACGCAGCGTATATAAAGGGTGGTAAAATTATTTTTAACCCCAAACCTGTGGTAAAATTATCTTTTTAACCCTTATAGTTTATATACGCTGCGTATTGACCTATACTCAGCGTAAGTAAAGGTCTGAAAATGTCATTTATGCCCTTGTATTGAGGCTATACGAAGCCAAATACAAGGGTAGTTGTGTCATTTTAGTCTTATATGCTGCGTAGTGAGCTCTAAGGAGCGTATATAAAGCTCCATTTTTGTATTTTTTTTTGTTTATTCCTTTGTTTATTTATAAAAAAAAAGGAAAATAACACCCGATACGATACTATACGATACGATATAACACCCGTATTGACCTCGTATAAGACTATAAGCGTGATATCGTATCGTATAGCATAGTATATGTCCCGTATTGACCTCGTATAAGCCTATAAGTGTGATATCATATCGTATAGCGTAGTATATGTCCCGTATAAGCCTATAAGTGTGATATCGTATCGTATAGGTGTGGTTTAGGTCCCGTATTGACCTCGTATAAGCCTATAAGTGAGATACCGTGTCGTATAGGTGTAGTATAGGTCACGTATTGACGTCGTATAAGCCTATAAGTGTGATATTGTATCGTATAACGTAGTATATGTCACGTATTGACTTCGTATAAGCCTATAAGTGTGATATCGTATCGTATAGCGTCGTATAGGTCACGTATTGACCTCGTATAAGCCTATAAGTGTGATATCGTATCGTATAGGTGTAGTATAGGTCACGTATTGACCTCGTATAAGACCATAAGTGTGATATCGTATCGTATAACATAGTATAGGTCACGTATTGACCTCGTATAAGCCTATAAGTGTGATATCGTATCGTATAGCCTCGTATAGGTCACGTATTGACCTCGTATAAGCCTATAAGTGTGATATCGTATCGTATAGGTGTGGTTTAGGTCCCGTCTAATCCTATATGCATATACAAGACCTATAGGAAACCTATACGAGACTTATACTACACTATACGATACGATACGATACGATACTATACTATACAATAACACCCGTATAGGCCTCTATACGAGACTTATATACTATACACTATACGATACGATATGATGCAATACGATACGATACGATGCAATACGATAAGATAATTTAATTTAAACGATAACAATATAATATATTTGTATTATTTACGAATAATATTGTTTTTTTATAAATAAATTTCTTTTTTTTATAAATAAACAAAGGAATACGATAATTTAATTTAAACGATAACAAAACAATATATTTGTATTATTTACCAATAATATTGTTTTTTTATAAATAATTTTCTTTTTTAATTTTTATAATTCATAATATTTATATTATTTTTTATTTTTATAATTTATATTTGTATTATTTACCAATAATATTGTTTTTTTATAAATAATTTTCTTTTTTTTATAAATAAACAAAGGAATACACAATAAAAAAATAAAAAATGGAGCTTTATATACGCTCCTTAGAGGTCCCTACGCAGCGTATGAGACCAAAATGACACAACTACCCTTGTATTTGGCTTCGTATAGCCTCAACACAAGGGTATAAATGACATTTTCTGACCTTTATATACGCTGCGTATAGGTCTATACGCAGCGTATATAAAGGGTGGTAAAATTATTTTTAACCCCAAACCTGTGGTAAAATTATCTTTTTAACCCTTATAGTTTATATACGCTGTGTATTGACCTATACTCAGCGTAAGTAAAGGTCTGAAAATGTCATTTATGCCCTTGTATTGAGGCTATACGAAGCCAAATACAAGGGTAGTTGTGTCATTTTAGTCTTATATGCTGCGTAGTGAGCTCTAAGGAGCGTATATAAAGCTCCATTTTTGTATTTTTTTTTGTTTATTCCTTTGTTTATTTATAAAAAAAAAAGGAAAATAACACCCGATACGATACTATACGATACGATATAACACCCGTATTGACCTCGTATAAGACTATAAGCGTGATATCGTATCGTATAGCATAGTATATGTCCCGTATTGACCTCGTATAAGCCTATAAGTGTGATATCATATCGTATAGCGTAGTATATGTCTCGTATAAGCCTATAAGTGTGATATCGTATCGTATAGGTGTGGTTTAGGTCCCGTATTGACCTCGTATAAGCCTATAAGTGAGATACCGTGTCGTATAGGTGTAGTATAGGTCACGTATTGACGTCGTATAAGCCTATAAGTGTGATATTGTATCGTATAACGTAGTATATGTCACGTATTGACTTCGTATAAGCCTATAAGTGTGATATCGTATCGTATAGCGTCGTATAGGTCACGTATTGACCTCGTATAAGCCTATAAGTGTGATATCGTATCGTATAGGTGTAGTATAGGTCACGTATTGACCTCGTATAAGACTATAAGTGTGATATCGTATCGTATAACGTAGTATAGGTCACGTATTGACCTCGTATAAGCCTATAAGTGTGATATCGTATCGTATAGCCTCGTATAGGTCACGTATTGACCTCGTATAAGCCTATAAGTGTGATATCGTATCGTATAGGTGTGGTTTAGGTCCCGTCTAATCCTATATGCATATACAAGACCTATAGGAAACCTATACGAGACTTATACTACACTATACGATACGATACGATACGATACGATACTATACAATAACACCCGTATAGGCCTCTATACGAGACTTATATACTATACACTATACGATACGATATGATGCAATACGATACGATACGATGCAATACGATAAGATAATTTAATTTAAACGATAACAATATAATATATTTGTATTATTTACGAATAATATTGTTTTTTTATAAATAAATTTCTTTGTTTTATAAATAAACAAAGGAATACGATAATTTAATTTAAACGATAACAAAACAATATATTTGTATTATTTACCAATAATATTGTTTTTTTATAAATAATTTTCTTTTTTAATTTTTATAATTCATAATATTTATATTATTTTTTATTTTTATAATTTATATTTGTATTATTTACCAATAATATTGTTTTTTTATAAATAATTTTCTTTTTTTTTATAAATAAACAAAGGAATACACAATAAAAAAATAAAAAATGGAGCTTTATATACGCTCCTTAGAGGTCCCTACGCAGCGTATGAGACCAAAATGACACAACTACCCTTGTATTTGGCTTCGTATAGCCTCAACACAAGGGTATAAATGACATTTTCTGACCTTTATATACGCTGCGTATAGGTCAATACGCAGCGTATATAAAGGGTGGTAAAATTATTTTTAACCCCAAACCTGTGGTAAAATTATCTTTTTAACCCTTATAGTGTAGGGATCTATACGAGGTCAATACGCTGCGTAGGGATCTATACGAGGTCAATACGGGAACTAAATCACACCTATATGATACAAAAATGACACAACTACCCTTGTATTTGGCTTCGTATAGCCTCAACACAAGGGTATAAAGGACATTTTCTGACCTTTATATACGCTGCGTAGTAGCGTATCGTGTTTCATCGTATCATATAGTGTAGTAGCGTATCGTGTTGCATCGTATCTTATAATATATTTGTATTATTTACCAATAATATTGTTTTTTATAAATAATTTTCTTTTTTAATTTTTATAATTCATAATAGTTGTATTATTTTTAATTTTTATAATTTATAATTTATAATTTATATTTGTATTATTTACCAATAATATTGTTTTTTTATAAATATTTTTCCTTTTTTTATAAATAAACAAAGGAATACACAAAAAAAAAATGGAGCTTTATATACGCTCCTTAGAGATCACTACGCAGCATATAAGACGAAAATGACACAACTACCCTTGTATTTGGCTTCGTATAGCCTCCATACAAGGGCATAAATGACATTTTCAGACCTTTATATACGCTGAGTATTGGTCAATACGCAGCGTATATGAAATTTGTGAAAAAATGATCCCTTAAACCTGCCAAAATGACCAAAAAAAATCTAATGGTTTATATACGCTGCGTATAGACCTATACGCAGCGTATATAACCCTTGTTTTCTGTGCAATGATTGGTTATCAGGCACTGAGATCCATGGTTTATCTACGCAGCGTATTGGTCAATACGCAGCGTAGAGTGTTAACCCTATACGCTGCGTATTGACCAATACGCTGCGAAGATAAACCCTAATTTTGCTAGGGTTTGGTGTGCCAATAGGCACTTTAGTGTGCCAATAGGCACACCCTTTTATTATTTCTAAACACTATGTTATAATTGTTTGGATTCTGGTAATTCTTAACCTTATTATTTGTATTTGTCACTCCTTTGTGGTTCAAAGGTCAAAAGATAGGGTCATTTAAGGTCAATCAACCTAATAATTTGTGTGTTTATGTTTGTGAGTGTTCAACCGTTTTTTATGAATCTTGTGCAGGCACTTTGCTTATCAACAATGGGACACCTCAAAGGCAATCAAGTGTTATGGGTTAGAGACATCTGAATGTGGTAAACAACATTTGATTTGATGGTGATGGTTTGGTTATTAAAATTCATTATTCCTTATTATTATCTCTACAGTTATAAATAAAAATGAAGATACACGTGGCTTATGTTCAGCCCATCTACATTATATTCTCAGCCAGAATTGCGAGACGTGCTATCTCTTAGCGAGAGAATTTTAAAGTTTAAACACGCGCATTCAAAAACCCACTGTTTCCTTTTTATCTGTTCAAACCCTAATTATGTTCCATCAAAGCATCAACACCGATTTCCTCCCGGATTCGCACGTCTGCGCTTCGATTACAGAAATCTCGTGTTGTAATTTTGTTTAGGTATGATTTTCGTTGTTGCTTTTCTATTTGTTGTTGTTTGTTTGGTCCGTTCGATACTTCTTCTCAGATTTTTACGTTTCCATTCAGCTTGTTATTGTGTATCTAATCAATTTAAACACAGTTTTTCAGCTTTGTATGTTTTTGTTCTCATCGGCTTTATAAGCTTCTATGTTCGTATTCTTCACATGTCTTCAGTTTCAAGGGATGTTCATTTTCTGGAACTTGATTTACTGGTGGTTTTCATTTAATTTACAATTAGGATTTACAAATATTGATAGGTGACATGATGTTTTACAATAAAGATGGGTTTGATTTTGTTATGGTGTTTGGATGTTTATTTTTAAAAGTAACTACTTTGATTAAATGGATAAAATATATAATTGTATTACGACATAAAGGTTCTAAAACATCAAGATGATTAAACCCGCAAAAATATTGGGTTGATGTTCATGGTGTTGCCCTTTGTATAGCCTTGCTTGAATATAGTGTTATGTACATGTTTTCTTCACTTTCTAATAAAACAATTTCTTTTCTTCAGTATAATCTTAAGGAGCCCCTTGGTTTTTAGGACTGGTTGATTAACGAAAAAACATTATTGTGGCACGGGGCCCTTAATCGACAATGAAGAAAGTGGAGACAGTCACGGTGCCCTTAATCGAGATGATGAGATAACTTTTCAATTTAATTTTTCATTTCAGCAAATATATGTAGTGACAAAACTCAGTTCTATTGTTTATTCCTTTTTCTTGCTGGACATTTACTTTGATGATGAATTTCTAAGACGGTAAGCTTCTGGTATTTAGTTTATAGATTCTTAGCTAAGAAATATTTTGTCTTATATGAGTATCATCAAATCATTAGTTACTAGGATATCTATTTTGAGTTCAAAATTTTAAATAACAGTATATTTACAAATTCCAATTGGTTTGCTTTTTGAATACAAGAGGATAGGCGATGATGGGAAAGCAATTAACTTTGATCCAAAATTGCATGATATTTTTGTCCTTAATTTTAGATAACGGAAGCTGTCGCCCGGATGAAAACAAACTCTTTTTAAGGTAACCTTTTTCTATAACCTCGGGGACCCGCTTACGCGATAAAACCCCTAATGCCCCAATACCCAACTAACCGAGGGGGACAAGTAAAGCGAGGTGGAAGCAAGTATCTAACTCAAGACCTCTAGGATATTTGAAACACTCTTAACCAAATTATGTCGTTCGGTGGAATTATTGGATTCCAAAAAAGGTTGGGGTTGTGACTTGAAGAGCAGTGGGTGAAAGGTTTCCGATGAGGGTGGCTTTATCAAAAAGAGGGGTTCCGGTTCATTGTTTGGAATATGTGTTATGTGGAGAATACCAAGAAACAAGCGACCACATTTTCACCTCATGTGGTTTGGCCCAAGTTGGTTGGGCAGCAGTGTTGCAGTGGGTTAAGGCACCTCACCAAATTATTTTCAGCCTCCAAGACTTATTAAACTCCTACTCATCCATTGGCGGTTCGGTAAAAAACAGAAGACCTTCCATGCTATTATTTTAATTGTGATTTGGAGCTTATGGAAGTCTAGGAACAACGCAGTTTTCAGAGGACTCCAAGCATCGATGGATCGTTGAAGAGGTCAAAAGTGTGAGTTACCTTTGGATTAAGACCCTAGCAAAAGTACAATCGATCACATGGGAAGACTGGACCAAGTTTTAGCTTTTAAAAGATCATGGATAAAGTTGGGTCTTGATGGGGGTCTGTGTCTTTTTGTTGAATTTTTGGTTCCTGTATGTTGTCCTTAATCTCCTGGTGTACTTTAATTTCTTTTGGTGGATATACTTTAATTTCTTTTGGTGGATGTAACTTTGGTGCTAGCGCCTATATCTTTTGTTGGCCGTTCAAAAAAAAAAAAAAAAAAACTATTTACCACTCCACCACATCTTTGAAAGGTTTCTTTGAGGTCTTCAGTTTTGGTTAATAGCTTGGTGCACACATTTTGTCATAGTTTAAAAGCTTTTCACATCCCCATTAGCTAAAAGAATGAAGGTTATTCATGGATTGAGTAAAGGAAAAGCCATCATCTGCATTAAACATCAACGATACATACACAATCAAGTAATATGTTTTTATCGTTTGGTTAAACCGCTATTAAGCTCCCTTTTTGGGACAATTTGTTTGTACCAAGTTTTGATTATTTTTATTGACTGCAATTCCCATTTTTAGGATAAGCTAGAAACTGAAAGATTTATATTCTAGGTATATAGCAGTTGAAAAAAAAGTTGTAACATTTATATATAAAGTTATTTATTTATATGTTTTATAATGTTTTAACCCATGTATTACACGGGTACCTAACCTAGTTATTATATATAAATATATATATATATATAGGGAGGGGCTCATGCGAGAACTCCATTTATTGTGAGAACCATGAGAACCAATGTGAACACAACCTAAAATAGCTAAAAAAACCTAACCCCCACCCCCCCCCCCCCCCCCCCCCCAAGCTAAATGCTAAAAACTAAAACCCCAAAAAAACCTAAAAAAAAACCTAACCCCCCCCCCCCCCCCCCAAAAAAAAAACCTAAACCCCCCTCCCCCCACCCCCCAAAAACCTAAACCCCCCCCCCCCAAGCTAAAATGCTAAAAACTAAACCCCCAAAAAACCTAAAAAAATCAAAAAAAATCAAAAAAAAAATCTAAATTTTTTTTTTTGATTTTTTTAATATTTTTTATGTTAAAATCGCTACTTTTCGAATCAAAAAAAAATTTTAAAAAAAAAATTTTAATTTTTTTTTTTTTGCTTCGAAAAGTAGCGATTTTAACATAAAAATATTAAAAAAATTAAAAAAAAAATTTTTGTGTGATTTTTAGCTATTTTTAGGCATTTTTTGTTGTGTTCATATTGGTTCTCGCGGTTCTCGCAATAAGAGGTGGTTCTCGCATGATCTTCTCCCTATATATATATATATATATATATAGAAACGGGATCAGGAGAGAACGGTGAAAAGTGTGAGAACGGTGAGAACGGATCTTGGCCCAACACGTGGCAGGGAGCGCTAGTTGTTATGCGGGGGTACGATTGTCATTGTCCACTTCCCGCTAAATAATGGCGTTATGATTCCTTTGCCAAAATAAAAATTGAATATAAATGGAGTTTTCATCTTTATGCTAGTTTTTATGGCGTTTTTTTTTAAAGTATATTTTTTACCAATGGCGTTTATGTTTTAATGGCGTTTTCATCTTTATGCTAGTTTTACATGGCGTTTTTTTTAAATATTTTTTTAACAATGACGTTTATATAACTTAATAATTACCGATAATTTATACTTATCTTTATGAACACTGTATATTGTACGGGTTAAATAAATATAACTTTATATATCAAATAATAAAAAATAGTTATATCTTTAAAAACCATGTGTATTACACAGATTAAATAAATGTAATTTTGTATACTAAATACTAAAAACGCCGTATCTTTAAAAAACCCGTGTATAATCGGGTTGAATAAATCTACCAAATAATAAAAATATTACATCCTTAAAAACCCCGTTTGTTACACGTGTTGAATAGATCTAAAAAAGAGTTATATCTTTAAAAACCATGTATATTACACATATTAAATAAATGTAATTTTGTATATTAAATACTAAAAACGTCGTACCTTTAAAAAACCCGTGTATAGTCGGGTTGAAAATCTACTAAATAATAAAAAAAATTGTATCCCCCGTGTATTACACGTGTTGAATAAATCTAATTTTACATAGCAAATGATAAAAAGTTATATTTTTAAAAACTTCGTACATTACACGTGTTATATAAATGTAACTTTGTATAGTAAATAATAAAAAAAAGTTATATTTTTAAAAAACATCGCGTTTTACACGAGTTGAATAAATATAATTTTGCATAGCAATTAATAAAAAAAATACACTTTTAATAAATTAGGATGACATTTAATATTAATTTATTATTTATATATTTAATATAAGATATTCAATACTAATAAATGAAAATATTTTTGTATACGTGTCACTCTTTGGTGTCTCCTCACTTTTAGTAATAATATTACATATTAATTTTTTATATGCGAAATATAATATAATATAATATAATATTAATATAGTTAGAGATAAACATGTAAATTCAAATTTAATTAATAATTATCTATAACTAATATAAATGTATCAAATAGTATAGTATAGTATAGTATAGTATAGTATAGTATAGTATAGTATAGTATAATATAATATAATATAATATTAATTAACTAGGTTATTCACTCCGTGTGTTTTACGGGTTGAGGAAAAAAGAAAATATCAATAAAAGTACTTATGAACAAAATTTCATAAAATATGAAGATATAATATGAATGTGAATATAAGTTATAATACTTCTGCAAAGAAAAAGACAAATTAACATATCTATGATCTCTTTAAAATACAGTTGAATATGGGCGTGGGGATAGATGGCAAGATGATGGTATAGTGATTTTTTTTTGGAAGGTAATGGTATAGTGATTTAGAACAGACTTATATTATGCGTATACCTCTTAATTTATGATCTGTAAATAAATACTAATTATAAATAATGGTGGTATGGTTATTATACAAATGATTTATGTGTTATTTGGTAAATTTAAAGTGATGGGCACTCCTACTAAAATCCATCACTAGTGATGGAATCAAGTTCAATGATGTTACGGACAATGATTAGGTGTGGTGAATGATGAAAAGTGGAGCACCCCTACCCCCTTATCACCATCAAAATTAACACATCATATCTATTTTCGAACATGGATTTCTAACTAACCTTCATGTCATTATTGTTAGTCATGAAGGTTTTCTGGACCTTGGGCTTATGTCGACCAAGAAAGAGGACAAAGGGTGGTTCTGTTTAATTTAAACAGGGCCTATTTTGTTTCTTAAATATGGAATAACTTTAGGTATTAATAGCCGAAAATGGCCCATGGCATTATAGCCTAGTGGCATCTTGAGGGTGGGATAAGGTTTAGAGACTATTAGGTCCTGGGTTCAATACCTACAAGAGGGTTTTGCCGGTGGTTCAAGTAGCATTGCCCTTGGCGGTGGTCGAGCTGATGACTTGAGAAAAGGTGCAAGGTACATGGTGGTCAGTGGGAATGATGATAAGTTGGAATTGATCATCGGTGGTAACTGTGATTAGTAGAAACTCATTATCAGTGGCAATTGTGTATTAGTTGCATCGTTGGAGTAGTGGCATACTTGGATTCCACAGAAGATTTTTGCCACTGATTTAAATGTTTTGTTGTGTATGCTTACCGCAAGGACAATCTTTGTAAAAATTAATGATATCAAAAGAAATTGAGTATTCATTAAGCCGGGATATAAATACAGGAATAAGACCAAGATATGGAAAGCAACATCTGATTCCTATAGAGACCTAAAAACCAACACATGAATTCATGTACTTTTTTGAGATGTGTCTTTATTTTCATGAATTCTTATTAATTGGGTCCTAAAATTGATTTAATTGTGCTCCCTATTTTGTTTGAAGTATTATATCATCATACCCTATACTACATACCCTAGACTACATGTTGCTTTCTAAAGATGAGATCGGTACAGTACCGGTCGAAGAGCGAAAATACCAATACCGATTTTATGAAGATGTGTGTAGTTAATATCATACCGTACCGGTAATTTCGATATTTTATCATTTAAGTTCCACTTTTTTTCACTTTTAAATCTGAATATGATGTCTCTTTAACATTACAAATAACTAACAATTCTCAGGTTTCATGCAAAATATAATATAATCACAATTCATAAATGGCATGATTCTTATTCTTGAACCTTAATCAATCATAATTGGCTTAAATATCAGCAGAAGATTGTTTAAATACAATTTATTTTTAAAACTAACTTCTTTTATATCATTCAATATGACAACTTGCCAAGTTACATCAAAACAGAAGGTAGACAGGCAACAAGCTGCGCCGCCACTCCTTTCTGAATTGCAAACCCTAATCTACCAAAGACAAAACCCAGTCCCCTAAGGCTGAGCAATTGTTTAGATGACCCGTTGGACCCTGGTCATGAATTGAATAGCCACTTAACAATATTAAAAACATAATTGAAGTCATGCAAACTCATGTTGTGAGTAGATTAAGTTGTACCAATTTTGACAGAAAAGAAACAAGATCTCTTAGCTCATCTTTACAATAACTTCCTGAAAACAACTTCCCATTCCTAATATACTGAAAAATACCGGTACCAATCCCGCTTTTTACCGAATACGCGGAAATCAAGAAATCCTGGTAACTGTACCATTAGGCTCCTGTAACCGGAAAAGAATCTCATCCCCACATTGTTTAACTGAATGGCGGGGCATAACTTGTATTGCGGATTGTAATTTTCGATCTATTTATAACTTTATAACCATTATTTGATTTTAGAATCCCATAACCAACACATCTACGAGAGAAGTCACACCATCAGCTTCATCAACACCCATAAAATTCTGTTATGCAATGCTACCAACGACGACGCGGTTAACATTAGACAAAGCACAGGGGTTCTATCACCTCTCGGAAACACACAATAACCACTTTCTGGTTCAACATCTATATATCATCATCATTGGTTAAGAGTATAGAACCCATGTACTTTCTCCAATATCAACAACGGCTGTGTCGTCTTCTTCGTTGGCGAAATTCATGGGTGGAGAAGAAGCCGATGGTGGGAATTCTCTCTACATGTTTTAAGCAGATGAAACTCTTAAGATTTTCTCCAACTCAAATAGTTATTTATATAGAATGCGGGTTTAGCGATAATATCTATCATATTTCTATTTCTATTTCTATTTGAATTTGTTTGTTTACTAATATAAAATAGAGTTAAATGCCATTTTAGTCCCTGTGGTTTGTGCCATTTTGCCAGTTTAGTCCAAAGGTTTCATTTTTAACGTGTGGGTCCAAAATGGTTTCACCGTTGCCATTTTAGTCCACTTGGTTAATTTCATCCATTAATTCTGTTAACGAAAAGGGCAATTCGGTCATTTTATATGTAATTCTGTTAACTAGAATGGTAATTTGGCCATATAAAATGACCGAATTGCCCTTCTCGTTAACAGAAAAAATAAATGAACTTAACCCAGTGGACTAAAATGGCAACGGTGAAACCTTTTTGGACCCACAGGTTAAAAATGAAACATTTGGACTAAAAAGGCAAAATGGCCCAAACCACAGGGACTAAAATGGCATTTAACTCTATAAAATAACTCTTCAGTTATCAACAATGAAGATTAAGAGTATCTTGCGGCTATAAAATATCAGTGCTAGTTTAAAACATATATTATTTGAATTAGATTGCTATTCTAATTGAATTTGATTGCTATTCTAATATAGGGAGAGGATCAAAATATGAAGTTTATTTTGGCTAGGAAGGATAGAAAGCAATAGAATTAGGACATGTGGCAAAATTCAAAATAAAGAGGAAGTGTATTTTAGTCAATCTTATCCTTTCTTCTTCCTTTTCAAAACAGTAACTTCAAAACCCACCATCTTCAACCATTTCTTCACTTTCTATCTCAATAATCACTACATTATAGTGCGATTTTCGTCACCAATCAATGATTCAAACACCCGATCAACGTGTTCTTCAGTTTTTTGAAGAAAACCCAGTTTAATTTCATACAAAATCTCGTTTTTTCCGGTGATTTTGAAGATAATCACTCGATCCGTTCGATTCGAGCGCTGATAAGTGTTTCAATCATTCAAAATTCGTCAATTGTTAAAGAAATCACTTCGATCCATGTAAGAAATTCTTTAATTTCATTTTTACGATCTGGGTTTTTGATTTAGTCATTGCGTTTTACGATATTGGCGGGGGTCCGGGGGCAGCGCCCCTGGTAGCGGGGTCCCAGGGGCGGCAACCCCTGTAATAAAAATGCATCAGGAAAATTAATTTTCTGTAAATTGCCTCTGGAAACTGCATTCGTAAACTGCATTGGTTCAGACAGTTCACAGCACAGACAATTCACAGCACAGACAAAACTATTGTCATGGTTCAATGCGTTTTAGAGAGAACACTTTCTTTGGTGTTTTTAGGCAATTGCGTTTTAGAACTAAAACATTTTTATGTGTTTTCTAGCCATTGCGTTTTAGAAAAACACATTCTTGAAGTGTTTTTGGTGCATTGCGTTTTAGGTAAAACACCTTTTTAGGTGTTTTCAGTCCATTGCGTTTTACAGAGAACACTTTCTTTTGTTTTTTAGGCAATTGCGTTTTAGAATGAGTCATTTTTAAGTGTTTTCTGGCCATTGCGTTTTACAAATAAGACATTTCTTTGTGTTTTTGGTGCATTGCGTTTTAGGTAAAACATTTTTTATGTGTTTTCAGTCCATTGTTTTTTAGAAAACAGACATTTTAAGTGTTTTCTGGCCATTGCGTTTTAGAAATAAGACATTTGTTTGTGTATTTTGTGCATTGCGTTTTAGGTAAAACACATTTTTATGTGTTTTTAGTCCATTGCGTTTTAGAAAGTACATTTTCTTTTGAGTTTTTAGGCTATTGCGTTTTAGAAATAAGACATTTCTTTGTGTTTTCTGGCCATTGCGTTTTACAAATAAGACATTTCTTTGTGTTTTTGGTGCATTGCGTTTTAGAAAAATGTCATTTTTTAGGTTTTTTTTTCATTGCGTTTTACATAACTGGGGGCTTTTCTATTGCGTTTTACGCAACTGGGTTTTTAAATTTTTTTTCGAAAATATAGCAATAGTATACTCGTTTTAAAGATTAAAAAACGCTCGTTTTTTTGGTGCAATTTTTATAAAAAAAAATAATGTCGTATGAAAGAGTTATTAATGTTTAAAAATGGGGGGGGGGGGGGGGGGAATTGGAGGAGAGAGAAACTATTGTCTTGCATTTACTAGAATACCCATAAACAAACTCACGCGCCTCTTTTATTCCCTTTAATTTCCATGATTTAATTTTAGCCCTTGATTAACTAAATGGATGGTCAAGATCACTTCCTAGCCTTCTTAGCCAAATAAACTTCCTATCATATCTCCACCATTCTAATATAATAATAAGTGTTTAGTTATCAACATTTTTATTTTGATCTATCATAATAAGTGATTATAGAAGTGATTAAAATCTCGTATATTATACGGATTGAATAAATGTTATATATTAGTATTTTCATCGGCTGCGTGTTTCGGTGACATCGAAACTTAAAATAACTCGAATTTGTATTGTCAAATATTCAATCCGGCACGTTTCCAAACAAAATTTATAAAAACAAAGACTAACTGAAGCCCACAAAAAATACATCAAAACGTATTATATTGGACCAGACTCATTATCGAGAAAAAATTACGTTGAAATGTAAACCAACTTGGATTTATACCAAAATGTACTTAAAAATAAGCACGTAAGAAAATAGTGTTTTTAAGTTAAAGAATGGTAACGCTTGCGTCGACGTCAAAACATAAAGTAACTCAAATTTATACCGTATAATGAAAATGTATTATACTTAACCCGACTCGTTTCTGAACAAATTTATGTCAAAACGTAGACCAACCGAAAACGTACCTAAAAATACGCACAAAATGATTATCTTTTACCCACATTCATAAAAATGAGCATGTAAACTTGAGGGGATTAAAATGATATTTTACATAGTTTTTAGAAAGTTGAGGAGGTGTAAGTGTCAATGCTGAAAGCTAAAGGGATGAGGTACGCAAAGAAGGGGGGATGGGGAGACAAATTTGACATTATTTGGCAACTATAAAAAGTTGTTTCTTTAGAAAACACATGTATTGCACCGGTTGAAAAAACACGGGTTGAAAATAAAATAAAATGTAATTTGTCAATGCATACAGTCATGAAAATATGTTCTTAAAAATGAACTTTGACATTTTATAAATTATATTAAGTTAGTTTTTAAATTATTTTTTAAACCATGTATTTTTTCATCAATGGAAATGCTTGGTCATTAAACAGTTAAATTAATTTAAATTGCAATTATAAATATGAATGCATATAAAAAATTAGTGACTAAAAGTTGGACTACTTTAATACCACCTATTTTTTTTTTTAATTATCTGATCTTATATCTTTACCATTCAAACCATCTAATCATATTAGATATTAAAAAAAAGAATATTCAAATAAACAATTATTATTTATTATTATTTTTAGTATTATTGTTATTATTCCTTTTTTAATATTTTAAGGAACACATTTTTGAACATGTGATATTTGGAGACTATAACAAACCAACTACTTCCTCCCACCAATTTTATTTCCGTTGTATATGGTTTCCAATAACCCGACCAGTAATTCGTCTTGGCGAGAAAAAGTACCACACACCTTGTATAGCAAATTGACTGTTCCGTAGCAAAAATATTAACAACTTGTTATAAGGCTGATCGGTATGGTGGCGTCGTCCACCCCGTCTCCGCCCGGCGCCGGCGTCACCCCATCCCGCCCCCCTCCCGTCGAGCTCCGTCCCCGTCTTCAACGTCGGAATATCGACGTTGAGGACGATCCAAATGGTGGGCCCCCTTTCTTCTCTCTCCGACGTCCTCTCCGTCACCCCATCCTGCCCCCTCCGTCTTCATCCCGTCCCGTCTTCATCTCCGTCATCATACCGATCAGCCTAATATAATATGTACCTACAAGATCCTTTGGAGGAGGAGGGGGACACAGATTTGACATTATTTGATAACTATAAAAGGTTGTGTCTTTAGAAAACACATGTATTGCACTAGTTGAAAAAAAGCAGGTTGAAAATAAAATAAAATAAAATGTAATTTGTCAATGCATACAGTCATGAAAATATGAAAATATGTTCTTAAAAATGAACTTTGACATGACAGTTATAAATTATATTAAGTTAGTTTTTAAATATTTTTAAACCATATATTTTTTCTTCAATTGAAATGCTTGGTCATTGAATATCATTTTAATACAGTTAAATTAATTTAAATTGCAATTATAAATATGAATGCGTATAAAAAATTAGGGAATAAAAGTTGGAATACTTTAATACCACCTATCTTTTTAATTAGGAATATTGGATTTTAATAATCTCAACTATTCACCGTTGGCCGTCAACAGTCCCAATTTAAAAAATAACCACTTGCAGTCCCAACTATTAACATATTAGCCTCCAGTGGACCCTCACTAACAGAACCCTAACGTCGTTAGTCTCCGGTCGACGAAAAAACATTTTTTTGCTAGAAAAAGGTTCCTAAAGGTCCGATCTAAGGTTACAAAGAAGTTTGAGACGAAAATGTTGAGTTTTCTTGCAAAAAAGCTGAGTTTTCCGGCAAAAAAAGAGTTCTCCGATGACCTCAATAATTGGGGCTTTTAATAGAAAAAAGAATCCTAAAGGTCCATAATAAGGATACAAAGAGGTTTGGGAAGAAAATGTTGAGTTTTCCGGCCAAAAACATTTTTCCGGCAACCGGAGACTAACGGCGTTAGGGTTCTGTTAGTCAAGGTCCATTGAAGGCCAATATGTTAATAGTTGGACTGCCAGTGGTTATTTTTGAAGTTGGAACTGTTGGCGGCCAACGGCGAATAGTTGAAATTATTAAAATCCAATATTCCTTTTAATTATATGATATTATATCTTTACCATTCAAACCATCTAATCATATTAGATATTTAAAAAAAGAATATTCGAAAAAACAATTATTATTATTTTTAGTATTATTATTATTATTATTATTATTATTATTATTATTATTATTATTATTATTATTATTATTATTATTATCCTCTTTATAATATTTTAACGAACACAGTTTTGAACATGGTGATATTTGGAGACTATAACAAACCAACTGGGGATATTTGGAGACTATAACAAACCAACTACTCCCTCCCACCAGGGGCGGATCTTAGTGGGAGGGTGGCAGGGCCACGGCCCTGGCAAGTTTTTCGGCCGTAGTGCTAATTTTCCGCATTTCGATCGAAATTTTGTATATATGCTATGTTCGGCCCTGGCAAGTTTTTCGGCCGTAGTGCTAATTTTAGTGCCCGTGTCTTTCGGCCCTGGCAGGTTCAACGGGCAAGATCCGCCACTGCCTCCCACCAATTTTATTTCGGTTGATATGTTTTCTAATAACCCGACCAGTAATTCGTCTTGGCGAGAAAAAGTATCACACACCTTGTATAGCGAATTGACTGTTCCGTAGCAAAAATATTAACAACTTGTTATAATATAATACGTACCTACAAGATCCTTTGGGTGTTTTCCGTATACATTGGCTTCGCTAATCTTTTTCTCAGAATATTCTCTTTTTATATCTTCTTCCGCTAATAGTATATGATAAGTTCTTCGACGATGGGCAAGAATCCGAAGAGAACTGAGATAACCGGTCTCTGTCTGCCTTGGCCATCTTCTTCTGAGATGGTACCAATTTCTTACCACTAAAGAAGAACTTACCGCCCATTTATCCGTGGAAGAAAATCAAGAATGAGGATGTTGATTGGAAAGAGTTAACAATATATACAACGTGAACTAAGACAATGATCATTACCAAAAAATTCCAAATTTTCCTTTGTCGAATTCTCGTTTCTGTTATCAAATCTTGGTTCATCATATTCACCAAAAAAATCACTTTAAGAATCATCCTTTGATTCTTGTACTCGAACACTTATTTTTTCATGATAATTCCCCTTCAATAAAGTGGTATCAGAGAAAATCATTAAGACAATCCAAGGGACGAATATTCACAGTAAATCTAGATTCACAACCAAATCATTACGACATTTGGTATGTAAATACTACTTTCAAATATCACTACGCTTGAAAAATCTCCTTATTCAAATGATTTAAAAACTCGTTTGGTGTGGATACTCGAACCACCGATTTGAACATCTTGTTATTTGAGGTTTAAGTACAATTGAAATAAGAGACGGTAGTGAAATTTTTAGAATTTCGAGTGTTTTATACACCACATATCAATAGATACATTTTAAGCCTTGAACAACTTAAGATACCAGGAACTGGGGTTAAACTTGAAGGGAATACATGACTAAGATCAGGGTCGTCTTCGAAAATCTTCAAAAAAAAAAAAAAAGGCCCTGTGCGAGTAGAAAAAAACGGGCCCGTATAATATAAAGTCAATAACTCATTTTTATAAAGAAATATAAATACATTTGAATTAGTACATATTTATATACTAGAAACATATGATATGAATAAATGAAAAAATGAGTCGGTAAAATATAAGTTTTTCAAAATATATATATAAAAAATTAAAATTATATACAAACTTGTGGATCAAACCTTCATGTTGCACCGAGTGGAAACTTTGTTTGTTTTGATACACTCGATATAACAAAGAAAAAAGGAAAACACAAAAAATATAGTCATAACACGCTCAAAATGTGTTTGATTTATTAGTTTTTGTATAATAAAAGGAAAAAAAAACATGCAAATATTGTTTTATTAAATTTAATTTAAATAATAAACAAAAAAATTGTAAATAATAGAAGTTTTCATTTTTAAACTAAAAATGAAAACATGAGTTGAATAGGAAAAAAATGAAAAAACAAAACAACAAAACAATAGAGAAAAAAGGAAAATTAAATTGGAAAAAAACTAAAAAGAGGAATGGGAATTAAGTAGCCTGAAGAGAAGGCTGGTTCGGGAATCGAACTTGACTCAAATTTAATGCAAACATAAACAGAGTATAGAAACCATCAACCAATTAGCTGAAACTTTTTTTTTTTCAGAACATATATTATACACACATTTAATATACATAATTTTTCAAAAAAAAAAAAAAAAAAAAAACATTTTGGGCCCGAGGGAGTTTGGTCCCTAGGCCATCTCTCACCCCGCACATCAAATTGTAGAAGAGGAATAATTAAGGAAAGATAAAGAGATAAGTGGCGGAACTAGCCTATTAAATCAGGGGTATCCTAATTTTTTTTACCGTGCAATCATACAATATTAAAAAACGACAATAAATAAATAAATTAAAATAAATACCTAATAGATCTGTCATCTTCTTTTTTCATAGCTTAAATTGTTCAATCACGTCGTCCACTTTTACTTTATGAAATGGGCCTGTTTTATTATTATTTTGGGTCTTGGGCTAATGGACTAGCTTAATAGGCTATTAACAATTATGTTTGGGCTTGTAAAAAGAATTAGATTTACACTATTATGCTATCATATTTTTATGGTTAGGGGTATTCTCGTATTTTTTAGGGGTATTCTTTGTATAAAAACGAAAAAATAACACTGCGAATACGGGATTGAGCCGTAGCCCTTGCTACGGCTGCTTATATTGTGGTTCCGCCTCTGAAAGAGATGATGTTCACATCAGAAAATGATGATGTATATCATTCACACAAGAATGATTGCTTGGATACTATTTCCAAACATTGTCATTAACTACAAATACACATGATGTTGATTGGGAAGAATTAATAAAGGATGCTTTAGAGTTTCTATCTGTAGAACATTGCATTGCACTAATCGACTTACTTGACAATGTAGAACTTGTGCTTGATTGGGAAGAATTAATAAAGGATGCTTTAGAGTTTCGATCTGTAGAACATTGCATTGCACTAATAGACTTACTTGACGATGTAGAACTTGTGCAAGAATTTTGATTTAAAGTCTTAAAGAAATTCAATTTGATGTTGACTGAAAGGAAGATCATCATTGCAATTTGCAAAGCACCGAATGAAGATTAGGATTCAACGAGAAATGCACTATTTATGAGAGGATATTACAATGATGCTAAGAGGCTATTCAAGAGAAGGAGATTCAATTTTGAAAGCCTTAGACGATCCACACAAGACTCTACCAAAGGCCTATCTTAAACTAGAGAGTGTATTGATCATATTAAACTTCACTTAGTTTTTATGTCTATCTGTAATTGGTAACACTATACTTATTAAATTCTTGTCATATGTAATCATAGGTAAGAAACGGTAACGATGGTTTGGTGGTTGTCATTAAGTTTAACTGTTGTAACGGTTGGTCTATTTGGCACCAACAAACCGTCACCCATGTATCTATACTATATTATAATACATGAGGGAAGGATTCCCAAAAGTTAAGAATTTCTTCCCCCATTATTTATAAATAAATCCCTAGAATGAGGGTAAAGTGGTCTTTTAAACCATAATTATTTTTTAGTCCCTCAATCTATTACATTTAAATCCTTGACATTTAACATAATTATGGGTAATTAGTTACACTTCTCCCCCTCTTTAATTCTTTAATGTATTCCTGCGATATCTTACAACCCGTAATGTTTTAAAAAAATCCGAAGGTACCATGACCATCGGCACATTTTTTTAAACGTTTCGATAGTTGTCTTTTTTAGTTTCGCCATGCGTTCATAAAGTACAAATAGCCGATGCGTAAATGTACAATTGATTAAAGCCAACATTTGTTTTTTACCCAAGCCAGCTTTGACCATTACCTAGCTACCGTGCATTAACATTTGTTTTTTACCCAAGTTTTTTTGTTTTGAACGACATTAATAAACTAAAATATTCCCTAACTTTACTTGTACAGAGTCAGTTTGTTGTGGCATGTTTAATATAGTATAGATAAAACTCACAACAAACTTCCTATTAAACATGCCACAACAAAATAAACAGGATATGTGCATCTTATTTTAAAAACTTAAAACTCACAACAAACTTCCTAAATAAATGGATGACCAATCTAAAACTAAACCCTAATGGACTACTATAAATACATAGCAAACACTCACAATTATACATTTCTATTGCTAAACAGATTTAAAATATGGAGCCAGTTCTGAATTCACTTGATGCGAAAAAACAAGCATGCGATATTGAAAAATCTAAGGTCGGTTCTATGATAAGTTTTGTTAAATCGCAATAATGAATAATTGTTTTCTTTTATTTACTTTTATGTGAATACTAACTTATTTGATTTTTCAGATTCAACACACCAATTTAAACACCCCAGTTGTCGAACAAGCTTTTGTTAGTTTTTAAGTAATATTTTCGCTTATAATCTTTCATATTAACAAGTTCGTTATGTTATTATTTGGTGTTTTATTGTAGGATGATGGTGATAATATTGTTGAAATTATTTCTTATGGTGCAATGTTCAGTCCATACAAGTCTAATCTTCAACGTCAATTTAGTAAAGAGGTAATTTTAAAATTTATTTAATCTTTTTTAAATTTTTTTATTCAATATTTTTTTTTTATAAAATTTATTTAATAATTTTTTAACTTTTTTATTAAATTTTTGTTTTTTAAGGATCGGAAGTATGAGAATCAAAAGAAAAGATTTAAGAGACTCTCTGAATGGAAATTGGTCGAGGTTATAAATTTAGATGATTCTGAGGACGATGAGAAAGAAGATGAATTAGATGATACTGCTGATTCGAGCACAAACAAGAAAAACGGATCAAAAAAGAAGAGAAATTAGATGAAATATATCAAGTGTTTTTATGTTTTTTTTCATTTTCAGTTGTTTTTGTTTGATCTAGACTATCCCATGAATAATAAAGTTTATTTTATATTTGAAGTTTATGTTTTGTATTATTTTATTGCACTTATAATTTACATCTCGATTGAACTAATATACTTTTGTCATTTGTTTAGTATTTTTTATTAACAAACGAATCTTTACATGTTTAAAACAGTTTTTCTACACTTTATTTATTATTAATTTTTATAACAAAACAAAACTTTGATATTTAGTAGATAGAAGATAAACTATGTTCCAAAATTTTAGGAATTATTTAATACTAATTTACGATATTAGTAGATAGATAGTAAACTATATCCCAAAATTTTAGGAATTATTTAATACTAATTTACGATATTTATTTAATACTAATTTACGATATTAGTAGATAGATAGTAAACTATATCCCAAAATTTTAGGAATTATTTAATACTAATTTACGATATTTATTAGATAAATAGTAAACTATGTCCCAAAATTTTAGGAATTATAAGTCAACTAATTAGGTCCTCCAAGTTAATTATATGGGATGAGGCATCGATGGCGAAACGTCAGGCGATAGAGGAAGTTGATCGAACATTGCAAGACATTATAGGTGTTAGGCTCCCATGTGTAACACTTATGACATATATCCACCACAATAATGTTATCATATACAAATAAGAAAACTACCAGCAACGAGTGCCGCAATCCAAAGTGTCGCCCCCGCCGCATCGCGCGGGCACCCTACTAGTAACATAATATGAGACAATGATCATTACCAAAAAAATAACAAAATTTCCTTCGTCGAATTCCCGTTTATATTATCACTAGGTTAGAACCCCGTGTATTACACGGGTTAAATAAATGTAAATTTATATATTAAATAATAAAAAGTTATATTTTTATGAACCCCGTATATTGTACGGGTTAAATAAATGTAATTTTATATATCAAATAATAAAAAAACGTTAGATCTTTAAAAACCATGTGTATTACACATATTAAATAAATATAATTTTGCATACAAATACTAAAAACGTCGTATCTTTAAAAAAGCTCGTGTATAATCACCATGTGTATTACACATATTAAATAAATATAATTTTGCATACAAATACTAAAAACGTCGTATCTTTAAAAAAACCCGTGTATAATCGGGTTGAATAAATCTACCAAATAATAATAAAATTACATCCTTAAAAACCCCGTATGTTACACATGTTGAATAGATCTAAAAAGAGTTATATCTTTAAAAATCATGTGTATTACACATATTAAATAAATGTAATTTTGTATATTAAAAACTAAAAACGTCGTATCTTTAAAAACCCGTGTATTGCACGTGTTGAATAAATCTAATTTTACATAACAAATGATAAAAAGTTATATCTTTAAAAATTTCGTGTATTACACGGGTTATATAAATGTAACTTTGTATAGTAAATAAAAAAAAGTTATATTTTTCAAAACCCCACATTTTACACGAGTTGAATAAATATAATTTTGTATACCAAATAATAAAAAAAAGTTATATTGTTAATAAATTAGGATAACATTTAATATTAATTTATTATTTATATATTTAATATAAGATAAGTATGAAAAAGAGGTATTTGTTTTAAAAATATATTAAATTAACAATTTAGATTTGAGGATAATATTTTATTAAAGTATGATAAGATTTAATATTAATTTATTATTTATTTATTTAATTAATATAAGATAAATATAAATTTGAGTATACCTTCAATGAATGACACGTGTCCAAAAACTGGTTTCTTTTATTATAGTAGATAGATTTTTGTTCATCGTTTTCATCAAAAATCAGTCAATGAATCATCCTTTAATTCTTGAACTCGAACACTTATTTATTCTTGATAGTTCCACTCCAATACTATCTAATGTCTGTTTCATGAACTATATATATACTTAATTGATAATAGATAATATTCCAAATACTGTAGAAGTTTCATTGTTTTTCAGTCACAGTTCAAGAAACACAACTTTCATGGTATTTGGAATATGAACAAGAGGGGATTGCGACGCAACTTTTTGTCCGTTTACCTGTCATTCTTATGTAATTTTTCTAAAGTATATCATGTATATTTCACGATAAATCCATTGTAACTTTGTAAGCACAGTAATATGAAAACCTAGAGTATGGAAAGCAACTTCTGATTGCTATAGAGACCTAGAAACCAATAAATCCAACAAGTGAATTCATATATCTCTCATTATTGATGGATCTTTATTTTCATGAATTCTGATAAATGAGTCCTAAAACTGATTTAATTTGTGAAGTATCATATCATCATACCCGTCAAGTTTGATAAGTATTTCTTTGCATTTGTTACTTATTCGAGATGGTCAATCTTCCATTGGGTTAGGCTCTAAAGAACTAGATAAGAGAAACAAGAGAATATTTTGCAACAATTTTCATTCATGAGATTTACTTAAACTAATCATGGCTACTATAGCCTTATAATCAAGGATAAAAGTAACCGGACACTAGCCCCACTAAGAACCACTAATCTAAACTAATAAGATGCATAAAAAGAAATTGAAGAAAACATGCAAATATCTTTAATCCATATCTAGTAAACAAATAAATGATCTACTAAACCAATTCGGAAGAAGAAAACATGGCCAAGGCATGTCTTTTTTTTTTTTTGAAAGCGATTCACCACAAATCCCAAAACACATTGTTGAACGGGGCCATAAGTTGTAGTGCAAATTGTATATTGTTATTTACTTATAACCATTATTTAGAATCTCATAACCAACACAATTCTACGAGGAAAGTCACACCATCAACTTCTTCCCCTTCCATGATATCTGCTAACAACAACGTCGCCAGTCGCCACTGCCAATTGCCACTGTCTCGATTAATATTTGAGAAGCACAGGGGTTCTATCACATCACTTAAGAGTATAGAACCCTTTGTACTTTCTCCAATATTAATTACGGTTGTGGTTTCGTCGTTGTTAGAACCGGCTTAATTCATGGTAGAAGAAGAAGCTGATGGTGGGAATTTTCTCTACATGTTGTAAACAGATGAAACTCTTTAAATTTTCTTTAACTCAAATAGCTAATTATATATAATACAGGTTTAGGAATAATCATCATAATTCTATTTGAATTTGTTTGTAGACTAAGATAATAATATGCCTTTGTTAAACCGAAGAAAAAGATGCGAAGATTAGGCTTTAATTAAGAGTATTTTGTGGCGAGAATATATGACTGTTATTTGAATCTGTTTGCTTATTAATGTAATAATAAGTTTAAAGTTATCAACATTATTTTTTAGTTATTATAATACTTATCGATATTATTTTTCAAAACAAAGCTATGATATATGTTATGTTAGTAAGCATATGTTTTAACTTGACAGAAATCACTTTACCCAAAAAAAAAAAAAAAAAAAAAATTGACAGAAATCATCTAACTTATAATAAAAGACTCCAAATAATGACACATGACATTCTCTTCTCCAACCTCAAAAATTTTATTTATATTTGTTTAATAAATTTCTTTTAATATTAATATTAATTAATAACCAATATATAGATAGCACTTATTTTTATCTAAAATTAATAAATAACTTTAATTTTGCAATTTAGATCCTTTGTTTTTTTACTTTGAGTTAATTGTCATTTTAGTACCAGAGGTTTGTCCAAATTTGCCATTTTAGACCAAATAGTTTTTTTTCGCCTCTAGGTCCCTGACTTTTCCCTTTTGTTGCCATTTTGATCACATACCCTAACTCCATCCAAAAACCCCATTTTTAACCAAGGGTATTTTGGGGATTTTTATTTAAATCTTTTCAATTGCCATTTTGATCCAATTCTAAAAAATCAAAAAAAATTCTAAAAAATCCAAAAATTTCTAAAAAATAAAAAATATTCTAAAAAATAAAAAAAATCATAAATATAAAAAATTTCTAAAAATCAAAAAAATTCTAAAAAATAAAAAAAATTATAAAAAATCAAAAAAATTCTAAAAATAAAAAAATTCTAAAAATAAATAAATTCTAAAAATAAAAAAAAATTCTAAAAATAAAAAAAATCTAAAAAAATCATAAAAATTCTAAAAAATCAAAAAAATCTAAGAAATCAAAAAATTCTAAAAAATAAAAATAAATCAAAAAACGCAAACAAACATATATTAAAGTTTCAAATTTAAAAAATGACGATATATTCCTCGTCCAAATGAATATATTTTCAAGTTTTATCTATTTTGTTGAGTGAATGAGTGGTCACAAAAATGACGATATATTCCTCGTCCAAATGAATATATTTTCAAGTTTTATCTATTTTGTTGAGTGACTGAGTGGTCACGAATATATTTTCAAGTTTTATCTATTCGGTTGCGAACTTAGATTTGGAAATTATCCGCATATCTGAATCAGCAGGTTGTTATCAGTCCATTCGATAAACTCAAAAACGACTCCATTCGCAGAATTAATTCAAGTATGTTCGCTGAAGTCGATTCATTTACTGAAGTTGGTTTGCACTGCAGAATTAAAGAATACTTGCAAAATCTGCATTCGCTGAAACAGTGTTCGTTTGTTGTGAATCTGCGCAGAATTAAATATTGTTAATCACGAATCAGATTTGACGTCTATTTGCAGAAACTGTATAACAACGACGTCCGCTAGTTTTTACTTCATTTGCTGTAATCCGGTTCGTACGCTTAAACAAAGTGAAATTTGTCCTCAGATAGTTTTATCCGCAGAATCGAGCATTGGTTCAATTGCAGACTTTAATTAGCGCAGAAACAGTTATATTTGTTGAAAAAAATCTGTTCATCAACATTCATAATTGGATTTGCACTAAAATTCAGATCAGATTGGTATTTAGTTTGTCTATGCTATTCACTGCAGTATCATAGTCCGTTCGTCGAAATAAAACCATCCGGGACAGATTAACTCGCTGCTGAATCGATACGTTGCAAAATTTGTTAAAAACAATTTCGGTTGCTGAATCATTGCAGATTTTTTTTTATTTTTTAGATTTTTTTTTATTTTTTAGAATTTTTTTTATTTTTTAGAAATTTTTTTGATTTTTTAGAATTGTTTTGGTTTTTTAGAATTTTTATGATTTTTTAGAATTTTTTATATTTTTAGATTTTTTTATTTTTAGGATTTTTTTTATTTTTTAGATTTTTTTATTTTTATGATTTTTTTATTTTTTAGAATTTTTTGGAGTTTTTAGAATTTTTTTATTTTTTAGAATGTTTTTTTTATTTTTTAGAATTGGATCAAAATGCCAATTGAAAAGATTTAAAATGAAAATCCCTAAAATACCCCTAGTTAAAAATGGAGTTTTTGGATAGAGTTAGGGTTTGTGATCAAAATGACAACAAAAAAGAAAAGTAAGGGACCCAGAGGTGAAAAAAACTATTTGGACTAAAATGACAAATTTGGACAAACCTCAGGGACTAAAATGGCAATTAACTCTTTTACTTTTAACCAAAAGTTTTTCATCTTTTCCAATTTAATCCCAACTTTTTTTTTATTTTCAATTTTGGTCCACCATACTTTTCATTTTTCCCAATTTTTTTCGTTTCTTTCTAAATTTTGTGAGTTAACGCATCGCAACGTGCGTGTGGGGTTAAACATTTTTTTGTATATTTTTTTTTCCCGTTTGACTGACCCGTCATATCGCATCTATTTATCTGCGTTTGACAAGTTCGTCCAACACGTGGGTCATGGATGAACTTAGTTATTTTTTTTATGTTTTACGTTTCGGTTTAATTTCTCAGCAATGAGCGTGCGTGATTCAAAGATTTTACGTCTGTTTTTTGCTCAGCGTTATTTTTTCCTGTTTCTATTTATTTTGCTTTTACGAGCTTTTCCGGCATTGGTGGTCGCTGACAATGATATAGTTTTATGACAATCGCTGCAACGCAGGGGCTTAATACTAGTATTTAATGTGTCACTAAATTAAACAGAATGAGCTATAAGAATTTAGTCCTACATAGACGAATTTTTTAAAGGCATGTAGAGACTCAGATGACATGTCGTCTCTACAAGAATTTAGTCATACGTTACTTCACTGTCTCGTTGCCTCAATTCCATAAGTTTCTTTAAAACATACAAATAAGTTTTTGTTTCTAGTTGTGTAGAGGTTCAGGGCCGGTCCAACGTTTTTGAAGGCTCTAAGCGAAGTACAAAGTTGGGGCCCTTGTGAGACTTGAACCTAAATAAAAATATCAAACCACAAAATTGTTTTTTTATAGTTACTGATCAATCGCAAATCGCACCATCAGCAGCATTTGATTATCCGTAGTTTCTCCCCATCGGCACCATCGGCAGAGGATACATAATTGCGTTCAAGAAAAAGGGACCTTGTAACTTATGGATTCAAGAAATTTCGCCAATAATCCTTCAAGTTTTGGCTGTAGACCATTTATTTGTTTGGGTCATTATGTGTTTGTTCATCTAGGCCAAATACACATACACATGTAATATATGAAGAAAAAAAAATTAGAGGCTCCTATTTTTTGGTAGCCATGGGCCTTCGCCTAGAATGCTAAGCCTATCGGTCCGGCCCTGTAGAGGTTTCCCGTTACAAGTTTGTGAGAGTGAGACTAAAACTAAAGGTTATTCCCTCTTGCCCCTGTAGAGTGTGAATTCCCCTTTGTCCATCACCCATATCGGATCTCCAACCGATTGACTTGAATGAGATTAAGATTGTTCTTCCAATGATTCCAACTTTGTTCTAATACCACTTTGGTTCCACATAGGAACAAAATCATGAATACATAACTGAATTGAAATCACTCTAATTCATTGACATACATTGTTTGGCTCTATTTATACACAACCACGGTGCTAAATGAACCGACGCGACCATTCAAGAAGTGACACAACACTTCATTGATTTTATACATAATTACACATTTAACCAACTAAATCTGATACTTATAATTTCAACCCTAAACTTACTAACTGATTTTAGATCACTAAATTATGTACTATCTAAACTTGGGTCAATACTTATTAAGGCTAACCAAAATTTGATTTGTAAGGACCACTCTCGATCTGGCTAGTAGTTCCTCGCCTCAAGTCTACGACCTTTGGAGGTTCATGCTTCTTTGATTTGTCAGCATCTAAAAGTTCTCTAAGTCTATCAAACTAGAACTCATTATCATCATCAGAAATACCAACATATCCATCTTCGAACATGAATTTTATTTGAACCTTCATGTCATTTGAATCCAACCGTGGGATGTTAAGAGCTTGTGATAATATAATACGTACCTGCAAGATCCTTTGGGTGATTTCCATATACATTGGCTTCGCTAATCTTTTTCTTGGAAGATTATCTTTCTTGATCTTCTTCAACCGATAATAGATGATAGTTCTTGGGGCAAGAATCCGAGATAAGCAGTCTATGTTGGCCTCAGCCACCCTCTTCCTCAATCGGGTACCAATTTCTTACCACTAACAAAGAAGTTATCATCCATTATCTGTGGAAGAAAATCAAGAATGAGAATCTTTTGAAGATCAAGATTAACGAAACCAACGTGAACGGATATCAACCAAAACTTTCTTTAGTTGCCAAGATTCACGAAGGCAGTGGCATTGGGGATGGTGTGTAACTTGTATATATATATATATATATCACGGGTTTAGCGATAAGCATCGTTATTATATTTGAATTTGCGTGTATTAATATAACTATTGAGAGTTAAAGACTTAATATTTATTTATATTAATACACACAAACTCTAGTTATTATTCAATATAATTATACAAATAGTATTTAGATGTGAATGATTAAGCTTTAAGAGGAGTTAGTATATTCTTGGTCACAAAACATAACTGTTAGATTAAAATATATATTAGGTATCTTCCTATACTAATAGAAAATATTTTTTCTCTTCTTATTTTTCTATTTAACTCTCGTATTAAATAATAATAATAATAATTTTCATCATATTTTTCTATTTATCTCTCATATTAAATAATAATAATTTTAAATAAAATATTAGATAAGAATAAATATTTGTGTTTCTATAAATGATTTTAAACAAAACTTAGATAGGATAAATGTTTGTTTTTTTTATGATCATATTAAATAATACTAATAATTTTAAACAAAAAAACTAGATAAGAATAAATATTTATTTTTCTATAAAGAATCTAAAAAAAATATAGATAAGAATAAACGTTTGTTTATATTATGTACTTAATAATTGTATTATTTTTTTTTCATTTACTAGAATTAAATAATTATTTTAGGTCGGGCATATGCTTTTATCAAATTGTTTTTAGACGCATCACTATAATGGTTCGAACTCACCATTATAATCGCACAATTCTTTCAAATGTCAAATCCAGACAACTTATTTTCACCTATGTAATCTTAGACGTACTGTTATAATTGGTTTAAACCCATCATTTATCGCACAATGCATCAACATGTCGAAAGAACACCATTTTTATATATAACAATTATATACTCCATTCAAAGAGAATTTAATTCTCGATTTACGGTAGAATTCATAAAAATATGAAATTTATAAAAACGTGGGGATCGATCTACACCTTTTTGTACCGTAAACTCTCTTGAATACAAATTTAAGACGGGTGTTCTATGAGTGAAATAAACAAATAAGCATGAAGGTGCATAAAACTAACTAAAATAATTGTATCTCATGATTTGAATCTATCACAAAAACGTGATTTAAACCCATGTAATACATGTGTTTTCAACCTAATAATAAATATAAAACAAAGTAAAATGTTATAATAAGTAAATAGTATATCAAAGTTCATTTTTAAAACATAAATCTTAACGACAATATGTGTTAACATATGACATTAAATTTTATTCAAGATGTGTAATATATGAGTTTTTTTAAAGATATATCCTTTTTATTATTTATTATATAAAATTACATTGATGCAAAACAAAAAGACAAAGTAAAATGTTATAATAAGTTAATAGTACATCAATGTTCATTTTAAAAGATAAGTCTTGACGACTGTTTGTGTTAACATATGACACTATATTTTATTATGTGCAATATACGAGTTTTTCTAAAGATATATAATTTTTATTATTATTTATTATATAAAATTACATTTATGTAACCCGTGTAATACACGAGATTCTAACATAGTTAAGAATAAAGATAGAAAAGCAAAAAAAAAAAAAAAATTGGCATGGTTTGGATATAATCGGATCGGCAAACACTATTCACATCTCATTTTTTATCTTTATCTATATAATTTAACTAAAAATCGTCATTTCAGCTTTGGTTGGGTGGTAGAGGCCCTTGTCTCTTAGGTAGAAGACTATGGTTCAATTCCTGACATTCGGTAGATTAGGATTAATTTAGTGTAATTAAGAGATAAGGTTATTGTAACATTGGTTGTAAAAAAAATCACTATTCCATAAATTTATCTCTCATTTTTTAAATCCCTCCCACATAACGTTTCTCATCTATAAAAATATAAGATTTTGCTTAGATTTTCCTTAAATATAAGAATGCACTTTAGTTTTCCTTAAAATATATAAGGATAAGGTTTAAGGATAAAGATAGAATGGTGTAACAACCCGACTTTTCGGATCATTACTTGTCACCGTCATTTCATTCATAAACGCTTGTAATCCCGAGATTACGATTAACGCAAAGGGTTTAAACTATATTTTTATGCTTTTAAACGCTTCTTACAACGCTCATTCAAAACACAATTATCGCATTTTAAACGCTATTTCATAACGCTTACTACTTAAACGTGTTTTTATCGCATTTTACATCGCTTATTTAGACTAAACGCTTATCACAACGCTATCGCAACGCAAACTCGAAACGCGGATTTACTTATGTTGTGTGTGTTATTTGTGTGATTGTTTGTTTATGTGTTATGTGGTTATCAACGCAACGCTTACACGCTTAAAAGCTCACTCGCAACTCGATTAAACGTAACGCAACGCTTAACAAACGAACCAAAGTTGGAAAACTAACAAAACGCAACCCGGCTGCCCAAATGGACATCCGCTCGGATGACCATCTACCCGGATGGCCATTCGACCGGATAAGCCATCCGAACACACTGCACCTCGCGCACCGACTTAACTCCCGCCCTCACTCTATAAATACCGTCGTACACCCTCATTTCTCTGATTTGACACTTCCATCCGCTCACACGCTCCCAGTCACTTTCGATCGCAAATCAAGGCCATTTTGTAAGCATTTCTCCCCGAATCTTGCACAATCTTCATCTCTAATCACTTCTACTTCATCTTCTTCATCAAAATCACACACAAACACTAACTTTTTCTCCTAAAATCACTGATTTGGATCTCTTGAAGGTGGTTTCCACCAGTTTTGCTTAGGCAAACTGTTGTGGAACACCATTTGTTTGAGATTGGTTCTAGATTTAAAGGATTTCACACTTTTCAACTCAATCGCAACAAGATTTCAACACTTTTTCATCTGTTTTCAACTTTTCTTTGCTTTTTACACAAATTTTGTTGGAATCTGGACTCAATCAGACTCTCGACTCGTTTCTTAGTCGAAAGCCAGCTTGAAAACGGATTTCCACTTGAGAGATGGACCAATTAACGGGTCAAACATCAATCTTCATCAAGAACGGCACATTAGACCGAATGGGCTGAGACCATCCAACCGAATGAACTGGACTTGGTATTTTCCCGTTGCTTGACACGTTGTCACACCGTCTCCGTTAACGCAGAACTTTTACTTAGAAAATTTTACAAAATTTCAAACAACAGACCATATGTTCGAATGGCCATCTGTTCGGATGGCCATCAGACCGGATGACCATCCGACCGGATGACCTGACATTGATGTTATCCAATATTTCAAACGCTTTTAACGAAACTTCAAACTTTAACGATTTACAAACCAACACACCTCATTCGAATGGCCATCCGTTCGAATGGCCATCCGCTCGGATGACCATCCGTCCGGATGACCATCCGCTCGGATGGGTTATACTCATTCTTTCAGATCGTCAGTCGAACACTTAACCCCATTCGACACTCTGTTCAACGACTTATGCTACTGTTTCCGTACACAGGCTAACTCAACGCGCTCCCTTCAATCCAATACAGATTGTGTTTACTTGTTAAACACACACTGTGAGTATACTCAAACCCATTTTCATTTAACACACTTTTGGGTGTTACATACGTTCTATATCAAAACACAACACACAACGCAAACACTTTTTAAACGCTAACCGCTCCCGCATTCTATACGTGATTTGTTGAATGCTTGTACTATGCTTATACAATGTTACACTATACCGTCTCTAGCAACGATAGTACTATAGTTTGGACTCAGCACCTGTCGTGGACAGGGGTTGCTAGGGATCACATCACTTTACTTCACGTGTTCACTGAACATGTGTCGCGCATACTCTACAACGCAGTCTCGTGGTTAAGTTGTAATCATTGTTTGAATAGTTACATGCTTCGCCCGTTACGTGTTACATGCTGGTTTTGCGTAAAACGCTTTTCATACTATTACTATGCAAACTTGTGTACTCACCTTTACATTACGTATTGACTTTATTTTAACGTATGTGATAGGTTAATTTGAATGCTACGCTGGAAACAAGTTAGGCAGTCTACAAACTCCACTAATAGAAATCTAGGCTGTCGGATCATGTTTTGTTTGAGAGAAACTTGTTGTCTGTAATAATTATTTGTTGAATATTTGTTCGTTAGTATGGGATGATGAACCTTTAAAAATATTGGTAATGAATAGTTGTTATGGATCTCTTGAGCAATCTGGTTTGCCTAGTGCCACGCCCCGATGATTCCGCCATCGGTTGGGGTGTGACAGATTGGTATCAGAGTCATTACTATAGGGAATTAGGTCGATTCGTGTAGAATGGACCTAGTCTATACTCTAAGTACCAACAGACCAGCTTAGTGCAAACCTAGTAGGGGTTTGTACGAGCCCATCTTTGATACTCTCGTTCGAACTCGCGAAAACTACATCTTTGTACGAACCCTCATACTACAGTTTCCAACAAAGGAACCTTTACTAAGGTTCAAAACTATTTTTGCCTTTCCTAAGGCCAACATAATACACACGTTTTCGAAAACACTCGCATAACATAACCGAGTGATTGGGTCGAGATTAGGTGTGAAAACCAGGAACTCTCGATAAGATCGCTCACTCTACGCATATTTTTACTCTCAGCACGGGAATCTTCGTTGAGTTAGGAGTGACATCCATATCTCGACGAAATTCTCCATCTCGTGGTTTTGCCACACTTTTAGGAATGAAGTTGTTAAGTTAGGGGTGACACCCGCATCTTAATGACCAGTTCCACTCCCTACGTTAACTTTACAAAACTCTCACCAACGTCTCGATTGTTCTAATGACTCGAGTCGCGTAGTAACTGGACGGATGAGTGTCGTTCGCCGTATTTCGGTTAGAGCACAGTCTATTAGGCCAAAGCTTGTAATCGAATTCATTGGGAATAGTCGAATCACTTTAGGTACTCGATATCGAACACCCAAGGCACTCTATTTTCGATTTAAGCCTGCAATCGCCGATTTTACGCGTTATCGATTTATGTGTTTATATGTTTCGATTTTGGAGATTTTACACCTTCTGCTCACCACTTTATAAAACACGCACAACTCGCACAACCCTCGCAATCCAAAACGCTAACTAATCGTGAATGAACTAAGAACTCTAGTACGCTATACTACTCGCTTACACTACTCGCTACCTCTCGCAACTATCGAATGCGCTACACGACCTTGAAAGATAGGTGAATACGTACAAAATATGTAGGTGAATACGTGCAAAATATAGGAGAATACGTGCAAAATATGTGTTTACGTGGATTATGTGCTCCTATGTGCTTATGTGCATACGTGTATACGTGCTTATGTGGATTATGTGCTTACGTGACTATGTGCCTATGTGTTTATGTGCCTACGTGTTCCTAAGCTTTACATAAAAGAGGATGATTGTAAAACGTTGATCTTTTCAAAACAAAGACCCGATATAATTAAATCTCGTCTAAATCATATGACGATGTCTGCTGCAGAATCTGCACTCGACAATGTCGTCATTTGGTTCCCATACTCAACGTGCTGCCCGACGAAACCATGCTGACAAGCGTATCACTTCTCTCGTAGCCAAGGAAATAGCTAAAGTCATACCTCAGATTGTCAGTGTGATCAACAAGGTTAGCAGTAAGTCCTCTGTTGAATTAAAAAACGACTCTCCAAAAGCTCCTTTTAGCTTTAAACAATTCAAAGCCTGCGGTCCTGCAAACTTCACTAGTGAAGATGGACCCAGTGCTATGTTTCAGTGGTTTGACTCTATCGAAGTCACCTTCAGGCAAAGCGGATGCCCAGAGAACCTACGCACTGTGAATGCTACTGGAGTCTTTCAGTCCAAGGCTCTGGATTGGTGGACTGTTGAGCGCAACAGGCGCGGTAACGATGCAGCTTATGGCCTCTCATGGGAGGAACTCAGGGAGCTTATGATGAAGGAATTATGCCCTCCTCATGAAGTTCAAAAGCTGGAGAATGAATTCTGGCACATCAAGCAGGAAGGAGGTAACAATGCTTGTCTCACCGCTCGTTTTAAACAACTGAGTATTATCTGTCCTAGTCAGGTTTCTACGCCTGATATGACAATCAAGAAGTATATTCGAGCTCTCCCAGATTGTGTAGCCGACTTTGTTCAAGCAGCAAGACCTGCTACGATTGATGAAACTTACCAGCTAGCAGCCGAGATCAACGATAAACGAGTCTTGGCTGGAGCTTTCAAGATCTCAACTAAGAGTCTCAATCAAGCAACCGCAACACCCAGCGCCGACAATGCAGCATCACAAGGTTCAAAGTCTTCACGCCAAGGTCGCAAGGGAAAGAAGAACAACAACAAGAACTATGCTACTACCGCTTCTCCTCTCAACGATGTCCCCGTACAACCCACCAACCAGAACCGTCCAGCTACTGTTACCAACGCACCGCCTGCTAAGCGTGCGTACACTGGTGTTCATCCTCTGTGCCCAACTTGCACCTATCATCACCCAGCAGGGGTGAATTTTCGTTTCTATGCAAACTGCAACATCTACGGACATTTCACTACTCATTGTCGTTCAGGTCCATGCCAACAAGCTGCTCAAACTCCGCCAACATCACCAGCTCAACCTCTTGCTCTCCAGGGTAACCAAGCAGCTTCTGCGCCCGCTGTTCATGCACGAGCTTGCTAATCTTGTGGTGACCCTAATCACTTTGCTAACGTCTGCCCGCTCCGCATTGTGAAACAAGAACCGCAGCAGCAACCACCGCAGCAGCAGCAGCAACAGCAACAGCAGCCTCAGCAGTAGCAACCACAACAAGCAGCCCGCAGAAGAACCTTCAATATCAATGTCCGCCAGGCTCAGACTAACAACAACGTTGTCAATGGTACGTTCCTTGTTAACGGTATTTATGCTTCGTGTTTATTTGATACTGGAGCCGATAACTGTTTTGTGTCGTTTGAATTCGAAAAGCTCCTAAAACGTAAACGCGCTAACCTTCCAACGACCTTCGACGTAGAAATTGCCACCGGAAGAACCGTCACCGTCAGTTCCGTTCTCCGTGATTGTACTCTCGAACTCAACAATCACGTTTTCCCGATCGATCTCATTCCTATGCAACTTGGTAGTTTCGATGTCATAGTAGGCATGGACTTTCTTCGTGAAAATCGTGCTGAAGTCGTTTGTTCGAGAAGATGATTCGTTTTTCTCTCTTAAACGGCGACCAACTCTGTGTCTATGGCGAAGTATCATCGAAAGAACTGAAAGTTATGTCGTGCATCCAGGCAAGCAAGTATCTCCGCAAGGAATATTTGGCTCTCTTAGCTCACATTGTAGTAGCGGAGGAGGAAAAGCAGCCGATGGAAAAGGTACTTGTGGTTCGTGATTTTCCTAATGTCTTTCCTGAAGATTTACCTGGTCTACCCCTACTCGCAATATCGACTTTCGTATCGACCTTATTCCTGGAGCTAACCCTGTTGCTAAAGCCCCTTATCGCCTCGCATCGTCCGAAATGCGTGAACTTTCTAGTCAACTTCAGGAACTACTTGATAAAGGCTTCATACGCCCTAGCACATCGCCATGGGGCGCACCTGTCCTTTTCGTGAAAAAGAAGGATGGATCGTTCCGAATGTGCATCGATTATTGGGAACTCAATAAGCTTACTATCAAGAATCGCTACCCTCTACCCCAAATCGACGCTTTATTTGATCAACTACAAGGCGTTACATGTTTCTCTAAGATCGATCTACGTTCTGGTTACCATCTACTGCTAAATCAGGAGCAAGATATCCCTAAAACCGCTTTTCGTGCCCGTTATGGCCATTACGAATTCGTGGTCATGCCTTTTGGTCTCACTAACGCACCCACGGTCTTCATGAATTTGATGAACCGTGTGTGTAAACCTTTCCTTGATCACTTCGTTATCGTGTTTATCGATGATATCCTTATCTATTCGAAATCGAGAACCAAACACGCGCAACATCTTCGTTTAGTTCTCGAGCTTCTCCAAGGGAATCGCCTCTACGCCAAGTTCTCCAAGTGTGAATTTTGGCTCGAGGAGGTTCAATTTCTCGGTGACATCGTCAACAGTCAAGGTATTCATGTCGATCCCGCGAAGATTGAAGCAGTTAAGAGTTGGATTACACCGAAAACCTCGTCCGAAGTTCGTTCTTTTCTCGGATTGGCGGGTTATTATCGTCGATTTATCGCTAATTTCTCTAAAATCGCCGTTCCTCTCACCTCCCTAATGCATAAAGACAATCCTTTCGTTTGGGGAACCGAACAAGAGGACGCCTTTCAAACTCTTAAACGTATGATTTGCAACGCTCCCGTACTCGCGCTACCCGATGGAAATGACGACTTTGTTGTTTATTGTGATGCCTCTAACCTAGGTCATGGTTGTGTTCTTATGCAACGAGACAAGGTTATCGCGTACGCATCTCGACAACTCAAGGTCCACGAGAAGAACAACACAACCCATGATCTCGAACTCGGCGTAGTTGTTTTTGCGCTTAAGATTTGGCGACACTACCTTTATGGTACCAAGTGTACAGTCTTCACCGACCACAAGAGCCTACAGCACATCTTGAACCAGAAAGAATTGAACATGCACCAACGCAGATGGGTTGAACATCTCAACAACTATGACTGTGAGATACGCTACCACCCAGGCAAAGCAAACGTCGTTGCTGACGCTCTTAGCCGACGAAGCTATTTGCATAGTGTTCGTAATATTCGAGCCCAACACGACCTCGAAGCTCTCATTCGCAACGCTCAACACGCTTGTTTTCTCGAGAACACCTTGAAGGAATAAAGAATACTTGGAACCGAAAACCAACTAGTGAATAAACCGAATGGTATTTTTCACTATCTCGACCGAATTTGGATTCCTAGTCGCAATAATCTCCGAGAGATTTTGCTGACTGAAGCCCACAAGTCTCGATATTTCATTCACCCCGGTGCCGACAAGATGTATCAGGACCTCCGTGTTAGATATTGGTGACCGGGAATGAAAAGGATATCGCTATCTACGTTTCAAAATACCTAACCTGCTCGAAAGTTAAGGCCGAACATCAACGACCCTCTGGCTTACTCGAACAACCCGAGATCCCGATGTGGAAGTGGGAGAGTATAGCTACGGATTTCATTACGAAACTCCCTTGCACGCCATCAGGTCAAAATAGCATTTGGGTTATTGTTGATCGTCTTACGAAATCCGCTGACTATTTACCGATACGAGAAGACTTCAAGGTAGAACGATTAGCACGAATCTATACCGACGAGGTCATTTGTCGACATGGTACACCTCGTGATATCATCTCTGACCGGGATGGTCGATTCACCTTGCGTCTCTGGGAGACATTCCAAGCCGCTCTCGGTACGACTCTTAATCTCAGTACCGCATTTCACCCCCAGACCGACGATCAGACTGAGCGCACGATCCGCACCCTTGAAGACATGCTTCGTTCGTGCGTTATAGATTTTGGTGGTAATTGGGATTCGCATTTACCTTTAGTGTAACTCTCGTACAACAACAATTATGATGCTAGTATTCAAATGGCACCCTTTGAGACACTATATGGTAGAAAATGTCGATCGCCTATTGTATGGCACGAGATCGGAGACGCTCAAATCACCGGTCCTGAGTTATTACAAGAAACGACTGAAAAGATCCTCCAAATACGAGACAATCTCTTGAAAGCTCGGAGTCGTCAAAAGAGTTACGCCGATAAACGCCACAAGCCCCTTGAGTTTGAAGTTGGTGATCACGTACTCCTAAAGGTTTCACCTTGGAAGGGGGTGATCTGATTCAGCAAGAAAGGAAAGCTAGCGCCACGATACGTGGGTCCCTTTAAGATTCTGGAAAGAATCGGTAAAGTGGCCTACCGACTCGAATTACCAGAAGAACTCAGCAACGTACATCCGACTTTCCACGTCTCGACCTCAAGAAGTGCCTAGCTAAAGAAAATCTTCATGTACACTTGAAGATTTGCAAGGAAACGAAACCCTACACTTTATGGAAAAGCCAGTAGAAATCATGGATCGAGAGACCAAGAAACTTCAACGCTCACACATTCCCATAGTGAAGGTTCGCTGGGAAGGCAAACGCGGTGTCGAGTTCACCTGTGAACTCGAAAGTGATATAAAAGTTAAATATCCACAACTCTTTGTTACGCCTGCTCCTTAATTTCGGGACGAAATTTCCTAAAGTAGGGGAGGCTGTAACAACCCGACTTTTCGAATCTTTACTTGTCACCGTCATTTCATTCATAAACGCTTGTATTCTCGAGATTACGATTAACGCAAAGGGTTTAAACTATATTTTTGACGCTTTTAGACACATATTACAACGCTCATTCAAAATGCAGTTATCGCATTTTAAACGCTACTTCATAACGCTTACTACTTAAACGCGTTTTTATGGCATTTTACATCGCTTATTTAGACTAAACGCTTATCACAACTCTATCGCAACGCAAACTCGACACAAACTCGAAACGCGGATTTACTTATGTTATGTGTGTTATTTGTGTGATTGTTTGTTTATATGTTACGTGGTTATCAACGCAACGCTTACACGCTCAAACGCTCACTCGCAAGTCGATTAAACGTAACGCAACGCTTAACAAATGAACCAAAGTTGGAAAACTAATAAAACGCAACCCGACTGCCCGGATGGCCTTTCGACCAAACAAGCCATCCGAACACACCACACCTCGTGCACCGACTTAACTCCAGCCCTCACTCAATAAATACCGTCGTACACCCTCATATCTCTGATTTGACACTTCCATCCGCTCACACGCTCCAAGTCACTTTCGATCGCAAATCAAGGCCATTTTGTAAGCATTTCTCCCCGAATCTTGCACAATCTTCATCTCTAATCACTTCTAAATCATCTTCCTTATCAAAATCACACACAAACACTAACTTTTTCTCCTGAAATCACTGATTTGGATCTCTTGAAGGTGGTTTCCACCTGTTTTGCTTAGGCAAACTGTTGTGAAACACCATTTGATTGAGATTGGTTCTAGATCTAAAGGATTTCACACTTTTCAACTCAATCACAAGAAGATTTCAACACTTTTTAATCTGTTTTAAACTTTTCTTTGGTTTTTACACAAATTTTGATGAAATCTGGACTCAATCAGACTCTCGACTCGTTTCTTAGTCGAAAGCCGGCTTGATAACGTATTTCCACCTGAGAGATGGACCAATTAACGGGTCAAACATCAATCTTCATCAAGAATAGCACATTAGACCGAATGGGCTGAGACCATCCGACCGAATGAACTGGACTTGGTATTTTCCCGTTGCTTAACACGTTGTCACACCGTCTCCGTTAACGCATTACTTTTACTCAGTAAAATTTACAAAATTTCAAACAACAGACCATCTGTTCGAATGGCCATCCGTTCGGATGACCATCCGACCGGATGACCTGACATTGATGTTATCCAATATTTCAGACGCTTTTAACGAAACTTCTAATTTTAACAATTTACAAACAAACACATCTCATTCGTATGGCCATCCGTTCAAATGGCCATCCGCTCGGATGACCATCCGTCTGGATGGGTTATACTCATTCGTTCGGATCGTCAGTCGAACACTTAACCCCATTCGACACTCTGTTCAACGACTTATGCTACTGTTTCCATACACAGGCTAACTCAACGCGCTCCCTTCAATCCAATCCAGATTGTGTTTACTCGTTAAACATACACTGTGAGTATACTCGAACCCATTTTCATTTAACACACTTTTGGGTGTTACATACGTTTTATATCAAAACACAACACACAACGCAAAAACTTTCTAGACGCTAACCGCTCCCGCATGCTATACGTGATTTGTTGAATGCTTGTACTATGCTTATACAGTGTTACACTATACCGCCTCTAGCAACGATAGTACTATAGTTTGGACTCAGCACCTGTCGTGGACAAGGGTTGCTAGGGATCACATCACTTTACTTCACGTGTTCGCTGAACATGTGTCGCGCATACTCTACAACGCAGTCTCATGGTTAAGTTGTAATCATTGTTTGTATAGTTACATGCTTCGCTCGTTACGTGTTACATGCTGGTTTTGCGTAAAACGCTTTTCATACTATTACTATGCAAACTTGTTTACTCACCTTTACATTACGTATTGACTTTATTTTAACGTATGTGACAGGTTGATTTGAATGCTACGCTGGAAACAAGTTAGGCGGTCTAGAAACTCCGCTAATAGAAATCTAGGTTGTCGGATCATGTTTTTTTTTAGAGAAATTCGTTGTCTGTAATAATTATTTGTTGAATATTTGTTCGTTAGTATGGGATGATGAACCTTTAAAAATATTGGTAATGAAGAGTTGTTATAGATCTCTTGAGCAATCTGGTTCGCCTAGTGCCGCGCCCCGATGATTCCGCCATCGGTTGGGGTGTGACAAATGGAGTGAGTGTTTAGGTAATTTTTTCAAATTTTATGGCTTGATGTAGTATATAGAATAAGATGTGAATGCTCTTAGCAGGGTGACCATATAGCTTATAATCTTATATGTATGTTTCAAGCTAGGGTAAATTACATTTTCGTCCTTTATGTTTGTATCAGATTGCAATGAATATCCTTTAACTTCAATAATTAAAATCACAGTCTTTTATTTGTAAAAACTATTACATTGTACGTCCTTTAGCACTAACAATGTTAAAATTTTCAGTTAAATAAGGCATGTGCCCTGCACATGAGGGTAATTTAGTCTTTTAATCTATTCAAAGACTATTTGTGTAATTAAGAGGTTGATTTGTCCTGCACTTTTACATTAAAAAAAACATAAACATAAACAAAAAAATAATAATTTTAACTGAAACAACAAAACAGTTTTTTAGTTAAAATAAATAAAAGGGTAAATTACATTTTTCGTCCTTTATGTTTGTAGCAGGTTGCAATGAATAACCTTTAACTTTAATAATTACAGTCACAGTCCTTTATTTGCAAAATTTGTTACACCTTAGGTCATTTGACCCTAACCTGGTTAAAACTTCCAGTTAAGTAAGGTCGTGTGCAACCCATGTGAGGGCAAAACGGTCATTTAATACAAAAAAAGAATATCAAAATTTAAAAACTTACATAAAATATATAAACCTTAAAGAATGTCAAAATTATAAACAATCATCATCATCTCCCTAGTCTCTCCCATGTACTCTCTCTCTCTCTCTCTCTCTCTCTACATACCACTTCTACAACCATCCTCTCCACCCAACCCACCACCATATCTCCACCGCCGTATCTCCACCACACCCCCTCACAAAACCCCAACTCAAAACCCTAATGGAATTACCAGATGAATTAGTGCTCGATTAGGGCTCGATTCGCAGATCTCCCTTCGATTCCTTCAAATTTCTCATCTCTCTCGGTTAGTTTCTCATCCTTTTCTTTATTTAATTCCACATACTGAAAATTTGGATTTGATTTTGTCTCATTCTCTAGACTTGATGTATTGAAGATGTTTCATGCTCAAGGAACTGCAAAATACACATGTTGCATGCTTCCTGTTTTATGTAGAACCAATAATAAGGATGTTCGACAAGGATTCCCGTTTCTAGATATCACTTCAACAGACGTTTAGAGGTTTGATTTTTTGTCTTTGTGTCATTCTCTACTCTAGAAATAGATACATTTGAAGGAGAGATTATTAATGGAATTACCAGATAAATTAAAGTGGAAGAAGAATGTGTGGATGCTGGGAAAGTGATGATATCCCATGGAGACTAGTTTGAGAAGAAAGAGTGTGGTTTCATGAATATATATATATATATATATATATATATATATATATATGTATGGGAAGATTTATTGGGGAACACTAAAAAAGTGAGGAACAGCGGGGAACCGACTCAAACGAACTCCGATTGGACTCATTACAGCGGCGTTGGAATTGGCTCGTCGAACCCTAACTATGATCTCTTAACCCTAAACCCTAAATCCTAACTCCTAAACTCTAAACCCTAAAGCTAAAAAATAAGGCTAAAACCTAAGCTAAACCGTAAAATCTAAACTATAAACCCTAAAAGCTAAACACTAAAGGCTAAACCTAAAGCTAAACCCTAAACCCTAAAGCTAAACCCTAAGAGCCAAACCCTAAAAGCCAAACCCTAATATATTTAGGGTTTAGGGGTTATGATTTAGAGTTTAGGGTTATGAGATCCTAGTTAGGGTTCGACGAGCCGGTTCCAACGCCGCTGGAATGAGTCCAATCGGAGCTCGTTTGAGTCGGTTCCCCACTGTTCCCCACTTTTTTAGTGTTCCCCAATGAACCTCACACTATATGTGTGTGTGTATATATATATATTCCATTAAATGATTGTTTTACCCTCACTTGGGTTGCACATGATCTCACTTAACTGAAAGTTTTAACCACGTTAGGGTTAAAGGACCTAAGGTGTAATAGGTTTCTACTAGAAAATAGAGCTTTTGCCACCGCACTTATGGTTGCAAAACAGTCACATTTGCCTTGTTGCCACCATTTTGCAACCGAATATGCGGTGGCAAAAACACCCGTGTCAGTTGCTCTATTGCCACCAAATAGCCACCAATTTTATATTTTGCTACCAAATTTTTGCCACCACAAAAACCGTCAAAATTATTTGCGACCGTGTTCACTACACTACCAGGTCTTTTTGCTACCGCGTTGTGACGAATTTTTTGCCACCATTTTGCTACCATTTAGCCACCCATATTGTCACCATTTAGCCACCTCTTTCATTGAATTTTTACCACCATTTTGGTACCATTTAGCCACCCATATTGTCACCATTTAGCCACCGCTTTCATTGAAAATTAGTTGCAACTATTTAGCCAGTAGCATTAAACATATGCTACCATTTAGCAACCACTTGCATTGATTATTTTCAAACACACCATACAAATTTCTCACTTTCCCTGTTTTTTTATTAAAAGTACATTTCAATAAAATTACAATTATATAAAACACTCAATAAAACTACAAAACCCAAAAATGTATACAGAACATCTCTGTTTCAAAACCATCCTAATACAATAAACATCAAAACACTCAAAACCAAGTGTTTATAGCATATTTTCGAACCGTGATCGCTTCAACTTATGACATCCTATTTAGCATGGTATCTTTATCCACCTTATCTTTTTCATTTACAACAAACAACCCAACAATAATTCCATTTAATCTTTCTTTTTCTTCAACCTTTTCCTTAAAGAACTCCTTGATAACCAATTTCAACTTTTCAATCTACAAAACAACCAACAACCGTTGAATAAAATAAAAAAGTCATAATTAACGAAACTAGTATTATTACAGGCGCTTCCGGCGCAGGTTTAAGTTAATTCACAGTTAATGTAAGTTTGCATATATGACAGTTCATAAGTATTTGGAGTGGGAAATTCTTTATATATAAATAACATTTTGAAATAGTGATAACTATGCTTGAACGATTTCTGATTCTGGGACTTCTAGACTACCACAGACCGCCTGATTTAACCCATAGAAATTTTGTGATCAAAATTATATAGTGAATTAGGTAGTCCCATTAGAGTATGGGAAAGTATTACAAAGGTAAGAAGTTGGAATAATATATACCTTACTGAAGTATCTGTGAATCAATAACTCCTTTAACATGTCACACATACCGCAATATTGAAGCAATTTCGACATGAACTATGAATAAAAACTTTGGTTAGATCATTGTGACCGTTCATAACCAGATCAAGAATATGTTTACAAAATCATAGATTTGTTTCAACATTTTCTAAATGCTCAAAAAAGTGATAACTATGCTGAAAAAAATAAAAATAAAAGAACTAACCTTGTTGTAAAACCATTCATTCCAAGAAGCTGCTCTGCATATAGGGGAAACAATTATCAAACCACTTACTCTTTCACTATATTTTATCTGCAAAAAAAAATAGTTTAATAATCGGTCAAACATGATGAAGCAAATCAGTCAAAAGTTTATAACGACTAGGGGAAGTTTATACTGAAAATAGTGTAAGAATATAGGCACCCGCCATTGCTCCCATACACATAACTGAACCAAGCCTGAAAAAACGCAAAATACAAACCATCACATAAGTTTCGCAGAACGATGAATTTAGGAGCTAGAAATCAAAGAAAAAGACTAATTTGTTAGCTTAGATTCTCCATGTAGCTACTGCTCTTGATACAAAAGCCATAGAGTTTAAGAGAACTTATAATACCTTTTAAGACAAAAAAAAAAAAAAAAAAGATTTACATGCTAGAAAAAAGAAATCAATAAATAATCAGACGTAAATGTTTTTCTTTTCAGGAACTGAAGAGGAGGCTGCTCATGCTTATGATGTTGCAGCCATAGAATTCAAAGGAATTAATGCAGCGACAAATTTTGACAAAAGCACTTATACAAGAAGGATAACACCCTGGTCCAATTCAGCTTGCGATGTACCATCTCAGGTCGAAGATCATACCGAACCGTTTCAACACGTACCGTTTCGAACCGAACAAAATTGCCCCTTGATGTACAATCTCTTTAAAAAAAACATTTTTAACCAACCCGACTCGAAACTCGTTCCGACCCGAACCCGTTCAACACGTACCGTTTCGACCAGTACCGTTTCGAACCGAACAAAATTGCCCTTTGATGTACAATCTCTTTAAAAAAACATTTTTAACCAACCCGACCCGAAACTCGTTCTGACCCGAACCCGTTCCGACCCGAACCCGTTTTGACCCATGACCCGACCCAACCCGACCAGTTTGCCAGGTCTGCGTATAAATCTTCTTAATTCCAACCAGCAAAATGACAAATATAAAGAAAATAACTACTTCATTTCACAACCACAAATTAACTAACCTTTATATACTTGTCCTAAAGATCTGCAGCAACAAGCTCTGGGCTTATATTTGCAAAAAAAAATTGAAATATGAGCACCTAAAAAAGATTCAATATAACAGATGGCAACCTTGGTTGAAAAAGGGGGTATTTGATCCTGATAGACATGACTTCAGTAACAAACAATTAAATCATCACTGATATGATTAACTTCAAGATTAGAGTAAATATATAACTTGCATGTTCTGTTCTACTGACAAAAACACATAGCATAGGCTCTTACTAAGATGTGAAAACCTAAATTCCAAAAGAGAACACAAAATTTAAATATAGTACTTAATATAAATATAAACATGCATGTAATTATATCTTCTGACCTGTGTTCTAAACTGTAACTTATAAGAGAAAACCTTGAGTTTAACTTCTCAACGCGGAACCTTTCATCATTTTTATAAAAAAAACTATTACTAGAAATCTAAAATAAATCTATATGATTGAGTTTGGTTGGTCAATGATATAAGGGAAAAATGGTGTGCACCTGTTCACATCTATCCAAATTCTCCTTATCTCCATTATATCCCTGAAAATAAAAGAAAGGCTAGTTAAATTACAAATATGCATGTAACATATAACAATAGACACAGAAACTAGCTTGTTTGGCTTAGCTTCTATTTCAACTTATTGACTTATTGACTTATTGAACAGTGAAAAGGGGTGAAAATGACTTATTGAAGTGTTTGGGAAATGTGTGTATGTGAGGCAATAAGTCAATAAGCAAGAAATTCTAGCTTATTGAACAGTGAAAAGGACTTATTATAAGTCACAAATAAGCTAAGCCAAACACCCCGTTAGTAGCGATGTAACATGAACTAGTTAACTAATTAGGTTAACTAACATTACACCTTACTTCAGTGATGGATATTGTAAGACTGGAAGAACAATAGGTTCAAAATATCTTCAAAGTTCAAACTAGTGACAGGCTCAAGTGGGTCAGACCGTAAGACAAGTAGATACCTGACTAAGCCTGGTTAAGCAAACTCATGAAATCGTTCTTGACTGGTTGACTGGTACACAATAACAACTAGCTAAAAAGATGAAATAAATGTTCATTTAGAATATAAATGATGCAAATGTGAGAATGATGAGCAAAATCACACCCTTAAACTTGAACATATGAACGATGAAGAAAAATTCTCAACTATGAACATTCTAAAATGAGGGTGAACTGTCTAATTGTACATACTTTGGTGCTTGTACATGGAGAACAAGATAATTATGGGTTTTACTCACCTTAGATCACCTCCATAGCAATGTCACAATTCCAAGTCTAAAATCACCATAATAAAATGATGATGTTGTTTAAGTGAAACGGCTGCTACATTTGGGGGCGATTAGGGTTTTGGAGCAATTGAGGATGGTTAGGGTTTCGAGAAATTGAGGCGCTTGAATCACCAGATCGTTGGCAGTGATGCTGGAGCAGAGGATGTATATGGTTCAATTGAGGGATATTAGGTTTTGGAGCGATTGAATGACTGAGTCCCATTAATTAATATTGCATTTTTGCTACCGCTAAGGCGACCGAAAACCAAGTGGACTCAAAGCGGTCGCAACTTCCACCAAACTTTATAATTTACATATATTTATCACCTTATTGCCACCGAAAATAAACCATCGCAAAATTTGCTATCGTTTTGTGACCAAGTCATAGAATTTGCTACCAATAAGATTTCGGTGAGAAAACGGTTGCTAATTTTGCAACCATATTTTTTCTGTGGCAAATTATGGTGGCAATTGCCAAGTTTTCTAGTAGTGTGCAAATAAAGGACTGTGACTGTAATTATTAAAGTTAAAGGTCATCCATTGCAACCTGTTACAAACATAAAGGACGAAAAGTGTAACTTACCCTAAATAAAAACACCCTTGGAATACATCTCTGTTCTTTAACAAAATGCTCATAAATTAAATTACGGGTAAGTTCCACTTTTCGTCATTTATGTTTGTATTGGATTGCAATGATGCCCTATAACATCAATAATTACATTCACAATCATTTATTTGTAAGACTCATTACACCTTAGGTCCTTTAACAATAAATGGTTAGAATTTTCAATTAAAGTTATATAAGGGTAGTTTAGTCCTTTTACCTAATAATTTAAAGTATTTAATAAAAAAATAACATTTTAAAAATTATAAACACAACCACCATAACCATACATTTCCCCCCTTTTTCCCCTGTAAACCCAAAAATCATACAATCTCTCAAATTCCTTAACAAATTCCCAAAATCAAACATGGATCTTCATCATCTAGCAACTTTCTTCTCATTCTTCTTCAACATAGCACAATCGCCACCGCTGCCTATAAATCCTCGACCTTAATCACCACCAACGCCGCTTAGGTTTTTCGTTGGGAACGGCGACGGATGATGTCCCCGAATTTGGTGTTGATGTTGTCGAATCTATTGATGAAACGTCGGATCTAGTGTCCTTTTTTAAACACAACCGCCGGATCTATGCCATTGAATACCATCCATGTGGTTCGAAATGAAGTTTGTGTTGATGAAAAGCGTTTGGAAGATAGCATAAAGGTAAAAGAAGAAATCAAGCCTGAATAAAAATGTATTGTTGCAAAGAAAGCCGATTTTAAAGAATCGAAAACTCTTCAAAAGGTAATGGACATAGGTAACCAGTCGTCTTCTTCTGGGGATTCTTCAACCGGAAAACGGTTGAACACGGAGTTACGGTTTCATTATTGTTAAGTAATGAAAAGAAGGATGCTCATAAAGAGAACGCTAGCGATTTTTCTTGAAGTAGTAAACCCTCATAATTTTTTTTTTGTTTTATTTAAAGGTGTGAATTATTAGCGAATGTCGGGAGGTCTAGCGTACGTTGTCTTAACCGGGCCCGCGATAGAGAGTCCCCTCACACATTAGATCCCCAATTTAAACCACTCAATGAGAAACCTTATCACCCAGACTCGAACTTAAGACCTAGAGAGGAGAACTCAGCCATACCCCTCATGGTAGAACCTAAATACCCATGGCCACCACTAGAGCACTAGTGATGGTTAGTAAACCCTCATAAATAACTCTAAAACAAGATAACGATACACATGATGAGGTCAAGGGAGAATTTTAATACAGATATGCAACAAGATAATGATACGAATGATGAAGTCAAGGGGAAGAATTTTGATTTGTTTTTGTATTTGATTTTATTTTATAAGCTTTAAAATGTTTTTTTAAATAGTTTAAATTATTAGGTAAAAGGGCTAAACTGCCCTTATATAATTATAATCAGACTTAACTTAACTGAATTTTTTAATAAAGTTAGTGCTAAAGGAGATGTGTGTAGTTAATGCCGGTAATTTCGGTACTTTATCATCTTTTTGGTTCCCCTTTGGTGTTTTCACTTTGAAATCTGAATATGATGTCTCTTAACATTAACAATAACTAACAATTCTCAGGTTTCATGCAAAATATAATATAATCACAACAATTCATAAATGGCATGATTCTTATTCTTGAACCTTAATCAATCATAATTGGCTTAAATAGCAACAGAAGATTGTTTAAATACAATTAAAATCTACAAGTTAATTTGATAGTTATTATCCCCTAGTTTTGAATTCAACTCCACATTTTACAAATAGTAAAATACATGAGCATATGGAAAGCCACTAATAATATATTATATAATACGGTAAAGGATCAAATAAAAACAAAATAAACGTACGAAACGTACGAATTGAAGGAAAAAGCAAAAAGTGGCGGTGTCATTTTGGTAATTATCAGCAACTTCAATATTACTGGGGAAAAAGCAAAAAAAGTGTCTTGTAGAGTAATTTTGAGCATCTTTAGAGTAATTTTGAGCATCTGTAGAGTAATTTTGGGAAATGTAGGGTAATTATCAAATTACTCTAGTAGAGTAATTTTGACTTCTGTAGAGTAATTTTGGAAAATGTCTTGTAGAGTAATTTTGTTAGCATTTAGTTATGGGGTTTAGCTTTATGGTTTAGTTTTTAGCTTTTAGTTGGGGGGGGGGGGGGGGTTTGTGTAATTTTGATAATTACCCTACACGACCAAAATTACTCTACATGAACATTTACAAAATTACTCTACAGGGGGGGTGGTTTAGGTTTTTGGGGTGGGGGGGGGGGGGGGTTAGTGTAATTTTGATAATTACCCTACAATTTTGATAATTACCCTACACGACCAAAATTACTCTACATAAACATTTACAAAATTACTCTACATGGGGGGGTGGTTTAGGTTTTTTTTTTTTTTTTTGGGGGGGGGGGGGGGGGGGTTTAGTGTAATTTTGATAATTACCCTACAATTTTGATAATTACCCTACACGACCAAAATTACTCTACATAAACATTTACAAAATTACTCTACATGGGGGGGGTGGTTTAGGTTTTTTTTTTTTTTTTTTGGGGGGGGGGGGGGGGGGGGGGGGTTAGTGTAATTTTGATAATTACCCTACACGACCAAAATTACTCTACATGAACATTTACAAAATTACTCTACAGAAGCTCAAAATTACTCTACTAGAGTAATTTTGAAGTTGCTGATAATTACCAAAATGCCACCGCCACTTTTTTTTACTTTCTTTCAATTCGTACGTTTCGTACGTTTATTTTATTTTTACGTGAACTTAACTCTATATAGTACTATAAAAAGTAACTTAAGACATTATGGTTGGATCATATCCTTTCAAAAAGTTACAACTTTTCAAACTATTTTTAAAATGTATCACACCCTTTCAAAAAATCACAACACTATAAACTAATCACACCCTTTCAAAAAGTCCCAACCCTTTAAACTAGTCACACCCCTTCAAAAAGTAACTTAGCTTAAACTAATTTTAAAGATATTACACCCCTTACAAAAAGTCACAACCTTTTGTATATTATACGTATATACAAAAAACAACATAATTTCCTGTTAAATGAGAGGCTAGGTATATATAGTTTACCAATTTGAGGTTTGTAGCCCTTCATTTAAAAGTCGCGTTGGTTAATTTACATATCCTTATTGTTATAAAATACAATAATAAAATGAAGCATTACAAAGTTCATCAGAGGCATCCCACAAACTACATGTGATTAAGCATTCATGTTAAGCAATATCAATCAAAAAAGCACCTGTGTTTATCAAAGAGACTAAAATTCTTTCATATATAACTACTAAACCATTGATGTTTAAAAGAATCAATTTAGTGATCCTATTATTTATTATATTTGATGATTATTATAATAATCTAAAAGGCTGAATCAAATTTAGAATTGGATCCATATATAAAAATCCTAATCGGAACAATTGAGGCGGTTATTTCCAACTACACCAAATTATCCCGACTGGTAACCAGAAAATGAACGCTCCATCCGTCACAACCCAACAACAATTTTTGTTTAATATAATATTTTTTAATATTTTAAAATCAGATTTGTTATTCAAAAACATTTAATCCTGATTTTTAACATATATCTTGGTTTTTTTCCAAAATAAGACAAATTATTTTAAAAATCTATTTTATTTTAGTTTGTTTAAATTTACACATACTTCTAAAAGATTTTAAAATATGTTAAGATATTTTCAAAATCAAAATTATAACCATTTGATTTCAACACATAAAAAAATAATCAATTCATAAAAAAAAAAAAAAAAACCTCGATTGTTAGTAAATTTTCAAAAATAAAATACATGTTAGTAAAGAATTTTCGCATCGCATATAGTAAAGACTTTCATAATCAACATCTCGCCGCAACACGCGGGGTGATATCAACTCGTTAAAAACACAATTAGAAATGCAACTATTGCATGTTAAACAAATTGAAGTCATGCAAACTCATGTTGTCAGTAGATTAAGTTGTACCAATTTTGACAGAAAAGAACCAAGATCTCTTAGCCCATCCGTACAATAACTTCCTGAAAACAACTTCACATTCCTGGAAACTTTACCGGTACTGATTAGGCTCGTTTGCTTGCTGTGGTACCGGTACAGTACCCGTAATCGGAAAAGAATCTCATCCCCAGGGGCGGACCTACCCTATAGGGTGGGTGGGCGGGCGCACCCCTTTGAAAAAAATAATTTTAGTGGTATTTTCCACGAAAAATCCCGACCGCACCCCTTGAAAATTTTCGCCCGCACCCCTTGGAGAATTTATATAAAAAAATTATGAACACAGATTGAAACCCGACCCAATTATGTAAACAAGTTAGCCCACTAACCCTTTTAATAAAACTTGAATTCATTCCATCAAGCCCAATAAGTTAATAAAATTCAAACCCAACCCAAATATATCTTTAACTAAACAAAATCCCAGTTTACAAAAAAACCAAATCGACTACGAGCTTTGTGCGACTCCCGCCCTTCCTCTGCCTCACCTCACTGCCAGCGGCCTGCGGCACCCCCACCCCCGACGACGACTGCAAAATTCCGTCCACGAACAACATAATTCCGACCACGAACAGCCGGAACAGGTACATCTTTTTTTTTTTGTTATTTTGATGTTTATGTGATTTTGTTCAAGACTCATGAAATAATAGGATGGGTTTAAAAAGTTTAACCTTTTATGTGTTTTGAGGTAATTTGGGGTTGTTCTAGTCTTTATAGGATGAGTTTGTTGTCTCTTAATCTCTTATTGATTATATGATTCTAGTATAGGGTTTGAAAAGTTGAAATTCAAAACTTTTATGTGTTTTGAGGTAGTTTTTATGTTTTTTTTTTTTTTTTTGATGATTTTAGTTGATATTATAGGAGAAAAAAGGTAATAAAATTATTAAATAGGTTTGAAATTTCGTGTGTTTTGACGTTGTTTATGGTTGTTTAGATGGTTTTTAGGGTGATTATGTTGTTTAGATGATTTTTAGGGTGATTACACACGATTTCTTGGGCTTGAATAGTTGAAAATTAAAATTGAAACATTATATTATGGAGCGATGAACTTATGGATAAAAAAATGATAAATAAATTGAAACATTATGTTTTGGATAGATTTCAAAACATAAAAACCTTGTATGGCGACGTTTTAATTTTGTTTGTAACAAGGTTTGACGTTTTTTGATTGATTATATAAATTTAGTTTGATGTTCTTTTGTTTTACATGACCTGACCCGACCCAAACCGACCCGATACGAAACGCTTTTTTTACTTATATACGTAGGGGTCTAAAATTTTTATAATGTTCCGCACCCCCATGGAAAAATTCCTGGGTCCGCCACTGCTCATCCCCACATTGTTTAATTGATTGGCGGGGCATAACTTGTATTGCGGATTCTAATTTTCTATTTATTTATAACCATTATTAAGATTAAGATTTTAGAGTCACATAACCAACACATCTACGAGTGAAGTCACACCATCAGCTTCCTCGACACCCATAAAATTCTGTTATGCAATGCGACCAACGACGACGCCACTGTACTGCCACGGTTAACATTAGACAAAGCACAGGGGTTCTATTACCTCTCGGAAACACACAACAACTCTCTGGTTCAACATCTATATAAAATTATCATCGGTTAAGAGTATAGAACCCATGTAGTTTCTCCTATTTACAACGGCTGTGGCGTCTTCTTCGTTGTTGGAATTGGCGAAATTCATGGGTGGAGAAGAAGCCGATGGTGGTAATTCTCTCTACATGTTGTAAGTAGATGAAGCTCTTTAGACTTTCTTGAACTCAAATAGTTAATTATATAGAATGCGGGTTTACCGATAATATCATATTTCTATTTGAATTTGTTTACTAGCATATACATGTTCATAAATAATATAAAATAAGTCTTCAGTTATCAATATTATGATTTTTTTGGTTATTATAACGATTACTTTGATATCGATATTATTTTCTTATAACAAACTACGATAAATATGATAGTAAGCGTGTTTTAACAATACATGTATAAATAATATTTCATTAAATTAAACAGAACGAAAATCAAAATCAATTCATAGTTAAAATCTTTTTTTAACAATGAAGATTAAGAATATCTTGCGGCTATAAAATATCACTTCTTGTTTAAAACATTTATTATTTGAATTTGTTTGCTATTCTAATATAATAATAACTAGCAAGATTTCCTCGCGCGATGCGGCGGGAATTCGACCGGTATCAAGTGGTTTCATGACAATATCGTTATGGCTATGATACTAACACTTGGCTTAAAGTCATGTTTTTTTCAACAAAGTTCATACATGAACGCCGAGAAAAATATTAAACAAAGTTGTGTATTCATCTTTAAAAACAAAAAGATAATGAACGCAAGTTATCAGAGGAAAAATCAAATTTAATAAAAAACAAAGTTGGTTAGAATCATATATTATTTAAGGTATAATGGGTGAAATTGGAACATAAAAACTTTTTATAGAATATCTAATAAACAGATGTTACTATTCAACAAGGTTCTAGATTTATATATTTTGTGCGCGATGTGGTGGGAATTTGCTCGTTACTGGTTTGGCTCGTATCACTATTGTACCGGCTTTCGGTTTAAAGTCAATGATGATATACACAAATAAATATGTTTCACATTGAAAGCCATAAAAAAGAATACTGTTACCCGTTCCAATAATAACACTGGTACCCATGTCAATAGAGAATTATAAAAAAAAGGATATCGGTATTGGATCCGATAATAACAAACAATAAAAGAACTGATGCGAGTATCGGTGCAGTTCACCACTAAATTATGTTAAATAAAACTCTTTTTTTCAACAAAATTTATATAGACACGTCAATAAAAAATATGTTAATCAAGTATTAGCTAGAAAAATACTGAACACGAGTTATAGGAAAAAATATCGAATTAAATTGATAAAAAACGTATATAATTTAATTTAATGTATAAGAGGTGAAATTGAAAATTAAATAAAATTGAATATAATAAGAAAAAAATTTTGTTTTACTATTCATGGCAAGTTGAAATTAACATGTATAATATTCTTATCAACATTGTTATTTTGATCTTTCATAATAAGTGATTATAGAAGTGATTAAAATCTCTTGTATTATACGGATTGAATAAATGTTATATACTAGTATTTTCATCGGATAAGTGATTATAGAAGTGATTAAAATCTCTTGTATTATACGGATTAAATAAATTATATACTAGTATTTTCATCGGTCGCGTGTTTCGGTGACATCGAAACTTAAAGTAACTCGAATTTGTATTGACAAATATTCGATCCGGTACGTTTCCAAACAAAATTTATATCAAAACAAAGACTAACTAAAACCCACATAAAAACGTATTATATTGGACCAGACTCATTACCTAGAAAAAATTACGTTGAAATGTAAACTAATTTGGATTTATACCGAAATGTACTTAAAAATAAGCACGTAAGAAAATAGTGTTTTTAAGTTAAAGAATGGTAACGCATGTTGCGTCAACCCCAAAACGTAAAGTAACTCAAATTTATACCGCATAATGAAAACATATTATATTTAACCCGACTCATTTCTGAACAAAATTTATGTCAAAACGTAGACCAACAAAAAACGTACCTAAAATACGCACAAAACGATTATCTTTCACCCACGTACATAAAAAATAAGCATGTAAAACTTGAGGTGCTTAAAATGATATTTTACATAATTTTAAGAAAGCTGAGGAGGTGTAAGTGTCAATGCTGAAAGTTAAAGGGTTAAGGTATAAAAAAGGGGAGGAAACATAGATTTGACATTATTTGGTAACTATAAAAAGTTGTCTTTAGAAAACACATGTATTTCACTGGTTGAAAAAACATAGGTTGAAAATAAAATAAAATGTAATTTGTCAACGTATGTTGTGAAAATATGTCTTGAATAAAATTATATTAAGTTAGTTTTTAAATCATTTTGTTAACCCTATATTTTTTCTTATGTAACTGATCATAGTCAATTCAATTAAAATGTACTTGGTTATTAAATATCATTTTACACTACGCCAAAATAGGGATATAGCCACACCAAAAAAGTGTGACTATATGTGTTTTGCCACACATATTTTTTTCATATCAAGTGTGACCAAAGCTCGAGTCATCATAGGTATGATACAGCCACACACACTTTTCAGTGGCCTTAGAACTTAAAAGTGTGGCTAAAGGGTAATAACATTTTTGGTTAAAATCTAGCATTTCCATAATTAAGTGTGGCTAAATGGTTGCAATAGCCACATAAATTTAATTAAAGTGTGTCTCATTGTATTATATAGTCACATATATTTACTAAAAAGTATGTTTTAGCCACATCAATTGAATAAAAGTGTGACAAAAAGAGTTGTAATCAAACATTTTGTCTAATGAGTATGGCTAAAAGGTAGCAACGACCACATGAATTTGTTGTAAGTGTGGCCGGTTCTATTACATTATCACATGAATTTATTGTAAGTGTGGCTATTGTCTAACTTTTGGTCATATATATATGTTTTCCTATGACATTTGTTATCCGTTCATCACACAATAAAAACAAAGTAATGATGGTGTGGCTATTATCTAACATTTTGTCACACATATATGTTTTTCCCATGACATTTGATATCATTCCGTCACACAAACAAAAAACAAAGTGATGAAAGTGTGACTAATGGTTATGTATAGCCACAATAAATTTTGTAATTATAACCATGGCTATTGTCTAACCTTTGGTTACAGATAACTTTCTTTCCCATGATGTTTGGTATCATTCTGTCACACAACAAAAAAACAAAGTAACTATGGCGTGACTAGTGGTTATTTATAGCCACACCAAATATTGTAATTTTAAGTGTGACTATTGACTAACATTTGGTCACACATAATCTTCTTTTCCCATGACGTTTGGTATCATTTCGTCACACAAACAAGAAACAAAGTGACTAAGATGTGGCTAGTGGTTATTTATAGCCATGACATTTTGTAATTTTAAGTGTGGCTATTGTCTAACATTTTGTCACACATAATTTTCTTTTTCTCATGACGTTTGGTATCATTCCGTCAAATAATAAAAAGCAAAGTAATTATGGTGTGGGTAATGGTTATTTATAGTCACACAAAATATTATAATTTTAAGTGTGACTATTGTCTAATCTTTGATCACACATAACTTTTTTTTCCATGACATTTGTTATCATTCCGTCACACAAATAAGAAACAAAGTTACTATGGTGTGGCTAATGTTTATTTATAGTCACATGAAATTTTGTAATTCTATGTGTGGTTGTTGTCTAAACTTTAGTCACACTCTTTTTATGTGGTTTTATGTGACTATTTTCATGTAAAATGAGAAAACTAAAAACAAATGCTATTAACAATAATAACCCAAAATCCAAACATAAGTTTATAATTTAAATAGTAATACTAATTATAAACATTAACTTCTAATCAAAACCTATCTACAAAAGTTACAAAGGAAAACGACTTTGCACATAAACTAATAACTATTTCAAGATTGTTTTCTTCAAGTCCACATACTCACTGTTTTAAACTTAAAAGTGCTGCAAATTTGCATCCATGGGTTCGTGGCCACATTACTGCTGTTGTGATGGGGAGAAAATTTGTAACTGGTGGCCGGTTCTGATGTTTTATGATTCTTCAAGTGTTTTATTCATGCTACTTGTAAACCCCATGTTATGGTAATTTCCACATCAAACAGATGTTCATCCCAGTACTTGTCAACATATATACGCTTCACCCGTCCATAGTTGGAACACTTGTCTTCCACATCATCTTAATTAATATTCAAATCAAATTTTGGATCAGCCTGCAAGATAAACAAATGTTTGTCAATTCAAACCTAAAATCAAAAGTACCCATAATAAACTAGTTGGGCCAATGGTGGCAAGTATCATGAAAATCAAAGAACTCGATAAAAATGAAGTAAAGTAGATAAAGAATCAAAGATAAACAACCAATGGCAACTAAACGGTATAAACTCTCATAAGTCATATCCTAAGCATCTACAGTAGCTACTTCATGCATTGCATGAATTAGGTATAAACGACCAATGGCAAATTAATCCAAAATGCAGCACCAGCAAATACCAAAACAGAAACAGCAGATTCACACGCTTAGATTCACATGCTTTTCCTGATGTAGCAGAAGAAAATACGCGAATGCAGACTTGCATCCACCCATGATAATCTTATAATGCCAAAAGCAACAACAGCGAGCCATCAATTGCAAACAAACACATAATAAATTGACAAGCAAGATCATAATAAAGCACCAACTTTGTTAGCAGTAGGAAAGGCTGGGTTACCTTGAACCAAGGCAGCAATTTACAGCCACGAGTGTCTTCAAAAACTTGGCTCCTCTTCTGGCCTAGAAGAAAGAAGCTCTTGCAAAGCGTAGATAATTAGAGACAAAATCTCTTCGAATGTCTCTAAGCTATAACAATATTTCACGCAAGTAGATTTTCAATCAAATTAGAAGATACTGGATTTGGTTTTAAAACTAATTACTAACAATGGCAACTTAAAGAGTTTTATTGTTTGGATTTAACTATGGGTGCAAACAAGCTAAGCCGAGCCCGATCTCGTTTAACTTTAGGAAGCTCAAGCTTGGATTGATTCGAGCTTTGTTGCTAAAGCTCAAACTCGGCTCGTAGGAATTTTTTCAAGCTCGAGCTCGGGCTCGACTAGTTTAATATTTTTTTGATTAATTTATATTAGTTATAATTATTATTTTCTATATAATTAACTTACTTTTTCATAATTCTATAAATAGTAATTATTATTTAATAATATATTTAATATATTAATTATAAATCATATAAAACGGTTGGCTCGTTTAGGCTCGCACGCCGGATCGAGTTCGATAAGCGAAGCTCGAGCTCAAGCTCGTTTACAAAACGAGCTTGTTTTTAGGCTCGGGCTCCGACTCGAGCTCGTTTAAGCTCAGCTTATTTCGAGCTTTTTTTAGAGCCGAGATCAAGTAGCTCGGCCCGTTGGTACCCATAGTTTTAACAGATTATGTTTCTATCATCCAATTATGTGGAAGTCATTAGATCGACGTCATACCAGCTTTAACAAAACTGATGTAAATATGTGGTCATGAATGCTCCATAAAACCACATATTTATCCTTCCCTGTAATGTTAAGTAATAAGATTAGTCAACCAACTATTAACATAAACCAGGGTAAATGGGTAATATAAGCATAAGTCAAAAGTTACACTAAATACCACTTTTGAGGTATCCTTTATGGCGAGGCAAATGAATTGCCAAAAAAAACTATAAAATGACAAAAAGCGAGGCAAATGAATTGCCAAAAAACTGTAAAATGACAAAAGGTAATAATACCCTTCCATCTATCAAAAGTTGGTTGTTTCACGGTCAGTATTGTTATTTTTACAACTCTATATGCGACACAAGCTATAAATTTGAACACATTTTGCAATTCTCCACTAAGTTTTTTGTTGGAATTCAGTATGAAGAAAACAAATCAATATGTGGCTCTTGAAATGTTTTAATACTTTTCTGGCCTTAATAAAGCGTTCTAACTTCTTAAGTAGCCTATATACATTATCCATATAAATTAAAATCTTCTAACCTCCAGACAGTACATAAGGTTCAGTTGGGTTCAGTTGGGCACATTGTAAGAGCAATTTCTGTATTATCAGCATGTCCTGCAAGCATTTGCCAAAAAAAATGTTATTTGATGTTACAACTGCCACATAATTAAAAATCTGAGCTCAAGATACTGACTAACAAAAAAGAATATGAACCTCAAATATTTGATGTTACAATTTCCATCACATTATAGTTTTGTACTTCTTTACAAACGAAGAGTGTGCTTCCTCATTTAACTAGAATACCAATAAATCGCATAGGCATTAACACGGATAGTAAAACGGATGAGAGAAAAAAACATAATTAGTCACTTGAGATATATATTCAGCTGCAGCAACTTTTGGCTTCACCACACCACAATTTACTGTTACTAGTGTGTTTGGAACACTTCCATCAATCTGAAGAAGAAGTACAAGGCATCAGCACATCATATCAAAATAAACTTTCAATACACATTGCTGAATATATACAGAAGTCTTAACCAGAACTTAACCTAATAAGAGAGGATTTCTTCGGTTTTGCTTTTAGTGAACATCGTTATTTCTCCAATAATGTTTTTTTTACAAGCAGGTGATTATCACTAAGACTTCTGATTATTACCAGCTAATCCGCTTTCTCTATTCCACTACCTTTTTTCCGAGCAGGTGATTCCTTGACAGGCCCATTTGAAAAAAACAATGATTTGTTATGCTTTCTTTAAAAATTTATTGAACCCACATTCGATTTAACACCCTTAACACCAAACACTAAATGAATAACGCCAGCGTTAATAGATCAATAAGGATCGGAGTAGTATACCTGAAATCATGTATACCAAAGTTGATGGATTTCACGACGAAGATGTGCGGTGATTATTACAGGGTCAATTTAACAGATCCAAAATATAAGGGTTTATTTGAGACAAATATGACAAGTCCATGAAGATGGATTTGAGACGAATTTTATCATATCGTGAAGTACCTGCAGATGGAAATCGTGAGATGATAGATCGATGGGTTTATTAGGGTTTATTTGGGGGGGTGTGGGGGGAATCATCAATCGTGAAGGTGTAAAGTATCAGATGAGAGTGAAGATGTAAAGTATCGTATGGATTTTGGGAGGGGAATCAAATTAGGGATGAGCATTTGTTACCCTCCCTAAATCAAATTAGGGAAAATTTAGGCGGAAGGTATAAAAATATGAGCGGGAAATTAAAATTTTCGTGTGAGAAGCAAGATGTTCTTAGTGTTTTTCTTTGGAATTTCGGTTTTTTTGGGGTCGGAGTGTTGAGGTTTTTAATTGTGAAAAATGAACCAGTAACCTACCCATTTAGATTTCGAGTTAGTCGGGTTCTGGTTAGGGGTGTAATGAGCCGGGCCGACCCGACTAGGCTCGAGCTCAATTTTTGACACGACACGAACCTAACACGAAATTCACGGGTTTGGGTTTAGTCTAAACGGGTTCGGGTCAGTTTCAGGTTGAACCCGCCAATCCGTTTAGCTAAACGGGTCAGGTTCGGGTCAACCTGGTCGGGTTGGCGGGTTGACCCGTTTAACCCATTTATATAATATTATATTTTTTACAATATGTTTTATGTTATACATTAAATTTTATTTGTATTTTATGCTATACTTATAACTTAAAAATAGAAACTGACATAAGATTTTATGATTTTAATGTAATTTTATTATCTAATTTGTGTTTTTTTTTGTAGTAGATGTTCATTTTAATATATTAATTTGCTGAAAAAAAATAAAAAAATTCAGGTTGAACAGGTTGGGTTCGGTTCAGCCTGCGAATATTCGGGTGATCAGGTTCGGGTTTATATGTATGAAACGATTTTCGGGTTCGGGTTCGTCTAAAATTTTCGGGTTCGGGTTGGGTTGAACCTGCCAACCTGCAACACTACCCGTTTAGCACCCCTACTCGTGATGTTTTTATGAAGCTCAAGCTCGGCTCAGTTCGAGTCTACTTATTTAATCTCGAGCTCAACTCACTAGTAAAACCCAAAGCTCGAACTCGACTCGGCTCGAGCTTGCTCCAATATCGCTTAAACAAGCCAAAGCTCGGGCTCGAGCTCGTATTATGGGGCTAAGTTGAAACCCGCTTTGACTTTTTAGAATTGGGTTTAAATGGGTTATAAATAATCATAATTATCATTATTATATATAAAAATTAAAATTTTGTGTGGGCTTCTTTGGGCTAGCGAGCCTAAATGAGTTTTTTTTTATTCCAGGTTGGAGCTCGATAACTAAACGAGATCTATATTAGGCTCGGGCTCGTTAAGGCTCAGCTCGTTAGAGCTTTTAACGGATCTGATCTAATATTGTCCATTATGATCCATTCAGGCCAATATAGTCCATTAAGACATCTATAATCTACTATTTTTCATTGTTATCCATTAAGGCCCAATACGATCCATTAAGACATGTATGATCTACTATTGTACTTTGTGATCCACTAAGTCATAGTATGGAGCGTTAAGACTTATGTGATCTATTATTGTACATTTTGGTACATTAGGATATGTATGATATATTATTGTATATTGTGATCCATTAAGGCCTAATATGGTCCATTAAGACAATAATACGATATCCTATTGTTTATTGCGATCCATTAAGGCCCAACATGGTCCATTAAGACAAGTATGATCTAAAATTGTACATTGTGATCCACTAAGTCTCAATATGGTCCATTAAGATGTGTATGATCTACAATTGTACATTATGATCCATTTAGACCCAACATGGTCCATTAAGACATGTATGTTCTGCTATTAGCCATTGTGATCCATTATGGCTCAAGATAGTCCATTAAGACATGTATGATCTTCAATTTTCTGTTGTGATCTATTAAAGCCCAACATGGTCCGTTAAGACATGTATAACCGATGATTGTCCATTATGATCCATTAAGGCCTGATATGGTTCATTAAGACATATATGATACAATATTGGCCATTGTGATCCATTTAGGCCCAACACGGTCCATTAAGACATTTATAATTGACGATTGTCCATTATGATCCATTAAGGCGCAATATGGTTCATTAAGTCATGTATGATCAACTATTGTCCATTGTGATCCATTAGAGCTTAATATGGTCTATTAAGACATGTATGATCTAATATTGTCCAATGTGATTTATTAAGGCCCAATATGGTCCATTAAGAAAATAATACGATCTCATACTCTCTATTGTGATCTATTAAGGCCTAACATGATCCATTAGACATGTATGATCTACTATTGTCCATTGTGATCCATTTAGGCCCAACATGGTCCGTTAAAACATGTATGATCTACTATTGTGTATTGTGATCCATCATGGCCTACTATGGAGCATTAAGACTTATGCGATCTATTATGCGATCTATTATTGTACATTCCAAGATGTTGATTTTAGAAAAAATATCACAACTTCTGTGTATTGTGTCCTACTATAAACTCTCAAGTGCACTGGACTTTATATTTTGTTGACTTTATCCAACATTTGACTTTATAAGATAACAGATTTAAGATCATCATAATTCATAATCCTATATATTGACTTTGACTGCCCCACCCCTTCGTCTGCATACATCACCATGCTGACCTATAGTAGTTTTTTTGTCTTTTCTTCATGATCTGCTAGATTTCTCCATTCCAAGATGAAAGGTGAATTTAGGACACGTTGAAGTGCTCCTGGTCACATGGCACGACCAACCTGCTCTGTTTCGCTCATTTCGACCAACCTTTTTTTTTTAATTTCGGTGAGCATAATTCTTCTCAAGAAGATGTCTTCTTTAGGCAACACTTTTGAATCCTGGTTGAGAATACATTAAACTATAAGTACAAACTTATAAGAATATGCATACTAAAATACAGCTTTATATACCTTCCTTCCGGCCGGGGTGCAAACAAGCCGAGCCCGTTTAACCTATGAGAACTCGATTCGATTCGAGCTTTGTTTTATAAGCTCGAGCTCGGCTCCTGGGTATTGTTCAAGTTCGAGCTCAACTTGTTTTCTATTTGTTAGTTAATTTATATTAAATATTATTATTTATATATAATTTAGTTATTTTTTCATAACTTTATTATTATTACTTATATATATATATATATATATATATTTAATAGAGAAATAAAAACTTATATAAACAATAGGCTTGCGAGCCGGCTCGAGCTCGATAAGTGAAGCTCGGGCTCGTTTAGTAAACGAGCTTGCTTTTTTAGGCTCGGGATCTTGAGGTCGTTTAAGCTCGGCTCGTTCGAATATTATGACTTAATGATATTAAACTAATTACTTTCAGTACCATCCAACTTTCAAACTAAACAATCTCTATTTCTAATTTTATGCTGACAGGTCAAAAGAGTTAACTTCGTTACTATATAATTAAAATATAGCATAGTTATGTTACTCTATTTAACACGTTAATTATTTACCAAATCCATGGAAAGAGATTTGACCCACATTGAAAAACCACATGTTTTTACATGTAACCCAACCTCCCATCTCCCATTTCATTTGGACTTTATTAGTCAATGGGGTGGGGTAGCAATTAGACCAATTTCGCTACGTTCAGAGCTTGTTTTGTTCATCACGGGTCATTTTAGATGGAAAGCAAGACCTGCAAAACACGTTTTAATCATTTCTTTGATTTTTTTTTACAATTAATTAATAAGTCAAGTATGATTGTAGAAACAATGTTATGAAAAGAATAATTTTAATTCGAAAAGAAAAGATCACATAGGTGTTATGCATTGGAGATAGACTTGGGGCAACTAACAACTTCGAACCATTTGACCACTTACCCTTTTAGCTAAAATGCAACATAGAAGTCCATATTTTAAGAGTGCTTGAGTTAAATTATAACTTTGGAAGCCAATGAGAGTTGTAGCAGAATTGCAAAAACAAGTAAAAACCACAACAAATTTTACACACACTTGTGCAGTTGTATGTGTGTGTGTGAGATAGAGAACCTTCTAGTCTTCTAGATAAACTTCTTATTGTGTTTAGTTTGTAGTTAGGAATCACTGTGGATCCTAACCAACTAATCCTGTCTACGACCACCACCCTCCTGCAGAAGGGGTAATGGCATACATGTGAATCCTAGCTGACAAAATGATTGCACTTTTGCCTAATATCCAACACTAATACTATTCATGTAACAAACAACCATGATTCCAGGTCACCCTACTCATCCAATCAGCGTTCAACCAATAAAATGTAAGCTAACAGATTAAATTCATCACAAATAAGCAGCAAGCATGTATCTTGTTTAATGCAAAACTAACTCCAAATTATACAAAATGCAATAAAAAAAACAAATTACCTAATATTTGTGGCTTTGAATAGGAGTGCACCAGCAACCATTAACAACAAGGTAATGTATATATGTTCATTTAGGCCAACTAGCAAACAATTAGAATATAGAAAGAGAATGAAAAACCTTGTTTGAGAAGTCTTTGCTGAAAAACATCAAAAAATGTAAATCAAACAAAGAGCGTTTAAAGCGGTGTAAGTAGTTTGGTCTTGTGTAAGAGGACTTAAAGACCAGTCGCTACATCGAGTTGAGTTCCTGAAAGAAAAAAAGAAAGTTAAAAGTGTTAAAATGTGTGGGTGGGATTAGTTGAACATTCAGTTAACATCTTAGAGTTATAATCATAACAAAATCACTCATATTTAACCTAATTAACCTCCAAACAACCAAAACTGGTGTAAATAACCACAACCAAGAGCTCACTAACCTCCGATTCAAACTCATAATCCATATATGGCCAACAGTAATCACAAATATCAAGTCCCATTAACATCTTAGGGCTTTAATCATAACAATATCACTCATGTTTAACCTAATTTACATCATATTGTAAACTAAAACTATAATGCTCCTTTTAAGTAAAAATAAAAAATAAAAAACCATTTTCACTTTTGATCTCTCTGAGTCTCCACTGAAGATGTTTCCGAATCACCTGGCCTGCATCCGGGGGAGGAAAGTGAAAATCGATCTGAGTAATCTCATTCTAGCTTGCTTCAAACTGAATCATACGCTTAATTTGGGCAGCAGAGGAGAGCAGATAGGAAAAGAGCGTTGATGGTAAGTGGTAACTAAAACTGGTTAGGGTTTTGTGGAAGTTGGAATTGGCGGTGGTTGTTGTGCAGACACCATGCAGATCCCCTGAACTTGGTGGGGGTTAATTAGGTTTTGTGGAGGTGGGGAATTTTGGGAGTTTTGAGGAAGAAAGAAATGATTGGTCACACATAAGTTTTACTGTGTCCGTTTACCAAGTGTAGCCACACAAACACGTTTTTTTTTTTTTGTGAAATATTACGGCAGTTGGTCACATTTAGTCACATAAATTTATAAGTGACTATGTGTATTATCTTTCAGCCACAATATTGAAAATCAATTGTGTCAGATAGTTACAAATGGTCACATTTTTCTACTATGGCTAGTGATTGTCACATTTTTATTAAACGTGTGACTAAAGATTTCGAAGATATGTGTTTTCGTCACATGAATTAAGAAATCAAACAAAAAAAGTGGCAATAGGTTACATTTAGCCACACTTTTCTAGTTGTGGCTGGTAAATGTCACAGTGTTTTTTGAAAGTGTGGTTAAAAGTTTGGATTTGTTATGCAATGGTCATATTAATAATCAAATGTGTGGCTAAATGTTTTGAGTTGTTATACAATGGTCACACTAATAATAAAATGTGTGGCTAAAAGTGTTTTAAAGTATTACAAATGACCTTAGCCACACATATAATCAAAACTGTGGCAGGCCAGTTTTTGAAAAAGTGTGGCTAAAGACCATTTTTGACGTAGTGTTAATACAGTTAAATTAATTTAAATTGCAATTATAAGAGGGGTAGGGGGGTCATCACTCATCACTCACTCACAACTTTTAATTAAATTCCGCAATGTCATCAAACATTATTCCATTACTCACAACTTTTCTTAGTGGAAATGGTCATCACTCACCACCACACCCAACAATTTCCCCCACAACCAACAATTTCCCTCACAACAATTTCCTTCTTCACGCGTGATAAATATCACGCGTTGTTATTTTAACGAGTGATAAGTTTTGGTGGCGGTGGTGTTTGAAGCAGTTTCACGCGTGAACAATTTCTATCATGGGGAAAAGTGTTTCCACCCCGGGTCCCCTAAATATGAATGCATATAAAAAAAATTAGGGACTAAATGTTGGATTACTTTAACACCACCTCTATTTTTAACTAGTAGATACCCCGCGCTTCGCGGCGGGTGTCGACTGACATACTACACATGTATATAAACAATTGACCCACTCCTAAACGCATCGTTGTTACCTACGCCGGCCAGCACCCACTCCCATCGACCTATCGATATCTCTCTCTCTAGCTCTTTCCCACTCCGATCGACACTCCGACGCACGCAAGCAAGACCACCGGCGTCCTCAAGATAAAGTGCCCCCCCCCCCGCTCCCGTCGGTGTCGTGTCTTTTTCTCTGTCTCTGAAGTTTGAAGCAGGTGACAAAATGGGTGAGTGGCCCGGAGGAGAAGGGTAGAGATGAGGCTCTGATATTTGAACATTAAAATTACGAAAATACCCCTAAGAACTGTTCCTAACACCTTTCATCATTTGTTATTATATAAAATTATCTGATATTACCATTCAAACCATAATCATATTAGATAATTAAAAAAAGAATATTCCAAAAAACAATTATTATTGTTGCTGCTGCTGCTGCTGTTGTTGTTGTTGTTGTTTTTAATGTTTTTAACGAATATAATTTTGAACATGGTGATATTTGGAGACATAAATAAAAAAATTTAAGGTATAATAATAAGTTTATTTAGTATTGTGAACATTTAAAAATAATTATTTAGAGACTTAATAACAGGGGCGGACTTAAAGCTAACCCAAGGTGGGCGGGCGCACCCCCGGGAAAAAAAAAATTTAGCGCTAAGTTCCGTCGAAAATCTCGTCCGCACCCCTTGGAATTTTCCGTCCCCACCCCTTGGATTTTTTAGTCCGCACCCCTTAGGTAAAAACTGTTATCAATTTATATTTTCAAATTTTTTTTAGTAAACTCTTATTTTTTTTTTTAAAAAACACTACCTAAATTATATAACTTTCAATACCTAAATAACTAAACCCAAATACCTAATACCATTAACTAGCACACTCCTAAGTCTTAGCCCAATAAACAAACCCAACAAACCAACAATATTTCAAACTAAAATAAAATAAACAAGCCCAAAACCCTTACATATTCTCTCCCGCTCTCTATCATCCCTGCACGCACGCCAGCGATCAGAACATCAGCGACAACAACAGCCGCATACCACCGTAATCAGCCATCATACCACCGCCAATCGAACACGAGTAAGTTTATTTGTTATTTTTGATGATTTTTGGTTGAGTTTTTGGTGGGGTGGGACGAAACCGGTAGCCACCGGAAGTGAATTTTTGATGGCAGGAGACATGTGTGCTTCTTGTTAGTGATGATATGTTATTTTGTGGTGGGTTATATATGTATATTTTGTTAGTGATGATGATGATATTTTGTCTTTTTTTGGTGGGTTATATACGATCAGATCTAGACCTGATGTTTGGGTTTTTATTTTTTATTTTTTTTAAATGGTGTATATGATGTTTAGATGATTTTTAGTGTGATTTACATTATGATTTCTAGGGCTTGAATACTTGGTACATTATGTAATATGTTTGTCAAGTCTTGTAAGGTTAATGGTTTCAACAAATATTCACGTAACTTTTACATTGGTATATCGGTTATCGAAGCTTGTTCTCGTATTACCCGTTGCAACCGCAACCGTTGAAAGATGTTTCCCAGCAATGAAGAATGTGAAGACCGACTTGCGTAATCGGATTGACGATGAGAACTTAAGTGATAGTTGTATATGTTATATAGAGAAAGAGTTGCTTAAGAAAGTAGGTTTAGATGATGTTTTGGATAGATTTCAAAAAATGAAAAACGCGTAGGGCGACGTTTTAATTATGTTTATAACAAGGTTTGACATTTTTGATGATTATATAAATTTAGTTTGATGTTCTTTTATTTTACATGACCCGACCCGAATCGAACCGACCCGATACAAACCTATTTTTTTACTTATATACCTTGGGGCCTAAAATTTTTAAAAATGTTCCGCACCCCTATGAAAAAATTTATGGGTCCGCCACTACTTAATAACTATTCGTGCTTCGACCTTTGGAGCTTTATGCAACATCCATTAGTTTTCTAAGTCTATCAAAGTATAAATCATTATCACCATCAAAGTTAAGACATCAAATCCATCTTCGAACAGGGAGTTCTAGCTAACCTTCATGCGTGAAGGCTTTTTGGCCCTTGGGGTAGTTCTGTTTATCTAAAAGGGGCCTAATTTGTTTCTTGTTAAATAAGTACTTAACACTAATCTAGTCTTATATATAAGCATGATATAGTTGCAACTCGTGAACGTATATATAACAACCCTCCAAAATAATTTTCGACACCCCTAAAATAATTAAAATGTCCCAATACGTCCTAAAATACACCCCGTCTGCTAAAACCGAGCCCAAAATACTCTATATAATTAAAATTTAAATAAAAATCAGAAAATATAGGTGCTCGCGGGCCGCGAAGCCTTACTCCTCGAGCTACGCGGGGCGCGACAGCTCAAGGTCAGGGCGACACCTTGAGCTGCCACGTGTCGAGATCGTGTCGAGTCTAGTTCGATGACCGGTCAAGGCTAAAGCCTATAACCCCTATGTCGCGGGCCACGTAAGACCACCCCTAGGTCTACGCGGGGCGCGAGAGATGGACGGATCACAATTATAAATAGGGACGATCAGTTTCACTTTCAAATCGTTCAGTCTTTCACTTTCTCTCTCAATTTCTACGTAGTATACATTATACTCGGGCATAATACCCCCTAAATGACGAAGTTCTGCCTCGTTGTAAGTATCATAACCCCCGGTTACGTATTAGATACGCTGCCCGGTTGATCCAGGGTTCCGTAACGACTGTCGTGGTTCTGCCTGACGTAGTCATTGGAATGCCGTCTCGGAGAGGGTATTACTAATGTAAATATTGGGTTATTATACTAACGCGTGTGCATTTGCGTAATTAATAGATAATCAACAGGAAATCTTAAAGGAAACCCCTAAGACAGCAATGTGAGTAATCTCCTTTTTGTAAACTGTTTTTACAAAACCTTAATTATTTTAAATTATAATTAGCAGTGATTGAGTCTTTGTAATTCTTCAATTACTGCCAGTATGTTGGGGTTTTGTATACAAGATGTGGAACACGTTACCATTGGACAACGAGATAGCCAATGTGTAATATGACCCACCAGTCAGGATTGACAGTACTGAATGAGTAATTGTGTAGAAATAAACATTGTAATCGCTCTCAATACTGTTAAAGGATAAAACTCTTCTTGATTAAACTGGGATTCACTCACCAGTATTTTCCACTGACAAAATGTTTTAAACGCGTTTCAGGTAACAAAATGTGAAAGCCAGATAGAAGCCAGCTGGACAGCACTGAAGGCTTGGAAAAGTGGCTATAAAAGTTACCTGAATAAAGAGATGTTTTTATTAAATAAAGTAGGGTTTATCCCTATAAAAATGTGTGTACTTAAAACTTGGGAATTTTCCACGTGTTTAATATTATAAAAGTGTGGTATTTTACTCTGATAAAATATTTCCAAACTACGGTCCTGATGTAATTTCCGCTGCCATTTTTGCCCTGAAAATTTGGAGACATTACCTATACGATAGTAAGTTTACCATTTTCAATGATCATAAGAGTTTAAGGTATATTTTCGGGCAAAAGGAGTTGAATATGAGGCAAAGACGCTGGATGGAGATACTTAGTGATTATGATTGTAATATCCAGTATCATGCAGGAAAGGCAAACGTAGTAGCTGATGCTTTAAGTTGAAAGTATCACGAAAAACCAAAAAGAGTGTGTTCTCTTAAGTTAAACCTGCAGGTAGATTTAAATGAACAGATTAGAAAAGCACAAGAATCAGTGATCAAGGAAGATACTGAAAAATTGAAAGGAATGATTAAAGAACTAGAACAAGGAACAGATGGAATTTGGAAATTCCATAAGAAAAGAATGTGGATACCTAAATTAGGAAACTTACGCCACCATATATTAGAGGAAGCCCATAAATCTAAGTATACGATGCATCCTGGAAGTGATAAGATGTATCAAGACTTAAGAAAGAATTTATGGTGGATAGGAATGAAAAAGGATATAGCAGCATATGTTGCAAAGTGTTTAACCTGTTCACAAGTTAAAGCTGAACATCAGAAACCCTCAGGTTTATTGCAACAATTAGAGATGCCTGTATGGAAATGAGAATTGATAACAATGGATTTTGTTACTAAATTACCCAAAACAAGAAAAAGTAATGATACAATCTGGGTGATTGTAGACAGGCTAACTAAGTCAGCTCATTTCTTACCTATGAAGGAAACTTTCAGTATGGAACAGTTAGCTAAATTATATGTGAATGAAATAGTTTTATTACATGGAATTCCTTTATCAATTGTTTCTGATAGGGATAGCCGTTTTACCTCTCATTTTTGGACAAGTTTCCAAAAAGCAATGGGAACTAAGTTAAATCTAAGCACCGCTTATCATCCTCAAACGGACGGACAAAGTGAAAGAACAATTCAGACAATGGAGGACATGCTTAGAGCTTGTGTAATTGATTTCGGAGGTAATTGGGATGATCACTTACCATTAATAGAATTTTCTTATAATAACAGCTATCACACCAGTATCAACGCTGCACCATTCGAAGCACTTTATGGACGAAAGTGCCGAACGCCAGTCTGTTGGGCAGAAATTGGAGAAAAACAGCTATCCGGACCTGAGATAGTGCAAGAAACAACCGACAAAATCATTCAAGTCAAGGAGCGATTGAAAGCAGCACGTGATAGACAAAAGAGTTATGCTGATAACAGACGGAAGCCATTGGAATTTCAGGTAGGAGACAAAGTGTTATTAAAAGTCTCTCCTTGGAAAGGAGTGGTAAAATTCATCAAAAGGGGAAAGCTAAGCCCCAGGTATGTTGGACCTTTTGAGATTGTTAAAAGAATAGGACCTGTAGCTTATCAGCTACAACTGCCAGAAGAAATGACAGGAATACATGATGTATTTCATGTATCCAATCTCAAGAAATGCTTAGCCGATGAATCATTGGTAGTACCTCTTAATGACATAGAGGTAAATGAACAACTTAAATTTATAGAGAAGCCTCTACAAATTGAAGGCAGGGAAGTCAAGAATCTCAAGCATAAGAGATTAGTTCTGGTCAAAGTGAAATGGGACTCCAAAAGAGGACCAGAGTATACTTGGGAGCTTGAATCAGAAATGCAAAGGAAATATCCATACATGTTCCAGTAGATCTCGATGACGAGCTCTAAAACAAGGTGGGGAGGATATAACAATCCTCCTAAATAATTTTCAACACCCCTAAAATAATTAAAATGTCCCAATACGTCCTAAAATACACCCCGTCTGCTAAAACTGAGCCCAAAATACTCTATATAATTAAAATTTAAATAAAAATCAGAAAATATAGGTGCTCACGGGCCGCGAAGCCTTACTCCTCGAGCTACGCGGGGCGCGACAGCTCAAGGTCAGGGCGACACCTTGAGCTGCCACGTGTCGAGATGGTGTCGAGTCTAGTTCGATGACCGGTCAAGGCTAAAGCCTATAACCCCTATGTCGCGTGCCGCGTAAGACCAACCCTAGGTCTACGCGGGGCGCGAGAGATGGACGGATCACAACTATAAATAGGGACGATCAGTTTCACTTTCAAATCGTTCAGTCTTTCACTTTCTCTCTAAATTTCTACGTAGTATACATTATACTCGGGCATAATACCCCCCCTAAATAACGAAGATCTGCCTCGTTGTAAGTATCATAACCCCCGGTTACGTATTAGATACGCTGCCCGATTGATATAGGGTCCCGTAACGGCTGTCATGGTTCTGCCCGATGTAGTCATTGGAATGTCTTCTCGGGGAGGGTATTACTAATGTAAATATTGGGTTATTATACTAACGTGTGTGCATTTGTGTAATTAATAGATAATCACCAGAAAATCTTAAAGGAAAACCCTAAGACAGCACTGTAAGTAATCTCCTTTTTGTAAACTGTTTTTACAAAACCTTAATTATTTTAAATTATAATTAGCAGTGATTGAGTCTTTGTAATTCTTCAATTACTGCCGGTATATTGGGGTTATGTATACAAAATATGGAACACGTTACCATTGGACAACGAGATAGCCAATGTGTAATATGACCCATCAGTCAGGATTGACAGTACTGAATGAGTAATTGTGTAGAAATAAACATTGTAATCGCTCTCAATACTGTTAAAGGATAAAACTCTTCTTGATTAAACTGGGATTCACTCACCAGTATTTTCCACTGACAAAATGTTTTAAACGCGTTTCAGGTAACAAAATGTGAAAGCCAGATAGAAGCCAGCTGGGCAGCACTGAAGGCTTGGAAAAGTGGCTATAAAAGTTACTTGAATAAAGAGATGTTTTTATTAAATAAAATGGGGTTTATCCCTATAAAAATATGTATACTGAAAACCTGGGAATTTCCCACGTGTTTAATATTATAAAAGTGTGGTATTTTACTCTGATAAAATAATTCCTAACTACGGTCCTGATGTAATTTTTGCTGCCAAAATAATAAACACTGGTACCACTAAGTCTGGTCTCGCGGCCGCCCGTTCCCGAGACAGATAGGGGACGGGGGTTGCAACAGTATACACTAATCTAGTCTTATATATAAGCATGACATAGTTGCAACTCGTAAACGTATGTCATCTTGACCGAACCACATAAATTCTTATGTCTTATATAATTGTTTTTTTGTGTGTGTGATAGGGATTCCACTACGTGTTGCTATATTTGACATATACCTAATAATCTAAATGCAAACATTGGCTTTCATAACCCTCCACCACGAATATGTGCACCATCAAACTTGTTTTAACCCCCCCCCCCCCCCCCCCTCTTAACAAACCAACTACTTCCTCCCACTTAATTTATTTTCGTTGTGTATTTTTTTTCCAATAACCCGACCAGTAATTCGTCTTGGCGAGAGAAAGTACTACACACCTTGTATAGCAAATTGACAGGTCAATAGCAATAATATTAACAACTTGTGATCATGTAATACGTACCTACAAGATTCTTTGGGTGTTTTCCATATACATTGGCTTCACTAATCTTTTTTCTCAGAATCTTGGTTTAAAAAAAGCGCGTCTTAAGCGCGCTTAAGCGCAAAGCGTATCTAGCAAACCTCATCGCCTTGTGTGACATAAGGTGCACGATGTACAAAAAGCGCAGCTGACATGCGCTTTTTAGGGTGAAAATCCACCTAAGGCGCAGCTGAGGCGCACGCTTTTTATACATGGGGTGTTTCTATGTTTCCGAGTGTTGTAGAACAAGCTTTTTATGTTGTACATTTATGTTTTTTTTTCATTTTAAAACATATATAAAGCTTAATTATAGTTAAATCATAGGTATTGGATGCTAAACACTTATGGGATATATAAAATAAATTATATAATCGCTTTGCGTACGAAAAGCTCACCGCTTTTATGCTTCACTTTTTAAAAATCAGTTTTAGACCTCATCGCTTTTGTGCGCTTCCCGCTTTTTTAAAACAAGCTCAGAATATTCTCTGTTTATATCTTCTTCCAATGATAGTAGATGATAAGTTCTTCGACGATGGGCAAGAAGCCGAAGGGAACTGAGATAACCGGTCTCTACTATCTTCTGCCTTCGCCACCTTCTTATCAGATGGAACCAATTTCTTACCACCAAAGAAGAACTTATCGTCCATTATCTGTGGAAGAAAATCAAGAATGAGAATTATTTAAAGAACAAGATTAACGAAGCCATGATGTTGATTGGAAAGAGTTAACTATATATACAGCATGAACTAAGACAATGATCATTACCAAAAAAATTACAAATTTTCCTTTGTCGAATTCTCGTTTCTATTATCAAATCTTTGTTCATCGTATTCACAGTTTAAGAATCATCCTTTGATTCTTGAACTCGAACGCTTATTTTTTCATGATAATTCCCCTTCAATAAAGTGGTATCAGAGAAAATCATTAAGACAATCCAAGGGACGAATATTCACAGTAAATATAGATTCACAACCAAATTAAAGGCGGTACTCTGTTTTTCATTCATCATTATTCACATGGAGAAGAAGAAAGAACCCTCATGAAGGAATAAGAAATTCAAGAAATTATGCTATTATTGTTGGGAACTCGACCATCTCATGGACTTCTGCAAGGTGACAAGGGCAATGTTTTAATCAGTTAAACACTTGATGCAAGGCTGCAAAACCAGACGATAATCAATAGTTACTCAGAAGAATACTTGGTCTCGGGAACCGACGGGGAACATGGGATGACATTTGGTATGTAAATACTACTTTCAGATATCACTACGCATGAAAAATCTCCTTATTCAAATGATTTAAAAACTCGTTTGTTGTGGAGACACAAACCACCGATTTGAACATCTTGTTCATTCAGGTTTAGGCACAATTGAAATAAGAGACGGTAGTGAAATTTTTAGAATTTCGAGTGTGTTTTATACACCACATATCAATAGATACATTTTAAGCCTTGAACAACTTAAGCTACCAGGAACTTGGGTTAAACTTGAAGGGAATACATGACTAAGATCATTGTTCTACGATCCTCTCTTGTCCAAAGCACATCAAATTGTAGAAGAGGAATAATTAAGGAAAGATAAAGAGATGATGTTCACATCAGAAAATGATGATGTATATCATTCACACAAGAATGATTGCTTGGATACTATTTCCAAACATTGTCATTAACTACAAATACACGTGATGTTGATTGGGAAGAATTAATAATCGATGCTTTAGAGCTTTGATCTGTAGAACATTGTATTGCACTGTTAGACTTACTTGACAATGTAGAACTTATATAAGAATTTTGATTTAAACTCTAAAAGAAATTCATTTGGATGTTGACTTAAAAGAAGATCATCATTGCAAAGAACCGAATGAAGATAAGGATTCCACGAGTATTGCACTATTTATGAGAGGATATCACAATGATGCTAAGAGGCAATTCAAGAGAAGGAAATTCAATTTTAGGGTTTAAGTGGTTTAAAAGAATCAGTTGAACTGTTGCTGTTAATAGCCTGGTGAATTGATTGAATTTAGTTAGATTAACTTGTTATTAGTGTTTATGTGGTTTACGAAAATCGATTGAACTCTGTGTTAATAGCCTCATTTATATGATTACAGACATAAGATACGGTTGCTTATTAATTTTTCTTTCTCTGTGCGCATTTCAACCTAACTTTTTACCTCTGAAAATAAAAAAACAAACAGTTTTCTTCTTGCAGACCACAGAGGTTTGGTTCACCTCTTCAGCTACTGTAACACCTCGTAAAATCGTGTCCAATGATGTGTTAACACGTGTAATAAACCCTAATAAAGTCAAACGTTGATTATAAGGGACTATTTTCATCAAAATCGAAAACCTTGAATATAGAAGGACTGAAAGTGTCAACATGTCTAAACTAAGCCTCTGAGTGACCTTATACGGTGTCCGTATTCTCAAATGAGCCACTTGTTAGACGAGAGGAGCCGTTTGCGTAATTATTGAAAGTTTGCGCGACGAAGGGTTAAAAGTGTCAACATGTTAATTCTTACCTCTGAGTGAGCTTTTAACAAACCGAGAGCTTCATGATGTTTGATCATATTCTCGAGAATGCCTAATATTGGCTATTCAAGGCTTTTATGCCAATAAGTGAAGTCACGCGCAAGTTTACAAGTTAAGGGGTTAAAAGTGTCAACATGTTTAATTATACCTCTGAATGACCTTTTAAAGAACCCGAAGCATTAAGATGTGCAATCATACTCTCAAGAATGCCTAGTATGGGCCATGGAAGACTTTGATATTGATAAATTATATTACGCACAACTTTGTGCGTAAAAAGAGGACTAAAAGCGTTAAACGTACAAAACTACGCTTTCGAGTGATCTTTTAAAGGAACCGGGAACTCCGAAATGCTTGATCGTACTCCCGGGTGTGCCTAAGACTGGTCACTAATGACATTGTACCTTATATTAACAATATATATGTTTATATGAAGTTTCGGTGCCAAAAATGACAAGAAAGAAAGTGAAGAATGCATTTATAAGAGACAGGGACCAAAACTGCCCAACTGCCAAACTTATGAAACTGGGCCGGACGCCCTGGCGGGCCGCGAAGGCCTGGGCCACCATTCTACGCGGGCCGCGAGGCCCAGATCTGCATCAGAATTATTTTTTTTATTTGTTTCTTACTTGCTCTCCAATCCAATCCTTTTCTAGACCAATCAAATCGATTTTCTTGGGCATCAAGCTGGTTATAACAGCTGTTATAACACCTATAATGATCTCATGTATTCCCTAAACACTTGTCAAACATCTAAAGATTCATCAAACACTATAAATAGATGAAGTCTTCATTCAAACTAACTTGCACCTTCACAAAATTCTCTCTTCTCATCTCTTGGAGACTCCTGAATAAAAAGGGGATTCCACTTCGGTTTAAAGTTAGAGCTTGGACCCTTTGTAAGTGTCCTTAGCCACTAGTTTCCTTTTTATAGGCTTTAAAGCCAAAAGTCAAACGTTATCGTAATAACGCTTTGACTTTTAGCTAGACCTTAAACGGTCAAGCCATTGTTCGCAACGAACATGGCTACGTGATCGTAATTAGGTAGGTGTTAATCTCTCAAAAGAGCACCTCCTAAAAATCACGTTTGCTTGGTCAATTGACGAGTCAACATAATATTAATTTAAAAAGTCAACGGTCAGTTTTCAAAATAATTACGATATGAGTTTAGAAGTATTCTAAAATATGTTTTATCACTTAAACAACTCGGTAATAATTATTAGAACATGTGTAAACATGTTCGGCTCGTCAATTCCCATTTTAGGGTCGGTTCGCAACCGAAAGTCGCGTAGTTTGACTTCTACGTTGACTTTTAGTTATAAACCGAATTAGACTAGTATGTTACTGATTTTAGGTTCCGTTATGCTTGTAATTTGATATAACATAACCCTCTGGGGTTATATTACACGATCATACTAGTAATCTGAGTTTTATACAAGTTTCCGTTAATATGTCGTACTTTGACTATTATGCCCTTTTTAGCAAAAATAAGGTTTTAGACACCAATAATCCTTCCAAAAACTTAGGTACTGATATGCTAACATGTTTAGCATATTATGATGTTACGAATCTGATCATAAACTGAGTTTGCACATAATATCGTAAATTGTGCTTTAAATTGACCAAAATGCCCTTCAGGCGCATAGATCGGTTTTAAGCATAATTTTTCATACCGAACTCATTGCCTACTGATATATATCATAAATAGTATAATTTGGGATGTTCATTCAGATTGCAAACCGAGTTTAGGCATACGTTATAGAATTACGTCCTTAAATGACGATAATACCCTTTTTGCACCTAAAATGATTTAAAAGCACAATTTTCATACCAAACCTTTTTGTTACTGATATGTTATATTAATTAACATATTTTGGTCATATAAACCTGATCATAACATCGGTTTTCCTAAAAGATCGCAAATATCGTCATTTAACGACTTTAATGTCGTTTCGGCGTGTAGTATGGTTTTAAACCATAACTATCAACCAAGACTTGTTACCTACTGATTTTATAAATCATTTTAAATATTTTTACAGTAGGTATATGTTATAAACTCAGATTCCCAAATTAGCCTTCGAAACTATGTGTGAAATTACCAAAATGCCCATACGGAGCATAGTTTAGTTTTAAATTATAAAACACACATATGTTTGTTATCATACTGATATTATATCATAAATAAAGTGTTTTCAAAGAATGTTTATGATCGTAACATCAGTTTGTACTCATGTTCCTTTTATTTGTCATAAAATGACCAAAACACCCTTACAAGGCATAGTTTGATTTTAAAACCTAAACGGGCATACAAGTTGATATCCCACTGATATTATAACTTGTTTAAAGTATATTGGCATATGGAACTTGTTCATGACTCATCCGGTTATTCGTTATCGCTTATACGCGTACGGTTAGACTTACATAACTAGTTTATGTAAGTTTGCCGAAACGGGTTTAACCTTATCATTTTTACTTCAAAATCCAGAATGTACTTAGTTTACCCATATCATACAAGTCTTCATACTTGTTGGGTCTAAATTACATTCTATTCCGATCATCGCTTAATCTAGCTTATCGTACCGTTTTAGATACTTTAAGCTAGCCGGTCTAAGTCTATGACTTAAATAAGACCGTTAGCATTCTGAATTGGTTATATATTACCATCATTCCAGACTAGAGCCACCCAGTAAAAGCTACCTGCATTTAGTTAGATTGGATACAACCAGTCACCAGGGCGACACCCTGAGCTGCCACGTGGCAGCGACGTGTTGGAGCTAGGGGTGAATCGGACAAGCTAGGGCCTACCCTAGTTGCCCTTGGCTACAACCTTCGCGGGGCGCGACGAATATGAAGATCAGCACTATAAATAGATGCAATCGGCTTCAGTCCCAACTCGCACCACAATCTCTTTCTCTCTCGAATTTCTGCATAGCAATAGTAATTTTCGGGCATTATACCCCCAAAATAACGAAGTTCTGCCTTGTTGTAAGTATTATAACCCCCGGTTACGTATTAGATACGCTGCCCGATTGATCTAGGATTCCGTAACAGCTGTCGTGGTTCTGCCTGACGTAGTCGTTGGAATGCCGTCTCGGGGAGCGTATTACTAATGTAAATATTGGGTTATTATACTAACGCGTGTGCATTTGTGTAATTAATAGATAATCACCAGGAAATCTTAAAGGAAAACCCTAAGACAGCAATGTGAGTAATCTCCTTTTGGTAATCTGTTTTTACAAAACCTTAAATATTTTACAATTTGATTAGCAGTGATTGAGTCTTTGTAATTCTTCAATTACTGCCGGTATGTTGGGGTTTTGTATAAAAAATGTGGAACACGTTACCATTGGATAACGAGATAGCCAATGTGTAATATGACCCACCAGTCATATTGACAGTACTGAATGAGTAATTGTGTAGAAATAAACATTGTAATCGCTCTCAATACTGTAAAAGGATAAAACTATTATTGATTAAACTGGGATTCACTCACCAGTATTTCCTACTGACAAAATGTTTTAAACGTGTTTCAGGTAACAAAATGTGAAAGCCAGATAGAAGCCAGCTGGACAACACTGAGGGCTTGGAAAAGTGGCTATAAAAGTTACCCGAATAAAGAGATGTTTTTATTAAATAAAATAGGGTTTATCCCTATAAAAATGTGTGTACTGAAAACTTGGGAATTTCCCACGTGTTTATTATTATAAAAGTGTGGTATTTACTCTGATAAAATATTTCCTAACTACGGTCCAGATGTAATTTCCGCTGCCAAAATGATAAACACCGATTCCACTAAATCTGGTATCGCGGCCGCCCGTTCTCGGGACAGATAGGGGACGGGGGTTGCGATAGAAGGTGGTATCAGAGCTAAGCCACTGATTCAGCCACAGAAGTGTTCTGCTGACACCAAGATATTATTCAAATTGTTAGGAAATTAATAACGAAAATGCGTGTATATCTGTATTTTATTGTTGCGTGTTATTTGACTATTTGTTAGTTTACAGTATGAGCGACCAAGGACCTTCCGACGCCTACCGTCAGTTGTCCAGCTCACCTTGAAGCGAAGGCACCTCTTCACAGCCTACCCTCTCAGGGTATTCAGCTGACAATGAAGATGGGATATTCGTGTTTAAGGCTTAGTCTGAAGAGCCATTCCCTCCTAAAAAGAGAGGATGGTTCAGTAGGGGAGCGCATGAACGTAGGAAGAGGATGAAAAAGTTACAACAACAGCGAGTTTTAGTAGCCGCTAAGAGAGAAACAGATGCTCACACCCAAGATATGCTCAATAGGAGTTTAGCAAATTTCCATATCTTAGCAACCACAGCTGCCGACCCAAACCTGGAGCAACTCATAGCATCCCAGCCTTTACCACTGTTTCCCACCCAGCCATTGGAAATTGAAAATAACCCAGAAAATCAAATCCCAATGCCTGATTTTGACCCAACTGAGATACCTAGAGTACCAGAACCCAATCCCTTAGACCCAGACTACGACCCGTGGTTTGACGATCATAGGGATTATCAGCAACGCTACACAATATCAGAAGAATCCATGCCAAACTTAGCAGCTTACCCAGGTCTGGACCCTCTAGATCCTTATTATGATAATGATGAATACATTAGGGAAATTCTAGAGAATCCATATCCTCATGAAGAACCAATGCCACAGTACCCAGATCCAATACCAGCACCTGCACCACCCATGAGCACAGAAAATGTGCAAGAACTCCGAACCTTTGGTGAGGAGATTTTAGAAGAAAGCGAAAGGATGAGACAAATAGGAGAACGACTCGTCTGGAAATATGACGAGCGTAATATGGAGTTCTGGATGAACCCATATCAGTGATGGTGATAGTAGTAATAATAATAATAATAATAAAATAATAATAATATATAATATGTGTGTATGTTTAAGAAAAAAAACTAGACGATGCCTAATGTTATTGATTCCAGTTATAGTTTGTATTAGATGCATAATATATAAGAAAGAGTAAGTCGCAATGTTCGACGATTTTGATCAATATGGTGTTGTGTGATTATTTGCCTTAAATAATATCTTGTGATATTAATAATTGGCAAATGTTTAAAATTCAGATGGACAACTAAGTGAATCAGGAAAACCAGAGTAACAATAACCCGGATAACGATAACCTGAACAATAATAATAATGGAAACCAAGTGGATAACAGTGTCATCCAATACATAGCGGCACAAGGGATAATAGATGCGATGCCATATATTATCAAAACGGTTAAGGAAGCAGATAATAAAAGTAACCGTGATAGTAAACGACCCACTGAACCTGAACACAGCGTAAACAATGGACCCATACTTCAAGTGCCCATTCCCAAAAGAAGAAGAACCATGTCTTATGGTTGTTCTTATAAGGAATTCTGATATTGTAAACCAATAGAATTCTCAGGCAATGAAGGGCCGTTGCAGCTCTACGCTGGATAGAAAAGACTGAGGCAGTCTTAAAAACAAGCAAGTGTGTGGAAGAGGATAAGATAATGTTTGCTTCCAATCTGTTTAAAGAATTCAGCACTAGAATGGTGGAACACTATCCTCCAGTCTAGGGGAAGTGACAGGGTTTACAATATGGAATGGGAGGAATTTAAGAATATGGTAGAAAGAAAATTCTGCTCTCCCAATGAAAAAGAACATATAACAAATAAGTTTTTAAACCTTAGAATGACTGAAGTGGATAGTAAGGGCTACACTGCTACTTTCTTTGAGTACGCTAGAATAGTGCCAACCCTTGCATCACCTGAACCAGTATTAATCTCCCATTACATCCGGGGATTAATCAGTGAAATTAGGCATGTAGTCAAGGCGGCTAGACCTCAAACTATAGAAGAAGCTGTAGAATTAGCAAACACCTTGACTGATAAGTTAGTGCGTACACAAGAAGAAAACCAGAGGAGGAACATAGCTCAGAAACTTACCCAAGAATTTCATTTTGGAAATTCCAATCATGGGAAAAATGTAGGTTCTACTTCTGCACCCTACTGCAAGTATTGCAAAAGGAAGCATTCTGGAAGATGCTCTATATATTGCAATTTTTGCAAAATATATGGACACAAGGAGGAAGACTGCAGGAAGAAGCCTAACAACAGGATATGCTACAACTGTGGAGAACAAGGTCATATTAAGTCAAACTGTCCAAAACTAGCTCCAGCCCCAAACACCAAGAATACTAAAAATGCTAGAGCATTTGTTCTGATCACAGAAGAAGCAAAGATGATCCCGGATGTGATAGCAGGTACGTTTTTAGTTAATGATGTTTTTGCTAAAGTATTATTTGACTCTAGTGCAAACTAAAGTTTTATTAATACTTCATTTTGCAAACTTCTCAATCAACCATTAACTAAACTTCCACAAGAATGTCTAGTAGAGACAGCAAATGGAGAAACCATTAAGATTTCTGAAATCTTGCATGGAGTAAGAATAGAATTTTTAAATCAAAAATTTATTGCAAAACTTTACCCAATGAATCTGGCAGGATTTGATGTTGTATTAAGAATGGATTGGTTAATAGCCAATAAAACCAGTATTTTATGTGATCAAAAGTCAATCCAAGCAAATTCACCAAGGGGTGAAAAGATCACAACTAAAGGAGATAAGCCCTCTAGATCCACAAAATTCATCTCTGTGATGAAAGCAACAAGTTATGCTAGAAAAGGATCATTAGTATATTTGATTTCTATAATCATTAATACTAAAGGAAAAGAACTAAAGGATATTCCAGTAGTATCCCAATTTTCAGATGTATTTCCAGAAGAATTACCAAGGCAACCACCCAACAGAGAAGTTGAATTCATAATCCACCTGCTACCAGGAACAGCACCAATTGCCAAAGCACCTTACCGTTTGGCACCCGCAGAAATGCAGGAACTGAAGAAACAGTTAGACGAATTATTGGAGAAAGGATTTATACAGCCAAGCTCATCGCCATGGGGAGCACCGATCTTATTCGTTAAGAAGAAAGACGGGTCAATGCGAATGTGCATTGACTACCGTGAATTGAACAAACTCACGATTAAAAATCGGTATCCATTACCGAGAATCAATGATTTGTTTGATCAATTACAAGGAGCTCGATTTTTCTCTAAAATCGATTTACGTTCAGGATATCATCAATAAAAGGTACAGGAAGAGGACATTCCTAAAACCGCATTTAGAACAAGGTATGACCATTATGAATTTACTATCATGTCATTTGGTTTAACCAATGCCCCTGCCGCATTTATGGACATGATGAACCGAATATGTAAGCCATATTTTGATAAATTCATAATTGTCTTTATAGATGATATTCTCATTTACTCTAAGAGTAAAGAGGAACATGCAAAGCATTTGCACGCACTTCTAAGTTTATTAAAAAAAGAAAAACTTTATGCAAAATTCTCGAAATGTGAATTTTGGTTAGAACAGGTACAATTTCTTGGGCATTTAGTCAATCATGAAGGAATTCATGTGGATCCCACCAAGATCGAGGCGATTACCAAATGGAAAATCCCTGAGTCACCAACCGAGGTTAGAAGTTTCTTAGGTTTGGCCGGTTATTATAGAAGGTTTATTCGAGATTTTTCTAGAATAGCCATTCCCTTAACTAAGCTAACTTGTAAATCTGTTAAGTTTGAATGAGAACCAAAACAAGAAGAAGCTTTTAGAATTCTTAAGCAAAGACCAACCAACGCACCCATATTAGAGTTACCTGAAGGAACTGAAGACTTTATAGTCTATTGTGACGCTTCTAAATTAGGTTATGGATGTGTGTTGATGCAACGTCAAAAGGTTATAGCTTATGCATCTAGACAACTTAAGAATCATGAAGAAAATTATTCAACCCATGATCTAGAATTAGGAGCTATAATTTTTTCCCTTAAAATTTGGAGACATTACCTTTACGGTAGTAAGTTTACCATTTTCACCGACCATAAGAGTTTAACGTATGTTTTCGGGCAAAAGGAGTTGAATATGAGACAAAGACGCTGGATGGAAATACTAAGCGATTATGATTGCAATATCCAGTACCATGCAGAAAAGGCAAACGTAGTAGCTGATGCTTTAAGTCGAAAGTATCACAAAAATCTAAAAAGAATACGTTCTTCTAAATTAAATCTGCAGGTAGATTTAAATGAATAGATTAGAAAAGCACAAGAATCAGTAATCAAGGATGATACTGAAAAGTTGAAAGGAATGATTAAGGAACTAGAACAAGGAACATATGGAATTTGGAGATTCCATAAGAAAAGAATGTGGATACCTAAATTAGGAAACCTACGCCACCATATATTAGAAGAAGCCTATAAATCTAAGTATACGATGCATCCTGGAAGTGATAAGATGTATCAAGACTTAAGAAAGAATTTCTGGTGGATAGGAATGAAAAAGGATATAGCAGCTTATGTTGCAAAGTGTCTAACCTGTTCACAATTTAAAGCTGAACACCAGAAACCCTTAGGTTTGTTGCAACAGATAGAATGCCAGTTTGGAAATGGGAATGATAACAATGGATTTTGTTACTAAATTACCCAAAACAAGAAAAGGTAATGATACAATCTGGGTGATTATAGACAGGCTAGCTAAGTCAACTCATTTCTTACCCATGAAGGAAACTTTCAGTATGGAACAATTAGCTAAGTTGTATATAAATGAAATAGTTTCATTACATGGAATTCCTTTATCTATTGTTTCTGACAGAGATAGCCGTTTTACCTCTCATTTTTGGACAAGTTTCCAAAAAGCAATGGGAACAAAGTTGAATCTAAGCACAGCTTATCATCCTCAAACGGACGGATAAAGTGAAAGAACAATTCAGACAATGGAAGATATACTTAAAGCTTGTGTATTTGATTTTGGAGGTAATTGGGACGATCACCTACCACTAATAGAATTTTCTTATAATAACAGCTGTTGGGTGTCGAATCCAGCAAATAAATATAAAATAAACCTACTTGATACACTAGAAATAGTATGAATGGAAGTAAGGTTCGTGTCCTCAGGGATACAGATTAACTAGCTATGCCAAAACGATTTTATTCAGATACGGTTGTTTTGAAAGAGTGGTTTTAAGTTTAAACTAGAATGTAAAAAAAAAAACAATTTTTAATTTTTAGATTAAAAAGAAAAGTAATTAAAGTGGTTGGAAAATTCGGATATTAAAAAAAACTAATTTCAACATCAGGGCAATTTCTTTATTCGGTTCGACTTACGATCATTAACGGTCACGGTGCAATGATTCCTTTAAATAATAGTTTGTATCGACACTAGACGTCACGCAGTTCGGACATCCACTCTATCTAATGTCTAACCAAACGCCGTTCGTTGATTAGAGCCAACCCGCTACTCTAAACTCACGCCGTTCGGATTTTAGCGTGCGGGTTGCGGAATAGAAGTATCAATTACAATCAAACACTCACGCCGTTCGGAGTGTCTAATTATATTGTATAATTCTATAATAATTTTGGGTTCATAGACAAATTCAAAATATTATTTGTTCCTTGTGTCAAAAATTAAAACTTTATTAGAGTTCTAAAAATTGATTGAACTTTATTAGAAAAATTAATAAGTTGATCAGGTTTATTAACAATCTAATATTTTCCGGATTGAATCCGTATTAAAAACAAGAGTCATATAAACAAACCACTAAAATAAATTGAATCAAACGTGATCGTTTCACATAAGTGTATGAACCAATTCAAAGAAAATAAACCCCGGTGTCGAAACTATAAAAATCTAGCCAGACATGATGGCTAGTTCAATCAAGTTGAATATGACACAAAACATCCAAAAATTGAAAATTACAAAAACAAAGACAAATAGAGTTTTCTTGTTCTAGAAAATCACAAACCACAAAAGTGCCTTTTGCCGATCTCGAGTTCCAGCCGTCAAAGATGGATCCCCTTTTTTATCGTCCAGGTTGTTTTTTATATATCCTCAATTTGTTGGCCTACATCTTCCTGTGACTTTTTTTTCCATTAGTGGGCCACATTTAATTTTTTTCTTTTCTTGCGATAGCCTAGCCCAAATGCCAATCTCCTTAAACTGGCCTGAGTTTTCAAGACTAAAGTTTGTAGCAATCAATTTTTCTTTTGTTGTGGTCCACTATACATGAGTCTCATTTAGTGGGAATGGCCCAAAACCCAATTATATTAATCATGCAAAATAAAAAAAACGTCATCATTCAGCCATTGTACTCTAACTCTACCTTTGATTTGCTAGCACCAATTTAGACAATCTTTTAATGATCGCACACAATCACTCCGCCCCTACAATATCAACCAAAAACAAACAAAAGTAGATTCCGTTCCATAAAACAAATGTTTCGCAAAATAACGAGGCATGACTACTAAATATGCATGAAATGTGATGAATTTTTAATATTAATATGCTATAAAACATGCCTAAAAATGCAACTAACAACAGCCATCACACAAGTATCAATGCTGCAACATTCGAAGCACTTTATTGACGAAAGTGCCGAACGCCCGTCTGTTGGGCAGAAATTGGAGAAAAACAACTATCCGGGCCCGAGATAGTACAGGAAACAACAGACAAAATCATTCAAGTCAAGGAACGACTGAAAGCAGTACATGATCGACAAAAGAGCTATGCTGATAACAGACGAAAGCCATTGGAATTTCAGGTAGGAGACAAAGTGTTATTAAAAGTTTCTCCTTGGAAAGGAGTGATAAGATTTATCAAAAAATGAAAACTAAGCCCCAGGTATGTTGGACTTTTGAAATTATTAGAAGAATAGGACCTGTAGCCTATCAGCTACAACTGCTAGAGGAAATAGCAGGAATACATGATGTATTTTATGTATCTAATCTCAAGAAATGTTTAGCTGATGAATCACTTGTAGTGCCTCTTAAGGATATAGAGGTAAATGAGCAGTTAAAATTTGTAGAGGAGCCTCTATAGATTGAAGACAGAAAGATCAAGAATCTCAAGCACAAGAGACTAGTTCTGGTCAAAGTGAAATGGGACTCCAAAAGAGGACCAGAATACACATGGGAACTTGAATCAGAGATGTAAAGGAAATATCCACACCTATTTCAGTAGACCTCGAGGACGAGTTCTAAAATAAGGTGGGGAGGATATAACAACCCTCCAAAATAATTTTCGACACCCTAATATATTTAAAATATCCCTACATGTCTTAAAATATACCCCATATGCGAAAACCGAGCCCAAAATGCCATATATATTTAAAAATAAAATAAAAACAAAGATTTGGGTTCGCTAGCGGGGCGCGAAGACCCCCTTGTGTTCCTACGCGGGCCGCGACAGCCAGTCACCAGGGCGACACCCTGAGCTGCCACAAGGCAGCGACGTGTTGGAGCTAGGGGTGAATCGGACAAGCTAGGGCCTACCCTAGTTGCCCTCGCAGGCCGCGTAGCCCTTAGCTACAACCTTCGCGGGGCGCGATGAAGACGAAGATCAGCACTATAAATAGATGCAATCGGCTTCAGTCCCAACTCGCACCACAATCTCTTTCTCTCTCGAATTTCTACATAGAAATAGTAATTTTCGGGCATTATACCCCCTAAATAACGAAGTTCTGCCTCGTTGTAAGTATTATAACCACCGGTTACGTATTAGATATGCTGCCCGATTGATCCAGAGTTCCGTAACGGTTGTCGTGGTTCTGCCCGACGTAGTCGTTGGAATGCCGTCTCAGGGAGGGTATTACTAATGTAAATATTGGGTTATTATACTAACGCGTGTGCATTTGTGTAATTAATAGATAATCACCAGGAAATCTTACAGGAAAACCCTAAGATAGCAATGTGAGTAATCTCCTTTTGGTAAACTGTTTTAACAAAACCTTAAATATTTTACAATGTGATTAGCAGGGATTGAGTCTTTGTAATTCTTCAATTACTGCCGGTATGTTGGGGTTTTGTATACAAAATGTGGAACACGTTACCATTGGACAACGAGATAGCCAATGTGTAATATGACCCACCAGTCAGGATTGACAGTACTGAATGAGTAATTGTGTAGAAATAAACATTGTAATCGCTCTCAATACTGTTAAAGGATAAAACTATTCTTGATTAAACTGGGATTCACTCACCAGTATTTCCCACTGACAAAATGTTTTAAACACGTTTCAGGTAACAAAATGTGAAAGCCAGATAGAAGTCAGCTGGACAGCACTTAAGGCTTGGAAAAGTGGCTATAAAAGTTACCTGAATAAAGAGATGTTTTTATTAAATAAAATAGGGTTTATCCCTATAAAAATGTGTGTACTGAAAACTTGGGAATTTCCCACGTGTTTAATATTATAAATGTGTGGTATTTACTCTGATAAAATATTTCCTAACTACGGTCCTACTGTAATTTCCGCTGCCAAAATGATAAACACCGATACCACTAAATCTGGTCTCGCGGCCGCCCGTTCCCGGGACAGATAGGGGACGGGGGTTGCGACACGGGGTGTAGGCATACACCTGGCAGATGCAAATGCTAAATAACCCACATGTTGGGGATACCTCCTTTGTGGGTTTTATAGTGGTGAGTCGGTTAATCATGACCGGCTTCCAAACCGGCCCCATATGTATGACAAACATGTAAATCTGTATACAAGATTTTATATAAAAATTGTCCCAAGTTATAAATGGTTTTGCTTTAAAATTCCCATTCTCATCCACAAATCTATCCCAGCTGAACCCTTCAGGTAACTTTTCATCATCTTGATTTATTAATCATGCTTTACTATCAGCTGATATATATTTGTCCCAACTGAAACCTGGAGCCATTTTCTCATCGTCTTGATTAATTATACCATAATAAGCTTTCTTATTTGCATCTTCGATCATCTTCCCATGAGCAGTTTGTGTTTCTTTTTGTTGATATGGTTGATGAGCAACTTGTTGATATATGGCTTTCTGATAGTAGTCATCTTTTCCAAAAGGATTCTTTGCTCCATTAACCTCTTGATTTTTGCATTCTCTTTTGAAATGACCTTTCTCCCTGCATCGAAAACAAGTAACTTTAGATTTATCAAAACCCAAAGTAGACACATGTGCATCCAGAAAATCATTTCTTCCTGTGATCATTTTAAACTTTTCTGCTCTTCTCAAAACACTAGCTAGACACCATTTGATGTCCATGAGCTCCATCTCTTCAGCGTCTATCTGATCGTAATCCTCTTTTGTCAGCATAGGATTTCCGATCCTTCCTGCAACCAAACCTTCATAGGATTGTAGCACCGTTGCAAGTAACGCCATGTGATCTTTTGCAATTTCTTCAGAAAAACGTTGACCATCTGGAAGGTTCAATGCAATGTTGCACTGTATCACACAACCATTTCCACTTTTTGAGCTTTGAGAATGAAAGCTTGAAGTTAAATTCTTTGGATCAACACTTGGATATGAAGAAAATCCACTGCTGCTATTTGGACTTTGTTCAACAGTTCCAGATGAGTTTCCAGCACTAAAAGCAGTTTGAATTTTCGGACTCTTTTCAATCTCTTGAATATTTCCTTTGTAATACATTTTCACATCTTGTTGATTACTCGGATTATTCATCCTTGCAATCTTTTGCTGTTCAAGATCTTGACCTTCAATCTTCTCGATGAACTGAGAAATCGTCAAACCATCATATACTCCGGTGTTCTTTAAAATCATCAAAAATGTACCCCACTCTTTCTGAGGTAATGCATCAGCTAATTTGTCAACCCATTCCTCTCGTTCTTTGGTTATGCTTAGCAACGACATAGAACGCACTAAATGGCAATATCTTTCAATCAGTTTCTTTGTATCTTCCCCTGGCAGACTTGTGAATAGATCAAATTCTTTCTTAAGCAGTGCCTTTTTACTTTTAATCATCTTCTCACTTCCCTCAAATTTGATTTTAAGAGCATCCCAAATTGATTTTGAAGTTTTGTCATGTTGAAGCAATACAAAAATGTCTTCTTTAATAACTTGCTGAAGTAGACTAATCATCATCTTTTCAGCCATGTACATGTCTCGTTCTTTGTCATTGAATTCAGAGATTTCTTTCTCAACTTGCAGATCAGTACGTGGTAAAACATACTTCTTCAAAATACACTCCCAAGATCTCAAATGATTAGCTTGAACCCAGTTTTCAAACCGATCTTTCCAACCGTAATATTCCTCAATACTCATTAGCTTTGGGGGGTTTTTGTAAGGTTCCGGTCTCATTTTCTATATTCATGTTTTGAGTAATGGCAGCTGGACTAGTCGGGGATGTAGCAAACGCGTTATAGAACTCTTCTTCCATGATTCAGTAACACGTTTCACAAACAGACACTTTCAAGTGAGATTACCTGCACAACACCTTCGAACGAAATTAAGAGTTTCAAGCAGAATAAGAAGTTCAAACAAAATAGTGTTTTCAAGCGAAATATCTATTTTCAAGCGAAATCAACTACTTGAAGCGAAATAGGCTAATTTCGCTTGAAATTTCAAGCGGAATAACCACTTGGAGCGGAAACACTAATTTCGCTTGAGATGTTTCAAGCGGAATAACACTTTTCAAGCGGAACTAGTTATTTCGCTTGAAATGACCTTAACTTTTCAAGCGGAATAAAACGACACGTTCAAGCGGAATTACAACTTTGGTCCATTTTTGTCACTTTTAAGCTGAATTTTGGTCTGATATTCTCAAGGGTTTGTTAAAACACTGTTTCGCTTATGTTGTGAAAAGTTCAGGTCATTTTATCCGTTAAAACTTGTTCAATTGATAAAAGAAGGTGTAGAAGTAAGAAAAAGAGATGAAATCAAGCTGAAATCTCCAGAACTCCTCCTCCTGAGTTCTGATACCACATGTAGGATCGTGTTCGGACCCAAAATGAGTTGTTCAGAGGCGTTCTACTCAAAATGAAAGGCGGAAACAGACATGATGAGTTGAATTCAGCTAGATATCACTTTTAACTGTCGTTTTTATTGATCTGGAACATTTTTACAGCAAGACGACACTTCGACAGAGCTTCGCCGTCAGAAACACTCTTTCTAATTCCGCTCCAAATGACACAACCTATCTCCTATTTATAGACTTCTGATTTCGCTTGAAACAGCTCCAAGCGAAATCTCATTACAAGCGAAATCACATCAATTACACTCAAGCGAAATCAGCATGATTCAAGTGAAATTAAGCATTCAAGCGAAATCATCATCTTCAAGCGGAATCATTTGTAAACTTGATTTCTTGAACTTCGTGCCCTGAGCAATGCAAGACTCGATACAAGACGAAGTCGACAGACGCATGCACCAACAAGATCACCAATGGTTTGCAAGGCCACTGATATGTGTGACGGTGTAGGAAGACTCAAACCTAGCAAAGTTGTACCGGGCTCCCGGCTGGAAGACATAGTCACCACTATGGGCCGCCCCGGCCTCATGGCTGTGGGCTCGCTACACCCAAATAGATCTATCACTCATGCCCCTCGGTCCTTATACGAGGATTAATGGTCCCAAGTATCTGCCTACCCTATCACATGATCTATCGTTCTTTCCTAGGCTAATCATACCAATAGTATTGTAAGTATCCCTTTGTAACATGTATTTCACCCCCGAAGTAAGTAAACAAAACAGTTTAAGGAAAAGGGGGACATGAACTCACAGTAGTGTGTCTTTTGTACCGTCAACTCAAACACTGTCAGCTACACGACAACCTACAACGTACTAATGTTTATTAGACGAACGGGCCGTGCCTTGGCTTAGAGTTTAATGTTTTTGAGTTGCGTTTCTTGTGTTTCCCAATATTATTCCAAGTTATAATTATTTGTTAAAATAATAATTATTTTAACTTTAAATTATGTTTCATTTTGGAATAATTGTTTAATCAATATCTTTGGTATTAATACTTCCCAAGTATTTTAACTTTGTATTTCCTTCCCAAGGATGGGGGTATTCGTACATGTATATTGTAGTTCCGAAATAACATATTTGTAAGTCCTACTTAGAAAATATATATAACGTATTTGTCAAAAATAATGTATTCCAAAATATATATATTTTCCCAAAAATAATATATTTTCACTCTTTGTATCCAAAACAATATTTACCAAAAATATATTTGTAAAAGTATTTTCCGGAATATTTTGTGAGTTACGTTTTATCGTTCGGTTTCACAATATTAAGTGTGTAACTTAAATAATTATTCCGTGTGATTTTTTGTATTATTTTGGAGTTGTAAATGTCATGGTATTTTGTTAAGTTATATTATTTTACCCTAAAGTAATATAACTAGTCCACAAATCATACAAGTATTCACATAAGTGAAGTGTCTTAATATAAAATATATATTCTAAATACATATTTATCGATTTTATTTACAAAAACCAACCTCCAATACTTTGTATTTTTGTTACAAAAATAATGGCAAGGTTTATATTGAAAATCATAGTAAAAAATACACTTGTAACACTTGTTAGAAAATATTTTCTAAGTGTTGGAATTTTTAGAAAATTTCGCCATAGTTTCCTTTGTAAATGGAGGTGTCCAAGCTATTTAGCATATCCTTTTCTTTTCAAAAATCATCCAAACATTCAACAACAAATCACTAATCATTTTATACTTACCAAGTGTAAAAACAATACACTTCACATAGTAACATGAACTTGATCCTTCATAAAAACGTGTAGTAACTTGGTAAAGTGTTTAGTGAGTTTAGTTACCCTCCAAAGTGTGTTTACTTCCTTAAAAATCCCATTCTTAAAGAATTTAAGTGTTTACAACTTGTGAACACATTTTGCAAAAATGTTTATTTATGACATCTTCTTGTTTTAAAAGTATTTCTACACTTGTATTGTCACTAAAAATAGTGTAGGTTTAATAAAAATTATGATCTTTCAAGAATCATCTTTTTAAACTTGGTTTTCTTGGAAAATCATTCACATGTCTTAGGTTCACAAGTTTACTAGTTCACTTGGTTTATTACTTTACAAGAAAATCATTACATTATCAAGTTCATGTCTTAATAAGAAGATGATCATTTTATGTAAACACATAATCACTTCTTATCTTGTTAGATCATGTTTTTAATCATAATCTAACAAGTTTCACATGATGATCAACATCATATTACCAAGAAATCAACAAGCAATCATCATCCATACACTAAACAACATCATTTTATCAAGATATCAACATATTTCATCTTATGTTAGCTTATGTTTCATGATTCAAGTTTATGTTCTTTTAGTGTTCATATGAATTCAACAAGATATATCTTTTAACCACTAAGAATATGAAGTAAACAAGGATCAAAAGAAGTCTTACTACTAGCTTCAAGCTAGGGAAGATCACAAGTGAAAATTGAGTGGATAATAGCACACGAGAGAGGTCCTTCAAGATCCGAGCTCACCAAGCCTGGCTCCTTGCACCTTGAATGAAGCTTAGAATGGATGAATGAAAATCGAAAAATGGTGGTGTATGTAGGGGTATGTTCGTCCGAGCTTTATGGAGGGAGAGAAGAAGTGTTGAAGTGGTGAGTTGATGAAGATGATTAGTGGTTCTTATAATCTCTAACTCCTATTATCCAAAGGTTCTCTTGTCCCCCAAAGTACAACAAGATCCATCACAATCCCAAGAATAAGATTTAGGAAAGATTTATAAAGATTGAAGTAATCTTTGAGGGTGGGGGCAATATGAGCCGTGAATTACATGGGGGGGGGGGGTTAAATGAAAGTTTAAATGGTAAGTAGGTGATTTAGAGGAGGTGTTAAGTGTAAAAGTCTTGTGTTTATGTGTATCATGCTTTATGTAGAAAGTTTAAGTGTCCGGGAACCATAACTAGCTCAGAAAAATAAAAACAATGCTTCTAGCAATATTTTAGTGTTCCGGGTAATGTCCGGTTGTTCGGTTAGATACCGATTCGTTAAAGTGCTAAGTTATACCGTATAGTGTCTTTTATGTAACCTTTTGTGACACTTTCAATTCCCGACACTTAGGAAAGCATACAGGACCATTTTGCCATGTTTTTGCACATTACTAGCATGTTAAAATGCTGAATTTTGATGATAAATGCAGAATTCTGCACTTAGAGTGGGTTTTAGGCACTTTCCAGCACTTAAATTATCACCTAGTGACACAGTTTTATGGTCCTCACTTCCCTACACTCCATACTAGTGTAGTACCTTGTCTCTGGCTCATACTAGGCCTCAAAGCATTGTCTGTCTATGTACTGGCACTGTTAGTATATTTCTGAGTTATCCGCTAACTGTGCTAACTGTGCTTTGTGCATCATGTATGTCACTAAAGTTTGTATGTAATGAATGGTGTGACAGTATGAAATGTGATGCATAGGTATGTATGATACAGAAATCATAAAGCAGTTTATATCATCAGTTGTAATTAAGCACAGTCATTAAGCACAAATTTAATATTAATTAATCGTACGGATACCTGTAATTATGAGGGTTGTCACATTCTCCCCTTGTTAAGAAAATTTCGTCCCGAAATTTTAGTTCTGCTACTAGATGCAGGGGTCTTGGGGAATAAATGTGGGTATTTTTCTTTCATACGATCCTCACGCTCCCACGTGAATTATGGGCCGTGTCGCGCATTCCATCGAACCTTGACGAGTTTGACACTACTCCGGCGTGTTTTGTTAACCTTCCAATCAGTAACCTCAACGGGTTCTTCAGTAAAGTGGAGTGTGTCGTCAATATGAACTTCGTCGGCAGGAATGACCACTGTCTCTTGAGTTGGGCTCTTTTTTCAGGTTTGATACATGAAATGTATCATGAACGCCATTTAGCTCTGTGGGTAGATCCAACTTGTATGCTACAAGACCAATCCTTTCCAGGATTTTAAATGTCCAATGTACCGCGGATTCAACTTCCCACGCTTCCCAAAGCGTGCCACACCCTTCCAGGGTGAAACCTTTAACAAAACCATATCTCCCACCTCAAATTCCAGAGGTTTCCTTCTGCGATCCACGTAACTCTTTTGACGATCACGAGCCGCTTTGATGCGCTCTCGGATCTGTGAAATCTTGTCTGTCGTCTCCTGAACCAATTCCGGGCCAACAAGCTGTCTATCACCCGCGTCTGCCCAGCATAGCGGTGATCGACAATTACGCCCATAGAGAGCTTCGAACGGTGCGGCTTGAATGCTTGCATGATAACTGTTGTTATAGGAAAATTCTACCAAGGGTAGGTGAGTGTCCCAACTCCCACCCAAATCCATTACGCAAGCTCACAACATGTCTTCCAGCGTTTGAATTGTTCGTTCGCTCTGGCCATCAGTTTGCGGGTGAAAAGCAGTACTCAGATTCAACTGAGAACCAAAGGCTTCTTGGAAGGATTGCCAAATCCTCGACACAAACCTTCCGTCTCTGTCTGAAATGATCAAGAGAGGCACTCCATGCCGTGCAACAATCTCTCTAAGGTATAGTTCGGCCAGTTTACTAGTGTTGTCTTTCTCCTTGATTGCCAAAAAGTGTGCTGATTTGGTCAGACGGTCCACGATTACCCAAATCGTATCGTGACCTCTGGGTGTCCTTGGCAATTTCGTTATAAAATCCATAGAAATTTGTTCCCATTTCCACTTGGGTATTTCTGGTTGTTGCAAGAGAACTGAAGGCTTCTGGTATTTGGCTTTTACCTTGGCACAAGTTAAACATTTGCCAACATATATCGCAACGTCGCCTTTTATTCTCAACCACCAATAGAAATCCTTTAAATCTTGGTACATTTTATCCGATCCTGGATGGATCGAGTACCGTGACTTGTGAGCTTCATCAAAAATAACATTTCTCAAACCACCAACCAAGGGAACCCAAATTCGTTTCATAAAGCACAACGTTCCTTCCCCGTTTGGTACCAACTGCTTCTCCATCCCACAGAGATATTCATTCTCAAGATTTTCCCTTTTGGGAGCTTCTCTCTGCGCGGCACGAATGCACAACGAGAGGTCCGTTTGTACAATCATTTCCAAAGCCCTAACCCTTATAGGCTTAATCCTTTCTTTCCGACTCAGGGCATCGGCGACCACATTCGCCTTCCCCGGGTGATACTTAATCTCACAATCGTAATTGTTCAATAGTTCTACCCAACGTCTCTGTCTCATGTTAAGCTCTTTCTGATCGAATATATGCTGCAGGCTTTTGTGATCAGTAAAGATGGTGCATCGCGTGCCATATAAGTAATGCCGCCAGATCTTCAATGCAAACACCACCGCGCCTAGTTCCAAATCATGTGTGGTGTAGTTTTTCTCATGTACCTTCAACTGGAGTGAAGCATAAGCTATAACTTTTTGTCACTGCATCAGCACGCAGCCAAAACCTTGACCCGAAGCATTGTAATATACCACGAAGTCGTCAGTGCCTTCGGGTAGAGATAAGATCGGTGCATCACAAAGCTTGTTCTTCAACAGCTGAAAGGCTTCTTCTTGCTTGTCTCCCCATTCATACTTTTTGTCTTTCTGTGTGAGGGAGGTCAACGGTTGAGCGATTTTCGAGAAATCCTCAATAAACCTGTGATAATAACCAGCCAAACCTAGGAACTGTCGAATCTCGGTTGGCGTCTTCGGAGTCTCCCAGTTCTTGATCACCTCGATCTTTGTGGGATCCACATGAATTCCATTCCCATTAACCACGTGACCAAGAAACTGAACTTCACGTAACCAGAATTCACACTTCGAGAATTTCGCGTACAGCTTCTCCTTCTTAAGCAACTCTAGAATAGCCCTTAGATGTTGCTCATGTTCTTCTTTCGACTTGGAGTAGATCAAAATTTCATCAATAAACACGATCACAAACTTATCAAGGTAGGGCTTGCAGACTCTGTTCATCAAGTCCATGAACACGGCTGGCGCGTTTGTCAGACCAAACGGCATAACCAGGAACTCTTAATGTCCATAGCGAGTTCTGAAGGCCGTCTTGGGAATACTTTCCTCTTGTATTCTCAACTGGTGATATCTCGATCGTAGATCGATCTTAGAGTAGAAACTTGAACCTTGTAATTGATCGAACAGGTCATCGATCCTTGGCAAAGGGTATCGATTATTGATAGTCAACTTGTTAAGCTCGCGGTAGTCGATACACATGAGGAAACTACCATCTTTCTTCTTTACGAACAAAACTGGAGCTCCCCAAGGCGAGAAGCTTGGTCTGATAAATCCCTTGTCTAACAACTCCTGAAGTTGCGTTGACAGTTCCTGCATCTCTGAAGGTGCAAGTCGATAAGGTGCCTTAGCTACAGGCACGGCGCCTGGAACTAAGTCAATATGAAACTCGACTTGTCTTTGTGGCGGCAATCCTGGTAAGTCTTCTGGAAAGACTTCAGGATACTCCTTCATGACTGGAATATCTTCTATCTTCGGCTCAGCGGCTTCTTTATCCACGACGTGTGCCAAGAAGGCAACACATCCCTTCTTCAAACATTTTCGTGCTTTCAAATAGCTAATGATCCTCAAAGGCGTATCGTGCTTCTCACCATGTACCACAATTGTTTCTCCATCTGCCATTGGAATGCGAATGGTCTTCTCGTGACATACAATTTCTGCTCTGTTGCTTGACAACCAATCCATCCCTACTACCAAGTCGAAGCTTCCCAACTCGACTGGCAGTAGATCCAGTGTAAACTCGTGTTCTTCCAGCTCTATCACGCATCCTCTGATGACTTCATTCGTTTCTACTAGCTTTCCATTAGCTAGTTCTATTGAGTACGGAATGTCTAACTTACTAGCAGTTAACCCAAGCATTTTCTTAAATTCTAGCGATACAAAACTATAGTCGGCACCAGTGTCAAATAGTACAGCTGCAAAGCGTTGATTTATAGGGAACTAACCAGTGACAGCATTAGGATCTTGGCGAGCTTCCCTCGCACCGATATTGAAAACTCTTCTTTGTGCCTGGTTGAGCTTTGGGCATTCTCTCTTGAAATGCCCCATGTCTCCACAATTGAAACACCCTGGTCCTCGACCATTCCCATTACCACCTTGAGCATTGTTTTGGTTGCGATTACCACTCCCAGCTTGATTACCACGGTTTCCATTACCTCCATTATTTCCTTGCGGGCGGTTTCCATTCCCATTACCACCACGGTTGTTGTTACCAAAACACCTTTGACCGCCACGGCTAGTACCAACCCAACATGTTTCTTTCGAGTGACCACCTCTTCCACAAGATTCACATTTTCCAGATCGGCATCGTCCCTCGTGATGCAACTGACACGCGTTACACTTGGGCAAGGTGCCCATATACCCCTTTCCTTTGGCCTTCGCGCTCGCCTCATCTTTCTTGCTCGAACTGCTGGTACCCTTCTTAAAGTTGGAGAACTTCCGTTTGTTCTCTCCCGAGGACTCAACATGAGTTTCCTTTTTCTTCGGATCAGAATTTGAAAACTTGTTCAACCTGATAGCTTCCTCAGTCAGTGACACGCTTAGATCTATAGCTTCAGTAATTGTTGCAGGCTTTGAAGATGTAACCATGCTCATAATCTAAGGTGCCAACCCCCAGATGAAACGCTCCACGCGTTTGAATTCTGGACTGACCATGTATGGTACCACGTGAGACAGATCATGAAATCTCTGTACATATTCGGCGATCTTTGGGCCGTCCATCTTGAGGTTCCAAAATTCAGTTTCCAGCTTCTGAATTTCGGCCCTGGAGCAATACTTTTTACGCATGAGCTCCTTTAACTCGTTCCAAGTCAACGCGTAAGCTGCTGCCTCTCCTAGAGTTTGGACTTGGAGATTCCACCACGAAAGTGCTCCATCAATGAATAATCCGGATATGTAGGTGACTTGCTGATCTGGTGCGCATTTGCTCATCCTTAGCACCGAATCGGTCTTCTCTGCCCATCAAAATTCAGCGGTTTACAGTCTAAAAATTGTTTGAAGGTACAGCCTGTACAAGTAACGTCATTCACAGGAAGCATTAGCAATTGTACATGGAATGTCCAAATGTAATGTGTCTCAAGGGACTTAAACATTACCATGTGGTGGGTTGTTCCTTGAGGTATTCCCGCTAGTTTTGGCGCCTGAGGCCTCGTAATCTGCTATTGCTCGGGAGATCCTTTCTTGCAATTCTGCCTCAGTAGTGGGCAAACGATTTTCCCTTCGTGGTGGCATCTTCTATAAGAAGATTGTATAGGTCAGGCCATAATAAGTATAGTAAGTACGTAACATGCGCATGTAATAACATTTATTAACACATAACATCCCATGTCATAACGCAAACAAATAATCCACAACGCATGTAATGAGAATGCTGCGATTGAGCTATCATATAGCAAGACCACAAGTACAGTTTACGAGTTTTACAAATGTATCATACATCAAAAGAGACTAAGGGTCGCACCACCCTTGTCTGAATTGTCTAACAATCTATTACAACCAAAAGTCAAATGTCAAAAGTCTTGATGCGGTCTTCAAAATGCTGTGCAATCAGGCTCAATAGCTGCAATCTCATCAAAAGTAATGCTATCTATAGAAAACCAAAAACCCCTAAGCTGATGGGGGAGGAGGAGGAGGTGGAGGAATGAAAAGCAACCTGTGCAAATGCGCCAAATCCTCCTCAAGTGCATGAACGACACGCAGCAGGTAAGCAATCTGCTACTCCATAGTGAGGGAGCGGACATCAAAATCAGGGTACGGTAGTAGAGGAGCTGGTGGTGTCGCGAATGGCGACTGGCAATGACAAGGGGGAGGACGCGGGATCCTCTCCAACTCCTGGACTCTGCGACATAACAACTCCTACTGGAGCTGTAGCGATAAAAGTAGGTCATCCCTGGTGTAGCCAACAAAATGCGAGGGATGATACGGGTCAGACACAGGCATCGTATTGGGCGGAAACCATATCAATGGCTCTCCCTGTGGTACAGAAACAAATGGAGCAGTGTGAGAAACTGTGGCATGAACTGATCGGCTCCTGACACAAAAGGTATGTGAGTGTGCGGCTGACTCGAAGGTCCTTCCCCTGGACGGGGAGGAGGAATGTCCTGAAGAAATGTAACTGGTAAATCTGTGCGGTGCGCATCTGACACGTGTGGGTGAAACTGGGGGACATCAACGGGTTCCTGAACAAGTGCAGTAGGGGGAGTAACTGGTCGAACAAAAGGAGGATAGTCATCATCGGCATCAATCCACCCGTTGCGGATGTGAGCATATCTAGGGTCAACGTGTGTAGCAAAAGGGGCGCGATCAATAAGCACAGGTATCGAGTCAGGCAGAGGTGGTGCAACAACTGGAACATCAGCAGGGATAGGGTCATGCACCGGTAGAGGGTCGTGTGCCGGTATAGGCTCAGGTGCAATCTCAGGCTCTAGGTCAGCGGGAGCAGGCTCATGATCAGCGGGTATATCAAAGTGCTGATCGCCAGGTGCCTCAAAAGGTGGCTCGTCAGGTACAAACTCATCTCATGATCTGGGTCAAAGTCATGCGGAAAAAGGGGTGCAGCAGACATCGCCATGTCGGAATCAGTGTCAGTGGGGTAATGCTGCTCGCCCCGAGCGTGTAAAGTGGCAGATGATACGGACTTAAACGAATCGGGACCAGACTGGTCAGGTAAAACCTCCACAACAGGAACCTCAACAGTTGGAAAAATAATGGCATCAACAACAGGAATCTCATCAACAGGAATAGCAACATCACCATCAATCGGAGCCCCGCCATCCTGGTCATCCTCAGGGGGACCCTCGATGAAGAGATCGACGTCATCGTCCGACATATCGTCGAGAGGTAGATCATTAACAGGAAAAGCAGCAAGAGGAATAGGTGCAGGGATCTGAGCAAGGGGTAGATCCCCGTTAAGAAAACCATCAGCTAAAGGTAAATCATCTCCGAAATCCGGTAAGGCGAAGGGCTGAAAGTCATCATCGTCACTGCTCGTGGTGTCAGATGTGTAAACCTCATCCTCTGGGATGACCTCGTCATCTGAAACTATCGCTATAGGGTCTATCGTGTCTGATACTCCACTCTCGGAGGAAGATGACATGGTGTATGTGACAAAACAATCACACATACGCACATATATCAACCATCAGCAAATAAGCATGTAAACAGCAATGTAAGCAAGTAATCATCCTAGTCTTCCCCAGACTATCCCACCCAGCCTCTCAGACTGAACTCCCTAGTCTCTCAGACTAAAACTCCCCAGTTTCCCAAACTGAACCACCCAGCCTCTCAGGCTAAAACCTCCCAGTTTCCCAAACTGAACTACCCAGTCTCTAAGACTCAATTTCCCCAGTCTCTAAGACTGAACTCCCTCAGTCTCTAAGACTGAACCTCCCTCAGTCTCTAAGACTGAACCTCCCTCAGCCTCTAAGGCTGAACCTCCCCAGCCCCTAAGGCTGAATTATAACATAGCCCTTTTGAAATGTGTATTTGTGCCTTTTGTTTGTAAAAATGTTTGTTCCCTGGATCTGGACATTTTGTGTATGCAATGTAAAAATGTTTTCGTGAGAGCCCTGATGATCATAGTCTAGACTCGAGAAAGAATCCTAGTTCGCTATGATCGAGGCTCTGATACCAAGCTGTCACACCCTGGCTTTTGCGGAAGCGTGGTTTATTTGGTGTGAGTTCTTAATACCATAGCGATCAATCATAACAATGCTATATGATAAAAAACATGAGATGTTCATCCATTAATAAAGTTTAGAAATTACCACAATACCATTGTCTAAAAACATCAATACCAAATTATGTTACAAACCATGACGTGTTTAAATGAGTTCCCAAAGACTCAACAAAAGTACTTAAATAAAACCCGAGTTTAGAATTATGTATCCCGTCCAGGAATGGGATACACCCCCTAAACTCAACAACCCCGGATGACATCTTTTATTTCACTACGCAGCTTGATGACACATTGCATACCTTGCCAGATCCACTAGTTCCCTAAAATACATCTAGTTTGAAAAATCAACAAAAGTTGAGCGAGTTCATGTGTATGTGAGTATGAATAAACCTTTTTAAACAGTGTATGTATGTATGTCCTGGTATGATTGCAAACAAGGAAAAGATCACCAATGGTTTGCAAGGCCACTGATATGTGTGACGGTGTAGGAAGACTCAAACCTAGCAAAGTTGTACCGGGCTCCCGGCTGGAAGACATAGTCACCACTATGGGCCGCCCCGGCCTCATGGGTGTGGGTTCGCTACACCCAAATAGATCTATCACTCATGCCCCTCGGTCCTTATACGAGGATTAATGGTCCCAAGTATCCGCCTACCCTATCACATGATCTATGGTTCTTTCCTAGGCTAATCATACCAATAGTATTGTAAGTATCCCTTTGTAACATGTATTTCACCCCCGAAGTAAGTAAACAAAACAATTTAAGGAAAAGGGGGACATGAACTCACAGTAGTGCGTCTTCTGTACCGTCAACTCAAACTCTGTCAGCTACACGACAACCTACAACGTACTAATGTTTATTAGACGAACGGGCCATGCCTTGGCTTAGAGTTTAATTTTTTTGAGTTGCGTTTCTTGTGTTTCCCAATATTATTCCAAGTTATAATTATTTGTTAAAATAATAATTATTTTAACTTTAAATTATGTTTGGTTTTGGAATAATTGTTTAATCAATATCTTTAAGTATTTTAACTTTGTATTTCCTTCTCAAGGATGGGGGTATTCGTACATGTATATTGTAGTTCCGAAATAACATATTTGTAAGTCCCACTTAGAAAATATATATAACTTTTATGTCAAAAATAATGTATTCCAAAATATATATATTTTCCCAAAAATAATATATTTTCACTCTTTGTATCCAAAACAATATTTACCAAAAATATATTTGTAAAAGTATTTTCTGGAATATTTTGTGAGTTACGTTTTATCGTTCGGTTTCACAATATCAAGTGTGTAACTTAAATATTTATTCCGTGAGATTTTTGGTATTATTTTGGAGTTGTAAATGTCATGGTATTTTGTTAAGTTATATTATTTTACCCTAAAATAATATAACTAGTCCACAAATCATACAAGTATTCACATAAGTGTCTTAATATAAAATATATATTCTAAATACATATTTATCCATTTTATTTACAAAAACCAACCTCCAATACTTTGCATTTTTGTTACAAAAATTATGGCAAGGTTTATATTGAAAATCATAGTAAAAAATACACTTGTAACACTTGTTAGAAAATATTTTCTAAGTGTTGGAATTTTTAGAAAATTTCGCCATAGTTTCCTTTGTAAATGGAGGTGTCCATGTTATTTAGCATATCATTTTCTTTTCAAAAATCATCCAAACATTCAACAACAAATCACTAATCATTTTATACTTACAAAGTGTAAAAACAATCCACTTCACATAGTAACATGAACTTGATCCTTCATAAAAACGCGTAGTAAGTTGGTAAAGTGTTTAGTGAGTTTAGTTACCCTCCAAAGTGTGTTTACTTCCTTAAAAATCCCATTCTTAAAGAATTTAAGTGTTTACAACTTGTGAACACATTTTGCAAAAATGTTTATTTATGACATCTTCTTGTTTTAAAAGTATTTCTACATTTGTATTGTCACTAAAAATAGTGTAGGTTTAATAAAAATCACGATCTTTCAAGAATCATCTTTTTAAACTTAGTTTTCTTGGAAAATCATTCACATGTCTTAGGTTCACAAGTTTACTAGTTCACTTGGTTTATTACTTTACAAGAAAATCATTACATTATCAAGTTCATGTCTTAATAAGAAGATGATCATTTTATGTAAACACATAATCACTTCTTATCTTGTTAGATCATGTTTTTAATCATAATCTAACAAGTTTCACATGATGATTGTAACACCCCGAAAACAGGTTTGGTAATCAAACTCCGTTAATACTAAAAGACGGGTAAAGTACCGTTAGTAGTAAAAATAACCCGGTAAATATTTGGATTTAAATAAGAAATCCTAATATTAAATACAAGCGAATCAAAGTTTTAAGGAATTGAATTTATAAGGGCCCTAGTTAACGGGACTTAAAATAAAACGGGTTTTTAACTTACCGAACCTACTAAGCTGACTAGGAATAATTCTAACCTAGTTAGATAGTGACTTATGAGTGGGTTAAAACACTTAAATTATGAACTAAGGAAAATGGAGGGGCCAAACTTGTTAAACTTGAAACTTGATTTATTAAAAACAAGAATTAAAACACACCAAACACCCACTTTGGGGGTGTCTGGTCGATTAAGAAGCAGGGGGCGACATGGGTTTTCTTCAAACCCTAAAATCCTCACAAAACTCACAAATTGGAGCCTCTAATCAAGTCTAAATCGAATTTAAAGCACAAATTCATGAACACCTAGTTGAAAGGATCATAAGGTATGTAAAATTGTGATGTTTTGATGCATCTTAAATTCTAGGTTATTTATAAGAAACTGAAATTGAGCTTGATTATGTCATGCATGGATGAATCTTGAAGTAATATGATGTCTAGGAGTAAACCCTAGTCAATAACATGTTGGATTATTGGATAATCTATGAAATTCATGATGATCCATTGATAAGTTAAATGGGTTTTGTAAATTTAGATGAACACAAGAATCATGACTACCAAAAGTGGTGTTACTTGATTACTGTGAAATGATTTTGAGAATAGTATGCATGTTTGACATGATGAAATCGATATGTATGTTTATATTGGGCAAAATATCAAGTTATGAACTTGGTTTTAAAGATGTAAAATTATACCCGTTAGGTGTTCGTTAAACTGCCTAAATGAAAGATAAATGTGGAAAATCGGACAAAAACGCATGCTTGATGGATATGGCAATTTATGCGTTAAGACTTATAAAAAGGGTTCTAAACGGATTGTGAATTGAACTCTTTAGGCGAGGAATCCGGATCGTCAAGTGGACAAGCCGGTGGAAATACGCGTTTGAAAAAGGTGCTTAAAAGGTACGTAACTACGATTCCGTTACGTTATGCTTGATTCCATATTTTCGCTAGTAGACTTTAAATTAGCATAATACATGAAATTGGCATTTGCTTGAAGTGACGAAGATCACTAGGTAAATAAACGGGTCAAAAGGTGAAATTATCACCCTTTGACAATATTGTCTAATGGTTTGTTGTCACACCCCGACCACGTTAAAACAACAAACCGTGGCGGAAACGTCGGGGAGTGTTGTAACAGAATCATTGTTTCAACAACCATGATAATAAAAGTTAAGTATTATTGAATTAAAGTCTACATTGTCTTGGAATTTAAATAAAACATAACATAATATTTGTCTTTTAAGTCACTAAGGCCCGAGTCCGCCTAAGTGAAGCACAAACATCATCATGCATCATCACCTGAAACACATGTAAAAATAGGTACGTCAGCATAAAAATGCCTGTGAGATACATAGGTTTTGTTTATGCAGGGTTCATGACTTGTAGTTTAAAAGAAGTGTTTAACAAAGATAGTCATGAACCTTGTAAAATGTTTTCTTTTATAAAATCATGTGTAAATCGATATGAAAATCAAATGATATAAAAGAATTATGCATGGTTAAATAAATAACCAAGTAAAAGTGAATTGTATAAAATATGTACTTTGTATAAAAATGTCGTGTCCTTGTAAAAATGTTTCATGTCTTTTGTTAAGTGGCTTAGATAATGCAACAATGTGTAATACAATAAAAGCACTTATATATAGGAAGTACCAGCGGCGTATCCACCATGCTTTTATCGTATAACACATAGCCTCGTTACATAAGTCACTTATCATTACCCAACAAAATGTCATGTCAAAATGTTTATGCATAAACCATGTTTAATGTCATGTGTAACATGTATTATGTATAACCAATGGAATGCATAGCAAGTAGGAAGACATCTACTTAAACTATGTAAAAATGCCTACGTGAAACATATGTCATGTACGGTGAATAAAAGAATCTACTCAACCCCGTAGGAAAAATGTACAAAACAATGTTTTTGAGTAAACCTAAGTTTAATTCAAATGTCATGTTTTGCAGAAACAATGCTTTATGATTACAAACATTTATGCAGTAATGTTAATCACATACATTCAAGCCTTGCGACTGTGGCGACAAACCTTTAAACAAATTAAAGGTTCATCTAAGTTATGTATATCGGATTCTGTCATTCCCAACTTCCAAACAAACCTAGGAATTCGGAAACGGGAGTTGTCAATTCCTATGGTACCATTACATACTACCGAGCGGCGTAGCTAATGTTAATGAATGTATTATTGTCCCGATTAAACACACCAAATGTCATAACCAATGTAAGCATGCTATGAAAATCATGTACTAGGTATGCTAAGTAAACATGCCTAGTAGAAATGTTCATATAAAACAATGCGTACATATGCTAAGTAAACATATGTAACAAATGTGTAATAAAACAATGTGCTAGTATGCTTAACATACATAGCAAAACACAGTGAAAGCATGTACTAAATATGTAAAATTAGCATGTTTATGTCACAAAAACATGTAAAACAAGAAAGTAACAAGTATGTACATGTGAATCACCCCAAAGTATTTGAAAACGATAAAAGAGGGGAACTATGTACTCACTTGGGATTGCTAATTAGTCTTGAGAATAAGACCAATTTAAGCTCCAAGTATCACGGAATCAAACGGCACCTAGTATAGGTAACTATGTTAATAATCGGCTCCTAAATCGAGAGATAGGATAGAATGAGGTTCTATAAATCAAATGAGTATTTAAACTCATATGGTATGATTTAATAGACCTTAAATTCTGATTTGAAAGTCTACCTAAGTGCTTTTGACCCGTTTCGACCCATTATGGTAGTATAAGCTACTATAATGCGTCGTTAGCGTAAGACTATGTTCGGATGGTTAACTATGTGCTGTGCCAAGTCTTATATGTTAAAAATATGTTCATATAGTCAAAATACGGATTTATGCTTCAAAAGGGCGTTTTGGTCATTTACTATGGGCATACAAGCTAACTAGCAAAAGAGTAACCAATCCTAGGTGATCATAAGGTATAACCTCAGGGGTTATTCCCTATAACTATGATCACTAAGTAAGCTTGGTCGGATCCTAATGATCGACCAAACGGGTCGGGTTCGAAAGTCTAAGCGGTTGTTTAGACCGCTTAACTAACGACCCTAAACAAGCACCAAACTATTAGTGACGAGTTAAACATGTCAAAATATGTTTAACCTACTGATTTGGTATCAAAACAAAGTGTTTTGATACCTAAAAGTAGTTCCGTTGCAAAATGTGTGCTAAAATGCATTTTGACCGAAACTTTGACTCGTCACTACGCCTAGTTAATGTGGTAATCAGTAGGTATAATCACTAAGGATTATAACCATTGTGATTACAATCACATTGCAAAGTTCAATTGAACTTTGACTTGACCAATTGACTGGTCAAACTGAAAGTCAAACACTGTTTGACTTTTTAAACAAGTAAGCAATAAAAGAATGAAAGAATGCTCACTAAGGGTCCTTGCTATCTTTTCTACTAAGAATAAACCTCCAATCAGATTAGGAAGCTCTCCAAAGCAGATGAGAAAGGAGAAATGAGAGAATGAGTAAGGAATTGAGTTGATGGACCAAGCTATTTATACTTGTCATGAACTTGTGAGATCATTACATGTGGTTATTTGGCCAACAAGCAATAAATCACAGCCCTATAAGTGTTTAGTGACAGGTAATTATGCTTGGGAAGGTGTTAACTTGGTCCCCAAACAAGAAATATTGCATACAAGGGCTGGTCTTGCAAAACAGCAGCTGAAACAAATTTTCTGTCGCTGGGGGTTCTCAGGCGGCCCGCGTAAGCATGTAGGGTAAGCTTACGCGGCCCGTATGGCCATCTTTGGCAGAATTGCACAAATGGTCCCTGAACTTGATTTGAGCTCATTCAGCCCCTTTTGACCCCCGTTAAGCCATTTTCAAGGCTCTACAAGGTCAATAAAGTTAAGAGGACTCAAAATGTGCTCGGAAAACTCTCGGATGTCAGCTCGTTTGGTCGTACGGTCGCGTTGTTCGTTAAATTATGACGAAACTCAAACGGACGCGAAAACGAACCAAATTAAGCGACGAATGGTATTTTTGCATGGCGATCACTAAAATAAAAATATTTTAGTGTGTACAAAAATTTTGGATGTCCAGATGTGGTCAGATCGTAAGATATGCGCGAAAATGAAAACTTACGTTGTTTTTGACACTTTTAGTCCCTGTAAGATCATGTAAGCATGTTTTCGCATACCGAACCTATCAAAGCTCATTTTTAAGCCACGTTTAGGTTATTTATGGTATGTTTAGCTTATGATCAAGTTCCGGACTGTACGTTGCCTTACGGAACGGCAGACTTTTGCAGTTTGACGCAAATAGTCCATGTGAGCGAATAAACTTGTTTTTGCCATACCAAAGCCTTCAAAACTTATTTCTAAGTTATGTAAAGGTTATTTGAGGTATGTTAAGCTTATGTTGCTGTTACGGAGTGTTTTTCGCGTTAAACTGATTACGTTTACGCATCCGTTTGCGTATAACTTCCCAGAAAGCGATATAGAGTTCAAAATCGATCAAAAATCAATATGTGCAATAAAATCAATCATAAATACAAACATTGGGATCAAAACATACTGTTTTATTAATATTTTATTGTTCAGAGTCTGTAAAATGATTACACAAGCACAGATGTCATAGTCTCCCCTACTTTAGGAAATTTCGTCCCGAAATTTATTTAGAGGAAACTTGTGAGAATAAATGCGGATATTTCGTCTTCATCTGGTCCTCATGTTCCCAAGTAAACTCTGGGCCACATTTGGATTCCCAGTGAACCTTGACTAAACGAATCCATTTGTTCTTTAGCTGTTTGAATGTACGGCCCACTATCTCCACTGGTTTCTCAATGAAGTGCATCGTGTTATCAACACGAATTTCATCAAGTGGTATGTGGAGGTTCTCATCAGCTAAACACTTTTTGAGATTGGACATGTGGAATGTCGGATGAACATTTCCAAGTTCAGGAGGTAGCTCAAGTCTGTAGGCTACTTTTCCGACTCTTTCAACGATCTTGAATGGTCCAACATAACGTGGTGCAAGTTTTCCTTTCTTTCCAAATCTAATCACACCTTTCCAAGGGGATACCTTGAGTAGGACGTGATCACCGACTTGAAATTCTAAAGGCTTGCGTCGTAGATCCGCATAACTCTTTTGACGGCTTCTAGCTGCCTGAAGGTTATCACGAATCTTCTTGACCTTATCTGTAGTCTCTAGAATGAGTTCAGGTCCAGTAAGCTGAGCTTCACCTATCTCATTCCAGCAGACCGGTGAACGACATTTTCGACCGTATAAAGCTTCGAAAGGAGCCATTTTGATGCTCGTATGATAGCTATTGTTGTAGGAGAATTCGATCAACGGTAGATGCGAATCCCAACTATCACTAAAGTCAATTACACATGCTCTAAGCATATCCTCCAGTGTCTGGATTGTTCTCTCAGATTGACCATCTGTCTGTGGATGGTATGCTGTGCTCAAATTAAGTTGGGTTCCTATGGCAGATTGCATGGTTCTCCAAAAGCAAGACGAGAATCGAGCATCTCTGTCAGATATAATCTTCAAAGGAACACCATGTCGAGATACAATCTCATCAACATATAACTTGGCAAGCTTGTCAGCAGATAAATCCTCGCGGATCGGCAATAAATGTGCTGACTTTGTAAGACGATCAACAACAACCCAAATGGCGTCGTGACCTCTTTTAGTGCGCGGTAACTTAGTAATGAGATCCATAGAAATGTTTTCCCATTTCCAAACCGGAATCTCTGGTTGCTCCAATAAACCAGAGGGATGTTGATGTTCTGCCTTAACCTTAAGACAAGTAAGGCATTTGGAAACATATAAGGCAATGTCCTTCTTCATACCCGGCCACCAATACTGGGTTTGAAGATCCTTATACATTTTGTCTGCACCAGGATGAATACAATAACGAGACTTATGAGCTTCATCCATTAGCAAGGTGCGAAGATCATCTATACTTGGGACCCATAAACGGCCCATGTAATAGAATATCCCAAAGTCTCTTAGTTCAAGCTCAGGATTTGTATGACATGGTAATTCTTTACTCATCAAGTCTTGTGTAACACAAGTATGTTGAGCCTGAATTATGCGGGATTGAATGTCTGATCGAACTTGAACACAGTGAAGCTTGACACGTTCCTTACGACTCAATGCGTCAGCCACGACATTCGTCTTACCAGGATGGTAGCGAATTTCGCAATCGTAGTCGTTTAGGAGTTCAACCCAACGTCGTTGCCTCATGTTCAGTTCTTTCTGATTGAAGATATGCTGGAGACTCTTGTGGTCAGTAAACACTACACACTTTGTACCGTATAGGTAGTGTCTCCAGATTTTGAGAGCAAAGACTACTGCACCTAATTCAAGATCATGAGTGGTGTAGTTTTTCTCGTGTATCTTCAGCTGTCTTGATGCATAAGCTATAACTTTGTTTCTTTGCATAAGAACGCAGCCAAGGCCTAAGTTGGACGCATCACAGTACACGACAAAATCGTCGTTACCCTAGGGCAAAGATAGGATAGGTGCATCACAGAGTTTCTGTTTCAAGGTCTGGAAAGCTTCTTCCTGTTTGGATCCCCACTCAAAAGGTTTGCTCTTCTTAGTTAGAGCAGTGAGAGGAACCGCAATCTTGGAGAAGTTTTCAATGAACCGGCGGTAATAACCCGCTAGACCAAGAAATGAACGAACCTCGGTAGAAGTAGTAGGTGTATCCCAATCCTTAATTGCACTGATTTTGGCGGGATCTACATGTATACCTTGTTCGTTAACGATGTGCCCCAAAAATTGAACTTCCTTAAGCCAAAATTCGCACTTGGAGAATTTGGCGAAAAGCTGTTCTTTCTTTAGGAGCTCCATTGTAAGACGAAGATGCTGTTCATGATCAACTCGCGTCTTAGAATAGATCAAGATATCATCAATGAATACAATGATGAACTTGTCCAAATAAGGCTTACAAACCCTATTCATCAAATCCATAAAAAAAGCAGGAGCATTTGTTAAACCGAAAGGCATAACAGTGAACTCATAATGACCATATCGAGTACGAAAAGCAGTTTTGGGAATATCTTCTTCGAGAATTTGAAGTTGATGATACCCAGAACGCAGATATATCTTTGAAAAGCAAGTAGCGCCTTGTAGCTGATCAAAGAGATCATCAATGCGAGGTAGGGGATATTGATTCTTGATGGTAAGCTTATTAAGCTCACGATAATCGATACACATCCTAAAAGATCCATCTTTCTTTTTCACGAATAGGACAGGAGCGCCCCAAGGGGAAAAGCTCGGACGGATGAATCCTTTGTCAGATAGCTCCTGAAGCTGCTTAAATAACTCTTGCATCTCAGATGGTGCAAGACGGTAAGGTGACTTAGCAATGGGATTTGCACCAGGCACAAGATCAATGCAAAACTCAACTTGGGGTACAGGGGGTAATCCAGGTAATTCTTCAGGAAATACCTCAGGATAATCCCGAACAACAGGGATGTCTTAGGTAGTCTTACCCTTGCCTTTATCCTCTACAACATGTGCCAAGAAAGCGACATATTTCTTTCGTAGGTATTTTTGGGCTTGGGTACAAGACATGAGTTTAACAGGTTTCTCCCCACGAACTTCTAAGATCTCACCAGTCGAAAGCGGTATACGGATGATCTTCTCAAAGCAAACCACCTCAGCATGGTACTTGGCTAACCAATCCATTCCCACTATAACATCAAAGCTCCCGAGTTGCATCGGTGTGAGGTCGATAGGGAAAAGATGGTTGTTAAGGTTCAACTGGCAATTTCGAAGAACGGAATCGAGTACAACGGGTTCACCACTAGCTACCTTTACTGTCAAGGGCTTTCCTAGTTTTGTTCTAGTCATCGAAAGTAAAGGCTCAAAAGCTAAGGACACAAAACTCTTATCGGCACCCGAATCAAATAGAACAGAAGCAGGATGGTTGTTAACAAGGAACGTACCATTCACCACTTCGTTATCCGCACGTGCCTCATTAGCATTCATATGAAAAACTCTACCACGAGCCGGTGCCTGATTTGCGTTTGCCAACCTCGGGCAGTTGTTCCTGTTGTGGGTCAGATCCCCACAATTGTAACACGAACCAGGCGGAAAGTGAGGTCGTGCAGGATTCTGGGCAGGGTTTTGTACAGCTTGGTTTTGAGCTGCCTGATTTTGGTTAGGAGCAAAATGGCAGGTATTTGCAAGATGACCAGACTTGCCACAATTCGTGCAGATGCGGCATTGCAATTGTGGCTGGTGGTGGCTGTTACATCTGTTGCACAGAGGTGCATTTCCAGCATACTGCCGCTTGGCAGCAGGTTGTGCAGCCTGATTCTGTGCTGCCTGATTAGGAGCAACCTGATTAGTCTGAGCAGTGACAGCGAAATTCTTGGAAGCCTTACGCTTCCTTGATTTCTTTGAAGACTCAGCAGCCTTCTTGCCCTTTGTCTCAGTGGTGCTATCAGACTGTTTCTGCTTCTTGTCACCCTTCCTATGGAGTTTACCCTTTTTGACTTGCGATTCAGTAAGGGTTGCAGCTAGCTCAATGGCCTGTTGGACGGTAGTAGGGTTGCTATCAGTGACAATATCCTGAACAGGATCTGGCAAACCGTCTATGTACTTCTCAATAGCCTTATCCAAAGGCGTGACCATTGTAGGACAGAGCAAGCTTAACTCCTCGTATCTGTCAGTGTAAGCCCGGTGTTCACCACTATCTTGCTTCAAGTCATGGAACTCATTTTCAAGTGCCCTCTGCTCGTAACGAGGACAAAATTCTCTCATCATAAGGGCCCTAAGTTCCTCCCATGTCTTACCCAAAGCAACCTCAGCACCTCGGTCTCTCATTACCCCATTCCACCAGGTAAGAGCCCTCTTTTGAAAAACACTCGACGCAAACTCGACCTTACGGTTGTTCGGACACTGAACATGGCGAAAGGTGCTCTCAAGACTCTCAAACCACTGTAGGAGCCCAGTTGCTCCCTCAGAACCACTAAACTTGAGTGGTTTAGCCGAGTTAAAACTTTTGAAATTGCACGGAGCAGGTGCATTATTGTTATTGTTGGCTTGGTTCCATTGAGCAATAAGATTGGGGAACGCAGCATCCATTTGCTGCGCGATGATTTCTGCCAGTTCGGCATTTGATAGCGGATTTTCGCGTCGAGGAGGCATTCTAAAAGAGGAAAGATGAGAGAAAACGAGTGAGATGACGTGATGAAAGAAACGAGATATCAATAAAATCGACAAAATGCAAGGATGGTGGTCATTTGTTTGTTACCACAAAGCAAACAAACAACACACAGTGACAAATCAAAGTAAATAGGTCATAATAATGTATCACTGAAGACATGCTTGCCTATAAGTGAACACTCACCCCAAGAGTTCCCAGGTAAGAGTGACTGGTCCGATATTGCGGATTTGTTCGAACACTCTAGCCTTAGACAGAAAACTCAGGGTACAGGCATTCACTCTTCCAGTTTGCACGTGTTCACATTATTTGGACCCAAACTTTGACGAGATTTTGAAAATTTGGAAGGTACAAGACCAAGAGAAATCATCTAAGGATAGATGATTGATTTCAAAAATCATTTTGGAAATTTGTGTTCATGTTTTGGTAATCACCTAAGGATAGGTGACGTGTATTGTTTTAAGATCTAAACACAAGATTACTTGTGTTAGGGTCCTAAGAAGTTATAGTCTAGATCAAAGCATTACTAATAACCTAATTCCCTATAACCATTGGCTCTGATACCAACTCTTCTGTCACACCCCGACCACGTTAAAACAACAAACCGTGGCAGAAACGTCGGGGAGTGTTGTAACAGAATCATTGTTTCAACAACCATGATAATAAAAGTTAAGTATTATTGAATTAAAGTCTACATTGTCTTGGAATTTAAATAAAACATAACATAATATTTGTCTTTTAAGTCACTAAGGCCCGAGTACGCCTAAGTGAAGCACAAACATCATCATGCATCAGCACCTGAAACACATGTAAAAATAGGTACGTCAGCATAAAAATGCCTGTGAGATACATAGGTTTTGTTTATGCAGGATTCATGACATGTAGTTTAAAAGAAGTGTTTAACAAAGATAGTCATGAACCTTGTAAAATGTTTTCTTTTATAAAATCATGTGAAAATCGATATGAAAATCAAATGATATAAAAGAATTATGCATGGTTAAATAAATAACCAAGTAAAAGTGAATTGTATAAAATATGTACTTTGTATAAAAATGTCGTGTCCTTGTAAAAATGTTTCATGTCGTTTGTTAAGTGGCTTAGATAACGCAACAATGTGTAATACAATAAAAACACTTATATATAGGAAGTACCAGTGGCGTATCCACCATGCTTTTATCGTATAACACATAGCCTCGTTACATAAGTCACTTATCATTACCCAACAAAATGTCATGTCAAAATGTTTATGCATAAACCATGTTTAATGTCATGTGTAACATGTATTATGTATAACCAATGGAATGCATAGCAAGTAGGAAGACATCTACTTAAACTATGTAAAAATGCCAACGTGAAACATATGTCATGTACGGTGAATAAAAGAATCTACTCAACCCCGTAGGAAAAATGTACAAAACAATGTTTTTGAGTAAACCTAAGTTTAATTCAAATGTCATGTTTTGCAGAAACAATGCTTTATGATTACAAACATTTATGCAGTAATGTTAATCACATACATTCAAGCCTTGCGACTGTGGCGACAAACCTTTAAACAAATTAAAGGTTCATCTAAGTTATGTATATCGGATTCTGTCATTCCCAACTTCCAAACAAACCTAGGAAGTCGGAAACGGGAGTTGTCAATTCCTATGGTACCATTACATACTACCGAGCGGCGTAGCTAATGTTAATGAATGTATTATTGTCCCGATTAAACACACCAAATGTCATAACCAATGTAAGCATGCTATGAAAACCATGTACTAGGTATGCTAAGTAAACATGCCTAGTAGAAATGTTCATATAAAACAATGCGTACATATGCTAAGTAAACATATGTAACAAATGCGTAATAAAACAATGTGCTAGCATGCTTAACATATATAGCAAAACACAGTGAAAGCATGTACTAAATATGTAAAATTAGCATGTTTATGTCACAAAAACATGTAAAACAAGAAAGTAACAAGTATGTACATGTGAATCACCCCAAAGTATTTGAAAATGGTAAAAGAGGGGAACTATGTACTCACTTGGGATTGCTAATTAGTCTTGAGAATAAGACCAATTTAAGCTCCAAGTATCACGGAATCAAACGGCACCTAGTATAGGTAACTATGTTAATAATCGGCTCCTAAATCGAAAGATAGGATAGAATGAGGTTCTATAAATCAAATGAGTATTTAAACTCGTATGGTATGATTTAATAGACCTTACATTCTGATTTGAAAGTCTACCTAAGTGCTTTTGACCCGTTTCGACCCATTATGGTAGTATAAGCTACTATAATGCGTCGTTAGCGTAAGACTATGTTCGGATGGTTAACTATGTGCTATGCCAAGTCTTACATGCCAAATTGTGCCTAAACATGTTACTAAATCAGATTATATGTCAAAAATAAGTTCATATAGTCAAAATACGGATTTATGCTTCAAAAGGGCGTTTTGGTCATTTACTATGGGCATACAAGCTAACTAGCAAAAGACTAACCAATCCTAGGTGATCATAAGGTATAACCTCAGGGGTTATTCCCTATAACTATGATCACTAAGTAAGCTTGGTCGGATCCTAATGATCGACCAAACGGGTCGGGTTCGAAAGTCTAAGCGGTTGTTTAGACCGCTTAACTAACGACCCTAAACAAGCACCAAACTATTAGTGACGAGTTAAACGTGTCAAAATATGTTTAACCTACTGATTTGGTATCAAAACAAAGTGTTTTGATACCTAAAAGTAGTTCCGTTGCAAAATATGTGCTAAAACGCATTTTGACCGAAACTTTGACTCGTCACTACGCCTAGTTAATGTGGTAATCAGTAGGTATAATTACTAAGGATTATAACCATTGTGATTACAATCACATTGCAAAGTTCAATTGAACTTTGACTTGACCAATTGACTGGTCAAACTGAAAGTCAAACACTGTTTGACTTTTTAAACTAGTAAGCAATAAAAGAATGAAATAATGCTCACTAAGGGTCCTTGCTATCTTTTCTACTAAGAATAAACCTCCAATCAGATTAGGAAGCTCTCCAAAGCAGATGAGAAAGGAGAAATGAGAGAATCGATGGACCAAGCTATTTATACTTGTCATGAACTTGTGAGATCATTACATGTGGTTATTTGGCCAATAAGCAATAAATCACAGCCCTACAAGTGTTTAGTGACAGGTAATTATGCTTGGGAAGGTGTTAACTTGGTCCCCAAACAAGAAATATTGCATACAAGGGCCTGGTCTTGCAAAACAGGAGCTGAAACAAATTTTCTGTCGCTGGGGGTTCTCAGGAGGCCCGCGTAAGCATGTAGGGTAAGCTTACGCGGCCCGTATGGCCATCTTTGGCAGAATTGCACAAATGGTCCCTGAACTTGATTTGAGCTCATTTCAGCCCCTTTTGACCCCCGTTAAGCCATTTTCAAGGCTCTACAAGGTCAATAAAGTTAAGAGGACTCAAAATGTGCTTGGAAAACTCTCGGATGTCGGCTCGTTTGGTCGTACGGTCGCGTTGTTCGTTAAATTACAACGAAACTCAAACGGACGCGAAAACGAACCAAATTAAGCGACGAATGGTATTTTTGCATGGCGATCACTAAAATAAAAATATTTTAGTGTGTACAAAAATTTTGGATGTCCAGATGTGGTCAGATCGTAAGATATGCGTGAAAATGAAAACTTACGTTGTTTTTGACACTTTTAGTCCCTGTAAGATCCTGTAAGCATGTTTTCGCATACCGAACCTATCAAAGCTCATTTCTAAGCCAAGCTTAGGTTATTTATGGTATGTTTAGCTTATGATCAAGTTCCGGACTCTACGTTGCCTTACGGAACGGCAGACTTTTGCAGTTTGACGCAAATAGTCCCTGTGAGCGAATAAACTTGTTTTTGCCATACCAAAGCCTTCAAAACTTATTTCTAAGTTATGTAAAGGTTATTTGAGGTATGTTAAGCTTATGTTGCTGTTCCGGAGTGTTTTTCGCGTTAAACTGATTACGTTTACGCATCAGTTTGCGTATAACTTCCCAGAAAGCGATATAGAGTTCAAAATCGATCAAAAATCAATATGTGCAATAAAATCAATCATAAATACAAACATTGGGATCAAAACATACTATTTTATTAATATTGTATTGTTCAGAGTTTGTAAAATGATTACACAAGCACAGATGTCACATTTGTCGAGTTACATGTTTATAGGAATAAATATCAAATGGATACGCACATCGCTATTGCTTAGCGGCTACTAAGTCAAGGTATTGAAATGGGTCAATATATTGAACCGAGCCAGGTATGTATAATGGTTCAACTCATCATGTAGAACTTGAGATTCTATAGGAGTTAGACAAGGTTAAGATATAGATATTCGGTTACCTTTTTGGTAAACCGAATAAATTGTATTATATTTATGGTGTTTAGAAGCACATGGGTTTATAAAGAATGATATGGTTAAAAGGGTCGGACTTTGGGGTCAAACATGTATTTAAAGGACCTTGTAGTAAAAGAAGGATGGAAATTGACCAAAATGCCCTTGTAAGCTAAATCGAGCGAACGACCTATAAGAGTTGCTCGGAAAAGAGTAGTATGCATAATTAAACACTTAGAATGAGTAAACAAAATGGAATGATGTGAATCCTTAGTCATTTGACTTTATAATGGTCTTTGCCGTAAAATAATGATTCGAGGGGTAAAACTCGGAGTTTAGGAATTTCCACACTTAATACAATACAAATATAGTTGTGAAGAAAGATTATTTAACAACAAATGTGGTAGTATAATGCTTGATGTGAATGAAAGAGACTCATACTTAAAATAGGCTTAAATACCCTTAACGGGTCAAAATAAGCATACGAGCGAAAACGGGTTTAAATTGTGTAATAAACCTGTGATTAGAACCTAATATGGTAGATAACCTTAAATTGAAGAAGTGTAAGGGATATAAGGATCAAACAAATATGTTTGTTTGATAAAATGCATAAACGGGTTAAAAGTCGATAAAAAGGTAACGATTCGAAGGCTTAGAAGTCTCAAAATTTATTATGTTTGATGTTGGATGTTAACTCCATATGATGGAGAATTAAATTACGGACGCGTAGGAAAAAGAATCAGGTAAAACGGATTAAAAACGAGAGAGTTATGCTCGTTTCCGTGAAATCGGGTCATGCTGTGTATGTACAGCAACAGTTAAGCAACATTCTGTGAAAAAAGGGGGCTAGGCGTCACGCGATGCCCCCTGAACCTGAAAAACGTTTAATTTCGTTTATTTGACCCATATAACTTGTTTAAACTTGTTATTTAACTATCAAAACTAACTTTTAAGTTGGTTTTGATCATAGGTGATTACCAAGAGTGCCCGGATGAAGATCAAGCTCGAAGAAGAACCGAACACGATAAAGTTAAAAGCTTCCGCGCGGCGTTTCGTCGTATCTTTTAAACGACGAATTCAATTACATTAAGTTGTATTTTTTTAATGTTGTAAACATGTGGGAATGATAGTATGAAATGTGTATTTTATTATAATAAAAATCTTGATTAATACAGTCGGGTGTTACAAGTTGGTAATCAGAGCTTATGGTTAAAAAGTAAAGTGTGTTCGGTTCGAGGCTTGATCGTAAATCCGGTAAGTACGTGTATTTTAATGGTTTAGCATGTTAAAGTGTTGTAAACAACACATAGGGTTATCGTGTAATATACGATACCTCAATTAAATAATAGATATAGTTAACAAAATTACGTGCGTTAACACGTATAGTAGAAAAGCCTTGTATTATGATACGGGCATTTAGTAAAGTTGACATTACTAACTTTTATGAATATTTTAATTGGAGGAAACTCGCATTTGAAGATGACGAGGGTTGAACAAATTACGGATATGATAGAGGAATGGTCCGAAGTATGACAAGAGGAGCATGCTCACCAAGGACTAAATCGCGTAACGACCGCGAACAAGGTTAATGGCAAGGAACCCCCGTCGGGGCAAACATTACCAGGTGCACACTTTTAAATGTAAACGCACAAATAGCAATATGCAACAAACATGTAGAGAATGATTGTTGCATATGTAAATTAGAAACTTGGAAAACCGACTAGAAAATGTATTCGGGATATTGTTTCCAAGAGAAATAAATAGAGGCATTACTTACATAGGGCGTGATGTGAAAACTATAAAAAGGTCATGCGTGTCATGTGTTAATCGCTTACTCTGGCCAAGTAAGTAGTGGCATATGATACCATGAACTTCTTATAGCGGATACATTTACATCCGATGTAGTAAGGACGGGGTGAATGGGACAAATTAAAAAGTACCCAAATGAAACAAATGAACAAAATAGTTGATAATAATGTAAACGCACAGCCGGGTGACGGAAGCGTATTACATTAGGATAATGAGCCCGAGAGAAGGGACAAGGATTAATGTAAATGATGATATAAATGAATGATCAAAAGAAAATTCACGAAAATAAGTCATCTTGGACGAAAGGGCCATGGTGAACAATATGGGCGAGTAAAACCAAAGTATAGATGATCCGCCGGGTCATAAAAACAAAGGTGTTGCCCACACGAAAAAGATAATCAAGGTTGTTAACTTTAGTCATAGTAAAGAAAGGATAACGATGATAATCGTCACTCATAATTAATAAGGCCGCCAATGGTGGTCACGTAAAGAATAAAAGACATGGTCGAATAAAAGCGACGGATTTCGCTAAGATGACCAAGTAAATCGAAATGAAGTCTTAATGTATACCGGAAGGGGTGCAATGATATCAATTTCGGTAAAACACCCGGTTGATGGGTAAGGAATTAAATGCATGCGTAGACTGAGAAACAGGAACGCGTATGGAAAGTCAAAAAGACTCGGGTTTTGGGTCATGACTAAAGGACGATAAGATACTGCAAATAGAAATTTTGATAAATTACGTTCAACTATTTCAAAGCTGAACGGGTCAAACAAAGACTGAAGTTTGACATTTATAAGTGATGAATTTTCACACGAATAAGTCAAACAAATTTAATAAAGGATGACACTTGCTAAAGTAAGTAAGCGCGAATAGAATAAATAAAAGTGCGAAATATTAATAAACCTATGTAAAGGAGTTATAGGCGTTAAAAACATTAAAATAAAAGAACCCGGGTAATGGGACGTAAAGAAGTATAGGTAAGAACTGGGTAACGGTAAGTGTAGGGCAAATCGACGTGTAATTGACGTTAGAAGTCACGAAGTTGGAAAGATAATTTGAAAGAAAACAATGTAGCCTTAGACTACGGTCAAGGTCAAACGAAATCCAAAAAGTAAAAGTGAATAATTCTAACCATATAAAGGGGTGCCTTAACGCCATATACGTATATAAACGTATACACATTTGAATAAAGACTCGAATAAAAGATGATCTACGGGATCATCATAACCTACGGGATATTAATTAGTGTAAAGGTCTACGAGGCCAAAATGACTCACGGGTCATGAATTGAAGCAAAGGGATCATAAGGACCTCGCCTTAAAGAGGTGAAAGCTTAAGGAAATAGCCTACGAGGTTAAGTGAAGGACCCTTCGGGTCAATAGTGTAAGGTGAGGGAACTTGTTACGATTCCCCGCATAAAACTAAGACTGTAAAAGAATAAATTATGGACTGTCAATATCCATAATTCTGACAAAAGTTAAAGAGAAGATCCTAAAACTAAAACTTTGGTTTTAGTAAGAAATAACGTTTTTACAAATATAAATTCTGATAGGAATTTAAATAGTAAGCATGAAGGATACAAGTCTTGACGCTAATAGGCGCAAGACGATATATTTGAAAAAGTGATGTTTTCGAAAATGAAAAGTTGATATGAATTAAACATGATGTGACACGATCACGGTCAAGAAATGCAATGTGAGGTAGAATCACATTATAACCAAGCGAGCGGTAAAAGTAACTGGACTAAGAAGTCTAGTTAGTGAGACCGGTTAAGGTCAGCAATTCAAATCAAGAAATTTGGTTTGCTTGTAAGCAGTAGATTCGGTATAACTGAACCGAATAAATAAATTTGAAAACAAAAGAATTTGTTGCTAAAAGTGAAAGATTTCACTAAAGACCTTTAAACGGGTCAAAGTAACGGATTCATAAAGAATTCGATAGTATATGAAAGCGATGGATATTGCTAAGTTAATTAAACTAGTGGAAATAACGAGATTACATTATTTCAAGTTACACTATGTCGTATGAGATACGTAGACAATTAGTGACCAAAAAAAAAAAAAGATGTTACCATACTTATCTGGTAATACTAACAATTGGATAAAAGTATAAGTAATGTTGAAAAGATTTCTCGGATCAAATACATTGAGTTTAAACTCAATGAATTATGTAAGAAAAGGTTTCGAGGACGAAACCTCTCTAAGGGGGAAGACTTGTAACACCCCGAAAACGGGTTTGGTAATCAAACTCCGTTAATACTAAAAGAGGGGTAAAGTACCGTTAGTAGTAAAAATAACCCGGTAAATATTTGGATTTAAATATGAAATCCTAATATTAAATACAAGCGAATCAAAGTTTTAAGGAATTGAATTTATAAGGGCCCTAGTTAACGGGACTTAAAATAAAACGGGTTTTTAACTTACCGAACCTACTAAGCTGACTAGGAATAATTCTAACGTAGTTAGATAGTGACTTATGAGTGGGTTAAAACACTTAAATTATTAACTAAGGAAAATGGAGGGGCCAAACTTGTTAAACTTGAAACTTGATTTATTAAAAACAAGAATTAAAACACACCAAACACCCACTTTGGGGGTGTCTGGCCGATTAAGAAGCAAGGGGCGACATGGGTTTTCTTCAAACCCTAAAATCCTCACAAAACTCACAAATTGGAGCCTCTAATCAAGTCTAAATCGAATTTCAAGCACAAATTCATGAACACCTAGTTGAAAGGATCATAAGGTATGTAAAATTGTGATGTTTTGATCCATCTTAAATTCTAGGTTATTTGTAAGAAACTGAAATTGAGCTTGATTATGTCATGCATGGATGAATCTTGAAGTAATATGATGTCTAGGAGTAAACCCTAGTCAATAACATGTTGGATTAATGGATAATCTATGAAATTCATGATGATCCATTGATAAGTTAAATGGGTTTTGTAAATTTAGATGAACACAAGAATCATGACTACCAAAAGTGGTGTTACTTGATTACTATGAAATGATTTTGAGAATAGTATGCATGTTTGACATGATGAAATCGATATGTATGTTTATATTGGGCAAAATATCAAGTTATGAACTTGGTTTTAAAGATGTAAAATTATACCCATTAGGTGTTCGTTACAATCCCTAAATGAAAGATAAATGTGGAAAATCGGACAAAAACGCATGCTTGATGGATATGGCAATTTATGCGTTAAGACTTATAAAAAGGGTTCTAAACGGATTTTGAATTGAACTCTTTAGGCGAGGAATCCGGATCGTCAAGTGGACAAGCCGGGGGAAATACGCGTTTGAAAAAGGTGCTTAAAAGGTACGTAACTACGATTCTGTTACGTTATGCATGATTCCGTATTTTCGCTAGTAGACTTAAAATTAGCATAATACATGAAATTGGCATTTGCTTGAAGTGACGAAGACCACTAGGTAAATAAACGGGTCAAAAGGTGAAATTATCACCCTTTGACAATATTGTCTAATGGTTTGTCGAGTTATATGTTTATAGGAATAAATATCAAATGGATACGCACATCGCTATTGCTTAGCGGCTACTAAGTCAAGGTATTGAAACGGGTCAATATATTGATCCGAGCCAGGTATGTATAATGGTTCAACTCATCATGTAGAACTTGAGATTCTATAAGAGTTAGACAAGGTTAAGATATAGATATTCGGTTACCTTTTTGGTAAACCGAATAAATTGTATTATATTTATGGTGTTTAGAAGCACATGGGTTTATAAAGAAGGATATGGTTAAAAGGGTCAGACTTTGGGGTCAAACATGTATTTAAAGGACCTTGTAGTAAAAGAAGGATGAAAATTGACCAAAATGCCCTTGTAAGCTAAATCGAGCGAACGACCTATAAGGGTTGTTCGGAAAAGAGTAGTATGCATAAGTAAACACTTAGAATGAGTAAACAAAAGCGAATGATGTGAATCCTTAGTCATTTGACTTTATAATGGTCTTTGCCGTAAAATAATGATTCGAGGGGTAAAACTCAGAGTTTAGGAATTTCCACACTTAATACAATACAAATATAGTTGTGAAGAAAGATTATTTGACAAGAAATGTGGTAGTATAATGCTTGATGTGAATGAAAGAGACTCATACTTAAAATAGGCTTAAATACCCTTAACGGGTCAAAATAAGCATACGAGCGAAAAGAGGTTTAAATTGTGTAATAAACCTGTGATTAGAACCTAATATGGTAGATAACCTTAAATTGAAGAAGTGTAAGGGATATAAGGATCAAACAAATATGTTTGTTTGATAAAATGCATAAACGGGTTAAAAGTCGATAAAAAGGTAACGAGTCGAAGGCTTAGAAGTCTCAAAATTTATTATGTTTGATGTTGGATTTTAACTCCATATGATGGAGAATTAAATTACGGACGCGTAGGAAAAAGAATCGGGTAAAACGGATTAAAAACGAGAGAGTTATGCTCGTTTCCGTGAAATCGGGTCATGCTGGGTATGTACAGCAACAGTTAAGCAACATTCTGTGAAAAAGGGGGGCTAGGCATCACGCGACGCCCCCCTGAACCTGAAAAACGTTTAATTTCGTTTGTTTGACCCATATAACTTGTTTAAACTTGTTATTTAACTATCAAAACTAACTTTTAAGTTGGTTTTGATCATAGGTGATTACCAAGAGTGCCCGGATGAAGATGAAGAAGAACCGAACACGATAAAGTTAAAAGCTTCCGCGCGGCGTTTCGTCGTATCTTTTAAACGATGAATTCAATTACATTAAGTTGTATTTTTTTAATGTTGTAAACATGTGGGAATGATAGTATGAAAAGTTTTTGTAAAGTCACATTTTAGCATTGAAATGTGTATTTTATTATAATAAAAATCTTGATTAATACAGTCGGGTGTTACAATGATCAACCTCATATTACCAAGAAATCAACAAGCAATCATCATCCATACACTAAACAACATCATTTTATCAAGATATCAACATATTTCATCTTATGTTAGCTTATGTTTCATGATTCAAGTTTATGTTCTTTTAGTGTTCATATGAATTCAACAAGATATATCTTTTAACCACTAAGAATATGAAGTAAACAAGGATCAAAAGAAGTCTTACTACTAGCTACAAGCTAGGGAAGATCATAAGTGAAAATTGAGTGGATAATAGCACACGAGAGAGGTCCTTCAAGATCCGAGCTCACCAAACCTTCTAATACGGCTCCTTGCACCTTGAATGAAGCTTGGAATGGATGAATGAAAATCGAAAAATGGTGGTGTATGTAGGGGTATGTTCGGCCAAGCTTTATGGAGGGAGAGAAGAAGTGTTGAAGTGGTGAGTTGATGAAGATGATTAGTGGTTCTTATAATCTCTAACTCCTATTATCCAAAGGTTCTCTTGTCCCCCAAAGTACAACAAGATCCATCACAATCCCAAGAATAAGATTAAGGAAAGATTTATAAAGATTGAAGTAATCTTTGAGGGTGGGGGCCATATGAGCCGTGAAATACATGGGGGGGGGGGTTAAATGAAAGTTTAAATGGTAAGTAGGTGATTTAGTGGAGGTGTTAAGTGTAAAAGTCTTGTGTTTATGTGTATCATGCTTTATGTAGAAAGTTTAAGTGTCCGGGAACCATAACTAGCTCAAAAAAATAAAAACAATGCTTCTAGCAATATTTTAGTGTTCCGGGTAATGTCCAGTTGTTCGGTTAGATACCGATTCGTTAAAGTGCTAAGTTATACCGTATAGTGTCTTTTATGTAACCTTTTGTGACACTTTCAATTCCCGACACTTAGGAAAGCATACAGGACCATTTTGTCATGTTTTTGCACATTACTAGCATGTTAAAATGCTGAATTTTGATGATAAATGCAGAATTCTGCACTTAGAGTGGGTTTTAGGCACTTTCCGGCACTTAAATTATCACCTAGTGACACAGTTTTATGGTCCTCACTTCCCTACACTCCATACTAGTGTAGTACCTTGTCTCTGGCTCATACTGGGCCTCAAAGCATTGTCTGTCTATGTACTGGCACTGTCAGTATATTTCTGAGTTTTCCGCTAACTGTGCTTTGTGCATCATGTATGTCACTAAAGTTTGTTTGTAATGAATGGTGTGACTGTATGAAATGTGATGCACAGGTATGTATGATACAGAAATCATAAAGCAGTTTATATCATCAGTTGTAATTAAGCACAGTCATTAAGCACAAATTTAATTTTAATTAATCGTACGGATACCTGTAATTATGAGGGTTGTCACATAATGATCGACCAAACGGGTCGGGTTCGAAAGTCTAAGCGGTTGTTTAGATCACTTATCTTACGACCCTATATAAGCACTAAACTAAAAGTGACGAGTTAAACATGTTAAAACATGTTTAACTAAGTTAGAAAACAAGTTTGATATCAAAACAAAGTGTTTTGATACCCAAAGATAGTTACGTTGCAAAATACGCATAAACACGTACGTTGACCGAAACTATGACTCGTCACTATGCCTAATCAACGTGGTAATCAGTAGCTATAGTCACAAGGAACTTATAACCATCGTGATTACGCTCACGTTGCAAAGTTCAAACGAACTTTGTGTTGACAATTGACTGGTCAAAGCAGAAAGTCAAATGTGTGAAGATGCAAATGGGGAAAGTGGGTATTTATAGAAAGTCAAGAACCGTTAGGATCGTTTCTTGGATTTTGAGCTTCAATCTGGACCATCCATGTGTGGCACACTGATTCATAATACTAGGGGTGTCCAAAACCATCACACGGTATTGAGAATGTTACATAAAAGCCCCTGAAAAACAACCCAGTTGCTGAAAAATGAATTCTGCCCAGGTGTAGGCGTCGCGTCGCGCGACGGCAAAAGCCTCAGGCTGTCGACGGACGCGACGGCTTAAGTCTGAAGTTTCAAAATTGGCAAAACAGGCCCCTGCACACATTTTAATGCATTTTCGACGCGTTTAAGCCCCATTAACCCATTTTCAAGGCTCAATAATGAAGTTAAAGTATAGGGAACTTAAATATGCTTGAAAATATCTCGGATGTCGGTTCGTTTGGTCGTACGGTTGTGTTGTTCGGTTAATTACGACGAAACACAAACGGACGCGAAAAACAATCCAAATTACACGAAGAATGGAATTTTATCATGCCAATCACTAAAATAAAATATTTTAATTATTAAATAAATTTTTGGATGTCCGGATATGTTCAGAACGTAAGATATGCCCGAAAATGCAAACTTATGCACTTTTTGACGCTTTTAGTCCCTGATTGACCTAAAAGTTTATTTTAGCATACTGAACCCCTTAAAGCCTATTTCTAAGCTATGTAAAGGATATATATGGTATGTTTAACTTATGATCAAGTTCCAGAATGTTCATTAGAGCACGCATTGGCATACTTTCATAGTTTGACACAAATAGTCCCTACGATCGAATAAACTTGATTTCGACACATCAAACCCTCCAAAACTTATTCTAAGTTATGTAAGTTCCGGAGTGTTTGTCGCGTTAAACTGATTACGTTTACGCATCAGTTCGCGTATAACTTTCCAGAAAGCGATTTAGAGCTCGAAATCGAACAAGAATTGAAATGAAAGATTGTTAGACATAAATAAACAAATGTAGTGATCAAAATACATTGTTTCATGGATAATTGGACTATCCAGAGTTTGTATAATGATTACACAAGCACAGGTGTCACAGTCTCCCCTACTTTTGAAAATTTCGTCCCGAAATTTATTTAGAGGAAACTTGTGAGAGTAGATGCGGATGTTTTGCTTTTGAATAAATCCTCCGTTCCCTAAGCAGAACCTTTGGGTCACGTTTGGATTTCCGGTGAACTTTTGTTATCTGTACCATTCGGTTGTTTGAAGGGAAGGGTTTAGATCCGAAGATTTAAACTCCATTCTGATGAGTTTGTGTATGGTTATACCAAACCTCAAGAGGGCCATGAAATTTGTCTAAATGAAGTCCTTGCTGTAGTAAAATGTAAAGAGTGTGTGAATTCAATGAGAAGTTGGAGTTTCAAACAATGGATAGAGAGAATGTTTCTCATGAAGGTTATTATAGGAAACTTTGTGTGAGCTCAAAACTTGAAGTCGAAAAGATAAAACAACATTGGTTAAGGTTCTGAACTTCTAGTAACTTAAATAACGTCATGCTTGCAATGTAAGAGGGACACCTATATAAATATATAAAGCGCCATCGGTGCGTCCACCGTACCTCCATTACGTTATTCACGTTTCGTTATTTTTGCCACTATAGGTTCTTACACATGACAAATCTTACTGTGGTTTCTGTGCACTGAATTCCATAATTATGTATGCATCCATAATTACTTAATTCCTTGCACAGTTCGCACAGTGCATTTCATAATGTGTAGGGGAAGAAAATCAAACGAATAAACCTGCGATGACTGTGGCTAGACTGCCAAAGGGTCTTTTTTTTAGTTAGATCAACAAATGATCTTTTAAATTAGACCACTAAAGGGTCTTTTCAGCTACATCATCTCATGATATCATTAACCAGGTTAACGAATCAATCTTTTTAACTAGACCACCCGAGGGGTCTCTTTTGAATTATGGAATAGTACTTTATAATCCAAGGGTCTTAACTATTACGTAGAAGCCCATTAAGGATTTAAGGTAGTACCTTTAGATATCCTACTATGAATCCCTCATATGAAGATATGAAAGATTCTACGAGGATTTGGATAACGAATATTTGGATCATACAAAAAACACATAACATATAAACACATAATCACATAATTGTTTAACTTGGTCTTCAATTTGTTATTAATTTGTTATAAATTTTGTTTATCAATTTGTTATCGGTTTGGGTATTTAAAGTACACCAGGAATCCAATCCATGGACTTCAATTGGTACTTTAAACATCTTCGAGAATCTAACTATGAAGATAGGAAGATCCAATAAGGATTTTGGAATTTATGTAACGATAGATGTTTTGAAACTTTGTGCTAGATGTGCTTAAGTTAATACAGGAGGTAAAGTGTTCATGAGGTTAAGGTGCTAGATATGCCAAGGAGACATATGAAGCAAAATTTGGAGATCTACGTATGTTAAGTCAACATACGAGTAGAGTGTTCTTGAAAACTATGCATGGGGTTCTTTGGAAATGTGTTAAATGCTTTTGAAACCTTACGTAATGCTTTTGAAATCATATGGTAGGTGTATTAGGTAAGTATGTTTATAAAATGTTTTAAAATCACGTGAGATGAATTATGAAATTATGTATAAGGTTTCTGAAAATATGGATAATGTTTTTGAAAGTATGCATTTAGTATAAGAAAATATACTAGGTTAAAATGTTTTTAAATCATAAGAAATGTCTTTGAAATCATGGAGGATGTTTTGAAAACCTATACAATGTATGTTGTTATGAAAACCAGAATGTAATGATATGTACATAGGTATATCATATAAGACTGTTGAAAGACTTATGAAAAGTACCCTTAAATATCCAAACAAGGATTTAAAGTGATATTTTGAGTAATCCTCTAAAATTGTAACTTGTGTCTTTTACTTCATTTCTTAGAATGAAACGAGTACTTAGAATTTTCGTGGAAATCGTGAGCGATCACATGAAAGGGAGAACTACAAGAGTAGTTTGTTTTGCAAAGAACATAGTTCCTTGGCGTCGGTATCGTAGGGGTATGTCATACACATATGTAACCATATTTGTACATTAGAATTGTGAACAACGATTTACTTATATACCAACCAAATTGTTTCAGAGTTTAAAGAAAATAAAAGAAACAAAAACATAAGATTTTGGTTATTTCAAAGTAGCATCATCTTCCAGTTAGTCAAATGCTCATTGATGGGTCTGATTTGCATTGACAAGCTTGTGCTGGATCTGCTTGAAGTCGAACAGGGTTCTGAATAGCTTGGTTTGGCACAGTGGCTGAATGACAGACTTTTGCCGTATGACCAAAAGGTCCACAGTTGAAACACTTTTGGTACTTGACACTAGCATGGTGATGGAGGTTGCACTGATTGCACAAAGGGGTTGTTCCTTCGTATGGTGCTTGAGCAACAGTAGGATCTGCAACAGTTTTGTTTTGGATAGCAAAACGACATGTTTTGACCAAATGTGCCCATCGCCCACAGTAGGTGCATTTGAGACATGGGGTTTGATTCGTATGATGATGGTTGCATTGATTGCATAGAGGAGCTTTTCTTCTGTATGGTTTCTTAACAGGTGGTGTTGCCACCTGGCTAGGTCCTGCTTGATTCAGAGCATTCGCTGAAAGATTCTTTGAAGCTCTACGCTTTCTTGATCTTCGTGAAAGCTTGACTTTTGTTTCCTTTGGTGTCTCTTGGGTGGCTTCATCCTTGAGACGAGACATGGCGATAGCTAATTCAGCAGTCTTTTGGATTACTACGCATATTCGTTGGGCAATCGTAGCAGCCCGTTCGGACATTTGAGTGTCGCTACGATGAAGAGACATCCTAAAGGTAATGGATGACATGGGAGGAAACAATGAGATGTTATCGGATAATCAAAACAGAATGTTTAAATATATCGACAACGCATAAAGATTCTGATCATTTGTTAGTTTCCTAAGGCAGACAAATGACACGGCGACTAATCAAAGTAAGCAGGTCATATTAATGTATCGCGAAGACATGCTTTAGCCTATAAGTGGACACTCACCCCAAGAGTTCCTAGGTAAGAGTGACTGGTCCGATTATGTGGATTTGTACGAACACTCTATCCTTAGACAGAAAACTCAGAGTACAGGCATCCACCCTTCCAGATTGCACGTGTTCACATTATAAGACCCAAACCTTGACGGGATTTTGAAAACTTTGAAGGTTCAAAACCTTATAATAAATCATCCTAGAATAGATGATTGGTTTTCAAAACGGATTTGTAATTTGTGTTCTTGTTGTGGTTGTCGCCTAAAGATAGGTGACTGTATTGTTTTAAGAACTAAACACAAGAATCTTGTGTTGGGGTCCTAGGAAGGTTATAGACTAGGTTAAAGCATTACTAATAACCTAATTCCCTATAACCATGAGCTCTGATACCAACTTTTCTGTCACACCCCGACCGCGTAAAACAACAAATCGCGGCGGAAAAGTCGGGGAGTGGAGTAACAGAATCATTGTTTCACAACACATGGTAATTGAAGTTTTGTTTTATTGAATTAAATTGTTTACATTGTTTATGAAATTACAGAAGCATAACATGAATTAAACTGTCTTTCATGGTTTTAAGTCACTAAGGCCCTCGTCAAATCCTATGTTTGCATCATGATAATCTAACAAAGCACCTGAAACACATGTGAAAATATGTACGTCAGCATAAAAATGCCTGTGAGATACATAGGTTTTGTTAAAATAGGATTCATGACTTGTAAGTTTAAAGAAATGTTTTAATAAAAGTTAGTCATGAATCTTGTAAAGTGTTTTCTTTTATAAATCATACGAAAATTTATAAGAAATCAGATGATATAAAAGAAAGATGTATGGTTAAATGAATAACCAAGTAAAATGAGTTTGTATAAAATATGTTGTTTGTAAAACAATGTTTTATGAAGATATGTTATTTGTATAAAATGTAATATGTCTAAATTGAAATGGTTTAAATAACGCTACGATATGTAATATCATAAAATCACTTATATATAGGAAGTACCAGCGGCGTATCCACCATGCTTTTATCATATTACACACGCCTTGTAATTTAAATCACTTACCCAAACAAACCACCAAAATACCTTGTTTAAACAAATGTCAAAATGTTTATGTGTAAACAATGTCTAATGTCAAATGTAAATCATGTAATGTATAATCAAATGTTATGTATGGCAAGTGTCAACTAAAAACCATAGGTAAAATGCACAAAATAATGTATTTGAATAAATCATAGTTTAAGTCAAAAGTTATATTTTGTAAAAATAAATGCTTTATTGATACAAACATCTATGCGGTAATGTTTTACGTCTACATTCAAGCCTTGCGACTGAGGAGACAAATCCTTAACAAGTTAAAGGTTTATCAAAATTATGTATACCGGATTCAGTCATTCCCTACTTCCAAATAAACCTAGGAAGCCAGGAACGGGAGTTGTCAATTTCTATGGTACCACTACTTACTACCGATTGGCATGATCAATGTTGATGAATGTATTTATGACCCGTTAAACAAACCAAATGTCATACCAAATGTAAGCATGTTATGTGAAAACAATGTACTAAGTATGCTAAAAGAACATACATAACATAAATGTGATGTAAATCAATGTGTACATATGCTAAAATAAACATATGAAACAAATGTGTTTATGAAATCAATGTACTAGCATGTTAATTAAACATACATAGCATAAACATAGATGAAATCATGTACTATACGTGTACTAATGAACATAGCAAGTATATGTTATAAAAGCATGAAAAGCACGAAAGTAACAAGCATGGAAGCCAAAATCAGAGAAACAAGTTTCAACTCCACAAGAGAAGAAAGTTGTTCCTAAAAAGATTCTTCAAAATGAAACCAGAAAAGAAAATATTTCGATTTCTTATGAAAATTTTGCAAAGAAGAATGTTTCATTGGAAAAAGATGAGAAAGTTGACATAAAAGAGGTTATTGATAACAAATTGGAAATTAATGATAAAAACTTTCCACCTCTTAAATCGGTCGTAAAGTGTGTAGATGAAGTTAAGTTACCCGAGTCTGATGAGGCTTATGCAGCTTATTTTAGCTAGTCATATTTCTATCTGGTGCAGGAGCTTCCAAGATCCGTTTCACGATGGATTATGGATAGTTGAGCTTCTCGGCACATGACGGGGAAGACAGCATTGATGTACGATGTTAGAAATTTCAATGGTGGTTATGTGGGATTCGCAGGAAATCAAGGTGGTAGAATAGTTGGAGAAGGAACGTTATCCAATGGGATTGTTACATTTGAAAGAGTTAACTACATCGCCAAGCTTGAAAACAATCTTCTAAGCATATCTCAGATCTGTGATAGGATGCATACAACTCACTTTACAGACAAAGAATGTTTAATCTTGAAACCAGGTTTTGTTATCCCTGAAGAATGGATTATCATGAGGGCACCTAGAGTGAATGATTTATATGTATTGGACATGAGTGTAGCAACTACAACAATGGGTCAGGCTCATTGTTTTGTGTCAAAAGCAACTGAGAAGGAATCGCAATTGTGGCACCGGAAGATGGGTCATATACATCTTAGAAAAATGAATCACTTGGTGCATAATGATTTGGTTATTGGTGTTCATGTCAAAGGTTTTAATCTTGAGGGGGAGTGCATTAGCTGCATCAAAGGAAAGCAGAAGAAGAAATCACATCCTCAAAAGAAAGTCAACTCAGTATTGAAACCTTTAGAAAAACTTCATATGGATCTTTTTGGTCCAGTGAACGTCAAAAGCATCACTGGTGATTACTATTGTTTGGTTGTCACGGATGATTTTTCAAGGTTTTCATGGGTTTCATTTCTGAAGACGAAAGATGAGACGTTTGAAAGTTTGATGGCGTTGTTCAGGAAAATTGAAAACTTGTACCAAAGGCGTATCAAAAGAATCAGAAGTGATAATGGTACTGAGTTCAAGAACAACAAGATGGAAGAGTATTGTGATGAAAGAGGTATATTGCATGAATTTAGTGCTCCATACACTCCGCAACAGAATGGAGTAGCTGAAAGAAAGAACAGGACGCTAATTGAAACGGCTAGGACGATGCTTGCTGATTCAAAGCTACCAGTAAATTTTTGGGCAGAAGCAGTATCCGCCGCATGCTATACACTCAATCGGGTTCTCACTGTAAAGAAATTCAATAAGACGGGTTTCGAGTAGATCAATAACCGTAAGCCGAACCTGAAGTATTTCGAACCGTTTGGGTCTCCCTGCACAGTTCTAGAGCCTTTTGGTAAATTTGGTCCAAAGAGCATCGAAGGAATTTTCGTGGGTTATCAAAGTCCATTGAAAAGAGTCTTTGTTCCAAGCTTAAAGCGGATTATTGAAGCACACAATGTTGAGTGTCAAGGTTACACAATGCCACCGCAGAATCCTGGAGATTCATGGCGTTTTCATTATGATAGTTTGTGGGATTCGTTTGACATGGAAGAAGAAAAGGAAGAAGAAGAAGACTTCTTTGATGAGTTGGATATTCTGAGAGAGTATGAAGAATCGCAGGAAAGGTTCCCAGCTGAGTATTCAAGATGACCGCGACAAGCTTTGAATGACAATGAAGCAGATCCATGCAATGCTGGAGAACATGATGATATTCAACAAAATGAAGTTTCTCATGATAATCACACGGCACAGAATGATAATCAAGAATCGGAGAACATGCTAGTATTTGATCGTGGTGATTCAGATTCTGAGGGGGAGCAAATTCAGTTTTCAAGTCAAACAAACCCAGTCAGTGAACAAGGTGCAAATCAGAATGTTACTAATCTGGAAGGCGAGGTAGATGTTTCAGGCGAAGTGATGCCGAGAACTCTTTCATACCATCCAGAGGAGTTGATCATTGGAGAATTGCAATCAGGCGTTCGCACTAGACGTCAAATTGACCAAGGCCTTACTTGTTTTTATTCTACAGTAGCACCTTTACAAACTGAGTTTTCACTTAGTTGTTTTATTTCGCAGATCGAACCGCGAACATACAAAGAGGCGCTAACTGAAGATTTTTGGGTCAATGCTATGCAAGAAGAGTTGAGTCAGTTTGAGAAGTTAGGTGTGTGGAAGTTAGTAGACTTGCCTGATGGTCAGAGGAAGATAAACACCAAGTGGGTGTTCAAGTGTAAGAGAGACGATAGAGGGGTTATTATTCGTAACAAAGCTCGACTCATAGTCCAGGGTTTCAGTCAGCAGGAGGGGATAGATTTCACTGAAGTATATGCTCCGGTTACTCGACTAGAAGCGATCAGAATCTTCCTGGCATTTGCATCTTGGAAAAATTGCAAAGTATATCAGTTAGATGTTAAATCTGCTTTTCTCTACGGGAAGGTAAAAGAGGAGGTATATGTCGGACAGCCACCGGGCTTCACCGATCCACTCCACAAAGACAAGGTCTACTTGCTAGACAAAGCGCTGTATGGTTTACACCAGGCGCCGAGAGCTTGGTACGAGACATTGTCTCAACACCTGCTAGCCAACAGCTTCATTCGTGGAAAAGTGGATGCCACTCTCTTCACCAAAGAGGTCAACGGACATCTTCTGATTGTTCAGATATACGTGGACGACTTCATATTTGGGTCAACAAATGAGAATTTGTGCAAAGATTTTGGACGAGTTATGAAGCAAAAATTTGAAATGTCATCGATGGGTGAGATGAAATTTTTCTTGGGACTACAGGTTAATCAACCGCCTAAGGGAATTTTCATACATCAAACGAAGTACGTTCATGATATCTTGGAGAAATTCGGGATGTTAGGTTCTACTCCAGCCTCCACCCCATTAGCAACGAATCATGGGATAAACCCTGATCTCACCGGAGAGAAGGTAAATGAAACGATGTATCGTTCCATGATCGGATCGCTGATGTATTTGACAGCTTCAAGACCCGATATTATGTACCCAACCTGCCTCGCAGCAAGATTTCAATCTAATCCGAGAGCTTCGCACATGGTTATTGTTAAAAGGATATTACGCTACCTTAAAGGAACTCCATCATTGGGATTGTGGTATCCAAAAGATGGCGACTTTATGCTCGAAGGATATTCCGATTCAGATTTCGGAAGCTGCAAAGTTAACGCTAAATCAACAACAGCGGGGTGCCAGTTCTTCGGACCAAGATTGGTTACCTGGCAATGCAAAAAGCAGACCTCTGTGGCTTTATCCACATGTGAAGCGGAGTATGTTTCTGCTAGCAGTTGCTGCTCACAAATCTTGTGGATCCAGCAACAGATGCGCGACTACGGTTTGCAATTTCTTAACACCCCTATCTTTGTTGATAATGAGGCAGCGATTAACATTACTAAAAATCCTGTTCATCACGCTAAAACCAAACACATTGAAATCTTGTGGATCCAGCAACAGATGCGCGACTACGGTTTGCAATTTCTTAACACCCCTAGGTCTTTATACTCAGTGATATATGGGGTATTATTCCGGGACTTCTGATAATGCGGAAGCAATGGCCTAGTCCCCGAATAATACTTTCTGCATTGCTTGAAACATAGCGCCGCCCTCAGCATAAATGATGAGACAATAAAATTGCTAATCAATGCTGTTGTAAAAAAGATCCTCTAAAGGGGACACACCAAAGTCGAAGCCGTCATCTCTCTGCTGAACGGAAGTTCTGACCTGAGCTCTCACGGTTCTTCGCATCTTAACCCCTTACAGATATCATCTGTGGTATACTCACCTGTAAGACTGAATATTGGGATTTGGATACGGGAGTATATTCAAGAAGTGGGACACACGTATAAGTTTGAGTCTTTAAAACATCTAAATCCGTATCCTGGACAGATTGAAAATTGTGTGAGAATTTAAGTGGATCAGTATATCGACAATCTAAGTGAATTGTTTAATTCTGAGTATGTAATTGAAGCTTAACGGTACTTGTGGCTTGTCGAATAGCTGATATGATTCCCTAACACGCTCACCAAAAATATGTTTGTAAATAGTTTATATTCACTGCATTTTATTTCTGTTATTCATTTCTAGTTTAGAAGCTTCATTAAAAATTCAAAAAGATTTTTCATTTCTGCTTTATTTTTGACAAACCAAAGTGGAAAGCTGATCTTCAGATTCAATTTGAAGCAGATGCAGGAAGATTTCTGAACTGGAAGATGGGTTGTGAGATTAATCATGATAAGTTTGTGAAAAGTTGGAAAGTTAAAGCAAGTTCATTAATTTGAAACTTGTAATTTTTAGAAAATTGTTTGAAAAAATTGAACAAAATGTCAGTGTGAATTGTCTCTGATCAACCAAGGTCATTAAGTTGGACTTGGTAGATTAATTGAGTAATCAGGGTCATTAACTTGGACCTGAATACTTAAGTGGATTTCTAAATTCTGACAAGTTTATTAACTGAGGTTGAATGGTAAGTTTAGATTGAAACTGTTATTATCATATATCTTATATTTAGGTAGAGATTGTGCAGGTAACAGGAATCAAGTTCCACATGGCAACAAAATGTCAAAGTTTGAACCAGAATTTAAAGCCCTAGCTTATCGAGAGGGGGAGTCTGCGAAAGGGGGAGTCAAGATTCTGGATCAACTCTCAAAGGGGAGATTAAAGTTTAAAGTTTGAAGATAAAGATTGAAGGGAGCTTTACAATGTCAAGACAAAATCTGGATAGAGACAAAGACTAAAGACTCGACGCCGAAGACTTCGTCAACATCCAAGGGGGAGTCTGTTGGTGCATCTAGTGTCTGTTAACTTCGTCTTAATCGAGTCTTATGTCTAGATTAGATAAACGAGTGCACAACAGAATTAGAATTAGGGTTTGTTCATGTTTATTCATGTAATTTCGTTTGAAGGTGTTAGGGTTCAGTTCAAACGAAATAGCAACAAGTATAAATAGGGGTTGTGCTAGTTCATTTGATATGGAATAGTGTGTGTGTGAGCTGAGGTGCTGCCGGATTTTTGTTAGATTTCAACTTGTAAAAGCTCAGGAAATCATCAATAGATAAAGATTAAAAGGAAACAAGCTGTTTGACATCATTTACATTGATTCCGCCTTTGCAAATGATGATGAACTACTCATTTTTACTGTTTAGGGTCACCGGACGATCCAACAGTACCAACACAGAAATAGACTCAAAATTGGAGTTAATGCAAGACATGTTCAGGTGGAGGCTTCAGAATCTTCAGGAACAAGAAGCTGATGAAGGTGAATGTGATGACATGGATGAAGATCAAGATGAAGACTTGTAACAAATCTCATTAAAAGTATTAATTTTTTATTTTATTTTATCCAATAGGAAACCCTAATTGAGACCCCCAAGAAATATGGCATGATCCCTAAAATTTTCAGAACAGTCGAAACTAGGATCAGGACCCCTAAAACTCAGGGGGGTATTCCCTAATTGGTATTATCCTCACAGTTTGCTGTAGAAATCGAATTTCGTCGAACCGCTGACTCACCCAGGCTATAAATACACGAGGCTACCCTACCCTAAAAGTGTCCCCGTCGCGCCACGCGACAGCCTGTAGTGACACGCGACAGGGACCATTTTTCAGTATAAGTATCAGGGGTTGGCACTTGCATGGGGGAGTTGTTACGATGGAAAAACTCATTTATGAGATATCCTCTGTTTAGTTCAAAACACACACTAGCACGAAGCTCTGCTGCGACAACAGGGTATTAACTCGATCACTGCTACGATACAATGTCCGATCGATTGAAACCAATCCGATGGATGTTTAAGTGTTGCTCGAACTCGGGCTATACTTTGTCATTCGTCGTGAGGGTTTTGATATCATGAGCTTATCGTAAATGTTGTATTAAGTTACTGACCTAGTTTCGTGTGCATTGTTATTTACATTAGGTTACACGGCTAAATCAGTAGGCTAAACTCTGCCCGTCTAAACTTGCAATGTGAGTCATTCTCTTTTTATCAACAATGTTTTACATTACTCCCATTTGTTTTCAAAGGTTATAATTACAGGGATTAAGTCTTGGTTATCTTGAATCACTGGCAAGTGGGGTATTGTGCACATTACTAATTTCTCACGGTTAGGTTCATCAACCTAACAGTGATAATCATCGCTACTTGGGTGAGAGGACCCAATAGTGGTATGACCATCGTCACCAGGGTGTGACACGGCGCCAGATAAAAATAAGATAGTAGCCACTGTAATCGCTCTTATGCTGTAATTCATAACTGTGTGTCGTTTTATCAAAATTGAGTGACTCGCCAGTATTTCCCCGCTGATAAAATATTTTAAACATGTTTCAGGTGACCTACTATGAATCAAGGAAAAGTGCTACGGAGCACTAATAAAGCTTGAAGTGGTGGCTCAGTTAAATAAAGAAACATGTTTTGTAAAACAGGGAATTTCCTCGTGAAATTCCTCTATTGTAAATTACGGGGTTTGTCCCAATTTATGAAATAAAATAATTGGGCATTTTCAAGTTTTTAAAGATCCTGTTAAACTTCCGCTGTCAACTCTAATAATAACTACCACTGGTTTCTGTCCCGCGGCTCCTGACCGGGTCACACCGGGACGGGGGTCGTGACAGAAAAAGGTGGTATCAGAGCCACTGATTTAAGCCAATTAAGTATTTAAAAATACTTAATTTCTCAATTTGCCACTCTGTGATTCTGTGAAATTTAAATTGCAATATATAACTTTGTAATTAGGATTTTGTGTTTCCTCTATATCGGCTAAACATCATGAATGAGTTGTCTGAAGCTCTTCAGAATCTCAATATCCAATCTACTGGAATGGAAGTTTCCAGATACTTTTCCAATTATCTGGATGATACCGAAGAACCTATGGAATTCCAGGCTCAAGCTCAGGAGAAACCCAAGTCGAAAAAGAGAAGGAGAATCGTAGGCTGGAGACGCGTACGGAGAAAGAAGCCAGCTGTCCAGAGGATTAAAAAGACTGAGGATCCCAAGGATAAAGGGAAAGGAAAAGAGATCGGGGAAAGTTCAGGGCAAGCCCAGGAAATGCCACCCTAGGAGGAGCTTGATCGCAAACTGGCAAATTGTGACCTCATTAGATCTGCGAATGAAGACCTCTTCAATTACCCCGCTGAATCACAACTTCCAGTTAATTTGGAACCTGCTATCCCAGATCCCATTGTCAGCCACCAACTTCTACCCGGAGAGCTGGAGGAATGGTGGACAAGTGATTGGCAATTTCAGAATCTCTTGAATAACCCTAACACCTTTTTCCCACAGTTTGACCCTGAGCCTGCACCAAACCCACCAATGAGTACTGAGAACTTGGCTAAACTCCGCCACTATGGCGAGGAGCTGATAGACGCAGGGAATAGAATCCGGGAAGTGGGGGAAAGGATATCATGGAAATACGACGAGAGAGAACGTCGTTTCTGAAATGCCAGCTGACGAGGATCGTATGTGGGTGTGTGGTTAGGTGTTTAATAATAATAAAATATTAATAAAAATATAATCATGTAAAATAGCTAAAAATAAAACTTTTGTAAGATAACTGGTGTGTACGGATGCATACTAAAATATATAAAATATCAACGTCGCGGAGTCGACAATTTTGGCTATACATGTTGACATGATTATGTGTGATTATTTTATTGTGACTGATTATTATTTATTTTGTGCCAATAATCTATATATTGAAAATTATCAGATGGAACCCGCTGTGAATGAACCAGTTAACGAAGTTAGCCAATCTAAGCAAAACCATGAAGATCAATTTCTGAATAGGCAAGATATAGAGAATATCGTTGCTCAGGGAATAGCCAATGCTATTCCAGCAATCCTTGCTGCTGCCCGAAATCCAGTTGAACCTCAACCAATTATTCCCAGCAAACGTACTCATGGAGACAATTTCAATAATAGTGTAAATGGAGGCGGCAACAATAATAATAACGATAATGATGGGATGGAAGCCCCATTCCTTAAGAAAGTGAAACTCAAACAGACGCGAAAACGAACCAAATTAAGCGACGAATGGTATTTTTGCATGGTGATCACTAAAATAAAAATATTTTAGTGTGTACAAAAATTTTGGATGTCCAGGTGTGGTCAGATCGTAAGATATGCGCGAAAATGCAAACTTACGTTGTTTTTGACACTTTTAGTCCCTATAAGATCATGTAAGCATGTTTTCGCATACCGAACCTATCAAAGCTCATTTCTAAGCCACGTTTAGGTTATTTATGGTATGTTTAGCTTATGATCAAGTTCCGGACTGTACGTTGCCTTACGGAACGGCAGACTTTTGCAGTTTGACGCAAATAGTCCCTGTGAGCGAATAAATTTGTTTTTGCCATACCAAAGCCTTCAAAACTTATTTCTAAGTTATGTAAAGGTTATTTGAGGTATGTTAAGCTTATGTTGCTGTTCCGGAGTGTTTGTCACGTTAAACTGATTACGTTTACGCATCAGTTTGCGTATAACTTCCTAGAAAGCGATATAGAGTTCAAAATCGATCAAAAATCAATATGTGCAATAAAATCAATCATAAATACAAACATTGGGATCAAAACATATTGTTTTATTAATATTGTATTGTTCAGAGTCTGTAAAATGATTACACAAGCACAGATGTCACAGTCTCCCCTACTTTAGGAAATTTCGTCCCGAAATTTATTTAGAGGAAACTTGTGAGAATAAATGCGGATATTTCGTCTTCATCTGGTCCTCAAGTTCCCAAGTAAACTCTGGTCCACGTTTGGATTCCCAGCGAACCTTGACTAAACGAATCCGTTTGTTCTTTAGCTGTTTGAATGTACGGTCCACTATCTCCACTGGTTTCTCAATGAAGTGCATCGTGTTATCAACACGAATTTCATCAAGTGGTATGTGGAGGTTCTCATCAGCTAAACACTTTTTGAGATTGGACACGTGGAATGTCGGATGAACATTTCCAAGTTCAGGAGGTAGCTCAAGTCTGTAGGCTACTTTTCTGACTCTTTCAATGATCTTGAATGGTCCAACATAACGTGGTGCAAGTTTTCCTTTCTTTCCAAATCTAATCACACCTTTCCAAGGGGATACCTTGAGTAGGACGTGATCACCGACTTGAAATTCTAAAGGCTTACGTCGTAGATCCGCATAACTCTTTTGACGGCTTCTAGCTGCCTGAAGGTTATCACGAATCTTCTTGACCTTATCTGTAGTCTCTAGAATGAGTTCAGGTCCAGTAAGCTGAGCTTCACCTATCTCATTCCAGCAGACCGGTGAACGACATTTTCGACCGTATAAAGCTTCGAAAGGAGCCATTTTGATGCTCGTGTGATAGCTATTGTTGTAGGAGAATTCGATCAATGGTAGATGCGAATCCCAACTATCACTAAAGTCAATTACACATGCTCTAAGCATATCCTCCAGTGTCTGGATTGTTCTCTCAGATTGACCATCTGTCTATGGATGGTATGCTGTGCTCAAATTAAGTTGGGTTCCCATGGCAGATTGCATGGTTCTCCAAAAGCGAGATGAGAATCGAGCATCTCTGTCAGATATAATGTTCAAAGGAACACCATGTCGAGATACAATCTCATCAACATATAACTTGGCAAGCTTGTCAGCAGATAAATCCTCGCGGATCGGCAAGAAATTTGCTGACTTTGTAAGATGATCAACAACAACCCAAATGGCGTCGTGACCTCTTTTAGTGCGCGGTAGCTTGGTAATGAGATCCATAGAAATGTTTTCCCATTTCCAAACCGGAATCTCTGGTTGCTCCAATAAACCAGAGGGATGTTGATGTTCTGCCTTAACCGTAAGACAAGTAAGGCATTTGGAAACATATAAGGCAATGTCCTTCTTCATACCCGGCCACCAATACTGGGTTCGAAGATCCTTATACATTTTGTCTGCACCAGGATGAATAGAATAACGAGACTTATGAGCTTCATCCATTAGCAAGGTGCGAAGATCATCTATACTTGGGACCCATAAACGGCCCATGTAATAGAATATCCCAAAGTCTCTTAGTTCAAGCTCAGGATTTGTATGACATGGTAATTCTTTACTCATTAAGTCTTGTGTAACACAAGTATGTTGAGCCTGAATTATGCGGGATTGAATGTCTGATCGAACTTGAACGCAGTGAAGCTTGACATGTTCCTTACGACTCAATGCGTCAGCCACGACATTCGCCTTACCAGGATGGTAGCGAATTTCGCAATCGTAGTCGTTTAGGAGTTCAACCCAATGTTGTTGCCTCATGTTCAGTTCTTTCTGACTGAAGATATTCTGGAGACTCTTGTGGTCAGTAAACACTACACACTTTGTACCGTATAGGTAGTGTCTCCAGATTTTGAGAGCAAAGACTACTGCACCTAATTCAAGATCATGAGTGGTGTAGTTTTTCTCGTGTATCTTCAGCTGTCTTGATGCATAAGCTATGACTTTGTTTCTTTGCATAAGAACGCAGCCAAGGCCTAAGTTGGACGCATCACAGTACATGACAAAATCGTCGTTACCCTCGGGCAAAGATAGGATAGGTGCATCACAGAGTTTCTGTTTCAAGGTCTGGAAAGCTTCTTCCTATTTGGATCCCCACTCAAAAGGTTTGCTCTTCTTAGTTAGAGCAGTGAGAGGAACCGCAATCTTGGAGAAGTTTTAAATGAACCGGCGGTAATAACCCGCTAGACCAAGAAATGAACGAACCTCGGTAGAAGTAGTAGGTGTATCCCAATCCTTAATTGCACTGATTTTGGCGGGATCTACATGTATACCTTGTTCGTTAACGATGTGCCCCAAAAATTGAACTTCCTTAAGCCAAAATTCGCACTTGGAGAATTTGGCGAAAAGCTGTTCTTTCTTTAGGAGCTCCATTGTAAGACGAAGATGCTGTTCATGATCAGCTCGCGTCTTAGAATAGATCAAGATATCATCAATGAATACAATGATGAACTTGTCCAAATAAGGCTTACAAACCCTATTCATCAAATCCATAAAAACAGCAGGAGCATTTGTTAAACCGAAAGGCATAACAGTGAACTCATAATGACCATATCGAGTACGAAAAGCAGTTTTGGGAATATCTTCTTCGAGAACTCGAAGCTGATGATACCCAGAACGCAGATCTATCTTTGAAAAGCAAGTAGCGCCCTGTAGCTGATCAAAGAGATCATCAATGCGAGGTAGGGGATATCGATTCTTGATGGTAAGCTTATTAAGCTCACGATAATCGATACACATCCTGAAAGATCCATCTTTCTTTTTCACGAATAGGACAGGAGCGCCCTAAGGGGAAAAACTCGGACGAATGAATCCTTTGTCAGATAGCTCCTGAAGCTGCTTAGATAACTCTTGCATCTCAGACGGTGCAAGACGGTAAGGTGACTTAGCAATGGGATTTGCACCAGGCACAAGATCAATGCGAAACTCAACTTGGCTTACAGGAGGTAATCCAGGTAAGTCTTCAGGAAATACTTCAGGATAATCTCAAACAACAGGGATGTCTTGGGTAGTCTTACCCTTTCCTTTATCCTCTACAACATGTGCCAAGAAAGCGACATATTTCTTTCGTAGGTATTTTTGGGCTTGGGTACAAGACATGAGTTTAACAGGTTTCTCCCCACGAACTTCTAAGATCTCACCAGTCGAAAGCGGTATACGGTCGATCTTCTCAAAGCAAACCACCTCAGCATGGTACTTGGCTAACCAATCCATTCCCACTATAACATCAAAGCTCCCGAGTTGCATCGGTGTGTGGTAGATAGGGAAAATATGGTTGTTAAAGTTCAACTGGAAATTTCGAAGAACGAAATCGAGTACAACGGGTTCACCACTAGCTACCACTACTGTCAAGGGCTTTCTTAGTTTTGTTCTAGTCATCGAAAGCAAAGGCTCAAAAGCTAAGGACACAAAACTCTTATCGGCACCCGAATCAAATAGAACAGAAGCAGGATGGTTGTTAACAAGGAACATACCGTTCACCACTTTGTTATCCGCACGTGCCTCATTAGCATTCATATTAAAAACTCTACCACGAGCCAGTGCCTGATTTGGGTTTGCCAACCTCGGGCAGTTGTTCCTGTAGTGGGCCAGATCCCCACAATTGTAACACGAACCAGGCGGAAAGTGAGGTCGTGCAGGATTCTGGGCAGGGTTTTGAACAGCTTGGTTTTGAGCTGCCTGATTTTGGTTAGGAGCAAAACGGCAGGTATTTACAAGATGACCAGACTTGCCACAATTCGTGCAGATGCGGCATTGCAATTGTGGCTGGTGGTGGCTGTTACATCTGTTGCATAGAGGTGTATTTCCAGCATATTGTTTCTTGGCAGCAGGTTGTGCAGCCTGATTCTGTGCTGCCTGATTAGGAGCAGCCTGATTTGTCTGAGCAGTGACAGCGAAATTCTTGGAAGCCTTACGCTTCCTCGATTTCTTGGAAGACTCAGCAGCCTTCTTGCCCTTTTTCTCAGTGGTGCTATCAGTATGTTTCTACTTCTTGTCACCCTTCCTGTGGAGTTTACCCTTTTTGACTTGCGATTCAGTAAGGGTTGCAGCTAGCTCAATGGCCTGTCGGATGGTAGTAGGGTTGCTGCCAGTGACAATATCCTGAACAGGATCTGGCAAACCGTCTATGTACTTCTCAATAGCCTTATCCAAAGGCGTGACCATTGTAGGACAGAGCAAGCTTAACTCCTCGTATCTGTCAGTGTAAGCCCGGTGTTCACCACTGTCTTGCTTCAAGTCATGGAACTCATTTTCAAGTGCCCTCTGCTCGTGACGAGGACAAAATTCTCTCATCATGAGAGCCCTAAGTTCCTCCCATGTCTGACCCAAAGCAACCTCAGCACCTCGGTCTCTCATTACCCCATTCTACCAGGTAAGGGCCCTCTTTTGAAATACACTCGAGGCAAACTCGACCTTACGGTTGTTCGGACACTGAACATGGCGAAAGGTGCTCTCAAGACTCTCAAACCACTGTAGGAGCCCAGTTGCTCCCTCAGAACCACTAAACTTGAGTGGTTTAGCCGAGTTAAAACTTTTGAAATTGCACGGAGCAGGCGCATTATTGTTATTGTTGGCTTGGTTCCATTGAGCAATGAGATTGGGGAACGCAGCAGCCATTTGCTGCGCGATGATTTCTGCCAGTTCGGCATTTGATAGCGGATTTTCGCGTCGAGGAGGCATTCTAAAAGAGGAAACATGAGAGAAATCGAGTGAGATGACGTGATGAAAGAAACGAGATATCAATAAAATCGACAAAAAATGCAAGGATGGTGGTCATTTGTTTGTTACCACAAAGCAAACAAATGACACACAGTGACAAATCAAAGTAAATAGGTCAAAATAATGTATCATTGAAGACATGCTCGCCTATAAGTGAACACTCACCCCAAGAGTTCCCAGGTAAGAGTGACTGGTCCGATATTGCGGATTTGTATGAACACTCTAGCCTTAGACAGAAAACTCAGGGTACAGGCATTCACTCTTCCAGTTTGCACGTGTTCACATTATTTGGACCCAAACTTTGACGAGATTTTGAAAATTTGGAAGGTACAAGACCAAGAGAAATCATCTAAGGATAGATGATTGATTTCAAAAATCATTTTGGAAATTTGTGTTCATGTTTTGGTAATCACCTAAGGATAGGTGACGTGTATTGTTTTAAGATCTAAACACAAGATTACTTGTGTTAGGGTCCTAAGAAGTTATAGTCTAGGTCAAAGCATTACTAATAACCTAATTCCCTATAACCATTGGCTCTGATACCAACTCTTCTGTCACACCCCGACCACGTTAAAACAACAAACCGTGGCGGAAACGTCGGGGAGTGTTGTAACAGAATCATTGTTTCAACAACCATGATAATAAAAGTTAAGTATTATTGAATTAAAGTCTACATTGTCTTGGAATTTAAATAAAACATAACATAATATTTGTCTTTTAAGTCACTAAGGCCCGAGTCCGCCTAAGTGAAGCACAAACATCATCATGCATCAGCACCTGAAACACATGTAAAAATAGGTACGTCAGCATAAAAATGCCTGTGAGATACATAGGTTTTGTTTATGCAGGATTCATGACTTGTAGTTTAAAAGAAGTGTTTAACAAAGATAGTCATGAACCTTGTAAAATGTTTTCTTTTATAAAATCATGTGAAAATCGATATGAAAATCAAATGATATAAAAGAATTATGCACGGTTAAATAAATAACCAAGTAAAAGTGAATTGTATAAAATATGTACTTTGTATAAAAATGTCGTGTCCTTGTAAAAATGCTTCATGTCTTTTGTTAAGTGGCTTAGATAACGCAACAATGTGTAATACAATAAAAGCACTTATATATAGGAAGTACCAGCGGCGTATCCACCATGCTTTTATCGTATAACACATAGCCTCGTTACATAAGTCACTTATCATTACCCAACAAAATGTCATGTCAAAATGTTTATGCATAAACCATGTTTAATGTCATGTGTAACATGTATTATGTATAACCAATGGAATGCATAGCAAGTAGGAAGACATCTACTTAAACTATGTAAAAATGCCAACGTGAAACATATGTCATGTACGGTGAATAAAAGAATCTACTCAACCCCGTAGGAAAAATGTACAAAACAATGTTTTTGAGTAAACCTAAGTTTAATTCAAATGTCATGTTTTGCAGAAACAATGCTTTATGATTACAAACATTTATGCAGTAATGTTAATCGCATACATTCAAGCCTTGCGACTGTGGCGATAAACCTTTAAACAAATTAAAGGTTCATCTAAGTTATGTATATCGGATTCTGTCATTCCCAACTTCCAAACAAACCTAGGAAGTCGGAAACGGGAGTTGTCAATTCCTATGGTACCATTACATACTACCGAGCGGCGTAGCTAATGTTAATGAATGTATTATTGTCCCGATTAAACACACCAAATGTCATAACCAATGTAAGCATGCTATGAAAACCATGTACTAGGTATGCTAAGTAAACATGCCTAGTAGAAATGTTCATCTAAAACAATGTGCTAGCATGCTCAGTAAACATACATAGAAGAAATGTCATGTAAAACAATGCGTACATATGCTAAGTAAACATATGTAACAAATGTGTAATAAATCAATGTGCTAGCATGCTTAACATACATAGCAAAACATTGTGAAAGCATGTACTAAATATGTACTAAGTGAAACTAGCATGTTTAAGTCACAAAAGCATGTAAAACAAGAAAGTAACAAATATGTACATGTGAATCACCCCAAAGTATTTGAAAATGGTAAAAGAGGGGAACTATGTACTCACTTGGGATTGCTAATTAGTCTTGAGAATAAGACCAATTTAAGCTCCAAGTATCACGGAATCAAACGACACCTAGTATAGGTAACTATGTTAAATATCGGCTCCTAAATCGGGAGATAGGATAGAATGAGGTTCTATAAATCAAATGAGTAGTTGAACTCATATGGTATAACTTAATAGACCTTACATTCTGATTTGGAAGTCTACCTAAGTGCTTTTGACCCGTTTCGACACATTATGGTAGTATAAGCTACTATAATGAGTCGTTAGCGTAAGACTATGTTCGGATGGTTAACTATGTGCTATGCCAAGTCTTACATGCCCAATTGTGCCTAAACATGTTACTAAATCAGATTATATGTCAAAAATATGTTCATATAGTCAAAATACGGATTTATGCTTCAAAAGGGCGTTTTGGTCATTTACTATGGGCATACAAGCTAACTAGCAAAAGACTAACCAATCCTAGGTGATCATAAGGTATAACCTCAGGGGTTATTCCCTATAACTATGATCACTAAGTAAGCTTGGTCGGATCCTAATGATCGACCAAACGGGTCGGGTTCGAAAGTCTAAGCGGTTGTTTAGACCGCTTAACTAACGACCCTAAACAAGCACCAAACTATTAGTGACGAGTTAAACATGTCAAAATATGTTTAACCTACTGATTTGGTATCAAAACAAAGTGTTTTGATACCTAAAAGTAGTTCCGTTGCAAAATGCGTGCTAAAACGCATTTTGACCGAAACTTTGACTCGTCACTACGCCTAGTTAATGTGGTAATCAGTAGGTATAATCACTAAGGATTATAACCATTGTGATTACAATCACATTGCAAAGTTCAATTGAACTTTGACTTGACCAATTGACTGGTCAAACTGAAAGTCAAACACTGTTTGACTTTTTAAACTAGTAAGCAATAAAAGAATGAAAGAATGCTCACTAAGGGTCCTTGCTATCTTTTCTACTAAGAATAAACCTCCAATCAGATTAGGAAGCTCTCCAAAGCAGATAAGAAAGGAGAAATGAGAGAATGAGCAAGGAATTGAGTTGATGGACCAAGCTATTTATACTTGTCATGAACTTGTGAGATCATTACATGTGGTTATTTGGCCAACAAGCAATAAATCACAGCCCTACAAGTGTTTAGTGACAGGTAATTATGCTTGGGAAGGTGTTAACTTGGTCCCCAAACAAGAAATTTTGCATATAAGGGCCTGGTCTTGCAAAACAGCAGCTGAAACAAATTTTCTGTCCCTGGGGGTTCTCAGGCGGCCCGCGTAAGCATGTAGGGTAAGCTTACGCGGCCCGTATGGCCATCTTTGGCAGAATTGCACAAATGGTCCCTGAACTTGATTTGAGCTCATTTCAGCCCCTTTTGACCCCCGTTAAGCCATTTTCAAGGCTCTACAAGGTCAATAAAGTTAAGAGGACTCAAAATGTGCTCGGAAAACTCTCGGATCTCGGCTCGTTTGGTCGTACGGTTGCGTTGTTCGTTAAATTACGACGAAACTCAAACGGACGCGAAAACGAACCAAATTAAGCGACGAATGGTATTTTTGCATGGCGATCACTAAAATAAAAATATTTTAGTGTGTACAAAAATTTTGGATGTCCAGGTGTGGTCAGATCGTAAGATATGCGTGAAAATGCAAACTTACGTTGTTTTTGACACTTTTAGTCCCTGTAAGATCATGTAAGCATGTTTTCGCATACCGAACCTATCAAAGCTCATTTCTAAGCCATGTTTAGGTTATTTATGGTATGTTTAGCTTATGATCAATTTCCGGACTGTACGTTGCCTTACGGAACGGCAGACTTTTGCAGTTTGACGCAAATAGTCCCTGTGAGCGAAAAAACTTGTTTTTTGCCATACCAAAGCCTTCAAAACTTATTTCTAAGTTATGTAAATGTTATTTGAGGTATGTTAAGCTTATGTTGCTATTCCGGAGTGTTTGTCGCGTTAAACTGATTACGTTTACGCATCAGTTTGCGTATAACTTCCCAGAAAGCGATATAGAGTTCAAAATCGATCAAAAATCAATATGTGCAATAAAATCAATCATAAATACAAACATTGGGATCAAAACATACTGTTTTATTAATATTGTATTGTTCAGAGTCTGTAAAATGATTACACAAGCACAGATGTCACATCATCCATGCTGGTACATCAATTTAAAACACAATCTGATTAAAATGTTTATCATGTAGCGTGATGCTTTGTCAGTGTATTTGGATAATATTGGGCATCCAGCGGGCGGGATGATCAGTCAAGTTGAGCGGGTAAGATTGGAGATGCCATGGCGTATAAAGCATAATGTAATCGACTGTGGCATTTTCTTGATGTGCCATATGGAAACGTACAAGGGCGTGACTGGAAAAGCTTGGGAATGCGGATTCTCAAACGAGTACACTGATGCGGGTGAGATAACGTACAAGCAGCGCAAAGAAATTGATGATCTTAGGCATAAGTACATTGCGAAGATTCTTCTAAGTGACGCAAACAAGTACAGAAGTTTTGTTGAAGCTGACGTTGCTAGATATAAAAAGTTGTCGGACGATGAAAAAAGAGGCTAGAAGCGGCAGCCTTTGACGCAATCAAGGGAAGATTGGACAACTGAATTAAAATGGGATGTTTTCAAAAAACAATAATAACATTTCGTTGATGGTGGTTTCTTGAAGTAATATGGGATGTGTTTCAAAAACAATTTTAACATTTCGTTGGTGGTGTTATTTTGAATTATATATCTGAAAATATGTACGGTTATGTTTTTTTGAGTTTCCTAGCGATAAAAATGTCATCTAGAACAGTTTGTACCTGTTTAACATTGTGAATTTATGTCGATAATGTTAGTTTGTTTGGATCCACAAAAGAAATATAGTTTGTAAAAATGTATAACATCTTAAAACACAAGTAATACACATTATGATATAATGTGAACTGGAAACCAAACTAGCTATTTCATGGTATCTATAAACTGTGAACCAAGTTAAAACACATTCTTAAAGTTGTAAACGTAAAATGTATGCCAAATTAACTAGTACAAGGGATATGTAAAATATGGAATAGACCTTAAAGCACAACATGAATCCTGTAGAGTATAGGACCAGGTTTACATGGCATCACAATTACATAAAAAGGGTGGTATTATAATGTGTGTGATAAGTAAAACACATTACCACATCCTTCAACCCACCAAACCGCGTACAATGAATACAACAGATAAAACAAATTACACCTAAAACACAAAATAACAAGAACATATAAGATCTTAATAAAATGTTCAACCCAACCAGTTTTAAAATCAACAAATTAAAATCCAATCAACACACAGGAAAATTAAAACACAAAAGTGAAAAGTTTAACAAAACGCTTATTTTTTTTATAAAGAAAGGAACTACTCTACCATGTCTTCGTCATCCAGATCTGCATCATTTCCCGATGTGTAAAACACATCATCAACATTGTTGGAACCAGGACCATCACCTTCAACAATTGTAGCAGCATCATCTTCACCGATTGTAGCAGCATTACCTTCAGCATTCCGCGAAGTGCCTGCCTCAGGCACAGCCACGGTGTATTTCCAACACATCCGATTGTTATGACCATATTTTTTACATATTGAACATTGCCGCTGTTTACTTCCAGACTGGCTTATGGCTCGCTCCTTTTGAGATTTGAGGCATTTATGAGAATCACAACCCTTGAACCTGGTACCAACTGGAACACGGATAGTGGCCGTGCTCACTGGAGCAACCCCCAGCAGTTCAGCAAATCGATTACGTCGTGTCTTGGGAGGTCCATTTATCTGAGCCTCGTCGGTGACTGACATAAACTGCTTGATATGTTCATAAAAAGTACACAACTGATCAAATTTTGAAATCAACTTGTTCACGACATACTCAGTTGTGTGACTAATCTCACGAACACAACGGTTGATCTCCTCGCTACGATCTGGATCACCGCCATCCGTAAGAATGGACCCGGGGGAACTATTTGGAACAGCTTCACGCGTCCATCGCCTCAATATATATTGTTTCGGAAACTCCCTTACATCAAGAATCCTTAACACACAAAATATGTGACTGCACAACAATCCAAACTGCTCAAACCTATTGCAGTTACATTTAACAGTTACATCCTCCTCACGTATCATAACCTGTAACATTGCATATCCAAAAAACACAATGTATAAATCAGATGGCTACTTAAAAAAGCAAAATAATGTAGAAAATAACATAAAACACAATATCACCTCAAAGAACGCAGAGCATGGCTGATCTAGATCCTTAATAAAAAAACTTAATGAAATCACCGACATAATCTAATCTGACACTAGTACACCGATGAATTGCACGTTGAATCTCAAGTTGAACATCAAAAAATATAGTTCTTGTATATATCTGAACTGCTTGCTTCTCGATAACAAAATCACTCCACGGCTCAGGGTTGGTGTATCGAGTGTCATGATCGTTTTTTTGATGCTCATGTCTTTGCGCTTCGATAGCTGTGTCGAAGTGGCTAAGAAATGCAACCAAAGTGCACCTTGGATTGCTAATCTTGACGAAAAAGTGATTCTCGCTTTCGGATCTAGATGAGGTCCGCATAAGTCCAGACATTTCTTCTTCACGATAGTAAGCTGGAATCCATGATTAACGGAGCCCGTATATATATGTCAACCATTCATGGTCGGTTTATCCAAAATCATTTAAGATAACTGCTCATTCAGTCTCAAACGCTTCGGGCAATAAAGAATCAGTCCAAAAAACTGCAGATAATCTTTTCCTGAAATCGGTATTTGAACATAGGGTAGCCCCGACCTAAGCAACATTTTAGCGTGTAGGTTAAAAAAAATTAAAACACAGTAAAAAGACACATCTAAAAAAACACTAACATAAAAAAACAGACCTTTGTAGTGAGTTTATCCATGATGTGCCACATACATAACCTATGCCTCGACTCAGGCCAAACATCCGCTATAGCCCTTTTCATCGCAGGGTCTTGGTCAGTAATGATTACGGGAGGTGCGTACCCATATGCGTCCTTGATCACCTTAAGTAACCAGCTATACATCTCTGCCGTTTCAGAACCAAGAATTGCAGCACCAAGTGTGACGTTCCTGTTGTGATTATCAATCCCAGTGAAAGGGACAAACATCATGTTATACCTACAAAAAAAATTAGTGAATCACAAAATATCATAATGTATTTATAACACAGCAGGGCTAAAACACAATGCATATAGAAAAAAAATGAATCTCGTCGTTAATTGTTCCGCTTGTAGGTAGCATCAAATGATACAATGTCTCCAAACATATAAAAATTCATCTTCATATCCTCGTCAGCCCAAAAAACACACTTCAATACACCTTCGTCCGTTGTTTGATATTCGCAAGAAAAGTTCGGTAAAAACTCTTTTTTCCTCATCAACTTTGGTCGCACCAACTTTGTCGAACCATCAATACACTTCCTTCATAATATTAAATGCTAGAACATGACCAATGTTAAGATTTGACATCTTATTTATCATCTCTTCGTGCGCACGATTAACACCTTTGTTTTCCTTAAGAAGATGTAAATCTTCTTCGTGCACAAAATCATGGTTGTGCGCCTCTGTGAAATGATATAGCTCATACTTCTTGGCATCGTTCAGCTTTATTCTGATCATCGCTTGGCATCCAGTCCTTTTGGATGGTACCCTACGTACCCACCTGTCAGAAGGCTGTTCGGCTAAAGTATTGACCGGTCGAAACTCTTTGGGGCCTCTTTTGAACAAAAAATACTTATTTATTACAATACCACGATTTTCATGCTGTGTGCCCTTCCTAACTGTCCAACCTCCAGCATCTGCATAAGCTTTATAAAAGTTATACGCAGCATCAACTGTGTCAAATAACATGCCCTCTGCTGGAGTCAACGAAGATGGTGAATCTGGAATATATCTCTTTGTTCCCGAGTTAGGAGAAAGTTGTTCCACGCCACGTAATTGGTTACTGGGAGCATCTACAAAACATGACAAAAAATGCATATACATCATTAACGTACACTAAAAGGGTTTACAACACACAAAAAAGAAACCTACATAGAATTGAATCTTAAAACACATTGGACATAAAAAGATAGAAAAATCAAAACTGTTTTAAACACATAAATAAAACACAAAGACAAAACTGATTTTTAAACACTAAAACACACTAATCTTACAAAAATGGGGGTTGATATAAATAACAACAAAACACAAACTACCATAAAAAGCCTAGTAGATTTTTTAACACTTAACACACAACTGATTTAATGAGCATAAAACACATTTTGTTGATAAACAAAACCATGTTCACCAGCATTACAAATACAATAGATTAACTTAAACAATGACCATAAAACACAATGTCATGAAAACACAACAAAAACCAACAAAAAAAGTTCTCACATGTAAAAAAAATAAAACCAACCATAGTAAAACACATACTGATCATTCTATCTACTAATGAACTTATAAAACACATCACAACACAAAATTCTAAAACTACATGCTAAAAAACTGATAACTAGTGAACTTTGAATAAAAACATCAGAATTGAAGTTAAAACACACCATCTAATATCTAAAAAAAGTGATCTGTATATTACAAAACATCATTCATATTATGGGATCTATAAAAACATTGACTTCAACCCTCTAGTTGTTAAAACACAACACCAAGAACATGCTGATGGTTTTCCAGATAAAGGTTAATAATCTACACACAAAACTACAATAGTAAACAAAAAAAGAACTGTAATTACCATCTCCACAATCAACAACTGTGTTTTAAGCCATGATTTTTATCTCTGTAAAAAAATTGATTATCGATGAAGCTTGTGAACAAGGAAACGAGCGAATGATTGATATTTACATCTGATTAGAATTCGAAAACAAAAATTCCGAAAATCATGGACACAATCGGTTACATTCATTTACGTGCATTGTTAGTTAATGAAGATAAATTCCAAAAATAAAATTAGAATGTGAAAGTACATAATTGCCCTTCTAGTTAAAATCCTTCAATGACACATGTCCCATTCTTATTACTTTCTAAACTTTCTAGGAAAAACACACTTTCTACCCAACTCCTCCTCCTCATATATATATATATAGGGGACCGCTAAAATGAAAACCACCTCCAGTTGTAAGAACTGTGAGAACTTTTTGATCCGGGGCGAGGTGGACCAATTTTTTTTCATAAACGTAGATGCGTGTATTATAAACACATTTGTAAAAAAAATTCAGAAAAAAATGTCGTGTGTGTAGTTTTGAGCACCACAAGTTTGCGTTTACGGGTACCGTAAATTTAAACAAAATTTACGGTACCCGTAAACGCAAACTTGTGGTGCTCAAAACTACACACACGACATTTTTTTTTTGAATTTTTTTACACATGTGTTTATAATACACGCATCTACGTTTATGAAAAAAATTTTGGTCAACCTCGCCCCATACGGTGTGGTTCTCACGGTTATTACAACTAGAGGTGGTTTTCATTTTAGCGGTCCCCTATATATATATATATAGGGTCGGGATTTAGAGAAACTGGTAGAAGTGTGAGAACGCTTATGGATCGTTCGATTAAAACAATCCATGGACTAGATTGGCGCGGTGGCGTTTTCGTAAATAACATCAATTTTATTACGTGGACGCGCCTCATTAAGAGTCAAAAGGTCTTTACACTTCTATACCAAAACGCAATACTGATGAATAAAGCGCCATTACGGACCAAAACGCATCCCTATATAAACAAAAACATCCCAGACATAAAAACACACCCCCCAGAACCTGAAACGCCATATTTTCTACTATATACCATTCATCTTACAAACCCCAAAATCCCCAAAACATCAAACACAACTACTCAAAAAACGCCATATTTTCTACTATATACCATTCATCTTAGAAAACGCCAAAACACTCAAACATCAAAGATTCCAAAAAAATCGACGGTTCTTTCAGATACACTATTTCCTCAGTAAAACGCCAAAAAAGCCAAATATCGTTTCTTGTATATTCAAATATTGTTCTACGCCAAAGTTTCGGATAATGCATTCTTTCCTGAGGTGCTGTGACTCAAATAACATTTTGCTGCATGAGATTGACAAATCATAAACAAAAACATGCTGGTGTCAGACTTATGTCATTTTCTGTGTTTTGTTCTTGATGAATATTATAATGGCATGAAAAGACGAATGACACTGATGAGTTGTTTGAAGATACATTCAAACAAAAAACTTATGTCATTTTGTCTTTCCAAACGGCCATAAAAACACAAACATGGCTAAGCCAAACCACCAGCGAACATGATTCAAAGAAGAAAAGAGACTGATGACAGTGAAGATTTGGAAGATGAATTGTTTTTATTTTTATTTTTATTTTTTTAATTTTCTTTTTCTGTTGTTTGTTATGTATTTTTCAACTTAGAATAAAAAAATACATTATATTAATAAAACGCCAAACAGTCATAATGCATGTGAAACGCCATAAATGTAGTAAAAACGCCAAAAACTCTCAAACTATAATGAAAGTAGTCTGCAGAAGTATTAATTAATAAAAGCTAAAAATGGAAAAAAAAAATAACGCCAAAAACTACTTAAAGCCATTCAAAAACGCCAAACTTGGGAGATGGAAAGTCTATGACCCTAAAACTCATAAAAAGTGAACAAAAAAAAAACAGTAAAAATACACAGTAACTGAAAAGACGGCTACTTTATTAGTATCATTTATTATAAATAAAATCACGCCTAAACTACGCGCCAAAAACATCCAATAAGAGAGACATCTCTGCACAATCAATTGATCACAAAATGAGAAACAAAACGTCATATTTCCTAGAAACCATTCACTTTAAAAACACCAAAAATAATAGTTAAAAAAGCCACATATGCAGAACCTCGATTCTTCTATATTGAGTATTGATCTGAATGAAGTTTCACTGAATGGATTCTTCACTGAGTTGGGTATCTCTATAATCTTTTGCTGAATGAGATGGACAAATATTCAAGATAAAGAGACTGATGACACTGATATGACATCATGTCACTTTGTTCTTGATGGATATATTGATGGCATGAGGGGATCAATACATTAGAGCAGGCGTTGGTCTTCAACATGTCATCAAACAAGTATATATCCACCCACCATAAAGAATTCCACAAAAAATAAGCATCTTCTAAAGATGGCCGTTATGTAGGAAAATAAGGATCTACATAAGGTATTCAAAAACAGGTTCAAAACGCCAAAAAGGTTAAAGCAGAAGAGGCTGATGACAGTGAAGATTTGGATGAGAAATTAGATTATAATTTACATTTTTTTTCATTTTCTATTGTTTGTTATCTAACTCTCTGTTGTTTATCATCTAATTCTCTACTATTTTAAAAAAAATTGAGTATAAAACGCCAAAAACTACAAACACCAAAACGCCTGATAGTGTGAAAAACTGTGACAACGAATGCTAGCAAAGCACGATGTTGCTATATAAAACGCGAAAAACGTAAACAAAGTATTACTGGAAAAATCAGCACTAATTGACAGATGAAAATTGAAAGAAACAGTAAAATAAAGAGACGGGATCATTATTGCCAAACATATAGTTATATTAAAAGCGACTACATGGAAAATTGAAATTTATTTATCTTTTCAAAATGCCATAATTGCCTGTCACATTATAGGCCTGTATCCTACATGGCAAAACACTTGATATAATAAAATCAAGAAAATTACTGATGTTTTTTTACATTAAAGGCCTGCATCCTGATCTAAAAACAATAAAAACACCAAAACAATACTTAAAACGCTAAAATATTTACTATGATTCTGATCTAAAAAACAATAAAAACGCTGCGTATTTATTAAACGCCAAAAAAATGGAAAGATGAAGTGACACGCGTTTAAAAAAAGAAAATATGAAAGGACAAAAAAGCCCATCCGCCCTTCTCTAAGCGACGTGACACGTGTTGGGCCAGGAAGCGTTCTAACCGTTCTCACACTTTTGAGCGTTTTCTCATGATCTCGTTTATATAGATATATATAAATATATATATATATATATATATATATACTACTTTAATAAGCATATAGGAAGGACAGAAATGGTGATTTCCACTTTACAACCATTTGAAGCCCATTGTACAACCTTTTAAGCACAAAGGTGTTGAAAAATCCTTCAACACACGCGGAGCAGCTCATACAAACTAACCGGATCTCTTTGACCCGTTTTACCCAAATGGATCCAATATATACCTTCTTTCACTCAATCTAAACCCTAATATTCATTTCATTCACATCCGCCCCCATCCTTCTTCTTCTCTCTCTCTCTCACCAGACGCGGTTCTAGGGTTTCAAAACCAGGCGCTCCAAGATCAAGATCTAGGGTTTCTCTGTGACGAATCTCTTTACATCCGACACCAGATCGACTTCCTCATTATCATCACCACCATTTCTAGGGTTTCTTTACCAGTCGCTTCAAGATATACGCTTCCTCAGCGATGAATCTCTCTAGATCCAACACCAGATCGGCTGGTTTGACCGCTCGGTATCTTTCTTTTTACAGTATCTTTTTTTTTTGTTATTTGAATCGGATATGTGTAATATTTCAGATCTGCCGTTGAGTGGTTCGTGTTAGGGTGCACCGGAATAACCAGATGTGGTATGTGTTCTGTAGTTTAGTTTTTTTTTCTTTAAAGAAGTTTGTATTTTTAATTTGAAATTGATTATTGTGTTTATCTTGCAAGTATCATCTGGAATTTGAATCGGATCTGTGTAATATTTCAGATCTGCCGTTGAGTTGTTCGTGTTAGGGTGATTTTTGTAGCTGATTTTGTTTGTAGCTGTTTATCTTGCAAGTATCATCTGGTATGTTTGTAGCTGATTTTGTTTGTAGCTGATTTTGTTTGTAGCTGATTTTGAGTTTGTTTTGTTTGTTCTGTTATAGATAAAGATGGAGCGGTGGAGATACCATCGACTTAGATCTACCTTACCACCGTCGAGCCAGGTACTTTTTTCTGCTGAAATTTCTCAGATCTACCGTCATTTTTTGAGGATTTTTTATGAATATTGACATATCTGAGGTTACACGACTTGCAGATCTGAGTTCTTAGAGGAATATTGGCAGCCCGGATCTGGTATGTTTGTAGCTGATTTTGTTTGTAGCTGATTTTGTTTGTTAAAGATCTGGTATGTTTGTAGCTGATTTACATGCTTATGTTACTGATTATGTTTGTTACAGATCTGGTATGTTTGTAGCTGATTTACATGCTTATGTTACTGATTATGTTTGTACCTGATTATGTTTGTTACAGATCTGGTATGTTTGTACCTGATTATGTTTGTTACAGATCTGGTATGTTTGTAGCTTAATATGTTTGTTACAGATCTGGTATGTTTGTAGCTTATTATGTTTGTAGCTTATTATGTTTGTAGCTTATTAGGGTTGGATCCTGTGAGTCTAAAGGCTCTATTCTATTATATGGTTTTTTGTTTTAAGTTTGTTAAGGTATCCGGTGCCGCAGCGGGCGGAAAGTTATGGATGCAGTGAACAGTATCATGTTAGCTGGAGATAGTTAATTTCAGCAGGTGCAGGTAAATTTATTATTGTTTGGTTTTGTTGATGTGATCAATAGATTTTTTGCTACACTTCAATGACAACTGAATTCAAGTCTCATGTTTCTTATGTAATCAGGTAAGATCAATCAGGATGGGCGGCTCCTATGCATTGGGTCTCTGTGGGGTTGCATGTGGAAGGAATGATCTATTTTATGAGATCGGGATTGGTGGTCCTTGGTATGGAACTCCTTTTTTGTTTCCGTTTATTGAAATGGCAATTTTAACCAGTTTGTTTTCGAAAGGGTAGATTCCGGTTATGTTTTATCTTCAACGGGTCAATTGGGTAACATAAAAAATGTGTATCTAAAATGGAAGTCAGTCAAATGGCTCAAGAGTCGCTCAAATTGTATTTTCATTTTTCGATGCATAAGGTCCTAAATCGTCTTTTAAAAGAGATCAGATAGTTATTGAAATAATATATTTTTGCAATCATATTTTCATATTTGACACCAATTATTTTTATAAAATTTTTATGTTCTTTGACAAAGGTGTTTCAGGTCAACCCCATCCATACAAAAAAAATTACCCTTTTGACCAGTAACTCAAGTAACTCAACTAACTCATTTTGACACATCTAACATTTGTCCTTTTACATTGCTATTTTCTTTGCATTTTAGGGAAAACTACGAGCAACTCAAGCAAACCCTGATGTTTTCTTTGCATTTTAAGGGGAACATGGGTGCTTCTTTCCCAGGGCATACAAAACTCAGGTTATTGGCGGCTGCTCGCCAGATTTAACATATAAAAAAACTTTATATGTTAAATGTGGCGGGCTTCCGCCAATAGCCTGTGTTTTGTATACCCTGTGGAGAGATGCGCCCATCTTCCCCCTAAAATGCAAAGAAAACCTTAGGCTATTGAACCTGCCGCAAGTTGAAACCGACAACGAATCAGGTTAAAACTCTAAACAGCTTTGCACTTGCATCAAATTATAACTCTTTTTAATAAACTTTTTGAATTTAAAGTAAAAATTGATTTAAAGTAATGAATCAGGTTAAAACTCTAAACAGGTTTGCACTTGCAACAAATTATAACTCTTTTTAATAAACTTTTTGAATTTAAAGTAAAAATTGATTTAAAGTAATGAATCAGGTTAAAACTCTAAACAGGTTTGCACTTGCAACAAATTATAACTCTTTTTAATAAACTTTTTGAATTTAAAGTAAAAATTGATTTAAAGTAATGAATCAGGTTAAAACTCTAAACAGGTTTGCACTTGTATCAAATTATAACTCTTTTTAATAAACTTTTTGAATTTAAAGTAAAAATTGATTTAAACTAATGAATCAGGTTAAAACTCTAAACAGCTTTGCACTTGCATCAAATTATAACTCTTTTTAATAAACTTTTTGAATTTAAAGTAAAAATTGATTTAAAGTAATGAATCAGGTTAAAACCCTAAACAGCTTTGCACTTGCATCAAATTATAACTCTTTTTAATAAACTTTTTGAATTTAAAGTAAAAATTGATTTAAAGTAATGAATCAGGTTAAAACTCTAAACAGGTTTGCACTTGCATCAAATTATAACTCTTTTTAATAAACTTTTTGAATTTAAAGTAACAATTGATTTAAAGTAATGAATCAGGTTAAAACTCTAAACAGGTTTGCACTTGCATCAAATTATAACTCTTTTTAATAAACTTTTTGAATTTAAAGTAACAATTGATTTAAACTAATGAATCAGGTTAAAACTCTAAACAGCTTTGCACTTGCATCAAATTATAACTCTTTTTTATAAACTTTTTGAATTTAAAGTAAAAATTGATTTAAAGTAATGAATCAGGTTAAAACCCTAAATAGCTTTGCACTTGCATCAAATTATAACTCTTTTTAATAAACTTTTTGAATTTAAAGTAAAAATTGATTTAGTTTTTTTTATGACAAAAAAATTGAACAGTAACCTGTCAGAAAGACTTTCGAAACCTTTTTCAGAAACTTAACTCCTGATTTTACAGTTGAACAGTTGACAACCTTTCAAAGACTTTTCACAAAAAGTCTTTGAACAGTTGACAAGCTTTTAGAATCGAAACTATTTTACTGCTACCCTTTTTAAATTTTTTTACTGACGATGACTGTTCAAATACAGCTGTAAAAGCAAACACTGTTGGGATTTGTCAGAAAGGAAGCATGCTTGGAAGTCTATAAATTCAACTACATTCATCACAATTCATCACAACTCTGCAAGCACTCAACTTAGATACTAAAACCTTCAAATTGTAAGTCTTGCGTTGAACTTCATCCTACTTTTGAATCTTACATCAAACCTTCGAAACATCAACCTAACATCTTCTATTTTACTTCGATTTCAGAATATCAATCAATACTCTAAACGTCTGGGTCTTGCGTTGTTTCTCGGCTCTTCACATCAAGGTCTTACATTTTTTTTGGCTTTTTACATCAGGCTCTTGCATTGTTGTAAGTTTACTCACATTTCTTGGTTACTTTTTTCACTTTTAACTGTCGCATTATTTTAGTTTACATGTATTATTTCTATGCATTTTGCTTCTGTATTGTTTCTATGCATTTTGCTTCTGTATTGTTTTGTAACATGTATTATTTTAGTTTACATGTGTTGTAAAATAAATGTTAAGTATAGACTTTATTGCTTCTGTATTTGTTTTGTAACATGTATTATTTTAGTTTACATGTATTATTTCTATGCATTTTGCGTCTGCATTGTTTAACCGTGGCCTTATACACTTAATGTTGAATATTGAATATATTTTGCTGTAAAATAGAAGAGTTTAAGCTTCTTTGTTTTTCTTTTTTTTTTTTATGTTTTTTTTTTTCATAGTTTGGTGTTTTACTTCCTATGATATTTCTCTTATTTTGCATTTGGTATAAATTCTAGATGTGAATGATTCTTGACTAGGTATGTAGCTGGTCTTGTATTATAACAAATGTGCCATAATACTTTGTGATTTCTTCATTTAAGAACAGTTTTTTTATAATTTCAGGATTAATAAATGATTTTGTAACTTTGCAATATGATTTTAGTACACAAACCATAATAAGTTATGTAGTGCATTTATGAAATATAGTTACTATTTTCGTTGTGTAAAGTTATCCTACAAAAACGTACTTGCATGAACTTCAAGGCTATTTTCGTTGTGATACATTAAGCATCAGTAATCGTAAGATTTATTTTTTAGATACACAGGTATAAAAAGTAAGTAGTCAAATAAATTGGATACTCTAAATTCAAGTATTATCTATTTGTTTTTTTAGTATGTTTTTTAATACTATTGTTTGACGAAACTTTGTTACACGAGTTAAAATATCAAATTTACTATACCTGTCCCGTTCATATTTTGTTGATAAAAACTAACAAATAACGAGTATCGCATTACAAATTGGTCCCGTCCCGTTCATATTTTGTTGTTTTCGGTTCCCAATCGAATAATGAGTTTGAAAAACGATAATTAACTGATGATCCGAACTGCCATTTCTTTTGGTAAAAAAAAATAATATAAATCCAGTAAACATTTTAGTTAACTTTGATGTTAAAATTGTTACAATAAAAATTGCATTTTTCAGTTTACAGAATCCTTATGTTTGAGTTTACTTTGATGTTAATTTTTAACATGGTAAGAAAATTGATCTTTATATCCAATAAAAATTGTATGTTTCAGTTTACACAATCCTTTTTTTTTATATTTAACCAAACTATTTTTATTTCCTTTAAAATTGATCTTTATATGCATCAAAATTGTATTTTTCAGTTTACAAATCACTCCAAACACATATCAATTGAGAGGTATGGGTGGTGGTTATCCAATTCCCGTTGAACCACTAGGATCAACAAACCATGGACGATCATCCCGTCGCCATTTAAACCTTCCTGATTCAAACCCTCTAACTTCAAACCCTGAAGTTAGAAACCCTTTTCGTCCGGTGGCAAACCCACCTCCGGTGTCAACCCCACCTCCGGTTTCAACCCCACCTCCAGTGGCAAACCGTCATCCGTTGACAAACCCTGAACATGATGATCCATTTGGTTGGACGGATGAAGAGTTGAATTGGGCGTATGACTATACGTTCGCTCAACTACAATTTGGTGCAATACAAATTGAGGAGGGGTGCCATCGTCCGGTGGCAAACACTCCTATACTGCCTATGCACCCTCCACCTTCAAACCCCCCTTATGTGGAAAACCACAGTCAAACACAAGAACTACCGACCTGGGCTGAAGGGTACGAAACTGACCTTGGGGCGGTTTACGAACCACCATTGGATGAAGAAATGGTTTGGGAACCTTAGAACAACTTTGATGATGACTGTAGTTTTTTTTCTCGAATTAGTTTCAATCTTAATTATGTAACTTTTAATTATGCATTAGTTTAAATTTAAATTTGTTGTTGTTTAATTTTAATCATGTTTTAGGTTAACTAACATTGAACACTTAATAGGATATGTCTGATCATTTTTCCGTTGAAGAATTTTCATCATTGAGAAATGATAGAGCATGGTATAATATAATCTTTGTTAAGGTGGAGTTTATTTGGCATGACGTCGATGAAAAGAGATTAGTGGTTATTTTTCTTGATCAACACGTAAGAACATTATTTTAATTTACTTTGTGTTATACGAGTAAGCATTTTTCCACCACTAAATTTATTTTCTTTTTAGAGACAAAATTTTTTTGCGTTCGTCCCACAACATTTGATACACATATATAATGACGCGGCATTGATGGGTGGTTTTTTTTTTCCTTGAATCATTTCCAAATTGAGAATCTCAACTATCATGAGTACCCAAAGTACCAGAATTACGTGTTAGTTTGGTCCGAGAAAAAAATTGTCATCAACGCATATACAAAGCTTTGTTCACTTATGCTTACGATTCCAAGGGGTGCTTCTTTATATCCATTGGTCCCTTCCATTATAGAATTGAAGCATGACAGGAGACCTCAAATGGATATTGCTGGTACATATAAATTCTCTATCTATATTTTTTATTAAATATATAAAACTTTATATATGTATGTATAATATGGTGTATACGATTTGACTGATTTTGTTATAGATGTGGTTGGGAGAATAATAGAAGGCAAACGTGATCGATGTTGTTTTGAACTTTCTCTTCAAGATAAGACGTAAGTTATTATTTATTATTAACATATTACAAACATAATATTTACACTATATGTAAGAAAATATTATTATTAGAAGAACTTTAACCCAAAATCGTAATATACAGTGGTCACACAATACAATTGTTTTTGTCTGCCCTGAAGCCTTCCGATGTTATACGTTCCATTCGAGCCGTGCAACAAAGGTCTATCATATATGTATCACGTGTCAAGTTGGTTCATATACCAGATAGTATGTTATGCTTTACACATGAACATTCTAAAAATTAGTTAGATTTAATGGGTCATGTAATTTAATAAAAGTTATATTTTATTTGTTATTTCAGTTAATATTTTGAAGTCTACGGAGTTGAGTACGATTACGTACGAACCAGATATGGTCGAGGCACGGGATATTTAAATTATGGATCGTTATCCAAGTTTGTGTTTAAGTTAGAAACATTTGGTGTTGTTATATGTTTAGTTGTTGAATATTAAAGTCTCTCTTGGTGTTTCGTGTTTTGCTTTTTGTTTCCCTCATATTGAAGTAATTGTAGAAGTATACTTTACTTTGTTATTACAAGTATGTTATATTACTTGATTTACATGTAATGGTTACACCTATTTTTCACCAAACTATAATCTTCTTAGATTGGACAACTAAATAGTCATTATTTGTGTTAAACGAAGGTATAACCATGGCTGACCTTCCTGTTCATACAATCGTGTTTGAAATATTAACGAGGGTGCCCGCGAAGGATGTAGGTCGTTATAAGAGTGTATGTAAGCAATGGTATGCGTTACTGTCAACACAAGATTTCGTAAGGATACATTGTTCTCGCTCATTAGTTTCATCTAACCAGAGAGTTCTACTAATTCACGACCTAACATGCTCTGTTCATCCGATCATCTCTAAATCCAATGACTATGGGCCAAGCTCCATAGTTACATTTCCATTCCATCACCAAAATAATGATGTCTCAATACTTTCACATTTGAATGGATTGTTGTGTGTTTGCTTAAATCATACATATGAGCTGCTTCTTTGGAATCCAACAACTACTGCTTTCAAGCGTTTGTCAACTCCTGATTCTCATGGATTCTATATAAATAACCTTGATGCCGTTGGTTTGTACGTTAACGCTGACGATGATTACAAGGTCTTGCATATAAAGCGTAGGAGTGGTGTACTTGGTGTCTATGTTTATTCTAGGGAAGTAGACTCTTGGAGAAATATTCCTTTCATAACAAGACAAGAGTACCTAAGCCCTCATTTCAATTGGTCAGCTGGCACATTTTGTGGTGGTACTCTATATTTCACTGTTTGTGAATGTTGGCTTGGAGGTACGAATGTGGTGATTTGTTTTGATGTTAATTCGGAGCAGTTCAAGGAGATAAGCTTTCCACCCGTTCCTTCTATAGGAATGGTTCAAGGTGTTTTAGTGAATGTAAAAAATGAGCTTCACATGTTTGCTAGCACTGGCATGTTTGAGATGACAATTGACCTATGGAAGCTACAAGGGGATTACTGGATTAAGGTCTTATCATGTCCTCCGATCCCCCCGATATCATTGTCATTATGGTGCGATATAACACATTATGTGACAAATGGTAATTGGTTTGTGATGACTAAATTAGGGAAGTTGTTTACAATTGAAATGGATATGAAGCCCTTCGAATGTTTTTATCCCGTTTCTTGGTTTCGAGGTTTTAAGGGTGCGGTGTTTGTGGAGACCATTATTTCACCAAGTATTTAGATTGGCTTTCACTTAATGTTATCATTATGTATGTCAATGTTTTAAGGATTTGTGTATTTTTTTCTCTAAGTCACGATATTCGGTTTAAGTCATGTATTTTAATGTTATCATTATGTATTTCAATGTTATCATTCGGTTTGTTTTTCTCTAAGTTATGTGTTGGAATGTTGTAATGATTTGAGAATTTCATCATCTATGATAACTCTCTTTTATTTAATTTGCAAGGTATTTATCACTTTATCAATTTACAATGACTAATGGACAACCAAACCCTCGTAATCATGCTTCTAGCTCGAGTGCATCTACTAAAGCTGAAAAACGAAAAGAGTATCAAAAAAGATACTATGCTGCACGCAAAGAAAATAACAAAGTATCTAAATTTGGGAGTGGTGATGCCTCCCAAAGTGATTCATCAATATCTTTAATGAGTAATAGGTCAACAGAAAGGACACCGTTAAGAAGTTTACAAACTAATATTACTCAAATTACACAAACAACAAATGAGAACACCTCAAGTGTTTCTATTATAAAACGCAAGGAGTACAATAAAGGATGTTCTAATACACAAAACGATAATGGAATGCGTATTTCAAATGGCAGTCAAGTCAACCAAACTCCGATAGATGATGTTACGCCGACAACCACATTCCCCTCTGTAATTAACGTAGTCAGGCATAGAACATCACGAGGTTTCTATTTATTTAACAATGATTTCTTTTTCGAACTTGACATCTTTTACAACCTTCATTACTTAATACAACAATTTTTTTAGGTATTCGAATTCATCCGCGTACTTTATTACCCCAATTTGCTGAAGTAGTTGATCAACCTTCCTTCCAAGATGGGAGTGTAGAAGATGATCCTTATAATTTTGTTTACAATGGAGTACCTGGAGAGCATCGTGTTTTAAAGGAATGAGGTGCGTGTCCTAATTGTGGAGCAAAACAATTTCAATTTGAATTTGATACCTTTTGTTGTATGAGTGGGAAAACAGTGCTAGCAAACTTAGAAATTCCAGAGGAATTGTACCGACTTTTCACGTCTCAAGATGAAATTGGAGATATGTTTAGGCAAAACATCCGTGCTTATAACACCAATTTTTCTTTTGCCACAATGGGTGTGACATTGGATGATACATTGAACAATATGAGAGACGGCGTATATACTTTTCGTGCACATAAAGTAATATATCACAGAATCGACCAATTAGTTCCGAGGGATGGGACCCCTAGGTACTTGCAGTTGTATTTTTACGATCCTGATACTAAGTTAGATCACAGACTCCGATGGCCAAATCTTGATCGGCGTATTACTCAGATTTTAACACGCGTTCTTTCTACAAACCCATATGTCGATACATTTAGAAGACTTGCAGAACTAGGACCTCTGGACAACTATAGAGTCACTTTGAATACTTCGGTTGAACTTGACCAAAGGGTGTACAACCGACCAACGACATCGGAGGTATATATAATATTATATTAATTGCAATTATTTAATAGTATTGCTTATTTTACTTATAGTTCACAATTATATAGGTTGCTGGTATTTGGGTTGAAGGTAATGACAATATCACTTCGTATAAACGAAGTATTGTTGTGTACGGTAGGTCTGAATATAGACAAACTATTCAGCCGTACTTCAGTTGTTACGATCCATTGTCGTATCCTCTATTTTTTCCTAATGGTGAGTCGGGTTGGCATGCTAACATACCACGTCACGGAGTATCAATCAATGAGGTTCGCAACAATGACAACATCGAAGGAGAAATGGAAGGTACCAACAATTTGTTATCCTTTTTAAGTGAAGATCATAAAAATAGCGTAATGCATTTTATTTTTATTAACTGTTTGTTTTTAATACATCTTCATCGTTCAGAGGCTAACACACGAAGTGGTAGAACAACCGTGGCTATGCGAGAGTACTACTGTTACAAGTTCCAGATTCGATCTACCGAAAATGTGCTTCTGTTCGGTGGTAGGCTGCTACAGCAGTTTGTGGTTGATGTTTACATCAAAATTGAGACGTCACGCTTAGAATCTTGTGAGAGAAACCAGGCTAAGATTCGGGCCGAATTGTACCAAGGTATTGTGGATTGCGTCAATACTGGTGAGGTTCATGCAAACAGAGTCGGGAAAAGAATTGTGTTGCATGCATCTTTCATCGGGGGGCCTCGCGACATGCGACGTCGGTTTCTAGATGCGATGACGTTAGTTCAAGATGACGGCAAGCCTGATGTATTCCTTACAATGACATGTAATCCTAAGTGGCCTGAGATATGTGATAATTTACATGTTGGTCAAACTGCACAAGATCGTCCAGACCTTGTTTCAAGAGTGTTCCGGGCTAAATTAGAAGATCTTAAGGATCAACTCTTCAAGAAACATGTCCTCGGGGAAGTTAAGGCATACGTCTATGTCATTGAATTTCAAAAGCGGGGTTTGCCGCACGCACATTTTCTCCTAATCATGTACCCGCAACACAAGATCAATAACGCGGACCATTATGATAAGGTTGTGTGTGCTGAAATTCCTAACAAACTAACACATCCCAGATTGCATGAGATGGTTGTCAAGCACATGATTCACGATCCTTGCGGCAATTTACGATCAAGCAGTCCTTGTATGCAGGGTGATCCTAAAATTTGTCGTTTTCGCTATCCTAGACAATTTAACGAACAGACGACACAAGGAGAAGATTCGTATCCGTTGTATCGAAGGAGAGACACCGGGATAGAAGTGGACCTACGAGGACAAACACTTGATAATAGATGGGTGGTCCCATATAACCCAAGGCTTTTGATGATGTTTAACTGCCACATGAATGTTGAAGTTTGCTCAAGTATAAAATCTGTGAAATATCTTTTCAAATATGTTTATAAAGGACATGACAAACAGGTTATTCAAGTCAATCAAAGTGAGCCAGGGGTTGTTATTAATGAGATAAAAAGATTTCAAGATGCACGCTACATATCGCCCCCAGAGGCTATGTAGCGCATTTTTTCCTTCTCTCTTTCTCAAATCTTTCCTGCTGTTCTAGCCTTACAACTTCATCTCCCAAATAATCAGATGGTTAGATTTAGAGATGATGACTTAATGCCTAATATTGTTGATAGGGAATGGGATAAGAGAACCATGCTAACAGCATTTTTTGAGATAAATAGAAACGATGAAACAACAAGGGTACATTTGTATAAAGATTTTCCAAAACACTTTACGTGGAATGGAAGCACACGCCGTTGGAGTCGTTTCGGTAAAAAACAAAGAGGTCGTATCATTTCCGCTAATCCAGCCAAAGGAGAAAGGTACTACTTACGCCTACTTTTGTCAAATGTCAGAGGACCTACTTCTTTTGAACATCTTTGCACAGTTAATGGTCAACGGTGTGCAACATTTCAGAAAGCAGCTCTTGAGTTAGGCTTAATAGAAGACGATGAATATCTATCATAATGTCTCGAAGAAGCCTCTACGTTTCAGTTTCCCAAAGCTCTTAGAAGGTTATTTGCGACCATAATGATTTTTTGCCAACCTGGAGATATTCGAAAGTTATGGAATGACCACTTTGATTCACTGTCTGAAGATCATCGGTTACACTGTCAAAGTATAGAACGAGTTCAAAATATGGTTCTTACCGAAATTAGTGTCTTGGTACAATCCATGGGTAAAAATTTCAATGAATTCGACCTTCCTAAGATAACAGACGATGTTAACTTACAAGATGCAGGTTATCGTGAGTTACAAGAAGAGTATGTGATTGTTTTGGAACCTGAACACTTGAGTACCAAAGATTCACTTAATCCAGACCAAAAAAACGTGTTTGATGAGATCATGATGCATGTTGATAATGATCTTCCAGGCGTGTTCTTTATTGATGGTCCAGGTGGAACTGGAAAAACATTTTTGTACATTGCCTTGCTTGCTGAAATTCGGTCACGTGGTCTTATTGCTCTCGCAACAGCTTCATCAGGTGCAGCGGCTAATAATATGCCAGGAGGTAGAACGGCTCACTCGAGATTCAAGATTCCTCTTAATCTTGAAAATAATTCAATGTGCAATATCAAAAAACAGAGTGGGGCCGCTAAACTGATTCGGTCTGCCAAAATAATCATATGGGATGAAGCGTCGATGGCTAAACGACAGGCGATAGAGGCAGTCGATCGTACATTCCAAGACATTATAGGTGTTAGTCTCCCATTTGGTGGAAAGATAATGGTTATGGGAGGTGACTTCAGACAGGTGTTGCCGGTTATTAAACGTGGCACTCGAGCACAGATTGTAGACTCCAGCGTACGAATGTCACCTCTTTGGTCTTTGACTAAGAAGATGCGGTTGACCATAAATATGAGAGCGCTGAAAGATCCATGGTTTTCTAAATTTCTTTTAAGAGTCGGCGATGGAACTGAAGAACCAATCGAAGGAAACTATATCCGCATACCCGATGACATGACAATTCAGTGCAACAACAGAGAAAACGCTATAAAAGAATTGATCCATGCCATCTTTCCATCAATTGAAGATAATGTATATTCTTTAGATTATATAATCTCTAGAGCAATATTGTCCACTAAAAATGATAGTGTTGACGAGATTAATAATCAAATGATTGAAATTTTTCAAGGGGAGGAAAAAGTTTATTACAATTTTGATGAAGCTGAAGACGATCAGCGCAACTTCTATCCGGTCGAGTTCTTAAACTCGCTAAATGTTAGTGGTTTGCCGCCTCATAAGCTTCGTTTAAAAATTGGATGCCCAATAATATTGTTACGTAATATCGATCCATCACATGGCCTGTGTAATGGCACACGGTTGATATGTAAGGGTTTCATGCGAAATGTTATTGATGCGGAAATTGCAGTCCGTCAACATGCCGGAAAAAGAGTTTTTTTGCCAAGAATCCCTCTAACCCTTTCTGAAGATGACATGTTCCCATTCAAGCTGAAAAGAAAACAATTTCCAATTCGACTTAGCTTTTCCATGACGATTAATAAAGCTCAAGGTCAAACAATTCTGAACGTTGGTATTTATCTACCGGATTCTGTATTTTCACATGGACAACTTTATGTCGCGTTATCAAGAGGGATTTCAAGACAAAGTACGAAGGTGTTGGTACATCTCGCCAAAGAATTCAAACAACGCGGAGTTTACACATCAAATGTTGTCTACCAGGAAGTGTTGCGTGATTAATTAATCGCATCCGTATAAAAAAAAAGGTAAGTTAGTAGATTTTGTGCCTTATTTGCTTCCAGAAATTACCTTTTAATTACTATTTTAAAGCACCTGTAGGCGTCTAACATTTTTTTATGTGTCGAAATCTGGTACAGTAGAGGAGAAGATACAAGAAAGTCATAAGCGAACGGATGTATTGGTAAAACAGGAAGAGATACAAGAGACTCCCCGCATTTTGTTTTTATTGTTTTGTTTAGCTACTTGACTGTTTTGAACTCTTCTTGTTTTTAATTACATCTACTTCCTTGTTTTGTACTCTTCTTGTAGAAGATCACGCCAAATCTACAGCTACAAAAATTTATCCGAGTATATCACCAAAGAATCGATAAACTAACAGAAAAATACCAGTGTCATCATATCACAAATAAGAAAACTAACTTAAGTACTATACAATATATCACGAGACGACGGATAAACTAACGGTAAACGAATATCCTATTGTAAATCGCCACTCCCGCCGCATCGCGCGGGTAAGTGACTAGTATACATATATATATATATAGGGTAGGGCTATATAGAAAACCCTTATATTTTTAAAAAACCCTAGAAAACCCAACCTCCCGACATTTTTTTTAAATAACACATGTAATATACATGTTTTTAAGAGTTTTGGGCCAAAAAAAAAAACAAAAAAGCGCCGAAGGGATGTTTTAAAAATAAATAAACAAGTTTCAGCATTTTTTGCCTAACACATGTTAGTCACGAAAGTTGCTGAAATTTGTTTATTTTTTTTTAAAATAATCCTTCGGCGCTTTTTTGGCCCAAAACTCTTAAAAATATGTATATTACATGGGTTATTTTTTTCAAAAAAAATGTCGGGAGGTTTGGTTTTCTAGGGTTTTTTAAAAACATAAGGGTTTCTTGTCTAGCCTTAGCCTATATATATATATATACATATATATATAGGCTCTGGTTCAAATGAGAACCACCATGAGTTGCGAGAACCGCGAGAACACTAGGCCATCCAAAAGGTTTTTCCGAATTTTTTTCACAAAAGTCGTAAAAATAATCACTTGTTTCAGCAAAATAAGAAAAATTGAAAAAAAATCGCACACCCACGTTTACATGAGGGGTAAAAAAAATATTTATCTTCTTCCAAAATTTACGTCTGTCGTAAAAAAAATTTTGCGTTAGTCAAAACTACCGACTCGGCAATTTTTTTTACAGATGTGTTTATATTTTTTTCATCTACGTTTGTGTAAAAAAAATTTACGCCCAAATCGCGCCGGATCAAATAGTTCTCATGGTTCTCGCAACTCAAGGTGGTTCTCATTTTAACAATTCCCTATATATATAGGTGAAGGTTTAAATGAGAACGCTAAATATCGCGAGAACCTTGAGAACAAATAAAAAAACCACAAGAACTTGGTCAAAAACAATTCAAATTCAAAATTTATTTTTACACTTATCATTATTGTTCGAATACAATGTTAGAAATTAAATTTACACGTTTAAATCTATATGAATTCGTAAATAAAGAAAATTTACACATGTGTAAGTTTGTTATTTACACATGTGTAAATTTGTTACATTTACACATGCGTAAAAAATCTAGTAACAGTGATTTTGAGAGGAGAAATGAATTATTTGATGTTGTAAATTCTTTTTTGATGTTGTATTTTAATTACAATGAGGTTTGTATTAAAAAAAATTGGTTTTTTCATTTGTTCTCACGGTTCTCGCAATATTTAGCGTTCTCAAGATAACCCTCCCATATATATATATATATATATATATATTTATATATATAGGGGAAGGTTCATTTGAGAAGAAATTTAATGTGAGAAGAAAAAGAAGAAAGGGCATATTAGTAAAATGTTATTTCATTTATAACCCATATCATTAATTTTTCTCTCTTTAATTAATTAATCAATTAATCATTAATTATTCTACATATAATCCACAAAACCTATACATATAAAAATTTTTCTACATATACCCTACACATTATAGAATTTTATCCTACGCAGTCGAAATTTATCCTACACACCTCGAAATATATCCTACACTACTCGAAATTTATCCTACACAACTAGTAATTTATTCTACAGTTTAAATTAAGTTGTTTTTTTAATTTGGAAAAGTATATATTTTGAAAAGGAGTTACAAATTTAATTTAGCTAGTTATTAAAGGGGAAAAATACAAATTAATGATTTATATAAGTTTACCAATATACCCTTATATTAAAATTAAATACAAATATTAAATGAAGTAAAATGAAGCATTCTTATTGGTTGAAACTTCTTCTTTTTTCTTCTTACAAAAAATTCTTCTCATTTGAACCCTCCACTATATATATATATATATATATATAGGACAAAGATCCGTTAGGAACCACCCTTTATTGCGAGAACCACGAGAACCAGTGTGAACACAAACAGTAATACCTAAAAAAATCTAAAAAACACCCAAAAAAAATTTTTTTACCTTTTTTTTTTTTGTAAAAATCGCTATATTTTGTTTACAATAAAAAAAATTTCAAAAAAAAAAAAATTTCGTTTCACAGTTATCCATGCACATGTTTATTTGTATCATTTCTTTGACAAATTCCGTAATTCATTACAAATATTAGACAATTGCACTTTCATTTACACTACCACGTGTAATACACTACTTTTTACGGTAACAACATTAGAAATGCACATGTGCATTTATATGTATCAACATGAAATAAGGTGTTTTGGTACACTACTTTCTCTTTCATCTATCATTCCATCCATAATACACAAACATGCACATGTGCATTTTTGTCATTTCTTTGACAAATTCTGTAATTCATTACAACTATTAGACAATTGCACTTTCATTTACACTACCATGTGTAATACAATACTTTTTACATTACCACTATTATAAATGCATATGTGCATCTATATGTATCAACATGAAATAAGGTGTTTTGGTATACTACTTTGAATACACTTTCCCTTTCACCTATCATACCATCCATAATACACTACCATTACCTCCTACCATCCAAAATACAATACCATTACCTCCTACCATCCATAATACAATGCCATTACCAATATTTTCACTTTATTACATGTATGTAAACACCATTTATACCATACAATCAACATATTACATCATAAATTGACAACTATAACCAAACCATCAACCACTAGATATAACTAAGCAAAAAACATGTATATGGGCCTACTTCTCTATTCAACATCACAAACTTTTTCTACCAAAACACGTTATATCATGGTTATACCTAATGATGCACATGTGCATTTTGAATATTGGTAATGTAAAAAGTAGTGTATTACGAATGGTATTGTAAATTAAAGTGCAATTGTCTATTCCTGATAACGTATTACCGAATTTGTCGAAGTAATGATACATATGCACATGTGCACGGATAACTGTTACTCGAAAAAAAAAGTTTTTTTTTTTTTTTTTTTTTTTTTTTTTTTTTTTTTTTTTTTTTATGGTAACGAAATATAGCGTTTTTTTCAAGAAAAATATTAAAAAAAAAATTTGAGTGCTTTTTTGATTTTTTTTAGATTTTATTTTGTGTTCACATTGGTTCTCGCGGTTCTCGCATGAACCTTACCCTATATATATATATATCGAGAGAGAGAGAGAGGGAAAGAGAGAAAAGTTGGATTATGAGAAAACTACTCTTAATAAGAAAGCTAAACACTCAATCATAAGTGGTATTACTGTTATAAAACTAGCCTAAAAGCTGAATAATATAGAAGATAAGTAGAGAGAATTTTCAGGGGATTTCTTTTATATATTTCTTGGTACACCAAAACTATAATATTACATGAGTTTATATAGACAGAAGAAAGAAACTATGTTGTACTGTGCGTCAATAATTCGAACGAATTATTGAAGTTACTGTGTCAATAATTCGAATGAATTATTACCTTTACTGTGCGCTAGTTGTCATCCACTGTACTCAATGATTCATAACACTCCCCCTTGGATGACACTTTGCAAACTTTGGGGTAATTAAGTACTGCCTCATTAAAAACCTTGCTAAAGAAAAACCCAGTGGAAAAAATAAACCTTAGCTAAGGGAAAAAGAGTGCAGTCTATAGCTCCCCCTCAAGTTGCAATTTGTAAGGCATCACATTCTTCGTACGTGACGCATGCCAATGTCATGAACGTGTTTCCTGAAAGTTGCTGTAGGTAATGCTTTTGTGAAAAGATCGGTTGAATTGTTGCTGGATTGGACATATATCATCTCGACTTGATTGTCTTTAATAAAGTCTCGAGTATATACAAAAAATCTTGGTGGTATATAAGAGTGCAACTTGTAATACTCCCCCTGATTTCATTATGTATCGTTTAAGCCTTCTGCGTAGATCTTTTAGTTAATATTTTGCCACTTCATTCCTTGATGTGTATAGTCCTTTGTGTTGATCAATGTTATATGGTCTTTATATGAGATTCCTGGTGCTTTATGTAAACAAATACCATATGATCCACAACTATATGTTGTTACATTCCCTGCATTTACAAAGCTAATAAAACTTGTTTTGGTAGGTTAGTAATATAAATTTTTTTATCTTTCATACCTTAGATGTTAATTTATTACATCCGATTATATTATCTCTTCTTTGTAAACGAGTAATATTATACAGATGGTAATGTATAACTAGCAAAATATATCAATATAATCCATCATTCTCTATATCATATGCAAAAGATGCCTTGAATACTTACTTCATTTGTATAATACATATTGTACCATGCTTATACACTGTACATTGAGATACCATAATCACCAAGTACAGGTTTTCTATGTATGTTTATTGGTGCACAAGAATTACATCCATAAGATGTTTCCACTTAACTTTATAAGCACTTAAATGCTTTAGGATACTCATCAAGAGTTCCAATTATATTCAACGTATTCAAATATGAATCTGTATACAACGATCATATCATTCTCGAGAACTTATTTTACATGATTTTAATAGATTAAATCCTTGAGGGACTTTCATGTAAACGTTTAGTATCCAGTGATTCATAACTTTCATAAGACACATATCAATTCTCTCCTTATATTACCAGACTAATTAAATATTGGAAAGCCAATACATCCACCACCGGAGAATACGTCTCCTCATAATCAGTCATAGGTCTTTGCGAAAATACTTGTGCCACCAATTTTTCCTTATATCACTTTATTTAATTTTCACATGATTCGCATAAAAGACCCATTTGTATCCAACATATTTTACAACTTCAGTTGTATGGACTGTTGGTCCAGAAACTTTCCATGTTATTAGAGAATTCAACTCTGCCTTATTTGTGTCTTTCCATTTTGGCCAATCATTTATATGTTTTCATTCATAGGCAGATCTTAAATCTTGATCCTCGTCACTTCATCATTTCAAGTGCTATATTATATACAAAAGTATAACGACGTCGATTTTATTTCGACTCTATGTACTTTTAGACATAATACAATTTAATGAGATCTCTTTACTTTCGGATACCTGAGGTCCTTCTTGAACCTTCATGTCTAATGTCTCTTCATGAGACCTTTTTAATATAACCTCGACTTGACCATCTTAATTAGTTGCTCCAACTTTCGAGGAATTTTATTATTGGAATCGACTGGTCTACCACGCTTCAAACGTGCAATAGACTCATTACAAACATGTGGTTGTCCTTCTGGGACACTCATCTAATTGGAGCATTAGCAGTTGGTATATGTGACATAGTCACCTTTTTAATGTCAGTGAATGCGTCTGATAATAGATTCGCTAATCTTTATAAATGAGTTATTCTTTGAACTTCTGGTTCACACCTTTAGTTTTGAGGATCAATGATAATTCATACCAACTCATTTCTTTTTCCAACCGCTTTTTATCTCCCCCTGATATTGGGAATGTTAATCCATTGAGATGGATATCAATTAATTTAGTCGTAAATAAATATCTCGTGAAAGGCTCTATTCGTTATCATATATTCCCAACCATCTTCTAAGGTCCCATATTTGTGCGTAGTGGTGGATCATTTTCAACATATACCGCACAACCAAAATCTTAGAAGGGACATCATTGGTTCCTGACCAAAAACCAACTATAATGGGGAGAAACTATTACAACATGTTGGCTTGATGTGAGTTAATGTTATTGCATGTAAAATTACATGTACTAAAATATAAACATGAACTTTTTCTCTCGTGATCATTGTTTAGTGATCGTCTTCAACAAAAACACTTATTTTAGTGATCTTAATAACTTGAAAATAAATTTCACAGTTATAACAGAAATAAACATGCCAATCTGGAACAATGTACTTGCTATATCATTAGCCAAGCCACAAATCACACAATCCTTAGTTGTGTATTCGATAGCCATTTAGACGATGCATCAATTTTAAACACAAAATGGTATCATGTTAGGATATGCGTATCCTTTAATCGCTTCCAGAATATTTAGGTATACACACCCTCCTTTATATGGCAAAATATACAATTTCCCTTGAGAGCAAACATTACATGCTAATTACCAGCTTGAAGAATCTTTTAGCTCTTCATTATGTTTCCCATCATCAGTGACTCGGTGTGGTCTAACCGGTCATGCCAACTAATTATGATTCATAAACTTCTTATTTATGATCATATATGTATTACTTGTAGGTAAAAACACAAAATAGAATGTATGTATTAAACAATTTAATCATAATAATTTGATAGTCTATTATGATGTGAACAAACTTACATCATATAATGAATCAAATTCAGACTCAGAATCATAAGGTGGTGAAGGTGGTAGAGTTAGTTGCATATTATTAGCTATTTGTTTTAGCATGTCTTCCAACCATTTATTTCTTTCTGTCAGCCGTTTTATTTGTTTAGACAAATTTCGAATCTGATCGTTTAACCTAGCCACTTCGACTCCTATTGAATCTGAAGGTAGATTCATTTGAGGTACCGTACATGGTTATGTTATATTAATTGGTGGTAGTTGTTGTTCTACTTCGTTTAATAGTGATTGGAAAAACTGTTGTGGTAATGGTGATTGCAAAAATGATTCTGATGCTAACTGCTCTTGGAATATCATGTTTTCATCAAACAAAGTTTGTTGCATCGTTGAATCTTCCTCGAAAACTAAGGGTGAGTTGTTTTGTAAGATGTTCGGTGCTAGTGGTTGAGATAGGTTAGTTGTAATATGTTCTTGTACGGGTGGCAGCTGCGGTTGCAGATCAAAACGATAAAAAGACGGTTGAGGAAGCTGCAACAATGATTGTTGTAAATTTTGTGTTGAGGTACTTTCTAAGATAACCTGAGCTTCCTCCGACTGGAATGGTTGATTTACTGTATAATTATGAACAGGGGTTAGCCTAACAGTGTTAAAATTTACAATCCCAGATGCCTTTGGTGGGGATAATCCTTGGATAATCTGATTACTTAAGATACCTAATGATTTTGCTATTTTTGTAATGTAAGACCCTCCCATGAGACTTCTCAGAGGATTTGTTTGTTGATTTAAAAGATATGTAGCAAGCTCGTGGGCAATATTACATGGAACTTGCTCAAAAATACTATGCAGATGGAAAAGGTCGGTAGCACTAACCCTATGTTGATTATTCTTGCGCCCCGTGATAGTGCTGGCTAAAACACGGTGCATATATTGATAACGAGGGTCTGTGAATTTCATAGAATTATTATTGTTACACCACTCTTTCGATGAATGGCCTAGCCAATATTCTCTCATTTCCTCAGAGGAAACAGAGGTTGATGCCTCCGTAAAAATAGGTTGTTTAACTTCTTCATCTATATATATGCCCAAATGAACTGCGAATTCTGTTAATGACATATTATGAGATTGTCCACAAAGTCGAAAATGAATAGATTCATCGGTAAGACTTTTATCATATTTGAAATAGAAAGTGGACAAGAACTCATATACAAGTTCATCGTATGACGGTTCTAGGATGTCGAAGAAACGACGCCAGGGCGTATTACGTGGTAGTAATCTCGCCAGTAAACCACTTGGATCAAACATTTCCATTTGATACCAATCAATACCGCTAATAGAAAAAACTTCAAGATTCTTGAGTTTTTGATACCTCTCACAATTGGGTAAATCAGTAAACCGAAGGAATCGATAAATGTTTGCTGCATTTGAAGATTTAACATATGCTACTGGAAGATTTGCCATTTGAATATTTGGTTTTGTTGAAACTAAGAAAAGTTTGGGTACGAGTTATTTTGGGTATGTGTTGAATTATATCAGAAGTTGTAGCTTATGTGTAGATTAGCTCGAGTAGTGAGTTTCTTATATAGATAAAAAAATTTAAGCTTACACCATACGTTTGGTTAAGGCTTCCATGATACGTTTTGAAATAGTTCACTGTAGCTAGTAAATGTTATATTGCGTAAATAAATATTAGATGCATAAACACAAATGTTAGGTACATAAATAAATGTTAGTAGTCCCATAATTATTATATCTCCAGAGCAATAGGTCCCCTGTACTAATTTTAATTTATCACAGAACTATATTATAAGTATACATATATATAAAGGAGAAACGGGATCTAAAAGATCATCCTAAAGGTGTATGGTTTTACAACTCACTGGTGCATCCTTAGGCTTTCAACCTATATATATGTATATATTTAAATATATGAAATTCTTACATTGAGTATGGTAATAGCTCCTTTGCTTTTGTTGATTTGCTTGGTTGACAGCGCTCGTGCTGATAACGTGTTATAAAACTAGCCTAAAAGCTGAATAATATAGAAGATAAGTAGAGAGAATTTTCAGATGATTTCTTATATATATTTCTTGGTACACCAAAACTATAATATTACATGAGTTTATATAGACAGAAGAAAGAAACTATGTTGTACTGTGCGTCAATACTTCGAACGAATTATTAAAGTTACTGTGTCAATAATTCGAATGAATTATTTCCTTTACTGTGCGCTAGTTGTCATCCACCATCAATGATTCATAACAATTACATATATGTAATACATACTTCTAGAATTAAATTAAAAAACGTTGAAGAACGCAAGGAAAAGTTCTTGTTGTCCGCAAGGCAAAATGATTTAATATACATGTGTAAGAGTGTGTTGTTTATGTTTTTTCGGCAAAAAAATTATTATTCGTATAATGGTTATGCAAAATATAATAATAATAATAATAATAATAATAATAATAATAATATAGTAGTAATAATAATAATTGGAAAAAACCAATATTACACATGTCTAATATATAAAAAGTCCATGTGAAGTCCATAGTGTGTTACCTTATATTACACATGTTTAACATATAAGTCCTTACGTTACTCAGCGTGTTTTTCACTTTAATAGTGTTTGAGATTGAGTTTGGAAATGATTTATTGGCTTTTTTAAAAAGGCAATAAGTTAAAAAAGTGTTTGACAATGATAAAAATGCGTTTTTATTTTGACTGTTTGATTAGAAGTAAAAATGTTGTTTTTCAAAATCTATATAATCCTGACTTTTTAAATGGCTTTTGATTTTTGATCATTAAATTACTAATGTATTCCTCCCCTTTAAAATAGCAACTTTTTTTTGAACGGCCAACGAACCCTCTAAATGGGCTACTAGGGAAATTCCCCAAATCGGGATACACTTGGCTTCGAACCGGGGAAAACCCTTACATAGGGCCGAAGCCCGTGAACACTCGCCCGAAGGCACGACAAGGCGGTGAGGTAAAACCCGCTCAGTTCAAGGATCGAATTAGCAATCACCGCATAAGTCACCCATCATCACTAGGTGTCACGGAAAATAACGGGGAGAGCAGGAATCGAACTTGAGTCCCTTAGAACACCAAGTCTCTCTCATACCACTCCGCCACCACCTAATTAGCCCTTTAAAATAACAACTAAAGTTGCAAACTTATTTTATCCTCTTTAGTCAATTTAATTTTCTCACCGCAAAAGCTAAATCAAACACCTTTTTAAATTTTTCTTTCGAAAAAGTCATAAGTCAATAAGCACTCTTGATAAAAAAACACAGCAATCCCAAACACCCTCACTGTATTTTGGTTTTCTCATTATATTGAGTTTTCTCACTATATAGGCTAGTCTCGGCATGTGAGCCAACTTGAGCTCAATTAGTGAAGATCAGAGTTAGGCACGAGCTCACTATCCAGCTTAACTTTTGGCTGGAACTTAGGTTTGAGCTCATCCAAGCTCGGCTAGTTTTGAGTTATTAGCAAGTTGATCTTGAATAGCTCACCTACGGATCGGCTCATTTACCCCACTAGTTTAATATTGGTAATTAATGTCGACCATATGGAGCACTAGAAATCCATATATAGATCCCTACCAATGCCCTAGACAGCTGCCAGAAAACAAAATCCAATACGAATGTGATAAAAAGATGTTAGAATCGGATAAACATGATGTGGTTTATTAATCATACGTGTTTGGTTTTCCACAAAAGGAAAACAATAATGGAAGACAGCATAACTAGAAAGTACAACAGAACAAGGAAAAAATAGAAAGCAATTGATTCTCAACGTGTTTGAATAATTTGCATGATGCTATACCTATCTTATTCTTGCCAGAACATCAAATTAATGGGGGTATAGAATAAACTGAAATGGAGGTTACTTGGCTTGTATGTGGATATTGCTGTGACATGCATGCTAGTATGCTAAATTCCTTTCCCGATCAACGTTTAGCCATTTTCAAAGCTCCTGGCTTTGCACTATGTTAGCAAAGTCAATGTTTTTGGGCATTCTACTAGTTATTCCATGTATAAATTAGCAAGTTTTTTGTGCATCATGACTTGTACCTAATGTTTGGGTACTTTTTCAAAAAAAAAAAAAAAAAAAAAAAAAACTTGATTTTTCACTTTCAACAAAGTTTTTTCTTATACATTTTAACCCATTTGAAATTTTTACTTTTAACTCAAACTTTTTCATCTTTTGTAATTTAACACAACACTTTATTATTTACAACTTTGGCCCCTCCATACTTTTTATCTTTCGCAAGTTTTTCGTTTTACGTTTCGTTCTAAGTTTTGCGAGTTAACATGTCGTAGCGTGCATGTGAGATTCAACGTTTTTTCTCTATTTTTTTATATTTGACAGACCCGTCGCAACGCGTCCATTTTTTCCCTTTTGAAAACTTCCCCGCAACGGGCGGGTCCTAGATCGACTTAGTTATTATTTTGTACGTTTTACGTTTCTAGTTAATTTCTTCGCATTAAGACACTGTAACGGGTGTGCGTGGTTCAACGATTTTAATCTCCTTTTCGTTGAGTGTAATTTTTACCATTTTATCTATTTTATTTTTACGATGTTGAGAGTCGATGTCGTTGTGGCATTGGTGCTGCTTGGCACAGTTTACGAACGTTTTTAACCTATTAATTATTTTACTAATATTTTGTTTCGGTTTACCCCTATACTTCCTTTACTTAAAAACTATTTTTACGTGCATATTTTATGTACGGGTATGTATAAATATGATTTTTTCTACATTTCGACGTAAACTTTTTTTATAGACGAGTCAGGTCAAATATAATACGTTTTCGTTTAAAGAAACCATTTTTATGTGCATATTTTTATGTACGTTTAGGTATAAATTTAAGTTTTTCTACGTTTCGACGTAAACTGTTTTGGGAAATGATTCAGGTCAAATTTAGTATGTTTTCGTTTTATTTTATGTATGTTTCGTAAAGTTTTTTTCGAACCGAGTGGAGTCAAATTATGGTTTCTTTTTCTCCCCTTTTCCGAAAGCTCTAATTAACCCCTTTTGATTACATGTGCATATTTTCCTTCATACCCGTTACGTTTTCTATGTATGAGTTGGGTCACATATAATACGTTTTGATTGTTCAATATGAATTCTATTTACTTTACGTTTGATCCAATCACAGTGCTTATACAGGTTACACTGAGTTCAACTGGATACGTCGAAATGTGTGTTTTCATATGGTTAATGCATCATATAACGTTTGGACTAATCCATTCAATGTTTACGATGTACCCGCGCCGCAACGCGGGCGGGTCTTAACCCTAGTTTATATAAATTGTAAGATTATTATAGGGCCAATGATGTGGTGGTGGAGTGGTTACGGAGAGACTTGGTGTTCTAAGGGACTCAAGTTCGATTCCTGCTCTCCCCATTATTTTCTGCAGCACCTGGTGATGATGGGAGACTAGGTGTGACATCTGTGCTTGTGTAATCATTGTATAACTCTGAACAATTCAAATATCAATAAAACAATGTGTTTTGATCCCAATATTTTTTTATTTATGTTTGACATTTTGCACGTTATGATTTTGTTCGATTTCAAACTCTTAAACATCTTCTAGAAAGTTATACGCAAACTGATGCGTAAACGTAATCAGTTTAACGCGTCATACACTCTGGAATAGTAACATAATCTTAACATACCTTAAATAACCTTTACATAACGTAGAAATAAGTTTTGAAGGGTTTGGTGTGGCAAAAACAAGTTTATTCGATCACATGGACTATTTGCGACAAACTACAAAAGTCTGCCGATTTGTATAGCAACGTACACTCCGGAACAAGATCATAAGCTTAACATACCTTAAATACCCTTAACATAGCTTAGAAATAAGTTTTGAGGGGTTCGGTATGCGAAAATACGCTTATTTGATCATAGGGACTAAAAGCGTCAAAACTGCGAAAGTTTGCATATACGTGAATATCTTGCGTTCTGACCATATCCGTACATCCAAAAAAAAATTTAATCACTAAAATATTATATTTTAGTGATAGGAATGCAAAAATACCATTCGTCGCGCAATTTGGATCCTTTTCGCGTCCGTTCGAGTTTTGTCGTAATTAACCGAAAAACGCGATCGTACGACCAAACGAACCGACATCCATGATATTTCCAAGCATATTTCAAGTCCCCTATGCTTTAACATCCTTGTATAGCCTTGAAAATGGGTTAACGGGGGTTTACGCATCGAAAAACAAGTTCGGAGCTGCAAGGGCCTGTTCTGCCAATTTTGAAACTTTGCTGCAGAAGCCCTCACGGGGTGCGACGCCTGATGGCCTTTGCTATCGCGGGGCGCGACCCCTACATCTGGGCAGATTCATTGTATCAGCAACAACCCTTGTATTTTTAGCTAGTTTTTCAAACTTGTGGGCATTTTTGTTTGATGATCAAGGCTTAAACTCCTGGCCAAACACTTGTAATGATCCTACACATGCTTGGGCAACACACAAGACACTTGGCATGATCTTGTGGCTTCAATTCAAGTATAAATACCCCCTCAAATCTGCCCATTTCCTTGCTCAATTGCTTTTCTCATCTCAAACACTCTAAGTAGAGGCTAACACATTGTTGGAGGCCTCTTACCTGAGTTTTTCTAGTCATCTTTCCAGCCTAAGAGCACTTGTAAGTGTTCTTTCATGTCTTGTTCATTCATTTTAGCAATTACAAGCTGAAAGTCAAACAGTTTGACTATCGTTTGACTTTTGGTTTTGACCATGAATTGGTCAAGTCAAAGTTCAATCGAACTTTGCAACATAATCGTAATCACGATTGTTATAATCCCTTGCGATTATACCTACTGATTACCACGTTTACTAGTCGAAGTGATAAGTCAAAGTTTCGGTCAAAATGCACGTTTATGTGCATTTTACGACGAAACTATTTTCAAGTATCAAAACACTTTGTTTTGAAAACACTTTGTTTTGATACCAAATCAGTTTTCTAACTTAGTTAAACATGTTTTAACATGTTTAACTCGTCACTTTTAGTTTAGTGCTTATTTAGGGTCGTAAGTCAAGCGGTCTTAACAACCACTTTGACTTTCGAACCCGACCCGTTTGGTCGATCATTAGGATCCGACCAAACACATTATGTGACAATAGTTGTATAGGGAATAACCTTCCACGGTTATACCTTATGGTCACTTCGTTTGATTAGTTGTATGATAAGTAGTTTATATGCCTTACGAAAATGACCAAAATGCCCTTTTTGCGCATAATTTCAATTTAAGCATATGTAACCTAAATTTTGACACTTAAACTGATTATGTAACATTATTAAACATGTTTAGGCATATAAAACTTATCATAGGACTAGTTAGACTATCTGAACCCGCTTTTGCGCAAACGACACGTTAAAGTAGCGTAAACTACCTTAACGAGTCATAACGGGTCATAAGCACTTAGGATAGATTTCAAATCAGAATGTAGGCTTTGTTAAACCATATCATATGAGTTCCAACACTCATTTGGTTTACAAGACCTCATTCTACCCTATCTCCCGATTTAGGTCCCGATTATTAACATAGTGATTCCATATTAGGTGTCGTTTAATTCCGTGATCCTTCGAGATTTATTTGGTCTTTATTCCAAGACTATTAAGCAATCTCAAGTGAGTACATAGTCCCCTCTTTTACCATTTTCAAATATTTTGGGGTGATACACATGTGCCTACTTGTTACTTTCATGCTTTTCATGACATACTTGCTATGTTCATCTAGTACACATATAGTACATGTTTTAAATTATGCTTTTCTATGTATGTTGACTGAGCATGCTAGCACATTGATTTCATAGACATTTTTGCGGCATATGTTTACTCAACATATGAGCACATTGATTTACATTACATTTTTGCTATGTATGTTGACTGAGCATGCTAGCACATTGATTTCATGGACATTTCTACTTCGTATGTTTACTTAGCATACTTAGTACATGGTTTTCACATGACATGCTTACATTGGTTATGACATTTGGTATGTTTAACGGGACAAAAATACATTCATTAACATTGATCACGCCGCTTGGTAGTATGTAATGGTACCGTAGGACTTGACAAATCCCGTTCCCTGCTTCCTAGCTTTGTTTGGAAGTAGGGAATGACAGAATTTGAATACATTTTTTTATAAACCTTTGACTTGTTAAGGGTTTATCCGACAGTCTCAAGGCTTGAATGTAGGCGATAAACACAACCACATAAATGTTCAATATCAAATAAAGCATTAGTTTTGCAAAACATAACTTTTGATTTAAACTTTGGTTTATTCAAAGACATTATTTTGTACATGACATTTGATTATACATGACATTATACATATGGTTTGAGTAAATACTTTTTATTCACCATACAAGACATTTGATTATACAAGATATGGTTTATACCTGACATTGTGACATTATACATTGTTTTGACATGACATTTGACATTGGCTTAAACAAGACATTTTTGGTGGTTATTAATAAGTGATTTAAATAACGAGGCGTGTGTAATATGATAAAAGCATGGTGGATACGCCGCTGACACTTCCTATATATAAGTGCTTTTATGATATTACATATCGTAGTGTTATCTAAACCACTTCGACAAAGACAAAGACATGACACATTTTATACAAATGACATATTTTCACAAGACATTGTTTTGCAAATGACATATTTTACACAAATTCATTTTTACTTGGTTATTTATTTAACCATGCATTATTCTTTTATATCATTTGATTTTTGTATTGATTTTCACATGATTTTATAAAAGATAACATTTTACAAGATTCATGACTACTTTTTGTTAAACACATCTTTTAACTTACAAGTCATGAATCCTTCATCAACAAAACCTATGTATCTCACAGGCATTTTTATGCTGACGTACCTATTTTCACATGTGTTTCAGGAGCTAATGTTTGATGATGATCATGATACACTTAGGCGGACTCGGGCTTTACTGACTTAAAATCCAGCAAGACAATTAAATTTTTTGTTATGTTTTGGTTATTTCCAAGACAATGTAAACATTAATTCTAATAAAACCAAACTTTAAATACCATATGTTGTGAAATAATGATTCTGTTACTACACTCCCCGACGTTTCCCCCGCGGTTTGTTGTTTTACGCGGTCAGGGTGTGACACTAGACGAGTAGGCGGAGATCGCTAGTTCGATCCTTGAACTGAGCGGGTTTTAGCTCACCGCACTGTCGTGCCTTCGGGCGAGTGTTCACGGGATTCGGCTCTAGGTGAGGGTTTTCCCCGGTTCGGAGGCAAGTGTATCCTGATATAGTGAATTTCGCTAGTAGCCCATTTGAAGGATTCGTTGGTCGTTCAAAAAAAATTATTATAGGCTAAAAAACTACGTAGGTAGTGTAAATAAAAAATGGAGAGTATAGAAAACTAAGATTCTATGTAGGGAAAATATTAAATATGAAGTTTAGTTTTGGTAGAAAGGATAGAAAACAATAAGAGGAGGACATGTGACAAAAATGAAAAACCATAAGGAGGGGCATCTTACTCAAAACTCACAATCTTCAAAAAAACTCAGCATCTGCAATTCATTTCTCTTACCCGTATACTCAAATCCAACATTTTCAAACCATAAACTAACACATCATAACCACAACCAAAACCACCACCTCCCCCACCACCTACGATCGCCACCATCTTGCCTTAAAAAGAGAATCTCCTGAAACAATGATTGAAACAGAGACTGAACCCGTTTATATTATAGAGTTTATTATGGTACCAAGTATTTATGATCTTGAACAAGAAAAGGAGAAAGAGGATGATGAGAAAGAAGATGATGAGGAAATGGATATTGAAAGGTCAGATCATGGTGATGATAATGATAAGGGTGATGATGATGATGATAATATGGATGGTAATGGGATGGTTGTTTATATGCCGAGATATTCAGAGTCTGATACTCAACATGATTATATGAATGATGTTGAAAATCAAGAAGATGCTGAAGGAGAGGGAGGGCGTGATGATACGTTGAACGATGAAGATACTTTAGGAATCCTCACAGACGTTGTTCCTTTAACGGCGGTTCCTGAAAGTAACAAAAGAATGATCTATCTTTGTCATGACGTAGAAGAAGATGAATTTGTTCACAATTACACGAAAGAGGAGATTGCAAAGATGTGTGGAATTGATGAAAACTCATTCGAGTTTGCTTTTGAAGAAGAATTGAACAACATTGATATTGCAAAGCCTGACGATTATGTATTCAACTACATTCCAGAGGCTGATAACTATAATAATGTTGTCGTGGAAGATGATTCAGATAATGAAATGCCTAAGTATTCTGGTGAAGGAACTGATGATTTCCCAACATTTCAAGAGATGTTTGATCAAGAAACAAATGATTTGTTGAAAAGAAAGATAGAAGAAACAATCAAAGACGGTGAATCTCCAAGGCTGAACAAAGATCAGAATAGAGAAGCTAGAAAGGCTTGTTTCAAAGCTATGCCAAGAGAAAGAAAGTTTAGAAGACCATTGGCGTTTTTCACAAGACATACAGATGTATCACTAGGATATACCATTAGCTAGGGATGGATACCATGTGTTTGGAATTAAAACATAATTCAGAGTTCAATACTTCCGATATTTGGCTGATATTAGAACTCTGTCGTGGTGGGACGTTCAGGAGTTATGTCAAACAAGGTGTATCAATTTTCAGATGAAACCAGGAGATCAAAAGTTGTGAAAGTACATCAGATTTGAAGCACGTCATAATTTTCCTAATTGGAAATCACATTATCCTAAAAGAAAAAAAGAGATTGATCCAATTACTCAACTTCCTGTTGTGACCTTAATAGTTAACATCCTTGAGCTATGAACAATATGCCTATGATGAAGCTTGAACAAGATTTTCATACATATTTCAAATGATGGGATTATGATCGAGTGACAGGTGAAGCCGTGATTGTGCTGAAGTCTGAAGCTTTTTTTGGAGGGCGATAAGGATGTTAGATCCTATGTAGTTGGTGAATCTATTGGAGACAGATATCGAATTTTTGTGCTACAACAAAATTTGTTATCAAGTACAAGATATAGTACAGGCTATGCAGTATCAGAATGTCATCAAAATCTGCTACGCTTATGAGATTAATTTGGGGAAAATGTGGAACACAAAATGGCGAGTGTGACAAATCGTAATTTCAAGAGCCTTTTTCCTTGTTCAGTTCTGATATAACTTACGTGTACGATATCTGAGTATAATTGGGCTTGATTATAAGTAAAGGGTGGCGAACATTATTAGTGGATGTATGTATACCAAAACCTATTAAACACAATTGGGATCATAAGTCTAGTAATACAAGTACAAGTCGGTAGCACATCCTAGCCGAGTCGCACACTCCTCATTAGGGCCAAACATCCTTCCTTTGCTATTTGAGTGTCCTCGGCCCAACATTCACAAATTAAAAGCTGGGTTCGGCCCATGTGTTTCGAATACATAGGTATACAAGGTGGTGAGGGGATTTCTTTTATCTAAAACACACACAAGGAAGGCAAACTCTAATTCCCTATGCTCTGGACAAAGACTCCCCTCCTGTTCGATTCTCCTCCCTTCTCGGCTTTAACCAAATCCCCTTGCATCTCATTTTCTGGTAAGTACACTACCACTAATCGATTTTGTACATGGCAGCACTCATAACTGTTTATTGATCTACATGGATGTTATATTGATTATAGTGAATCCGTAATTGTTAGAAAGCATGTTAAACGCCATTTAATTCAGATCGTGTAGGTGATAATCTGATTGATACTTGTTAGCGTGAGACTAATTGTGATTCATCATGATTTTGTGTGGTTGATAGAATGATGATCTAGGGTCACGCAATGTATTGCTGCTAATCAAGAACCCTAAAAACTATTTTGCTATGGCTTGTGTTGACAAACTGTTAGGAGTGTAAATCTTTGATTTTGATGATTCGTATTATATGAAAGGTGCTATGCAATGTCTAAATCAACTTGGATGTGGTCGATCATCGTGAAAATTAATCGTTATTGATTGGGTGGTTATTAGGGTTTAGGAAATCATGAAACTGTTTGATGAGAGCAGCGACGAAACACACATCGACGAAGAACACGGCTCGACGAAGGATAGTCCTTCGCCAGAGGATTCTTCGTCAAACCCCAAGACGACGAAGAACAGATTCTTTGTTGACACGTTCTTGATGAACCATTAAGGTTCTTCGTCATGACCATTCCCGAAAAAGAATAGTTCTTCGCCGAGGGATTCTTCGCCGAGGAGGCAACCCACGAAGAACTGGTTCTTCGTAGGGATGCTGCAATAGAGAAGAATCAGCAGATTAGTGAAACAGCTATATGATGATGAACCTTAGTGTTTGTAAAATTCTATCTGTTGCATGATAATAATGTTAACCAGAAATGAGGATCTTGACTTGACTTGTGTGAGTAGACAATACATTTGTAAATGTTGTTAGGTGATTTGCACATGGGATGTGGACTTGTATGAGAACTGAGTACTTGATATGTTATATATGGTGATCTTTGTGATGTATGCAATCTGTGAAAAATACGTGACCTGATTGATTACGAAACTGACATTATTGGTAACCACGGTAGGGTTGGTTGACAAACTGGAACGGGTAACTTAATATACCGAGCAAATCTAAGGTGAGTTCACTTCTCTTGTGCATGCATCCCGGTGGGTGGGACAATAAAATGGGTATTCCTGAGAGGAATAAGTCTTTTGGGTAAAATTGGGATGTTAGATAATACACTCATTTCCTATCTCTTTAAGCCCCATCTTATACCGAATAGTTACCTGAGAGGTAACGGGGTATTAGTTGATAGCGCTATTAGGCTTGGCAACCTCACACGGTACCTGAGAGGACAGGCGTGAACTAATGACCTTAATCATGACCAATGCTTAGATAGGGGGCATTGGGGATGGGCAAAACAATCTGGAAGCCATCTTGTATGGTACTCGAGTTATTACCAACATTACTTTCGGAATTGTTGTTAAACTGGATTAAACACTTGGTAACCAAACATTTTCATAAAACTATGAACTCACCAGCGTTGTCTGATACACCTGTTTGCATGCTCGCAGGTTATAGATATGTGTAGGTGTGGAACTTGCTGTCTGGGAGGCTGGAGTGGTCATGGGTCGAGATACATGGAAATCACGAGACAAGTCTAATGATTTCATACCCTTGGTTTATGAAATGTTTAACTAATGATTTATGTTTCCGCTGAACACGTTGAATTACATTTAATGTTTTGTAACACTTTATTTTAATAAATGAAAGTTTTTATTTGCAATCTTGTTATGAGTTCAATGTGATTGGTGGCTAGATCCTGGTATGTCACACGGCTAGCGGGGGTTTCTGCTTGGGGTATTTTTTAGGGGTGTGACAGTTTGGTATCAGAGCCACTGGTTATAGTGAACTTGGTTTTAAAATGTTTTTATAAAACCGGACTATAACCGAACAGTTCTGAATACGTGAATACGACCATGACACTCAACTCCAGATTACAAGGTTCGTCTATCTTTTACTCATTGCACTGCATAACTAGTGAACACTTATGTATGATATTGCATGTGATAGCACATTTAGCACTACAATAGGAATTCATGAGTTACTTGCCTGTGTTATGTGGTTGTTAGTGTGGCGTTTCCCCTAAACATTCGTGACCCATGTTTTGTGATGTTCCTTGTCTTGCTACTCGAGTTTGAGGAACCATTTAACACGAGTTAGGAGGAACTGAGACGAGCATGCAAATAAAATTATTATTGTGGGTGCACACATAATAATAATGTGGGGTGCATGTGAGTCCCAGCGAGGCCTAACAAGTGTGAAAGAGGTTCCATTCCATTATTCGACCAAATGTGAAACACAACGATCCATAGGGGTCATAGCAATGATTGTCTCCTATTTGAACGTGATCCTTTCACTCTCCTCTGAATCTTTACAAAACTCGATCCTATCGAGTGTTATCCGAACACCAATCTGAATGTCTAGAGAACTGTATAAGAATGTTATGTGTTAGTGCGAACGTCTTTGAGACAGAGGTCGAAACGTTAAATGTTTGGTTTATACTTTCTCACTTTTCTCGTTTACTTTGACGCAACAAATTGACGCCTCAAATTCAGAAGTATGGACACCTCTATGATTCTCTAACGATTTACCGTGCGCTATTCAATCGACTCGCAAGACCGATGGACAAGAAGATGAACGTGATGCATTACCAACCCTAGTGTTAGGATGACCCTGCTCTCTGACAACGAACATCAGTAGGTTGACTTCAATCGAGTCCCTAACCCTAGTAAGCAATGTCTGGGAGCCAACTCTTACGAATCAATCGGTGCATAAACGCTGGAAACAGACTAGAATATGGGATGTGTAATTACTAGCACCATGGGCAGTACCCTAGGACGTGACAAGAACAACGGGAAGGTGGACCCTAAGGGAAAAAGATTGCAAGGATCTGTTTTCAAAGCAACTACATTAGAGGCAATGGCCACGACGCCAACAAGGTACTCGCAAATCATAACTTTCAGTATGGAAATGGAGGTGACTTTGACAAGGATTGGCCGTTGTTAAGTCAAGACGTCATCAACCCAGGGAACAATGACAGTATTGGGAATCCTCGTAACAGTAACAACAACACTGGAAGTGGTGCTCGTGGAAGGGCATTTAGGATTGGTGTAGGCGACGCCAGGTGTAATAGCAACATGGTAGCTTGTATGTTTTTGGGTAACTAATCGCTTCGTCTCTGTTCTGTTTAACCCTGATGCCTCTAGAAGACAGACACGTTGTAGAAGTGGCTGATGGCAAGCCAATTGAAGTCTCATATGTTTACCTAAGGTGCAACTCAATCTTGCAGGTCACGAGTTTGACATTGACCTTCCCCCTGCTGATGTTAGAAGCTTTGGTGTAGTCGATAGTATGGACCGGATGTCCAAGCCTCAAACAGAAATCTTCTGTAAGGAGGAAATTGCATGTATATCTCTTCATGGTGGAGATTCACTGATTGTCAGCATCACTTCGGCGGTGGGAGCCTAGAAGTGTTTCACCTACACTGCTACCTTATCATTGATTACCGGTGCGCAGCCCGAAGAACTTCCAGGTTTTCCCCCACATTGTCAGGAGGAATATCAGTTGTGTATCATGCCAGAAGCAGTCCTAATTTCTGGCACCTCTTATCGTCTTGCGCCTAGAGGGTTGCAAGAACTGTCCAAACAACTTCAGGAACTACTGGATGGGAGTTTTATTGATCTAGCTCCTCGTCTTGGGGAGCCCGAGCTCTATTGTGGAAATGAAGGACGAGTCCTTTCGTATGTATACAGACTACCACAAGGTGGAAATCATAGACCGTCACCCTCTATCTCGCATCGACGACCTGCTTGACTTGCTGCAATGATCAAGCTTCTATTCGGAAACCGAATTAAGATCGGACTGTCACCTGATGGAAGACCAGGGGAGGATGATTCCTAACATGGCGTTATAGGCATAGTACGACCACTACGCTTTTCTGTTCTTGTTGTTTAAGTTATCCAACACACCAGCAGCCTTAGGGATTACATGAATAGTATGTGTCAACCTCAACTCGCCAGATTTCTCAACCGTGTTTATCTGTGACGTTTTGAATCACTTCCAGGAGAAAGGAACACCATGAACGGAACTTGTATTTCATCTTAGAGCTCCTAGGGGAGGAGCAACTCCATGCGAAGTCTACCTAAGTGTGACTTCAGGATTCGAGAAGTACACTTTCTTGGTTACGTAGTCAACGAAGTGGGGATACACGTGGATCTCGCTGAGATCCATTTTATTAGAAATTGATTGGCACCAAAGAATCCTTCGGGGATACAGCAATCTTCTTGGTCTCGCTAGACACTATCGTAGATTCATCGCGGGATTTTCGAAGATCGCGCAGCTTTAATCTCTTCAGCACAGCAGGGTGTTGTGTATTCGTGGGAGACAAAACAGGAGGACGTCTTTTTAGCTTTTGAAACGCAACTCTACAATGCACTGAGCATCGTCTTTACCCGAGGGTACGGGTGATCTAGTGGTATACCATGATGGTTCGAATCAGAGTCCCAGTTACACGCCGATGCAACACGAGAAGGTGATGGCTAACGTAGTAGATTTACAAGAAGAATTGCACGAGTCACAACCTGTGGTGGAAGCCATGGTCTTTGGATTCAAGTCGGAGGCATTACTTGGACGGTACCAAATGCACTACTTAGACCGATCACATGGGCCTCCCGTGTACCCTTGTTTCGAAAGAGCTAAACATGTGATGGCATCGCTGGATGGAACTTTTGGATGATTTCGACTGTGAAACCTAAATGTGTACGGGCCTCGTAGCACACCATCGACCCTAACCTACCTGATTAGATCTGTTCTGCTCGAACCAAAGCGTTGAAGGAAGAGAACCTCCCAGCTGAATCCGTGCGGGGCATGGAAAAACGACTTGTATCTAAAATCGGGCGATACCCACTACCTCATGGAGCGAATATGGGTCTCACTATACAGCAATCCAAGGGAATTTGTGTTGGGCGAATCACACAAGCCTCGATATTCTATTCGTCCGGGTTTTGATAGAATGACTTAGGATCTAAGGATCTTGTACTAGTGACCGGACGTGGAAGCCTACATAGCAATGTATGTGAACGATGTTTGACTTATGCGAAAGTCAAGGTGGAGTATCAGAAACCTCCTGGGTTGTGTAAGCAACCAGGAACACCCATTTGAAAATAGGAACAGACTGCCATGGATTTTGTCACTGGTCTACCTAAAACTTAAAACGGAAACAATATCACCTGGGTGATCGTTGATTGTCTCATGTAACCAGTACACTTTCTTGCAATCAAGGAAAATTGACAAGTCTTCATATCCTATGAGTAATTACCTGTGAAGGGCGGTTTTTAGGCACGAGGTGCCAACTCCTGTTACCTCTGATTTTGATCTATACCTAATTTATGATAGGCAATACACAACACCCTTGGCTCACGTCTAGACATGAGCATTGCTTTTCACCGTAGGATAAATGGTCAGAGTAAACGAACCATCCTGACACTCGATGACATGCTGCGAGCATGTGTGTGATTGACTTTAGTAAAAATTGGAAGGACACTTACCTTTGGTTGAGTTCTACTGCAGTAGTTACCATTCTAGTATTCAGACAGCTCTGTTTGAGGCATTGCATGGACGATAATGCCAATCTCCTTGTTGGACTAAGGTGGGTGACAACCTAATCACGGGTCCAGGTCTTGTACTTGAAACCTCTGAGAAGATTGTTTAGATCGGGAATCGTATGGCTGCAACGCGTGACCACCACGGAAGCTGATAAGCTTAGGAAACGCTGGGAGTTTGCTGCGGGCGAACGTGTCATGATTGAAAGTCTCACCCTGGGAGGGTGCAGTACGCTTTGGAAAGCGTGGAAAGATGAATTTACGTTACGTTAGGCCATTCAAAATTCTGGAAAGAATCAGTGACATGGCCTACAAACTCGAGCTACCTGATGAAATGAGTAACGTTCGCGACGTCATTTAAGTGACGAACCTAAAGAAGTGTTTGTCTGGTGAAACGCTTGTAATACCCTTACTAGAGCCTAAGATTCACGACAAGTTGCACTTTGTCGAGGAATCCATCGAAATCATGAATCGGGAAGTTAAGGTCCGTAAGCACAGTCGGATTCTAATCGTGTGGGTTCGTTGGAACTCAAGACGTGGACCGGAGTTCACGTGGGAACGCGGAGATCAGATGAAGCACAAGTACCGCAACTGTTCAAAACGTCGAAACCCAAATTCTGATGAGACTGGTGAATTTCAGGACGAAATTTCTTTCAAGTTGGGGATGATGTGGCACCCAAGGAAAATCCACAGTCATCCTGATCTATCACCTGGCTGCTTTGGGTTACTTATCAAATTTCGGGACGAAATTTCTTTCAAGTTGGGGATGATGTGACAAATCGTAATTTCAAGAGCCTTTTTCCTTGTTCAGTTCTGATATAACTTTCGTGTACGATATCTGAGTATAATTGGGCTTCATTATAAGTAAAGGGTGGCGAACATTATTAGTGGATGTATGTATACCAAAACCTATTAAACAAAATTGGGATCATAAGTCTAGTAATACAAGTACAAGTCGGTAGCACATCCTAGCCGAGTCGCACACTCCTCACTTGGGCCAAACATCCTTCCTTTGCTATTTGAGTGTCCTCGGCCCAACATTCATAAATTAAAAGCTGGCTTCGGCCCATGTGTTTCGAATACATAGGTATACAAGGTGGTGAGGGGATTTCTTTTATCTAAAACACACACAAGGAAGGCAAACCCTAATTCCCTATGCTCTGGAGGAAGACTCCCCTCCTGTTCGATTCTCCTCCCTTCTCGGCTTTAACCAAATCCCCTTGCACCTCATTTTCTGGTAAATACACTACCACTAATCGATTTTGTACATGGCAGCACTCATAATTGTTTATTGATCTACATGGATGTTATATTGATTATAGTGAATCCGTAATTGTTAGAAAGCATGTTAAACGCCATTTAATTCAGATCGTGTTATTGATAATCTGATTGATACTTGTTAGCGTGAGACTAATTGTGATTCAGCATGATTTTGTGTGGTTGATAGAATGATGATCTAGCGTCATGCAATGTATTGCTGCTAATCAAGAACCCTAAATACTATTTTGCTATGGCTTGTGTTGACAAACTGTTAGGAGTGTAAATCTTTGATTTTGATGATTCGTATTATATGAAAGGTGCTATGCAATGTCTAAATCAACTTGGATGTGGTCGATCATCGTGAAAATTAATCGTTATTGATTGGGTGGTTATTAGGGTTTAGGAAATCATGAAACTATTTGATGAGAGCAGCGACGAAACACACCTCGACGAAGAACACGGCTCGACGAAGGATAGTCCTTCGCCAGAGGATTCTTCGTCAAACCCCAAGACGACGAAGAATAGATTCTTCGTTGACACGTTCTTGACGAACCATTAAGGTTCTTCGTCATGACCATTCTCGACGAAGAATAGTTCTTCGCCGAGGGATTCTTCGCCAAGGAGGCAACCCACGAAGAACTGGTTCTTCGTAGGGATGCTGCAATAGAGCAGAATGAGCAGATTAGTGAAACAGCTATATGATGATGAACCTTAGTGTTTGTAAAATTCTATCTGTTGCATGATAATAATGTTAACCAGAAATGAGGATCTTGACTTGACTTGTGTGAGTAGACAACACATCTGTAAATGTTGTTAGGTGATTTGCACAAGGGATGTGGACTTGTATGAGAACTGAGTACTTGCTATGTGATATATGGTGATCTTTGTGACGTATGCAATCTGTGAAACATACGTGACCTGATTGATTACGAAACTGACATTATTGGTAACCACGGTAGGGTTGGTTGACTAACTGGAACGGGTAACTTAATATACCGAGCAAATCTAAGGTGAGTTCACTTCTCTTGAGCATGCGTCCCGGTGGGTGAGACAATCAAATGGGTATTCCTGAGAGGAATAAGTGTTTTAGGTAAAACTGGGTTGTTAGATAATACACTCATTTCCTATCACTTTAAGTCCCATCTTATACCGAATAGTTACTTGAGAGGTAACGGGGTATTAGTTGATAGCGCTATTAGGCTTGGCAACCTCACACCGTACCTGAGAGGACGGGCGTGAACTAATGACCTTAATCATGACCAATGCTTAGATAGGGGGCATTGGGGATGGGCAAAACAATCTGGAAGCCATCTTGTACGGTACTCGAGTTATTATCAACATTACTTTCGGAATTGTTATTAAACTGGATTAAACACTTGGTAACCAAACGTTTTAATAAAACTGTGAACTCACCAGCGTTGTCTGATACACTTGTTTGCATGCTCGCAGGTTATAGATATGTGTAGGTGTGAAACTTGCTGTCTGGGAGGCTGGAGTTGTCATGGGTCGAGATACATGGAAATCATGAGACAAGTCTAATGATTTCATACCCTTGGTTTATGAAATTTTTAACTAATGATTTATGCTTCCGCTGAACACGTTGAATTACATTTAATGTTTTGTAACACTTTATTTTAATAAATGAAAGTTTTTATTTGCAATCTTGTTATGAGTTCAATGTGATTGGTGGCTAGACCCTGGTATGTCACACGCCTCGCGGGGGTTTCCGCTTGGGGTATTTTTGGGGGTGTGACAGCGAGAGATTGAAAGAAAAGAGTTTATAAAGGAAGTTCGAAAGGATGAAAGGATTGCAGCGAGAGTGAAAAAGGCTTCTATCAGAAGATTTCAATTTATGAACAAGCCTACTCCTACAGATCAAACGCCGATGACTGAGTTTGAGCTAAAGCGTCAACGTGTTAGAAAATATTTCCTCGGGCGTTAGAATTTTTTGAAGTTATGAAGATTTTGAAGACCGATCGAGACTGCGGCAACATCCAAAGGGGAGTTTGTTGATACACAATGTCTGCTACGTGCGTCATCCTGTTGTATCAAGTATGTAATAGGATTTATGTTAGATATTCATGTTATTTTTGGTAATGTACATCCGTACGGATGTAGTCATATCCGCATGGATGAGCACATTCGTGCAGAAGTAACTAGGTCCGCACGAAGGTATTGTCGTGTAGTATAATTAGTCGTGAGGACTAAGTGTTTGGTAGATTTTGATGAACTGACAACGAAGCTCTGTCGAATTGTTTCCTTGATTGTAACCGTTGATAGATTAATGAAAACATTGAAAAATTAACTAATCTTGTTATGTCGCCTAATTGTAATGGATTCCACGCATTATGACTAGGTTATGGATATTACCTGAGCTAAACTTCTATGGAAAACGGTCCTCACACTGATCATCTGTAGAAAGTAGACATGTGGGGATTTAAAAACCATATTAACAAGTGTATACTCATGTGTTAGACAAGAGGTTGTAAACACAGCTAACATCAAGATGTAACGTGTGTAACATGGGTATACATGTTTAACCCACTGGGTGTAACACCATGTATGCAACATATGTAATCCGTAGTGTAACACATGTTACAACATATAGGTCGCATGTGTAACCTTGAACCATTTTAAACATGTGTAGCACTTTGGAACTAGTTTAAACTGTGTCACATATGTACTCCTTGATTATATTCATTCACTACACACATATTAAGAACCAGTTAAAACAAAGTCATATAATGTAACCAGTTTAAACAACAAAAAAATCTAAAACGGTTTGAATTAACAAACAAAAACAACTAAACCAACAATTATGGATTTTCACACTAATTATCTACCATCAATGGTGATGCCTAGTTTAAATAAAACCAGAAAACAAATAAAGCAAATCCAATTCATGAACCCCCCCCCCCCAAAGAAATATCAACTCAAAACCCCCCAAAATAATCCAACTATATTTTCCTTCTTCGAAATCCACATCGCGAACTACACACATAACCTAAATCTCCTTTCATCTTTATAGAATGAACAACCTGAAACTTCTATTTTACTTCAAAAAAAGACTTAAAAACCAAACAACTCCAAATTTGTTGATGATTACAACTTTGAGATGGTAATACTCTTCATCTTCATCATTGTTCTTTGAAGAAAGTCAACACTAGTGTGTGTAACTGAAAAGAGAGACAGAGAGAGAGTCGAGTAGAGATGGAGAGATAAATTGTTTAAGTAAAATATAATCACATACCGAAAACCTGCTGAAGAGTTGCACCAATGAAACGGGTTAGATATCTAACATTCATCCCTGCAAAGTTGTTTCTGAAAACTCAACTAGGAGAATACCCACCAAGATCAGCTACAAAATCATGTGGATCATTCATCTCGCATGTGAAAGAAGATGAGAAATGGGGAGAAAATAGCTTGGGAAAGGATAAGAAAAATAGTGAAAGAAAAATGGAGACAAAGGAATTACAATATAAAAGGTATATATAAGAAAATATTTGATTAAAGTTGATGGGTTGGTGGGGGGAAAACTTGTACTTTGGTATGATGTGGGATGGGTGTTAATAGGGTACAACATGCACAATGACCAAATTAACCCTTAATGTTGTCTTAAAGTTTGATGATGTGGGGCAACCTTGTCCACACAAAAGGGTTTACCAGTTTTCTCAATTAAATGGGTTTTCCATCAACACTTCCACTATGTGTGTGTGTGTGTGTATATATATATATAGGGTGGAGTTTTAGAGCGAACACGAGTGTATCCCGGCCATTGATTTACATCATGAAAATCGTAAAATACACTAGTGTATTTTAATCATCAAATCCTGGCCATTGATTTACACTTTTGTATTGATAATCAAGTGATAGGATTAGTTCACTAGTGTTCACAATCAAGTATTAGTTCATTACTGTTCACAACAAAGGGGGTTATTCCTTTTGCATATTTTCACTCGTTTTTTTCTTGTTTCTTTCGGATGAATTTACGGATAAAAAATGGTGATGTACAATGAAATGGATGATTGTGTTTACCAGTTACAGGTTCATCGCAGTGTGTTATAGCTTTCCTTTTTGCATGTAAATGAATATTATACAAAACAATTTCTTGACGATGTGTTTTACTAATTACAATCCTTCATGAAATTTTTTGGATGATGTGTTTTACAAGTTACAGGTTAATGCACAATGTGTTATAGCAATTTATGTTTTTTTAGGAAGAAGATGCATTTGTAATTATTGATGTTGTGTTTATATCAGGTATTGGTTTCATCACAATATGTTATACTAGTTATAATTCACGAATGACATGTCTTTTGTCGTTTCTTGATGTTGTGTTTTATAATTTTTGGGGTTCTTCAGGATATGTTATATTGTATAACAGATCATACGTAAAACACATCATAACGGGTCACCTTGAACACACTAATGGTACATCTACTATCAATCATATATTGTTTACATTTAAAACAATAATTTAGATCCACTGTATTAAAACATATATGACGTGACCGTGTCGTCCCGATCAGTCAAAAACCCAATTAACCTACGTAGCTAGGGTAAGTCGGGTATCGTATCCATGAAGAGCATGTGGTCAGTATTGCACGACCTGTTTGATTAGTTAGACTATTTACAAAAATGTACAAAGTGATAATGAAGCTTGCTAATTTTATTTGCTTGTTTGGTTTTGGAAATAAATCGGAGTGAACCGACAAATTGATGTTATCTTAAAACAACGTTTGATTAACTAAGATTGCAAACTAAACTAAACGGTTGAAACAAGAAATTAGAAACAAGTTGCACACCCGGTTCGATAATTGTAAGACCTAGGGTTCCTACATGTTTTAACTTGATTCAATTGCATATAGTGATTAACGGATTTCTATCACGAAGCTTAGGTGCCAGTTTCTATCAACTTCATAGAAAATAGACTGCAATGTACTTCGTTACATCGGACATGTAAATCCTAACCTAAGATAAGGCAGGATTGCACATAACCATTTCACAAAGTCAAATTTTATCATCACTCGACAATTTAGGGATTCGAAACAAATGCAAGACAATTATCAAAGGTTTCAAATACTAAACAATTTGTTACAAAATCAAATCAAATACAACTGTATAAACCCTAGAAAATCTTACAACAATCTACACCAGGGTGAAACCGAAGAGACTAGCCGCTCATGGTTGAATGGACGCCATCACCGGGTGACGAGCGCGAACACCGAGCCATGACCTTTGAGTCTTTGAGGAGTGGTGGAGGTTAGGGTTTGAAGGTGAAGGTGGAAGGATGAAGATGATGGTGATGATGATGATGGTGGAATTGATTAGGGTTAGAGATGATGGAGATTTGGTTAGGGTTTAGAGGTTAGAGGAGATGATGATGATGTTAGGGATGAGTTAGAGGTGAAGAGATATGAAAAAGATGATAGGGAGTGGTCCAAGATGTATGTTTTATCGTCCCCAACTCGTAACCCCCAAAAATTGGTCAAAACCTGACCTAAAAACCGTCCCCAACTCATTAAACAACAAAATTCGCGACACACATACAGGGAGGGCGTCGCCGACGGCCATTTAGGGCGTCACCGACGGCCCCTGGAAGTCTCAGTTTCACCCGATTGCTTAATTTGCTGTTTAGGAAGGTTTCTGGCCGACGGAACAAACCAGAGGGCGTCACCAACGGTGCCTCTAAATCCCATTTTTTGTTTTCTTCATAACTTCTTCGTTTTAGCTTCGTTTTATTCACCGTTTTCGCCCACGTCTTCGTAATTCATCCCTCTATCATGCCATCTTTCAATATCTTCATTTTTAATCCATTAACATCCCCTACAACACATCCAATCTTCATGGTTAACACCAACTTGTTTTCTGTTTTTCCATTTCTTGATCCCGGTTGACCCGATTCGCGTCCCGGTGCTCCGTTTAGCTCCCGATTAGCTCCTTAAACTCTTCTAGACCTGTAAAACAAAAATCCCCTTAAAAGTAGGCTATTCAAGAATAAAAGCTACGTAAAAACATCAATTTAAGCACAAACGATCACCGGTTTTCGACCACGTATCACATCCCCACACTCGTCGTTTGCTTGCCCTCAAGAAAATCTGTTTTTCACTTTCACGTTCGTCGAATGGGAAACACACGTCCCATTCCCGAGACTAAGGTTAAGTTCTAAAGTCATACCCGGTTCAAACTTTTTACAATTTACAAAATATCTAACGGTAAAGTGAATAATCACATATAAAATGGTTATCCAAGATTAACCCGCCCTTGAAACCAATAAATCATGCACATCCCTCACAATGTTCTCTCCACTCGGTTTTAAATTTGCTAATAGTTGATGCATTAGTGCTTTTGAAATAATCATTCAAACCGATTAGAACACGTACCCGCATAGGCTTGCAACTCATTCATTCTCCACTACCGAACACGAATACTAAGCACAAGTCAAAAGGTCTTTAAAGGGTTGTAACGGGGCTAGGTTAAGGGTATGGAATAGGATGTTTTTAAAGTGGTTAAGGTGATGAAAATTCAATTTTTATTGCAAAACGACTATTCTAAACACGACTAACTACCAACATCAAACTAGAAGGCAACAATTTTCGCCTTTTATTCCACAAACTAGAAAAACATATTTTTGTTATTTTCTCAATGATTTTCTATTCTTTTTCGCAACATTTTCTGAATTTTTGCTTTTTTTACGAATATAAATCACAACTATACAAACATATAATCCTATAATCGAATTTTCATCACACGGGCTTAAAAAGAAAAGGTTTATGGCTATGGGCTAAACGGGTTGTCAAATGAAAGGTTTAGGCTCAAAGTGGATGACTAGGGGATTTGTTTGGGTAAGGATAGATAAATGGTTTTAAAGGAAAAGGTTCACCTAATGCCTTAATCATTCTCGTGCTTGTATTCGGTCTATGGCCTCAAACGTATCAAAAGTCGCAAGTTCTACAATACGTGACTAATGGTGCTCAAACAAAGACATATGTGTATATACGATGTATAAAAGTGGCTCAAGATCTCACATATAAGGGTATGGAATATGATATACATAATTTGTAAGTTTCTTAGGCAGATTATTCCCAAATAACCACCCGCTATATACCCGTCATGCTACTAACTCGACCTAGACTATGACAAAAGACCAAATGGGTTGTGTCATCCCTCGTTAACTTAGTTACTTATGCTTTTTAGATCGCTTCAAATAAAGACATTTTGAAAATTTTTTGAAATTTTTCCCTCATCCCCACACTTGAGGTCAACATTGTCCTCAATGTGTAATGTTTAAATGAACAGGTCAAAAATCGAAAAACTTTTACCCCCCCATCCCAACACTTGAGGAAAACATTGTCCTCAATGTGTAAGAATAAAGCTTTTAAAACGCACAAGGGATGTGACACGGCTAACCTTCCCCAAAATTTCACCCTGGAAGATAAAATACAATTTACAATCCACTTATTTGCTAACTAAAAATCAAAGATAAAAAGAAACGTATGCACCTTTTTTTTCGCTCGTTCCATGTGTGCTCTTCATCTTTCAACAAAGTGGTCATCTCACGAACATGATGTACCTACAAATCTCAACCCTTGTGTGGAAGCATGCTTCTCACAACCATCAAAATTTGTTAGTTACCTAGTTCTACCACTTTTATGAAAATATTACCACGCCATACGTTATTGCACTTTGATTTATGTGGAAAAAATAGTGTAAAATAACAACAAACCTAACTTACTTTCATAGGAATCACAGTTGCATTTAGCTTATGCAACAAGCCCTTTTAAACCTCCCGATAGCTCGGGAGGACGAGTAGGTCTCATGAGGGTTATATAGGGAACACACCCACAACGTTCATTTAACTAAGAAAATAAAATAAAATGAATAATAGTACAAACTCTACAACAATCATACCTGATTTGCCTCTCATGGTGGTCGAAGTGCACATTTGCCTACCGAGTTTCCAACATACGCTCGGTTGTTGGCATGCTGAATCCACTCTTTGTTTCTTCTAATCGGCATGCGTACTGTACAACTTCGGGGTCGCTTCTTACCAAACTGGCCAATGTCTTGCAACGCCACCCTTCGAAGCCTTATACCCGAACCTACATCCCCAACTTTGTTGGTTGGAGTGATATGTACGGGAGAAGGATGGATATGAATGTGGGCTTCTTTCGGATGCGACTCGTCTCGCAGTGTCATGTCTTCTGCTCGGTTCAGACATTCAACTTCTTGCTCTGAAAGATCTATGACCTCTTCCACCACATCACCATCAACCATGGAACCGTTAGCCAAAACATCCCGCTCGCGTTTAATTTTGGCTATTTCCTCCGCTAATTGACCCACTAGCATCACCAATACTTCATGAGCTTTATCTCTCACTTCATTCGCTTTCTTCATATCTTTGATATCCTCATGATATCCTTTCACCATGTTTATGAGAGCACAAGCTTGGAATGCATTGAATCTTGTGGGTCCTTGTATGCAGATGGATGGTATTCATGGTAATAATCGACATACTCCTCCCGGTAACTTAAGTAATGTGGCATCTCTTGTGCATAATTGTTGTATCTCACTCTTGCTCGTAATGGTAATCCGTATCGGGGTGGTAGTATTTTTGACGATTTGGTGGTGGTTATGGCGGTATAACGTATGGATAATGTGAGGATGGACCATTTAAATCTTCATAATCCACCCTCCCATATCCGTACAATCCGCTGAGGTAGTCTTCTGGATCCTTGTATGCTTGAACCTTCTCGTAGAAAACAGAGCAATCCTCTAATAGATGCTCTTCGCTTCCGCAACACTCACACGGATCATCATCTACCCAATTCATATTGAAAGATGGTGCCTGCAAAACATGTACCTGCACAGACAAGCTCGACCACCCAAAGTAAAATCACAAAAATACAAGAAAGAAAACTAACACTAAAATCGAACAAGTAATGAAATACTAAGCGAACTAGCTCCCCGGCAACGGCGCCATTTTGACGTGACCATGTCGTCCCGATCAGTAAAAAACCCAATTAACCAAGGTAGCTAGGTGTAAGTCGGGTATCGTATCCACGAAGAGCATGTGGTCAGTATTGCACGACCTGTTTGATTAGTTAGACTATTTACAAAAATGTACAAAGTGATTATGAAGGTTGCTAATTTTATTTGTTTGTTTGGTTTTGAAAATAAATCGGAGTGAACCAACAAATTGATGTTATCTTAAAACAACGTTTGATTAACTAAGATTGCAAACTAAACTAAATGGTTGAAACAAGAAATTAGAAACAAGTTCCACACCCAGTTCGATAATTGTAAGACCTAGGGTTCCTACATGTTTTAACTTGATTCAATTGCATATATTGATTAACGGATTTCTATCACGAAGCTTAGGTTCCAATTGCTATCAACGTCATAGACAATGGACCGCAATGCATTTCATTTCATTACATCGGACATGTAAATCCTAACCTAAGATAAGGCACGATTGCACATAACCATTTCGCAAAGTCAAATTTTATCATCACTCGACAACTTACGAATTCGAAATAAATGCAAGACAATTATCAAAGGTTTCAACTACTAAACAATTTGTCACAAAATCAAATCAAAATACAAATGCATAAACCCAAGAAAATCTTACAACAATCTACACCGGGGTGAAACCGAATTGATTAGCCGCTCAAGGTTGAATGGACGCGATCACTGGGCGACGAGCGCGAACACCGAGCCATGAACTTTGAGTCTTTGAGGAGTGGTCGAGGTTAGGGTTTGAAGGTGAACGTGGAAGGATGAAGATGATGGTGGAATTGATTAGGGTTAGAGGTGATGGAGAATTGGTTAGGGTTTAGAGGTTAGAGGAGATGATGATGATGATGTTAGGGATGAGTTAGAGGTGAAGAGATATGAAAAAGATGATAGGGAATGGTCCAAGATGTGTGTTTTATCGTCCCCAACTCGTAACCCCCGAAAATTGGTCAAAACCTCACCTAAAAACCATCCCTAACTCATTAAACAACAAAATTCGCGACACACATACAGGGAGGGCGTCGCCAACGGCCATTTAGGGCATCCCCGACGGCCCCTGGAAGTCTCAGTTTAACCCGACGACTTCATCTGCTGTTTACTAAGGTTTCTGGCCGACGGGACAAACCAAAAGGCGTCGCCGACGGCCCTTTGGTCGTCGCCGACGGTGCCTCTAAATCCCCTTTTTTGTTTTCTTCATAACTTCTTCGTTTTAGCTCCGTTTTATTCACCGTTTTCGCCCACGTCTTCGTAATTCAGCCCTCTATCATGCTATCTTCCAATATATTCATTTCTAATCCATTAACACCCCCTACAACACATCCAATCTTCATGGTTAACACCAACTTGTTTTCTGTTTTTCCATTTCTTGATCCCGGTTGACCCATTTCGAGTCCCGTGCTCCGTTTAGCTGGTTAAACTCTTTTAGACCTTTAAAACACAAATCCCATTAAAAGTAGGCTATTCAAGATTAAAAACTACGTAAAAACATCAATTTAATCACAAACGATCACCAGTTTTCGACCACGTATCAATATACTTAGTTTCCCAAACAACCAGAACAAAAGAATGCAAATATAACATAAAACACACTAGTTTGAACATAAAAATAACCCTTTGATGATGTTTATTTGTGATTTAAAACACAGTCAACAACTAAATATGTAACTTATGCTTGTATTGTAGGCCGATTTTTTTTTATCTTTATCTATTTTTTTACGGTTGATTTTGTATATTTAAGTGTTTCAGAGGAGAAAAGGTAGAGAGAGAGGGAAACTCGTGAGAAAGGTGGGGTGCAGGGCCGGCCCTATGTGCTATTCATACTAGGCTTGGGCCTAGGGCCTCCAAAATATAGGACCTCAAATTTTGAAAAATAATAATTATAGCAATTATTGTTTTTTCTTATAAATACACGCCATTCAACTATAATAGAATAGCAGCACAACTTGTTAAAGTCCTTTACTACTAAACAAAAGATCAAACGTTTGATCCCCCATTTTTATTTTGTGTTGTTTTCTTTCTTCTTATTTTATTTTATTTTATTGCATCATATGAGCAAACTTGCATATATATATATATATATATGGAGAGGATCATGAGAAATATATATATATATGTATGTATATATATAGGGAGAGGATCATGAGAAAATTACATATAAATGAGAAAACTAGAAAACTAACTAAAAAAGCCTAAAAAGCATACCAAAATTTTTTAATTTTTTTTATTTTTATTTTTTTACAATTTCTTTTATAAAAAATCGCTATTTTTTATATACAAAAAAATTTTGAAAAAAAAACTTGTACTGCACATGTGCATTATATGTGTACTACACATGTGCATTACATGCTTAAAATTAGCTTTTAGGGTTAGGTTTTTTTGGAGGTTTAGGATTAGGATTAGGTTTTTATGTACGTGTATAACAACTCTCCTAAGACCCTTAAACATGTCCTATACGCCTTAAGATACACCTCGTATACGAAAAACGAGCCTGAAATACCTTTATATTAACAAAAATCAAATAAAACAAATTCTGGTGGTTCCTCGCGGGGCGCGACCCAGTTAAACAAAAGAGTCGCGGGCCGCGACCCGGTGCCACCAGGCGGCACCCCAGTCCGCCACGTGGCCAACGCGTATTGAACCTATACCGCTGATCCGCCAAGCCTATAATCCTAGTCTAGGGCCTCGCGGTCCGCGAAGCCCCCTCTTGTATCTCTCGCGGGGCGCGAGAACCCCCTGATCAGACCCAATAAATAGGAGCTCGACGTTCAGTTTCAAATCGTTCAAAATCTTTCTTTCTCTCTAAATCTCTAAAGCTAAAATAATACTCGGGTATTATACCCACTAAAAAGCGAAGTTCTACCTGGTTGTAAGTATTATAACCCCTGGTTACGTATTAGTTACTCTGCCCGATTGATCAAGAGCTCCGTAAATCATGTCAAGGCTCTGCCTGACTCAGTCGTTGGAGTTCTGTCTCGGGGGGAGGGTATAGCTAATGTAAATTGGGTTATCTTACTAACGCGTGTGCATTGTTTAATTTTAATAGATTATAACCAGGAAGTCACTAGGAATTATCTAAAACAGCAATGTGAGTACATCTTATTTTTGTAAATCTTTTTGTGTGTACAATCACTTTTTTGTAAACTGTTTTTACAAAACCTCACTTGTTTTAAAATATATTTAGCAGTGATTGAGTATATGTATTCTACAATTACTGTCAGTATGCTGGGGTTTTGTATACATTGCTTGTTACTACACTATGAGTAGTAGCATGACCACAAGTCAGGATTGACAATACCGTGGGTGGTAATTGGGTAGATAAAAACATTGTAATCGCTCTCAATACTGTAAAGATATAAAATTCTGTTTTGATTAAAATGGGATGCACTCGCTAGTATTTCTTGCTGATAAAACTTTTTAAAACGCGTTTCAGGTAACAAAATGTGAAAGGCAAATAGAAGCCAGCTGGAGAGCACTAAAGGCTTGGAAAAGTGGCTATAAAAGTTACCTAAAGAAGAAAGAAGTTTTATTTCAATAAATTGGGATTTATCCCTATAAACATATTTGTAATGGAAACTTGGGTTTTTCCCATGTATTTATTATCTATAAAAGTGTGGTGTTTTACTCCGATAAACTATTTCCTAACTACGGTCCTGATGTATTTTCCGCTGCCAAATTAATAAACACCGATACCACTGATACTGTCCTCGCGGCCGCCCGCTCCCGGGGTAGGGGTCGGGGTTGCGACGGAGAGTGGTATCAGAGCTACAGCCACTGATTTAAGCCACAGAAGTGTTCTGCTGACACCAAAATTTTATCATTTATGTTAGGAAATAATCTATGTGATTATGTGTATACCTGTATATTATTGTTTTGTGTTATTTGACAATTTGTTAGTTTACAGTATGAATGATCAAGGTACGTCTCCCAAAAGTGAAGGAACTTCATCACAGCCTACTCCTTCGAGGTATTCTGCTGACATGAAGAAGGAATCTTCATATTTAAGGCGCAGTCCGAGGAACCATTCCCTTCGAAAAAGAGAAGATGGTTCAGTCGGGGAGCACATGAGCGAAGGAAGCGAATGAGAAAATTGCAACAACAAAGGGCATTAGCAGTAGCCAATAGAGAAATGAACGCCCAGACCCAAGACATAGTTAATAAACGGTTGGCAAACTTTCATATATTAGCCACCACTACCGCAGATCCAAACCTAGATCAGATAATTGCACCACAACCACTGCTACTATTCCCAACCCAACCAATGGAGATAGAACTTACCCAAGGAAACCAGTTACCCATACCAGCATTTGGCCCAAACGAGATACCTAGAATCCCAGCACCCAATCCTTTAGCATATGATCCATGGGAAGATGACCATAGGGATTACCAGGAACTCTATCCACAGGGAGAACAAATACCAAACCCCATAGCACAATATACCAACCTTAATCCTTTAGATCCATATTGGAATGCCGATCAGTATGTTCAGGAGATGTTAGACAACTTATACCCATATGGAGAACCGATACCTCAGTACCCTGACCAAATACCCGCACCACTGCCAACCATGAGTGAGGAGAATGTGCAGGAACTCCGTACATTTGGTGAGGAGTTAGTAGAGGAAGGAGAGAGGATAAAACAAATAGGAGAAAAGCTCGTGTGGAAATACGATGAGCGGGAAATGCATTTCTAGAACCACCCATAGCAATAATAATAATAATAATAATATATATATATATATAAATGCGTGTAGTGGAAAATATATATATATATATATATATATATATATATATAGGACAAAGATACGTTAGGAACCACCCTTTATTGCGAGAACCGCGAAAACCAATGTGAACACAACCAAAAATGCCTAAAAATAACTAAAAAACACACAAATTTTTCTTTTTAATATTTTTTATAAAAAAATCGCTACTTTTAGTAGCAAAAAAAAATTTAACAAAAAAATTAAAAAAAAAATTTTTTTTGCTACTAAAAGTAGCGATTTTAACATAAAAAATATTTAAAAAAAAAATTTAGATTTTTTTTTATTTTTTTAGGTTTTTTGGGGGTTTAGTTTTTAGGATTTTAGCTTGGGTGGGTGGGGGGGTTTAGGTTTTTTTTGGGGGGGGGGGGGGGTTTGGTTTTTTTAGGTTTTTTGGGGGTTTTAGTTTTTAGCATTTAGCTTGGGGGGGGTTAGGGTTTTTTTTTTTTGGGGGGGGGGGGGGGTGGGGGGTTAGTTTTTTTTTATGTTTTTTAGCTATTTTAGGTTGTGTTCACATTGGTTCTCGCGGTTCTCGCAATAAAGGTGGTTCTCGCATGAACCTTATAATATATATATATATATATATATATATATGAAAAAGAGTAAATGTCGCAATGCTCGACGATTTTGATCAAATTGCTTGCGTGATTGTTGCATTAAAATCTTATTCTGTTATATTAATACCTGATAAATGTTTATAATTCAGATGGACAACGAAGTAAATCAGGAAAACCAGAATAGCGATAATAACGGGAACCAAATAGATAACAGTGCCATCCAACACATAGTAGCACAAGGGATTATTGACGCTATGCCATATATTATCAAGACTGTAAATCGATCTTAGAAAAGAATCGAGCTCCTTGAAGTTGATCGAACAGATCATCGATTCTCAGTAGTGGGTACCGATTCTTAATCGTGACTTTGTTCAATTCTCGATAGTCAATGCACATACGCATCGATCCATCTTTCTTCTTAACGAACAACACCGGTGCACCCCAAGGGGATGAACTTGGTTGTATAAAACCTTTGTTAAGAAGTTCGTCCAATTGCTTCTTCAGCTCCTTCATTTCTGTTGGTGCTAGTCGATATGGTGCTTTGGCAATCGGCGCCGTCCCTGGTATTAGGTGAATTCTAAATTCAACCTCTCTATCAGGCGGTAATCCAAGTAACTCTTCTGGAAAAACGTCTGCGAATTTAGATATTACAGAAATATCTTTTAATTATTTTCCTTTAGTATTAATGATTACAGAAATCATATATATTATTCCTCCTTTTCTTTCATAACTTGCAGCTTTCATCACAGAGATGAATTTCATCGATCTAGTTGGCTTATCTCCTTTAATTGTGATCTTTTCACCACTTGGTGTACTTACTTGTATTAACTTTTGATCACATAAAATATTGGCACGATTGGCTACCAACCAATCCATTCCTAATACAACATCGAAAGTAGCCAAATTCATTGGGTAAAGGTTAGCAAAGAAACAATGGTTTAGGATTTCTATTCTTGCTCCCTGCAAGATTTCACTTATCTTAACAGATTCTCCATTGGCCGTCTCTACCACACATTCTTGTTGAAGTTTGACTAAGGGTTAATCAAGAAATTGGTAGAAAGAAGTATTGATAAAACTTTGGTTTGCACCAGAGTCAAACAATACCTTGGAAAAAATGTTATTCACTAAAAACGTACCTGCGATCACATCCGGAATCATCTTGGCTTCCTCAGCTGTTAGAACAAAGGCTCTGGCATTCTTCTTGGGTGCTTCTGTCGTTTTAGTATTGTTGGGCATGGCTAGAGCTAGTTTCGGACAGTTTGGTCTAATGTGTCCTTTTTCTCCACAATTGTAGCATATCCCATTACTGGGTTTCTTCCTACAATCTTTTTCCTCGTGTCCAGAGATTTTGCAAAAGTTGCAATAAGTAGAGCATTTTCCAAAATGCTTTCTTTTGCAATTCTTACAGTAGGGTACAGAAGAACCTATCCCTTTTCCACGGTAGGAATTACTAGAACGGAATTCCTGTGTAAGCTTTTGAGCTAGGTTCTTCCTCTGGTTTTCTTCTTGCGTACGTACCAGTTCGTCAGTCAAGGTATTAGCTAGTTCTACTGTCTCTTCTATGGTTTGCGGTCTAGCTGCCTTAACTACATGTCTAGTCTCACCAATTAATCCCCAAATGTAACGGGAGATTAGTACTGGTTCGGGTGAGGCTAAGGATGGTACTATCCTAGCATATTCGAAGAATATGGTAGTGTAACCTTTGCAGTCTATTCCAATCATTCTATGATTTAGAAACTTATTGGCTATTTGTTCCTTCTCATTAGGAGGACAAAATTTTCTTTCAACTTTTTCCTTAAAGTTGATCCATTCCATTTTATAAACTCTGTCACTTCCTCTAGACTAGAGAATAGTATTCCACCATTCTAAGGCTGCATTTTTTAAAAGATTAGAAGCAAACATAATCTTATCTTCGTCTACGCATTTACTTATTTTTATGACTTCTTCTGTCTTTTCTATCCAACGTAGGGTTGCAATGGATCCTTCATTGCTGAGAATTCTATTGGTTTACAAGCCAAGAATTCTTTAAAAGAACAACCATATGGAGCAGTTCTTCTTCTTTTAGGGATTGGAATTTGGATAATAGGTCCATTGTCATTATTCACACTGTGACTTGGTTCAGTGTGTTGACGTTTACTGCCATTTGCAGATTTATCTGCTTCCCTAATAGTCTTGATAATATAAAGCATAACATCTATAATTCCTTGTGCCACTATATGTTGAATGGCACTGGTATCTATTTGGTTTCCGTTATTCTCATTATTCTGGTTTTCTTGATTTACTTCGTTGTTCATCTGGATCGTAGACATTTACCAAATATTAATTATTACAGAATAGAATTGATTACAATTATTTACACATAATTACATGAACAGGTTGGTCAAAAACGTCGATCATTGCGACTTTTTACTTTTTTTCATATATATATGCATCTATTACAAATTACAACTGGAAAGGAAAAATACTTATGCATTACTACTTATATATATATATAGTACACGATCTAGTTACGTTCTAAGTTCCGTTCATCCAGTACTGCATTTCATTCTCATCATATTTCCAAACTAATCGTTCCCCTATGTGCCGGATTCTATTTCCCTCATTCACTAAATCTTCTCCATACTGATGGAGTTCCTGCACCTGTTGTCTACTCATTGGTGGATCTAAAGGTTCAGGCGGAGGTATGGGTTCCTCGTAAGGGTTTCTGCTATTCATTTCGAAAAATGTCCTATCTATATCCTTCCACGGATCAGGTTCTAAAGGTTTTAGTTCTTCTTCAGGAGGGTATAAAGCCGAATATGACCTATTGTCATCAAACCATGGATCATAATCTGGGGGACGTGGAGTTGGGATTCTAGGTGATACGTCTGGGTTAAATGCAGGTATCGGGAGTTGGTTTTTGGAGTGGGATTCTAGCATCGGTTGGTCTGGAGGTTCAAATATTTGGTTTTGGCCATTGTCTACGGCTGTAGTGGCTAACATATGGAAATTGGCCAACTGTCTATCTAATTCTTCCTCCCAAGGTGGTCTACTAGTTACTTCCTGGATTTGTGCATTTGCCTCTATATTGGCCCTAGCTATCGCTCTCTGTTGCTGTAACTTTTTCATTCTTTTTCTCTTTTCGTGGGCTCCTCTACTAAACCAACCTCTTTTCTTAGTAGTAAAAGGTTCCTCTGAGTGTGCCTTAAAAATAAATATTCCCTCTTCTGTATCTGCTGAATAACCTGAGGGATCAGGCTGGGATGATGTTCCCTCATTTTTCTGTGGACTATCTAAATGACGATAAGCGTCTGCTGTTCCTTAATCACTCATACTGTAAACTATCAAATAGTCAAATAACACATAATCACATAATTTATTTCCTAACACATAATTTGAAGTTTCAGTGTCAGCGGAACACTTCTCTTGCTTGAATTAGTGTCTGTAGCTCTGATACCACCTTCTGTCGCAACCCCCGACCCCTGCCCGGGAGCGGGCGGCCGCGAGCTACTCAGAGCGGGTGGTATCGGTGTTTATTAATTTGGCAGCGGAATACATCAGGACCGTAGTTAGGAAATATTTTTATCAGATTAAAACACCAACTTTTATAATAATAATTTATGGGAATAAACCCAAGTTCATTTGACAAGATATTGATAGGGATAAACCCTAATTATTGAAAATAAAGTGTCTTGTTTATTTTAGGTAACTTTTATAGCCACTATCCCATGCCTGTAGTGCTCTCCAGCTGGCTTCTATTGGGCTTTCATATTATGTTACCTGAAACGCGTTTTAAAAACATTTTGTCAGCGGGAAATACTGGTGAGTGAATCCCAATTTAATCAAAACAAGTTTTATCATTTTACAGCATTGAGGGCGATCTCGCAATTACATTTGTTTACCATTCTACCTTAATTACCACCCACGGTACTGTCAATCCATTACTGGTGGTCATGTTACTACTCACAGTGTAATAAGAAATTTTGTATACAAAACCCCAACATACCGACGATAATTGTAGAAATACAAATACTCAATCACTGTGAAATATAATTTAAAATATTTGAAGTTTTGTAAAAACAGTTTATAAAAGAAGGATTATTCACATTGCAAGTTTAGATAACTCTAAGGCTTCCTATGTATTTCCTTATTATTATCTAATCAATCAAATAATGCACACGTGTTAGTAAAATAACCCAATTTAAATTAACCGTACACTCGAGACAGAACTTCCAATGACTGAGTCGGGCGGAGCCGACATGCATTACGGAAATTCTAAATCAATCGGCTGTACACACGAGACAGAATTCCAATGACAGAGTCGGGCAGAGCCGACATTCATTACGGAATCCTAAATCAATCGTGTAGGGTAATAGCAAGGTTATAGTACTTACAACAAGGCAGAGCTTCGCTATATATTGGGTATTAACCTCGAGCAGAATTTTTACTATCAGAGAATTTGAGAGAGAAAAGAAAACAGAACGGAAACAAATGAACTCGACCCCCCCCCATATAGGCTGTTCAAGGGGTCCGTCGCGCCCCGCGAAAGCCGAGGCTTAGGCCTACGCGGCCCGCGAGAGCCTCTAGGGCGGCTGTAGCTATGTCGAGTCAAGGGGTTGCTTGGCTGAGTCACTTGCCACGTGGCTTGCCACGTTTCCAGGTCAGAACAAGGACGTCGCACCCCGCGGCAGACCAGGTGGTCTCCGTCACGGCCCGGGAGCGACACCCAAAACTTGTTTTTGTTGATTTTTCTAAGTATAGGTGTCACACCCCTAAAATACCACCTGTGGAAAACCCCGCTAGGCGTGTGACGTACCAGGATCCAGCCACCAATCACATTGAACTCATAATAATATTTCAAATAAGAAATTTCATTGATTTAAATAAAGTGTTAAAATATATCTGTTAAACTTAACATGTTCAGCGAAAGCATAAATCATTAGTTTTGTTTTTCATAATCCAAGTGTGTGTAAGCCATTAGATTTGTCTCGTGATTCCATGTATCTCGACCCATGACCACTCCAACATCCCAGACAGCAAGTTCCTATGACATGTACCTATAGGCCTGCAAGCATGCAGAAAAGTATATCAGACATTTGAAATATTACACTAAGTTAGGAACATTGGAATTCAAACTAAGTAATGCATAACAAGAATTGAAAAGCAACAATGAATAAGTCAAAAGAAGGTTATCTTATTAACATAGCAAAAGTTGTGCCTTTGGTTTCATCTCAAACCGAGATCCCTCTACCAAAAGCACGATTAGTTTCTTACTATATTTACTTAACAGTTGAAGGCTTCGTCTCAAACCGAGACCCATCCACCTGCAACTGTTATATTGTTCAAAACAGATTATACTAATTGATGACCAAAGGCTTTATCCTGAAACCCAGGACCCATCCACCTTTGGCCATCATATTGTCTTAATGCAGGAAAGTAAATTGTTTAGAGACAGGAAAAGTAAATTGTTCAGACAAGCACAACCATCAAACTTAAAAAAGTGGGCTCCGGCCTAGGCATAAATATCCATCATCTCCCACTTCGCTGCATTTAAGGAGCAGCACCTTCTTGACCAGCAGCACTCCCTCCAGCATCCTCGCCACCATCACCCTCGGGATTCTTGTCAGCATCACCACCAGCGTTGACCACCTCTTCTGCCGCCTTGGAAGGCTCTTCACCAGCATGCTTCGCAGGATGTTCCACAGGATTGCCTCCAAGATCCTTTAATTTTGCTTCCCAAGCGTTGACATTCCAGGAGGGGCATTCAAAGCCCAAGGCTTTGGCCTCATAGGCCATCCTTAACCTGGCCTGGAGAAGGGAAATTACAACAGATCCTTTGAGGCCATCCCGATAAGAACTCATATCCTGCTGGTATTGGAGATGAGCAGCATCCAACTTGGCTTGGGCATCCTCATTGGCTTTGTGAATGGCAGCTTGGTGCTCTTGGGTCATCGCCTTGAATTTTTCTTCGTAGTGCTGAGACTTTGCAGCGGCGATCATCCCTTGGTCGGCGATGGTGACTTCGGCTTTCTTGAGCTTGACCTCCAGCATTTTATTAAGCCCACAGGCTTCTTCATACAAGTGCATGAGACGTTCCAGGCCCTGAAATCAAAAGTACAGGTATCAAGATATATAGGATATCCAGGATAATAGTTAACATATATGTGCAGGATATCAGATGAGAGTTTTTACCTGATTAAGGAATGAAGTCATGAACCCACTGGCTTCATTAAATCCATGGTACTCGTAAGGGAAGGTCTCGGAGGAAGCCGTAGAATCCGTTTCCTTCCTCTTCTGGGCACTGGAAGCACGAGTCCTAGGGGCTGGAGGAGGCTTGGGAGTGGTAACAGCTTTTGAACCGGTGGGCTTGGAAGACGTGGTGGCTTTGGGGCTTGGTTCCTTCTTCACTGAGATGGGAGCGGAAAAGCTGTCCAATTCGTCGAGATCAAAGACCTCTGGAGCTTTGACTGGTGCTGCATGAAAGGGAGAAACATTTAACTCTTGAGTATTTATAAACTGTTATATTTGTTTCATATATACTGATATACTTACCAGACATGTCGGAGCTGGATCTTTGGCTTGAACTTGCAAATGACAGGGAAAAAGTTCTCTCACTTTCCGGGAGTTGGTAAATGCTTTTGATCCTCTGTTCTGATTCAGCGCTTGGAGGGGCTAGTTCTTTGAAATTTGCTGCACAAAAAATAAAGATGTCAATTCAAGATATAACTTCAGGATACGATTGGGGATATTCCTAAAACCCTAAATCCTACCAGAAGTTAACCACTTCACCGGAAGGTCAAAACCTCTAGTAATAGAATCCCTTTTTACAAAAAAGAACTTTCGTTGCTATTTCTCCTCATTTTTTGTGGCTTTAAGGATAAGAAGATTTTTGGAGGTTGAGAAAAGGAGAAAACGACTGTTGCTGTGAGAACGAAGGTGATAGGCCATCGGGAGATCCTCAATACAAAGATCGGGAGTAAAACGAGATCTGATTTGGTCCAAGGTCACTAGCACACACCAAACCATAGGCATGGTTTGGGCATAACTAAGACCGGTAAGTTCAAAGAAACGAGATATGAAAGCCGGAAAGGGGTATCGGAGTCCGATGGAAAAGGGGTAAGCCAAGAAGCACACCCATTCGTCGGAAGAAAAATCCGATCGGATTTCTCTGTCGAAAGGGCGAATGATCGTACCAACAGGGAAAGCACCAGAGGCTTGCAGGGCAGCGATGTCAGCATTGTCGAACGAACAGACCTCTTTCTCGGGTTCTTTAAGAAGGTTTTGGGCTTCGAAGGTCGGGATTGAATCGCCTGTGTGTGATCTCGTCCTACTGGCCATAGAGGATTTTAGCGAAGAAAAACGAAGAAGAAAGGGAAGAAAGAAAATACCTAAGAAATTGCTTGAAATGTGATGGACATAATAAGGAATAAGTCGGCTAAATAGAGGCTGAATATAGGGGGCAAAGAGTAAATATCGCATGGGAAGTTGCACAATGTCACCTCAATCGTCACTTCACTTTAATTGCCTCGATTTACGAGATAAGCTTTAAAATATATCCGTTGGAATTGGTATACCAACAGATATATTTTGGGGACAATTGTTGTGGGTGATTTTCTGTTTAGATATACTGACTAATATTCTTACTATGTTTCTTTTGTTGTGACCAGGATACCGGATCAGGATATTGGTAACATCCTGATGCAATATCCTGGTAGTAACTAATTAACTCACGTGCAGATTAAATGGTGCAAGTCTCTAACATTCAAGTGGACTTCTTCTCCGCAAGACTCGGGCAAATCTGTTAGATTATGGACGTTGGAGCCAGAAGACGTGGACTACAACGTTCATATATGGAATATTCGTTGAATCTCGGAATAATAGGCTAGTTAGTTTATTTCTCTTACTATAAAAAGGATTGATCGGATCAGATTAGAACACACAATCTCTCGCACACTTTTTCTCTCTAGCTGCAAACACTCAATACACACTTACACTTGTATCGAAATTACATTGTAACACTTAGTTGATCCGCATCATATCCTGCACAGTATCCTGACATTTGAAGCAATAAGAAGAACAAGGCAGCTGCGATTGTCAGCTCCCGAGGTTTTATGCCGGTAGATTGATCAAGGGCTTTCCTCGTACATCCTGTGTCACCCTTTACATTTTTGCTCATTGTTTGATTGTAGATACAGCTCGATATCCTGAGCCGTATCCTGAAAATTGTTTTTACGAACAACATAATCAGCATATTTTAGCACACTACCTCACTTAACTAATTTGATCACTTAATTGCTTCGGTAATTTTTGAATAAAACAGTTACTCTGCCCGATTGATTAAGAGCTCCGTAACGCATGTCAAGGCTCTGCCTGACTCAGTCGTTGGAGTTCTGTCTCGGGGAGGGTATAGCTAATGTAAATTGGGTTATCTTACTAACCGCATGTGCATTGTTTAATTTTAATAGATTATAACCAGGAAGTCACCAGGAATTATCTAAAATAGTAATGTGAGTACATCTTATTTTTGTAAATCTTTTTGTGAGTACAGTCACTTTTTTGTAAATTTTTTTTACAAAACCTCACTTGTTTTAAAATATATTTAGCAGTAATTGAGTATATGTATTCTACAATTACTGTCGGTATGTTGGGGTTTTGTATACATTGCTTGTTACTACACTGTGAGTAGTAGCATGACCACAAGTCAGGATTGACAGTACCGTGGGTGGTAATTGGGTAGATAAAAACATTGTAATCGCTCTAAATACTGTTAAGATATAAAATCCTATTTTGATTAAACTGGGATACACTCATCAGTATTTCTTGCTGATAAAACTTTTTAAAACGCGTTTCAGGTAACAAAATGTGAAAGCTAAATAGAAGCCAGCTGGAGAGCACTGAAGGCTTGGAAAAGTGGCTATAAAAGTTACCTAAACAAGAAAGAAGTTTTATTTCAATAAATTGGGATTTATCCCTGTAAACATATTTGTAATGGAAACTTGGGTTTTTCCTATGTATTTATTATTTATAAAAGCGTGGTGTTTAACTCTGATAAACTATTTCCTAACTACGATCCTGATGTATTTTCCGCTCCCAAATTAATAAACATCGATACCACTGATACTGTCCTCGCGGCCGCCCGCTCCCGGGGTAGGGGTCGGGGGTTGCGACAGTGTGTGTGTGTGGGGGGGGGGGGGGGTTAGGTTTTTGGGGGTGGGGTGGGGGGGGGATTAGGTTTTTTTCAGGTTTGTGTTTAGGGTTTAGTTTTAGGTTTTCGGGAGGGGGTGGGGGGGTTTAGGTTTGGGGGGTGGGGGGTGGGGGGTGGGGGGTTAGACTTTTGGTGGGAGGGTGAATTTAGGTATTTGGGGGTGGGGTGTGGGGTTTAGGTTTTTGAGGGGTGTCGGTGGGGGGGGGGGGGTGGGTTAATTGGTTTAGGCTTTCCTTATTAGTGCACTTTTAAAAAAAAATTATATATAAAAAGCAGCGAAAAAAAAAATAATAAAATTGTAAAAAAAAGATTTTGGTATCTTTTTTAGTTAGTTTTTTTTGTTTTCTCATTTAAACTAGTTTTCTCATCATCCATCCCATATATATATAGGAGAAGGATCTGTTATGAACCACCCTTTATTGCGAGAACCGCGAGAACCAAGTGTGAACACAACCAAAAAATACCTAAAAAAATCAAAAAGCACTCAAAAAAATTTTTTTTTTTGACTATTTTTATGAAAAAAATCGCTATATTTCGTCACCAAAAAAAACAAAAAAAAAATTCGAGTAACAATTATCCATACACATGTGCATATGTATCACTTCTTTGACAATTTTTTTTTAGGTAAAGGGTGACCCCGGTGAATTTTATATATCAACCAAATAATAAAACAGGGTGCACCATGACATTGACACACACTACTAGACTTGGCATACCAAGACTAGGATACACAACCAAGAAAAACAGCTAGACAAACAAAGCCCCAAACACAAATAAACAAACAACTAAATCCGCTCTAGCCCCCATCGTTATCCATGTTCTTCATCGAGATCTTCCATCTATCCAAAATCTTCCTTTGCTTTGGATCTCTACCGATCTTAAATCCCATAAGCCTAAGCCGCACCGTGCTGATGATAACCTTGGACACCATACTTGCACTCTGATGGACTTGTGAGAATATTCAGTTGTTCCTTTCTTTCCATATAAAGTACGGAGAGGCCGCGACAAGAAGATTGCAAACAATGTGGTCTAGGTTCCTTGGAATTGAGTTACGCTCCATCCACTGCATGATCGAACTCCATGTATCATTTACACTCCCCATATCAACCAATTTCTTTACAGTGTTCCAAACTTTAGAAGCGTAGGAGCATTGAAAGAAAAGATGGTCTCTAGAATCACGGTCATATCTTTAAAGAGGACAACACATGAGGTTTAAATTAGTTGCACTACCCGCTTTCCAAATAGCCATCCGATCTTGCGTCTTCAGCTTGTTCTTAATTGCCAAGCACAAATGGAACGAATGTCTAGGAATGCACTGGCCGAACCAAACCATTGACCTACTCTACCTTATTATCTCTAGTCCGAAGGTTATTCCAAGCCTCGCAGGACCCAAAATATCGGGTTTTACCTTCCGGATCCTTCCAACGAAGCCGATCATCTGTATCATTAATTAAGTGATGATTAGCAACATTGATAAGTACTGGATAAAGATCATACCAAGCCTGTGGCCATCTCCATTGACCATTCTCTCCAATAAGCTCGGCAACCGTTGTGTTAAGATTAAAACCAGCATTCGCTATCGTCACAACCCGACCGCGTAAAACAACGAAACCGCGGCGGAAATGTCGGGGAGTGCTGTGGCAGAATTATTGTTTCAAAACACATGATAATTAAAGTTAAGTTTTACAAGCTTAAATTATTACGTTGCCTTAGTTCAAACGTAACACATAACATAAAAGACGATAACTTTCTTGATTTTAGATTTGCTAAGGCCCAAGTCGCCCTAAGTGAAGCTTGCTGACATCAATTATTCGCTCCTGAAACATATGTGAAAGTAAATACGTCAGCATAAAAATGCCTGTGAGTAGCATAGGTGTAGTGTTGAAGATTCATGACTTTAAAGGTTAAAAGAAATGTTTAACGAAAAGTAGTCATGAACCTTATAAAAATGTCTTCTTTTATAAAATCATATGAAAATCAAATGATATAAAAGAATGATGTATGGTTAAGTAAATAACCAACTGAAAATAATATGTATAAAATATGTCAATGTCATCTATAACCAATGTCCAATGTCCAATGTCAAATGTCAAATGTCAAATGTCAAATGTCAAATGTCCAGTATCAACCATGTCTTGTATGGCGAATAAATAGTATTTACTCAAGCCAAATGCATAATGTCATGTATAAACAAATGTCTTATGTAATCAAATGTCATGTTTAAAACAAAATTTTTGAATAAACAAAAGTTTAAAACAAAAGTTATGTTTTGAAAACCATTGCTTTTATTGATATGAACATTTATATGGTTTGTCTATCGTATACACTCAAGCCTTGAGACTGTCGGATAAACCCTTATCAGGATCAGGAATTTATCAAAAATGTATTCGGATTCTGTCATTCCCCTAACGAAATACCTAGAAAGCGGGAACGGTATTTGTCAAGTCCTATAACGCTATTACATACTACCGAGCGGCGTGATCAATGTTAATGAATGTACTACTTAACATACCAAATGTCTTTTTCAATGTAAGCGTGTCATGAAAATGTCTTTGTAAAACCATGTAATAGGCATACTAAGTCAATATGCCAAGTAAAATGTCTTTGAAACCAAATGTTAGGTATACTAAGTCAATATACCATAAAAATGTCTTTGAAATGATGTATTATATGTAATAAAAAAATGTATAATGTCATGAAAATGAAAAGTAAAGTTATGCACATATACTTCACCCCAAAACATTTGAAAACGTAAAATAGGGGAACTATGTACTCACATTTGGGTGCGTTTTTATATGTTAACACAATCCCTCAAATTGTTTATTCGTCCTAAATTAAATAAGAACGACTTAATAATAAAAACCCACAAAATACATAAGTTTCTCCGATACTTAGAATTTTCACATAACTTTGAGATTTTCTCGAAAAGTTATTATTTTTTATTATATTGGTGTGAATATATTTATATATATATATATATATATATATTTTAAAAACTTTGCGACTTGAACGATTTTATTGGTGACCCTGATTATGTTATAAGCAATATATCTACGATTTGCGCGTCGTAATATATATACTTATTGTGACATAAAATAAATATCGTAATACACATAATCTTGTCAAGTAGTAACATGTCATCATGCACATATTATAAAAACACATAACACATTGTAACACATAAAATTAACCCATGAACAACCCATTCTAGTATACATTGAAAAACGCGTATTTTAGCGATTCGGTAACGTTTTTGGGCGCCGGAAGTCACGTATGACTAATCAAACACCAAGTAAACTTAATATAAGTTAAAATAATTATTTTTATATCAAAAATATCAGTTTACTTACTGATCTAAAACTGTTTTATAAAAATCCTCCGAAAAGCCGATTTTTAACCGTTTTGCATCAAACGTTACCCTAACCATCCCAAATCGAAACGACTTGATATTTTAACATAACCCATGTTATTTACTGAATAAAATAGTGGTTATACCCATGATAGTGTAGGTCTCACATAAAGCACATAAATCATGCAAATTTCACATATTTTACTACTTTCTAAGCTATATGTACAACATGCAAAGCTATCAAACCTATGTCAAAGTTTCATGCCATTATCATATACCAAATAATGTTATTTTTAGTGTTTATAACCTGCTCTAAAACCTTTTTGTCATACAATCATTTTTTTTATCATTTCTTGAGCTTTAAATCAACATGTATTCTTATGTACAAGTGCTTAAAGCACACTATCATATCATCACCATTTCATATGAATTTAATAGCATCAAACATCTGATTTATTCATGTTTATTTACTGATTTATTTGAACATTTATCATGTCTTACACAAATCATCCAACACTTGCATTTTAATTATCATTCAAGAACAAGCAACAACTCAAAAATCCTCAAATATGTCTAATAAATTTTTGGCCATTTACATGTCAAAATACTAACATTATTTCAAGTTAGAACTCATGATTAAATCATTCATTTATATCTCTAACATATTTCACATAATCTTGTTCATGCAAGCAAACATCTTAAACAAGTATTTATCAAGAAATCAAACTCAAAGCTCATACACATACATATATATATATATATATATATATATATATATATATATATTCGGTTATATGTACACACATATATACCACCATTTTTATTTGTATCAAGACCCATTTCTTTTTAGATTTCAAGTTTGTGAAAAATTCCAAGATTCAAGAGAAACTTCCAATCATCAAGAACAACCAAGAATCAAGAGTATGATTTAGACATAAACTTTATACCTTCAAGATTCAAGTAAGTTTTTGGATGAGATTTTGATGATAGGGAGCTTGAAAACACTTGAAAGCACCATGGAAACTCCTTTGGATCTTTACACCAACTTGAAATTTGCTTGAAATGGAGTTGGATCTTTGAAGAACAAGGTTGAAAGGTTGGATATGGAGGTGGTGGTGATGTTACAGTTTTGGGAGTCGAGAGAGGAGGAGAAGTTGAGTGTTGTGTGAAGTATGAAGATCTTGGAAGGATATATGCAAGATTATATAAGATATTGAGAATATACAAGAGATTGCATGAACCTACAAGTGGCCAAGATGGATGAGAAGTGGCAAGAGGAGGCCGCCACCTCTACCCCCACTCACATACACATGCAAATTTTTATATAAATATGTTATATGTAGGCTAAAACGGGTGTTTAACTGGATACCGGGTATTTTATCTAGCGTTTAAATCCCAGTTTATGGCGTTCTAAATTATTTTTATTATTCTATAAAAATAAACTCGCCAAAATATTACTGAAATAAATTTCAGTTGCCGAGACTGGCTGCGTTGTCCGCGTTTTGCAATATAAGCACTGTGTTGCGCAGTAACACGAGGTACGCGCTTAAACTTGAAAAATAACGTTTTTAAGCGTTTTAATTTATTTTTCAACACTAACCTGATTAATAATAAAATTTTAACCATAACAGAATATTTTAGGATTTAAATATTATCCGGGCGGTCACCAACGTTCGTTTCGCAGTTTTGTTGCAATTAGTTCTAAAGTTCGAATAAACATGTTTTTGCCATACCGAATCCTTCGAAACTTATTTCTAAGTTATGTAAAGGGTATTTAGGGTATGTTTGGCTTATGTCAGTGTTCCGGAGTGTACGTCGTGTTAAACTAATTACGTTCACGTAACGGTTTACGATTTCACTTCTAGAACAGGTTTGAGAGTTCGGAATTGAACAATGATTGAAAATGTACAATGTCACAAATAATTAAACAAATATTGAAATTAAAACACCATATCTTATTAAATACAAAGTTGTTTGGAACAGTACAGGGATCAAAATACACAGATGTCACAGTCTCCCCTACTTTTGGAAATTTCGTCCCGAAATTTAATTAGAGGAAACTTGTGGGAAAAGGTGTGGATATTTCGCCTTCATTTGATCCTCTCGTTCCCAAGTAAACTCTGGGCCACGTTTGGATTCCCAGTGAACTTTGACTATCCGTATGCGCTTGCGCTTGAGCTTCTTGACTTGACTGTCCAATATTTCCACAGGTTTCTCGACGAAGTGCATCGTGTTGTCGACACAAATTTCATCAAGGGGGATGTGGAGGTTTTCATCAGCCAAACACTTTTTCAGATTGGACACGTGGAAAGTTGGATGAACATTTCCCAGTTCAGGAGGGAGGTCAAGTCTGTAGGCTACTTTTCCGATTCTTTCAACGATCTTGAATGGTCCAACATATTGTGGTGCAAGTTTTCCTTTCTTCCCAAATCTGATTACACCTTTCCAAGGAGATACCTTGAGTAGGACGAGATTACCAACTTGGAATTCCAAAGGCTTGCGTCGTCTATCCGCGTAACTCTTTCGACGGCTTCTAGCTGTTAAGAGGTTGTCGCGAATTTTCTTGACTTTGTCTGTAGTCTCTAGAATGAGTTTAGGTCCAGTAAGCTGAGCTTCACCAATCTCATTCCAACAGACCGGTGAACGACATTTTCGACCGTATAAAGCTTCGAAAGGAGCCATGTTGATGCTGGAGTGATAACTATTATTGTAGGAGAATTCGATCAATGGAAGATGTGAATCCCAACTACCACCAAAATCGATCACACAAGCTCTAAGCATATCCTCCAATGTCTGAATTGTTCTTTCAGATTGTCCATCCGTTTGAGGATGATAAGCTGTGCTCAAATTGAGTTGGGTTCCCATAGCAGATTGCATGGTTCTCCAAAAGTGAGATGAGAATCGAGCATCTCGGTCTGATATGATATTCAAAGGAACACCATGTCGGGATACAATTTCATCTACATAGATCTTGGCAAGCTTTTCAGCAGAGAGATCCTCACGGATTGGCAAGAAGTGCGCTGATTTTGTCAAACGATCAACGACTACCCAAATGGCATCATGACCTTTATTAGTGCGTGGTAACTTGGTAATGAGATCCATAGAAATGTTTTCTCATTTCCAAACCGGTATCTCTGGTTGTTCCAATAATCCAGAGGGATGTTGATGTTCTGCCTTAACCTTCAGACAAGTAAGGCATTTGGATACATATAAGGCAATGTCTTTCTTCATTCCCGGCCACCAATACTGGGTTCGAAGATCCTTATACATTTTTTCTGCACCAGGATGGATTGAATAACGAGACTTGTGAGCTTCATCCATAAGCAAGGTGCGAAGATTGTCTATACTTGGGACCCACAAACGGCCCATGAAATAGAATATCCCAAAGTCTCTCAATTCAAGCTCAGGTTTAAGGTGACACGGTATTTCTTTACCCATCAAGCCTTGTGTAACACAAGTATGTTGAGCTTGAAAGATGCGGGTTTGAATATCAGATCGAACTCGAACACAATGAAGCTTGACTTTTTCTTTTCGACTTAACGCATCGGCTACGACATTCGCCTTACCAGTATGGTAGCGAATCTCGCAGTCGTAGTCGTTTAGAAGTTCTACCCAACGTCGTTGTCTCATGTTTAGTTCTTTCTGATTGAAGATGTGTTGGAGACTTTTGTGGTCTGTGAAAACCACACATTTTGTTCCATAAAGGTAGTGTCTCCAAATCTTGAGAGCAAAAACCACAGCGCCTAACTCAAGATCATGAGTCGTGTAGTTTTTCTCATGGATTTTCAATTGTCTTGACGCGTAGGCTATGACTTTGTTCCTTTGCATGAGAACACAACCAAGACCTAGATTCGATGCGTCACAATATACGACAAAGTCGTCGTTTCCCTCAGGTAAAGACAACACGGGAGCGTCGCAGAGTTTATGTTTCAAGGTCTGAAAAGCTTCTTCTTGTTTGGGTCCCCACTCAAAAGGTTTATTCTTTTGAGTTAAGGCTGTGAGAGGAACCGCAATCTTGGAGAAGTTTGCAATAAAGCGGCGGTAATAACCCGCGAGACCCAGAAATGAACGAACCTCGGTAGGAGTAGTTGGTGTAGTCCAATCCTTAATCGCACTGATTTTGGCGGGATCTACATGTATACCTTGTTCGTTAACAATATGTCCCAAAAATTAAACTTCCCTAAGCCAAAATTCACACTTGGAGAATTTAGCGAAAAGTTGTTCCTTCTTTAGGAGTTCCATTGTTAGACGGAGATGTTGTTCGTGGTCAGCTCATGTCTTGGAATAGATCAAGATGTCATCAATGAAGACGATGATGAACTTATATAGATAAGGCTTACAAACCCTATTCATTAAGTCCATGAAGACGGCAGGAGCATTCGTTCAACCGAAAGGCATAACAGTAAACTCATAGTGGCCGTATCGTATGCGGAAAGCAGTCTTGGGAATATCTTCTTCGGATACGCGAAGCTGATGATACCCAGAACGTAGATCAATCTTCGAAAAGTAGGTAGCACCCTGAAGCTGATCAAGAGATCATCAATGCGAGGTAGGGGATATCAATTTTTGATAGTGAGTTTGTTAAGCTCACGGAAATCGATACACATTCGGAAAGATCCATCCTTCTTCTTTACAAATAGGACAGGCGCGCCCCAAGGGGAAAAGCTTGGATGAATAAATCCTTTGTCTGATAACTCCTGCAGCTGCTTCGATAACTCTTGCATCTCAGACGGTGCAAGACGGTATGGAGATTTAGCAATCGGGTTAGCACAAGGTACAAGGTCAATACGGAACTCGATTTGACGTGATGGGGGTAAACCAGGTAAGTCTTCAGGAAAAACCTCAGGATAATCCCGAACGACAGGGATGTCTTGAACAGTTTTACCCTTGTCTTTCTCATCTACGACACGTGCCAAGAAAGCCACATAATTCTTTCGTAGATACCTTCGGGCTTGGGTGCTAGACATCAATTTAAGGCTACTAGCGGGTTTCTCTCCACGAACTTCTAAGACTTCACCAGACGAAAGAGGTACACGAACAATCTTGTCAAAACAAACCACTTCTGCACGGTATTTGGTCAACCAATCTATCCCTACTATAACGTCGAAACTCCCAAGTTGCATTGGCGTGAGGTCAATGGGAAAAAAGATGATCGTTGAGGTTCAACTGGCAATTTCGAATGACGGAATCGAGTATAAGGGATTCACCACTGGCTAACTCTAATGTCAAGGGTTTTCCTAGTTTTGTTCTAGGCTTTGCAAGCAAAGGTTCAAAAGCTAGGGATACAAAACTCTTATCGGCACCCGAATCAAAAAGAATAGAAGCAAGTTGGTTGTTAACATAGAACATACCGTTCACCACCTCATTGTCGGCACGCGCTTCATTGGCTTTGATGTTGTATACTCGTCCACGAGCCGGATTTGCATTAGCCAACTTCAGGCACTTGTTCCTGTAGTGAGTCAGATCTCCACAATTGTAGCAAGACCCAGGCTGAAAAGGAGGTCGTGCAGGATTTGCTGGCTGTTGGGCAGGGTTTTGTGCTGCTTGATTCGGAGCAGGAGGAGAGCGACATGTGTTAGCCAAATGGCCAAACTTCCCACAGTTGTTGCAAAGACGACACTGAAGATGTAGTTGATGATGACAATTGCACTTGTTACAAAGAGGTGCAGTACCAACATACTGTTTCTTGGCAGGTGGTTGTGCTGGCTGGGTAGGAGCAGCTTGATTGGTCTGTGCAACAACGGAAAAGTTCTTGGAAGCCTTACGCTTCTTAGATTTCTTCGAGGTTTCAGCTTTCTTTCCCTTCCTCTTCTCTGTCTTGTCAGATGGTTTCTTGTCACCCTTGCGGTGGAGTTTACCCTTCTTGACTTGAGACTCAGTCAAGGTCGCAGCTAGCTCAATGGCTTGTCTCACCGTGGTAGGGTTGTTGCCGGTGACAATATCCTGAACAGGATCAGGCAGACCATCTATGTACTTCTCAATCACCTTGTCCAAAGGCGTGACCATGGTGGGACACAGCAGGCTCAGTTCTTCGTATCGGTCCGTGTAGGCACGGTGCTCTCCACTATCTTGCTTAAGATCATGGAATTCGTCCTCCAGTGCCCTCAGTTCATGACGAGGACAAAATTCCTTCATCATAAGAGCTCGAAGCTCTTCCCAAGTTTGAGCCATTGCCACGTCGGCACCTCTGTCTCTCATCACACCATTCCACCAAGTAAGCGCCCTTTTCTGGAACACACTTGACACAAACTCAACCTTTCGCTCATTCGGGCATTGAACGTGACGAAACGTATTCTCGAGACTCTCGAACCACTGTAGGAGCCAAGTTGTTCCTTCTGACCCAGAAAACTGAAGCGGTTTAGCCGAATTGAATGTCTTAAAGTTGCACGGAGCAGGTGCGTTGTTGTTGTTTGCTTGGTTTAACTGAGTTACTAGGTTTGGGAGTACAACACCGATTTGCTGAGTGATCAAGGCTGCCATTGCGGCGTCTTGAGTTTGATCACGTCGAGGAGGCATCTAAAAGAAAAGGAACACAAGGAAATGTGTGAGATTGACATATGACAATCAAAAGGAGTATTGAAAATATCGACAAAACAAAGGAAGGTGGTCATTTGTTCGTTACTTAAAACAAACAAACAACACAGTGACTAATCAAAGTAAATAGGTCTACATAATGCATAATGAAGACATGCTTTAGCCTATAAGTGGACACTCACTCCAAGAGTTCCCAGGTAAGAGTGACTAGTCCGATTATGTGGATTTGTACGAACACTCTAGCCTTAGACAGAAAACTCAAGGTACAGGCACCCACCCTTCCAGATTGCACGTGTTCACATTATTAAGACCCAAACTTTGATGAGATTTGAAAACTTTAAAGGCGTAAAGCCAAAAATAAATCATCTAAGGATAGATGATTGATTTTCAAATGGAATTGAGATTTGTGTACTTGTTTTGGTAATCACCTAAGGATAGGTGATAGTATTGTTTTAAGATCTAAACACAAGATAACTTGTGTTAGGGTCCTAGAAAGGTTATAGTCTAGGTTAAAATTTTACTAATAACCTAATTCCCTATAACCATGAGCTCTGATTGTCACACCCCGATCGCGTAAAACAACGAAACCGTGGCGGAAACGTCGGGGAGTGTTGTGGCAGAATTATTGTTTCAAAACACATGATAATTAAAGTTAAGTTTTACAAGCTTAAATTATTACATTGTCTTAGTTCAAACGTAACACATAACATAAAAGATGATAACTTTCTTGATTTTAGATTTGCTAAGGCCCAAGTCACCCTAAGTGAAGCTTGCTGACATCAATTATTCGCTCCTGAAACATATGTGAAAGTAAATACGTCAGCATAAAAATGCCTGTGAGTAGCATAGGTTTAGTGTTGAAGATTCATGACTTTAAAGGTTAAAAGAAATGTCTTCTTTTTTTTGGGTAAAGGGTTACCCCGGTGAATTTTATATATCAACCAAATAATAAAACAGGGTGCGCCATGACATTGACACACACTACTAGACTTGGCATACCAAGACTAGGATACAAACCAAACCTAAACCCGAAATGAAACACAACCAAGAAAAACAGCTAGACAAACAAAGCCCCAAACACAAATAAACAAACAACTAAATCCGCTCTAGCCCCGATCGTTATCCATGTTCTTCATCGAGATCTTCCATCTATCCAAAATATTCCTTTGCTTCGGATCTCTACCGATCTTAAATCCCATAAGCCTAAGCCACACCGTGCTGATGATAACCTGGGACACCATACTTGCACTCTGATGGACTTGTGAGAATATTCAGTTGTTCCTTTCTTGCCATATAAAGTACGGAGAGGCCGCGACAAGAAGATTGCAAACAATGTGGTCTAGGTTCCTTGGAATTGAGTTACGCTCCATCCACTGCATGATCGAACTCCGTGTATCATTTACACTCCCCATATCAACCAATTTCTTTACAGTGTTCCAAAATTTAGAAGCATAGGAGCATTGAAAGAAAAGATGGTCTCTAGAATCACGGTCATATCTTTAAAGAGGACAACACATGAGGTTTAAATTAGTTGCACTACCCGCTTTCCAAATAGCCATCCGATCTTGCGTCTTCAGCTTGTTCTTAATTGCCAAGCACAAATGGAACGAATGTCTAGGAATGCACTGGCCGAACCAAACCATTGACCTACTCTACCTTATTATCTCTAGTCCGAAGGTTATTCCAAGCCTCGTAGGACCCAAAATAACGGGTTTTACCTTCTGGATCCTTCCAACGAAGCCGATCATCTGTATCATTAATTAACTGAGGATTAGCAACATTGATAAGTACCGGATAAAGATCATACCAAGCCTGCGGCCATCTCCATTGACCATTCTCTCCAATAAGCTCGGCAACCGTTGTGTTAAGATTAAAACCAGCATTCGCTATCGTCACAACCCGACCGCGTAAAACAACGAAACCGCGGCGGAAACGTCGGGGAGTGCTGTGGCAGAATTATTGTTTCAAAACACATGATAATTAAAGTTAAGTTTTACAAGCTTAAATTATTACATTGTCTTAGTTCAAACGTAACACATAACATAAAAGACGATAACTTTCTTGATTTTAGATTTGCTAAGGCCCAAGTCGCCCTAAGTGAAGCTTGCTGACATCAATTATTCGCTCCTGAAACATATGTGAAAGTAAATACGTCAGCATAAAAATGCTTGTGAGTAGCATAGGTTTAGTGTTGAAGATTCATGACTTTAAAGGTTAAAAGAAAGGTTTAACAAAAAGTAGTCATGAACCTTATAAAAATGTCTTCTTTTATAAAATCACATGAAAATCAAATGATATAAAAGAATGATGTATGGTTAAGTAAATAACCAAATGAAAATAATATGTATAAAATATGTCAATGTCATGTATAACCAATGTCCAATGTCAAATGTCCAGTATCAACCATGTCTTGTATGGCGAATAAATAGTATTTAGTCAAGCCAAATGCATAATGTCATGTATAAACAAATGTCTTATGTAATCAAATGTCATGTTCAAAACAAAGTTTTTGAATAAACAAAAGTTTAAAACAAAAGTTATGTTCTGAAAACCATTGCTTTTATTGATATGAACATTTATATGGTTTGTCTATCGTATACACTCAAGCCTTGAGACTGTCGGATAAACCCTTATCAGGATCAGGAATTTATCAAAAATGTATTCGGATTCTGTCATTCCCCTAACGAAATACCTAGAAAGCAGGAACGGGATTTGTCAAGTCCTATAGCGCTATTACATACTACCGAGCGGCGTGATCAATGTTAATGAATGTACTACTTAACATACCAAATGTCTTTTTCAATGTAAGCGTGTCATGAAAATGTCTTTGTAAAACCATGTAATAGGCATACTAAGTCAATATGCCAAGTAAAATGTCTTTGAAACCAAATGTTAGGTATACTAAGTCAATATACCATAAAAATGTCTTTGAAATGATGTATTATATGTAATAAAAAAATGTATAATGTCATGAAAATGAAAAGTAAAGTTATGCACATATGCTTCACCCCAAAACATTTGAAAACGTAAAATAGGGGAACTATGTACTCACCTTTGGGTGCGTTTTTATATGTTAACACAATCCCTCAAATTGTTTATTCGTCCTAAATTAAATAAGAACGATTTAATAATCAAAAACCCACAAAATACATAAGTTTCTCAGATACTTAGAATTTTCACATAACTTTGAGATTTTCTAGAAAAGTTATTATTTTTTATTATATTGGTGTGAATATATATATATATATATATTAAAAACTTTGCGACTTGAACGATTTTATTGGTGACCCTCATTATGTTATAAGCAAGATATCTACGATTTGCGCGTCGTAATATATATACTTATTGTGACATAAAATAAATATTGTAATACACATAATCTTGTCAAGTATTAACATGTCATCATGCACATATTATAAAAAAACGTAACACATTGTAACACATAAAATTAACCCATGAACAACCCATTCTAGTATACATTGAAAAACGCGTATTTTAGCGATTCGGTAACGTTTTTGGGCGCCGGAAGTCACGTATGACTAATCAAACACCAAGTAAACTTAATATAAGTTAAAATACTTATTTTTATATCAAAAATATCAGTTTACTTACTGATCTAAAAACAGTTTTATAAAATCCTCCGAAAAGCCGATTTTTAACCGTTTTACCGCATAGTTTTGCATCAAACATTACCCTAACCATCCCAAATCGAAACGACTTGATATTTTAACATAACCCATGTTATTTACTGAATAAAATAGTGGTTATACCCATGATAGTGCAGGTCTCACATAAAGCACATAAATCATGCAAATTTCACATATTTTACCACTTTCTAAGCTATATGTACAACATGCAAAGCTATCAAACCTATGTCAAAGTTTCATGCCATTATAATATACCAAATAATGTTATTTTTAGTGTTTATAACCTGTTCTAAAACATTTTTGTCATACAATCATTTTTTTATCATTTCTTGAGCTTTAAATCAACATGTATTCTTATGTACAAGTGCTTAAAGCACACTATCATATCATCACCATTTCATATGAATTTAATAGCATCAAACATGTGATTTATTCATGTTTATTTACTGATTTATTTGAACATTTATCATGTCTTACACAAATCATCCAACACTTGCATTTTAACTATCATTCAAGAACAAGCAACAACTCAAAAATCCTCAAATATGTCTAATAAATTTTTGGTCATTTACATGTCAAAATACTAACATTATTTCAAGTTATAACGCATGATTAAATCATTCATTTATATCTCTAACATATTTCACATAATCTTGTTCATGCAAGCAAACATCTTAAACAAGTATTTATCAAGAAATCAAACTCAAAGCTCATACACATATATATATTCGGTTATATGTACACACATATATACCACCATTTTTATTTGTATCAAGACCCATTTCTTTTTAGATTTCAAGTTTGTGAAAAAATTCCAAGATTCAAGAGAAACTTCCAATCATCAAGAACAACCAAGAATCAAGAGTATGATTTAGACATAAACTTTATACCTTCAAGAATCAAGTAAGTTTTTTGGATGAGATTTTGATGATAGGGAGCTTGAAATCACTTGAAAGCACCTTGGAAACTCCTTTGGATCTTTACACCAACTTGAAATTTGCTTGAAATGGAGTTGGATCTTTGAAGAACAAGGTTGAAAGGTTGGATATGGAGGTGGTGGTGATGTTACGGTTTTGGGAGTAGATAGAGGAGGATAAGTTGAGTGTTGTGTGAAGTATGAAGATCTTGGAAGGATATATGCAAGATTATATAAGATATTGAGAATATACAAGAGATTGCATGAACCTACAAGTGGCCAAGATGGATGAGAAGTGGCAAGAGGAGGCCGCCACCTCTACCCCCACTCACATACACATGCAAATTTTTATATAAATATGTTATATGTAGGCTAAAACGGGTGTTTAACTGGATACCGGGTATTTTATCTAGCGTTTTAAATCCCGGTTTATGGTGTTCTAAATTATTTTTATTATTCTATAAAAATAAACTCGCCAAAATATTACTGAAATAAATTTCAGTTGCCGAGACTGGGCTGCGTTGTCCGCGTTTTGCAGTATAAGCACTGTGTTGCGCAGTAACACGCGGTACGCGCTTAAACTTGAAAATAACGTTTTTAAGTGTTTTAATTTATTTTTCAACACGAACCTGATTAATAATAAAATTTTAACCATAACAGAATATTTTTAGGATTTAAATATTATCCTGGCGGTAAACCAACGTTCGTTTCGCAAGTTTTGTTGCAATTAGTTCTAATGTTCGAATAAACATGTTTTTGCCATACCAAATCCTTCAAAACTTATTTCTAAGTTATGTAAAGGGTATTTAGGGTATGTTTGGCTTATGTCAATGTTCTGGAGTGTACGTTGTGTTAAACTGATTACGTTCACGTAACGGTTTACGATTTCACTTC